>JANBXA010000305.1:3340000-4042626 GCA_030556225.1 Cricetiscus sungorus | reverse complement strand
TTCTCTTCTAAACACCAGAGATTTATTATGGTTTAATAAGGGTCAGGATGAACAAAAAGGCTGAATAAATATTTATTAAGGGAGAAACAATTCACAACACAGACAGATGAACACAGCAGTGTGGAACTGGATGCTCCTCTCTTCGTATCCCACAAGAAAGAGAGTGTTCCCGGCCTCCTGCAGAGCCCTAGTCCCACGGGTCACTTTCACCCCTGTCTCCTCCCCTCAATTGGTGTGGTCAGTGCCACAGAAGCAGACACAGTGAATATCCCACTACAATTTCCTTTTAATCTAAAGAAAAGATTCAAGATTGATACAAAACTATATACAAAATAGTGAACAACAAGTGTGCTCTAAGAAAAGGAAAATCAAGGAAAAAAAACCCACAAACATATCTAGTACTAGGGTGAAGGCATGAGGGAGTTTACATTAGAGTTGTCCTAAGCTGGAAACCTTAAGTCTAGTACCTAATATATCTAACTAGGAAGAGAGTATAATAGTTGTGATAATGTAATCTACAACCTCATCAAGACCTGAGAAGGAAAATAACGATACTAGTGTAAACAGGAAGTGCGGATAGGCAACTCCAAAAGGTGCAGCGAGGATAGAAACAGCAAGCTACCAGGAAAGTCACCCAAGGTCTCACAGCAACGTTGGTACAACCAGTTTTGGCTAAGGGCAGGAGTATTTGACAGACCACAACAAAAGCAAGGAGGTAGAAAGGCTGTCTTAATCTGACTTGGCAAGGTTCAGCAGTCTTCTATGTTTGTCTCCTGCAAGCACATAGGACCACATATCCAAATCAGTGGTCAAGGATGAGGCAGTTCCTTGCCCAAGAGGCCATTAGCCAAAGCAAGGATGAACCCCAGAAGGAGCAACAACAGTGTCCAACATACTTTCAGGAAAGTGCACAGTGCTGTCAGGAGCAACAGTGTCTCATGTCAACAGAGTACTAATATAAAAACATTTAAATGCCATGGTCTGCAGGTCTATGAGTGATTGAAGATTAAGCATGGATATCTGACTAATCTCATAGGCAAAGGAAACATGGGTGAGGATAATCTGTAATACTCAGGAACTTGGCTAAAAAACCTGAATAAAACTTCCTTGAGTAAAGCAAGGATAAATACCAAAACAATATAACTATGTACATGTGTTGATATATATATCAACACATGTAAATTCCTAAAGTAGAGGTAGAGTAAAAATGTCTAAACAAGAGGTAGAGCAAGACAAATATCCCATATTGTATCAATATACAAAATGTATTAAACACAATAAAAAGTATACATATATAGAATATGGCAAGTATAATATGCATAAAAGATCATAAATGGAAAGATTTCACATAATATATCAAACATAATATACAATTCTTCCAGGAAGGGAATAAACATAATTTTACATAGGTTTCCACAAATAAGAATATAAAACAACATAAGCTGTAATACTAATGTCTCACTCTTACTAAATACTTCACAAGAAAATAGGCTAATCTACCTATAGCCATTCTGAACCATACATTTCCCAACCGTACCCTATTCCTGTCTAAGAGAGATAAGAAAGTCTAAGTACCACCTTCCATACTCTACCCCAAGTAACTAAGACCAATCTTATGAAGATGAATATTATCCCTAAATTCCAAGTGTGGGTAAAGGGGGTGTTGTTATCTTAAGATTACTTCCTGCTGAAATGGGATGAGGATTTCTCCATGGGAGCCTATTGGAAGAAAATTTTAAGAAAACAAATTTCTCAACAGAACAGGCTGTGACATATGTAGGTAGTCATTGTGTGGCAGAAAATGCTTGACTGGAAATCTCTCCTAGTAATTTTAGAAGATCATTAAGTGTCTGGTAGCAATCTCTCCTAATCTGTACTCTTTGTGGTCTAATTTTCTGTAGCCTTATTTTATATCCTAAGTAATTGATAGACTCTCCTTTTTCTATTTTGTTTAGGTTCAATTTGTAATCCCCATCAAAGTAAAACTTCCTTTACTTTCTCAAACATTTTTTCTAATATTTCTGATTTAGAGTCAGCTAACAATATATCATCCATGTAATGATAGATCATGGAATGTGGAAACTGTTTACGAGTTATTTCCAGTGGTTTTTATACAAAATATTGGCACAGGTTGGGGTTATTTAGCATTCCCTGTAGCAAAACAATTCCATTGATATCTCTTCATGGGTTGAGAATTATTGTAATTAGATACCGTATTTCTCTTTATCTTGTTCTTGTAAAGGTATAGTGAAGATGCAATTCTTTAAATCAATAACTATAATAGGCCATTCTGTAGGTATCAAAGAAGGCAACGGCATTCTAGGCTGTAAAGAGCCCATTGGCTGGATAAATTTATTAATGGCTCTCAGGTCTGTAAGCATTCTCCATTTACCAGATTTCTTTTTGATAACAAATACAGGAGAATTCCAAGGGCTGGTTGATTCCTCGATATTCCCAGCATTTAGGTGTTCCTGAGCCAGGTTTTCTAAAGCTTTTAACTTCTCAGAGGTCATAGGCCATTGCCCTACCCACACAAGTACCTCTGTTAACCATTTTAGGGGTAGGGCTGTTGGTTCCTCTGTTTGTTCAGCACTTGCATTCTGTCTTTGTACAGCCTGGATATTTGGTGTCTGTCTTGCATAGAACTTTATAGCATTTTTTTTCCACAATCATGAGGTCGTTTATGGTTCCTATCTACTACTTGAGGAATGTTAATCTGTACATTCCATTGCTGTAATAGCTCAAAACCCCATAAATTTATCATTACATCAGCCACATATGGTCTTAACCTTCCCCGCTGTCCTTCTGGTCCTACACATTCAATCCATCTCGTGCTTTGTTTTACCAGAGACAGGGTTCCAATCCCTAAGAATTGAACATTAACCTCTCGCAGGTGCCAATTTCGAGGCCAGGATTTATTAGTTATGATAGTTACATCCGCCCCTATGTCCAGTAAGCCTTCAAACAGTCTCTTACTCATTTTAACTATCAATCTTCAAACAGTCTCTTAATCATTTTAACTATCAATCTAGGCCTATGATTGTTTATAGAGGTTTGCCAAAATATACGTTTTTTATTTCCTTCTGTCATGTCTGATTCAACTTCTGTCACTAGTTTGTCATGTAGAGGGGTATGAGTTTTTACAAAAGGCAAAGGATTTTCTAATTGTCCTGTGGGAGATTGTCCTCCACTGTGACTGGGAATGTTCGGACCACCTTTGACATGGGGGCCTTCGAGAGGCCCCGCCAAGGACTTTCCTGGTGGTAAAGGATTTCTTTGCTTGTCTCTAGTCGATCTACACTCATTTGTCCAGTGTCTGCCTTTGCCACACCTTCTACATAACCCAGGAGGCTGAGGCCTTCTGTTCGATTCATTCCTGGGAGTATTATTTCTAGAGATACTTTGCCTACAATTTCTTTTTAGATGTCCTATCTTACCACAGTTATAACATCTGACATGTTGATATCTCTTTAAACCTTTGGATATGGATTCTCCTATCCAAGCTTCTATGTCACCATAGTTAAGACATCTGTAATCTTGATGTCTTCTCAAATCTTTAGATATAGCTTCTCCTACCCATGCTTCAGTGTTATTGCCATTATACTCAATGTTGGCTGTATATAGGACCCATTCATCCAAAGGTGCTGATCAAATTTTTAAAGGCCAAAGTACTTGTTTGCATTGAGGATTTGCATTCGCATAGGCTAACGATTCTATGAGTATTCGCCTAGAATCTATGTTAGCTACCTCTATTTGTACTGCTCTAGACAACCTTTCTAGAAACACACTGAAGCGTTCTCTTGGTCCTTGCCTAATTTTGATATAAGATTCTATCCTCTCCCCTAGTTCATGAACCTTATGCCAAGCATTCAGAGCTGCCATACTGCACAGAGACAAGATATGTTCATCATAGGCAGCTTGGGTTTCTGGGTCAGCATAAATACCCTCACCAAGAATTTTATCTTTGGGAGCTTCATAATCTTTCTTTGAGCCCTGAAGTTCAAGAGCCTTTTCTTCCTCTCTCCATAAAGCCCTCCATTCTAATTGAGAGGAGGTTTAAAGGACAGCTGATATTAATTGATCCCAATCCTTAGGGGTTACCTTGTTATTCCTTGCCTGTGATTCTATTAATTGCTTCACATATGGAGAGTGCATGCCATAAGAGACTACTGCTTCCTTTATACTTTTTAAGTCTTTCATACATATTAGTTCTTACTAAGAAGCAACACCACATCTTGGGTGTTTTTTCGTTGCTGATTTTTCATTAATATATACAGAGAAAGCTCCCCTGACCCTAAATGGTGTAGAAAATTTTAATAGTGTCCAGAAGTGTCGTTCTGTGACCTTTGAAGGAGTTGAAGACAGATAGTTATGGTTATAGTTTTCCTTAGTTAGGATTAAAGATAAGATACATATAGGACTTTAGACTCACAAAGAAAGGATAGATGATATTTTCTTTAGTCTTACAAAATGTTAATGGACTAAATATTAACTGTGATCCTTATTGTCAAAAGTTAAAACACTTCTTTTTACTTTAGACAGAAAAGAGGAGATGATGGGAGATGTTATTCTATAAATATGTTTCTCATAGTGGTTAATTAATAAAGCCCTGTTGGCCAAAAGGAAACTAGATAGGCGGGACTATGAGACTAGGAGGAGGAAAGAGGAAGTAGTTAGGAGGAATCAGGATGTAGAGCATGGAGAAAGAAGATGCCACCTGCGGCTCTCTGATAAGATGACCACGTGGAAATACTTAGATAAGTAGAAATGGGTTAATAATTAAGACAGAGCTAGCCCATAAAAAATAATGTTAACTGGCCAACAGTATTGTATCAAATACAGAGTGTCTGAGTGTTATTTGGGGTCGGCGCTCCAGACTAGCGGCGGGCGGGCTGGTTGGGCACCTACAAGCTACAGAGATTGAATCAGGCAAATGGTCATAGTAAAAAAAAAATGGAAGAGCAATCTCCACACTCATATATTTGTAGTGTGCTTGCCCTGTTTTCTTTTTCTTCTCATTTGAAAGAATTTTGTGATATTTTAGTTATGATCTGCAAATGAATGCTTGCCTGGAGATCAGTGAGTGGGGCTAATGACTAGTTAATTTTAGAAACTGGTTTGTGGTAGCACACACCTTTAATCCCAGTATTTTAATATGCCCCTACCCCATACCAAGCAATGGTGGCTCACACCCATTATATCATCATAAAGGCATGTGAAAAGGATTAGGGGTAAGGTGGATGAACAGAGGAATCTGGCCCTTTTGGACTGAGGAATGAAATTGAAGTAAGCAACTGGTGGATTTTATTGATCTAACATCTCTAAAAAGTTGTGGTCATGCATTCATGGATGACCTCAAAGTAACTCTGTATCCCAGACTCTCCTTGAACTTGTCCTAGTTCAGTTTCTCAAGTAGGAATGATTACAGCTCTGTGTCTCTGGTCTGGCTGTTTTGTACCTTGTGATGATAAAGGGAGTGTATGGCTATTCTTGTCAGAACATGGAGAGACTGATGGAGACACATTTATCTGCTTAGCTTAGTGTTTGTTTTTCCTTTTGAGGCAGGGTCTCACAAAGTCCAAACAAGATTTGGAGCTACTGTGTAGTTAATGTAGGCTGGCCTTCCAGTACTGATGCTTCTTTGGCAACCAAAGATCAAACAGGACAGGTGTCACAATGTGGCTTGTGGGAGCAATAAATGGTCCTATATGCCATAACCATTCAATAATCGGCATTTAATTGTAAAGTCACCAAGCTGGGCAACACATATTGCTCCCATTTCCTCTAAATTTGGCATTAAGCAGGTCAGGTCAATTCCCTCTGTCTCCAATTCATATGCAATCTGTCCCTCCATATTTATTTACAAAAAGTGTTCAAACAGTGCAGGCTCCAGATAAGCCACACCTTCAATGCTAGCACTCAAGAGGGTAGACATGGTCAACTCTGTGACACTAATGAGTGCCTGGTCAATGTAAAGAATTCCAGATTAACCTACTCTAGTCGAAAACACATGCACAACAACAATCCCAACAAAAAATTATGATTGAATCAGTGAGGACTCTCATGGGTGTGACTGAAAACTGAAGGCCAACAAGTACGGATGTGGGCAAAGGATTTGAGGATTAGTGGAGAGCAGAAGCCAAAGAGTGGTAGGAGTTTTTTGGGTCTAGAATATATTTAAGCACTAGTACATGGTTAGTGTTCAAACACAGAAGGGGATCTGAGGAAGCAGAATCAACTACTGAATTCCTAACAAGTTGAGGCCTCAAGGAAGCATGAGTGTATGATAGGTAGGCTGTGTAGGATGTTTGGATGTGGAGAAGTGGAAGATACTGGAGTAAAATATTTGTTAACATGCTGCAGATTTATGTGTGTTTGGAATTTGAAGGTCACCCAATTTCCAGCTTGATGGTTAGACAGTGTTGTTACAACACAGCACGTATTTACAGGTATATGTTTTAGATGTGAACACTAGAATCAAACTATGGCAAAGCTTGGTGGAAATTTGAAGAATCATGCTGATGAGACTCAAGGCTACTGCCCCTCCTACTATGCTTTTGCACAGTGTTTTTCACCATGGGGGAAACCAGAGCATCATGTTGTGTACCAGCACAGCAACAGATGATAGAGACATATGAGTGGAGGGACTAAGGACTGTGGGATTCTCTAATCTATTTCTCTTTTTATTTCCAGCTTCTCCAGTCTACAAAGATCTCACAATGGAACAAAATTCTTATGTGATCCCAGGATATCATGATCCCCATGGCTCTCGACTTCCACTTGGTCAAAAACTGACTAGAGGACCTGCTTCACTTTCAAGTAACAGAACCTCTCGCTCTCCAGTGAACCCAGTCACCCAATGTTCTGCAAGTACCTCAGCTCCACCAAATCCCCAAGGTATCCTGACTGCCCAGGATGCACTAAATTCAGAAGTGTCCTTCATTGATCCAAGGAGGCAGCAGAAGCACCGAGCATTTACCCATGATCAACAGTTGATACTGCAAGAACATTTTGACAAGCGAATGTACCTGAAAAAGGAGGAATGCACAGCACTAGATCAAAGATTTTGTGTGGATGAGCACCATATCAAGGTAAGGACTGTCTATTGTCACCTTTTCCTCTTGTCAGGTAGCTTCTCTTTCAACAGCTGTATGAACACTTTTTTGAATTCTGCAATTATTGTTTTCCTCAAGTTCTGTAGCTACCAACTTCAACATGTCATGGAATAGAGATGAAAAAAATCCAAGTTTGCATTTTTATCTTGTTAATTTCCCTAATCCTTGATTGTTGTGGCACACAGAGGGATATGGTTTCCCCAAAGTTATTAGAAGCCTCTCCATAATGACCTCCATTCAAATATACTACTTGTTTTAGAACCTTTTCTAATCTCTGGACTTCAAGTTCCATTCATTCTTCCTTCATCCAACTTGTACCCCTTCATCTTCAAAATCTCTGATGGGTGATAGACAAGGAAGAACATCCAGGCATTTCCTTCAGCATTATCAGATTTTTGAGCTGAAGCAGGCAACCAGCCTCTTCTGATCTCTTTGGGTTTTTTCCCTCTAGATCTGGTTCAAGAACAGGCGCACTATTTTGAATTTATTTTTCCTTCTTTACCCTTGGTTTCTGGTGATGTAGGATTATCTGTTGCCTACATCTTTGTGAGCGCAGTTAACATCCTTGGGTTGGAGTTTTCCTTCCAAAACTTTCTGTAGGGCTGGATTTGTAGATACGTATTGTGAAAATCTGGCTTTCGCATTAAATATCTTGTTTTCTCCATCTATAGTGATTGAGAGTTTTGCTGGGTATAGTATCCTGGGCTGGCATCCGTGGACTCTTAGGACTTATAGAACATCTATCCAGGACCTTCTGGCCTTGAGTGTTCCATGGAGGAGTCAGGCATAATTTTCATAAGTCTGCCTTTATATGATACCTTCCTTTTTCCTTCACTGCTCTTAACATTCTTTCTTTATTCTGTATGTTAGGTGTTTTGATTATTATATGTCGAGGAGTCTTTTATCTTTGATCCAGTCTATTTGGTGTTCAGTATGCTTCTTGTAGTTTCATGGGCATGTACTTTTTCAGATTGGGAAAGTTTTCCTCGATAATTTTGTTGAATGTGTTTTCGGCCACTTTGAGCTGGGCTTCCTCACCTTCCTCTATGCCTATTATTCCTAGGTTTGCCTTTTCACAGTGTCCCACATTTCCTGGATGTTTTGTGTTAAGGATTTGTTGGATTTATGATTTTCTTTGGTCAATGAATCTATTTCCTCTAGTTTATCTTCAGCACCTGAGATTCTCTCTTCCATCTCTTGAATTCTGTTGGTTATGCTTGAGTCTGCAGTTCCTGATCATCTGCCCAGTTTTTCTATTTCCAACATTCCTTTGGTTTGTTTTTTCTTTATTGTCTCCATTTTAGTTTTCAAGTCTTGAACCATTTCCTTCACATGGTTAATTGTTTTTTCTTGGCTTTCTATATTTTCTTTAAGAAATTTATTCATTTCTTCCCATTTTTGTTTGTTTTATCTTCCACTTCTTTAAGGGATTTTCTCACATCATCTTTGAGGGCCTCTATCATTTTTATGATAATATTTAGGTCGTTCTCTTCTGATTGATTTGCTTTGTTGTGTTCTGGTCTAGTTGGTATAGATTCTCTAGATTCTGGTGGTGTTATTCTTTTTTTCTGATGTTAGGTGTTTTGTTGTATTGCTGTCTTCCCATGTCTTCTTCCAGTAGGTGTTGGTGGGTTTTCTTTAGGTGGATCAGAGGTACGATGTCTGTAGTTCTGGGTGGTCCAAGCCCTCTAGGAGGTCTCTCCATAGGCAGGGGCCTGATGATGGGTGTCAAAGATCAGGCTCCAGCAGAGGAGAACTGAGGCCTCTTTGGCAGAGGCTAGCTTGCAGGATGTTTCCTCAGGGACACTCGGGTCTAGCTCTACCCAAGGCCTCTACCCAAGGTCTGGTTTTGGAGGACAAAGGCTGGGTTGATACTCAGGATGTTTCTACACCGATAGGCAGGTCTAGCTGGCACCTCCAACTGAGTAGGGCCTCTTTAGCAGAGGTCCTGCAATGGGGGTCAAGGATCAAGCCTGCAGGAATTCAGAGTATATCTTTACTCTCTTTAGGTGAGATTAACAGTAAATTTGTACAATGGAATATCACTCAGCTGGAAAAAAAGTGAGATCATAAAATTTACAGGCAAATGACTGAAACTAGATAAGTCATCACAAGTGATATAACCAAGACCCTGAAAGATTAATGTGTTATGTATTCACTTATATCAGGGTATTTACCTTTACATAGATGTTAAAGAAAATACAATCCATAGACCCAAACAGGCATTCAGGAAGTGACTGGAGGGACACATGGACATTCGCTGTGTGTAGGATAGAATAGATTTTATGAGTGGAATATATGCAGGGTGTGAGAGGGACAGGAATGAGAGGACAAAGGGGAGAACATGAGGAGGGAAGGGATGGAAGGTAGGAAGGAGAGGTGAGAAGTCAATTTGGTTTGAGGGGTGTACAGTGGAAATTAACAATAAAATGACTGCTAATGAATCTCTGCTGTACTTATAGACCTGTGCCTTACTTAGCTATCATTAGAGTGGCTTACTGCTGCCACTTATGGAAAAATATTCAGACAGCCACTGATATACATTATGATATACATGAGGGGGTGGGGAAAGAGAGAGACAGAGACAAAGAACATGCAGCAGTAAATGAGCTGTCTCCATCAAACATCTCCCCTCAGAGGTCAGAAAACCCCATGTAGGAGAAGTCAGAGAAGTAAGGGAGATGGAGGGGTAGAGGACACCAGGAGAAAAGGGACCTCTAAAATATCTGAGCAAAGCTCACTGGAAATCAGACCCTGAAGCAGCAATCACAATGTATACATGGGACTAGACCAGGTCCTCTGCATATGTACCATTGCTCTCAGTTTAAGACATTAAGGAATCTTTGAGTACGTGAATGACTCTTGTACCTGCTCTTCGATATCGTGTATTGTATCGTTGGCTTCTCTTGTCCAAATCTGGTATTATGGGTTTTGTTTTGCCTTAATATATTTTATCTTGTGATGTTATGTTTTTCTTTCTCAAAATCTATTCTTTACTACGGGAGACAGAAATGTCTCAGATATGGATGGAAGAAGGGGCAGGGTGAGGTTGGAGAAGTGGAGAGGCCAGAAATATTATTCAGATTATATTATATGAGAAGTTAGCAATGCCTGATAAATGGGGGAAAAGTCAACAAAAGGCAAATGCCATGTTCAATGCCTGTGATCTGCTTACGACTTCTGTGCTCCTTCCCCTGACTTTGGTCATTTCTCCATCTCCTCCCCTCCAGCCCCATCCCCTGAAGCACACAGCTAATGCTCCAGACACTGGCTGTCTCCACAACTCTGGTGCAGCTGTTCAAAGTGGCAATACCATGGAACTGGCATCCCAAACTCCTGAAGTTTTATACTGCGTGAAACTGGGCTGCACATTCAAAATAGACTCTTCTGGGCTAGTTCCAGGGCCTCCAAGCTTGCCACCCAGAGCCAAGGCTCAGCTGATTTCCATGACCCCTCCGCATCTTCAAAACCAACACCACCTGTGTGAATCATGAATTATCAAGATCAGCTGACAGCATGAGATGTAACCTTGGCCATGCTGGAACACAGCTTCTGTATGCGGACCCTTAGGAAAGTTTCTAGAAGCTTTCACCTCAATGATGCTGGTCTTGTCTCCATCACCGCCTATTTCTCAACGGCAACTGACCAGCATCGTGTATCGCAGCAAAGCAAATGTTTCACATTAGTGGTCTGGTATCTTATTAATCACAACTGACTTTTCAGGCCACTCTAATCAGAACCACAGTATCTTAATTTCAAATAACAAATGGCTCGAATAGCATCTGTAAACTTCCCACTGAGCTTCACAAGCCATACCTCCATCTTCCTCATCGCTCTCATCATCCTTACCTTCCACACTCTGACAACACAGGTTTAAGAGATCCCAACACTGAGTGTTTTTCTATTTCAAAGTTCCAAAGTCCTTGCACAGTCCTCTCCCAAACATGTTCATGTCAGTCATGGCAATGCCCAACTCTCATGGTACAAATTTGTCTTAAAGTCTCTATTGTAAGGATGAAATACCATGACCAAAGCAATTTGGGGGACAAAGGGATTCACTTGGTCTATGTTTCCATATCACTGTTTGCCATCAAAGGAAGTCATGATAGGCATTCAAACAGGACAGGAAGCAGGAGGCAGGAGCTGAGATGGAGGCCACAGTGGAAGCTGCTTATTGACATTTTTCTCAGCTAACTTTTCTACTTTTCTTTCTTTTTTTCTTTTTTGCCTTTTGGTTTTTTTTTGGGGGGTGGGTGTTGTTTTTTAAGATTGTGTTTGTCTATGTGGCCCGGGATATCCTAGAACTTGCTCAGTAGACCAGACTGTCCTAAAACTCACAGAGATCCTATGGCTCAGAGATTGTAACTTATGAATTCTAGGATTAAATGCATTAACCACCTCCACTTGAATCATCTTGCTTTCTTATAAAGCACAGGGCCACCAGCCCAGGTGTGGTACTACCCAGAATGGGCTCAGCTCTCTTTCATCAATGACTAATTAAGAAAATGACCTTTACCTTGTGTCAACTTGACTTGAAACTATCCAGCACAGAGGATATAAAAGCTGGAGGAGCAAAGGCAGGGTCAGGTGGGTCTCTGTGAATTTGAGGACAGCTGGGTCTTCAGAGCAAGTTCCACGACAATCAGAGATGTTATAAAGAGCAACCCCTTCTTGAACAACCCCCAAAAGAAACAGGAGCTGGAAGGATACTGGATGAAGAAGACTTTTAAGGCCAGGCACTTGAAGTAAAATTTTTGTCCCCAAGAGTGTATGGGGCAGGGTGGGAGAGCCTGCTAAAATCCAGAGTGAGTTGGCCACTAAAGTGCCTACATAGGTGGTGAGGGTCAGGTGGGGTAACTTGGTCTTGCCTGCCCCATGGTACCCTCACTCCCTTGTTAGAGACGGTGGGCACCAGGGGAAGGAAAGAGGCCTTAGTACTTGTGAATTCTGAGTATGGTTTCTTCCCACTGCTAGGCTCCAAGTTTCCAAAAGCCTCAAGAGCCAGCAAGGAACCCAGACCCCATAAAACCCAAGAAGCACCAGTGCAATCAAGCCTCCAAGTGCATCCAGGTCCTACAGGGAAACTGTGTCCTCTCATGCTCCCCAAGAGCACCAATGAGGTCAAGTCTGGGAATGCATCCAGGTCCTCCACGGTGGCCCTGTCTCCAATCACTGGGAAACAATAAAATGGACCCAGGTTTTCAGATGTCCTCCAGTCCTCAAAAGAGCCCTGCTGTCAGTGGTTCTCCAGACACTCTGGTTCTCTCAGACCCTCCAGGGCTGCAAGTTTCCCCAATTGCTCTGAAATGCCAGCACAGGAAATGCATCATGTGTGCCACAAAGCATTTGGGTGCCAAAGTAGCAGGTAATGTCTGACTCTCTCTTGATCCTCTTCCTGACACAGAATAGCCCCGCTCCCATCAGCTCCCCTTCCCCAGCCCCTACATAGTTAACCACAGTCCCCAATTCCCAGTGCTGCTATGCCGCTTTAGGCAGCTAAGGAAAGTTGTGAAATAGTGATGTATTTGCACCCAGGGCTGGACCTATTCTACTTAATTCAGGTGCACCCTGTATCTATGCAACAGCTCCATAGGATCTCATGAGCAAAGCTGACAGGTCTCCCAGTGAAACCCTGGACTTTTGCTGAAGTATTCTTATTCCCAGGTTTATCGGTGCATAACTCATCATCTCTTCATCTCTCCTTCTGGCATCAGGATTCCTACTATTTGTGAGGAGGAGGTTGTCTGGTAGATCCAGCCTTCCTATTCATCTTCTAGACCTTGTAGCCTAGGCTGGGGCATAAGGGTCTTAACTCTGACCGTTTTTTTTTTTTTTTCATTATCCTTCCAGATATTGTTCAGGAAAAAATGGGCAAAATACAATCTGTAAATTCCCCAAAAGGAACAACCTGAAATGCAGATATCCTGGAGCTGGTGTTGGGTCTGACTAGACCTCAGCCCACTTATGTATCACTACCTCTGCTGAAGGTATGTTCTTTTGTGTTTTTTGGGTGAAACGTTCTATAGATGTTAACTCTATTTACTGGAAACTTTTTTCCCAACTCTGAGGTGATGCCTGTCTTTAAAGCTGAGTGTGTTTTTGTTTGCAGCATAATAATGGATCCTATTTTTTATCCATTCTGTTAGCCTGTGTGTTTTGTTTTGTTTTTATACCTGAGTTGAATACAGTGATAAGGGCTATAAATGACCAGAGATAGTTAATTCCTGGATTTATCTCTGGGCGTGTGTGTGTCTGTGTGTGTGTGTCTGTGTGTGTGTGTGTCTGTGTGTGTGTGTCTGTGTGTGTGTGTCTGTGTGTGTGTGTCTGTGTGTGTGTGTCTGTGTGTGTGTGTCTGTGTGTGTGTGTCTGTGTGTGTGTGTCTGTGTGTGTGTGTCTGTGTGTGTGTGTCAGACCATAATTCTTAAATTGAGCAGTGAGAAGTGCAAAAGGTCTGGTTGGCTGCATTATACCAAACTGGTACACACATTCTGGGGGCCTACCTACATGGGGCCCTGGAAGTGGCCACAGTATCTATCCCAGGTATATGAACTGTCTTCTTGGAACACATTCCTTGTGGTGGGTTACCTTGTTCAGCCTTGATACAAAGATAAGGGTGTGGTCCTTCCTCAACTTCTTATGCCAACTTTGTCAAATCCCCAAGGAAGGCCTTATGCACTTGGAGTGAATGAGGTTGGGAAGTCAGGGGTCAGGGGCAGTAGAAGGGGAGAAGGGGAAACTGGGGTTGGTATATATAAAATGAAATTTTAACTTTTCAGGAAAATAAAACAGGTAAAAGAACTTTGGTTGGGATGCTTGATTTAGAGAGGTATCCAATTCACAGGTATGTTCAACTAAAAAGCTGGGCCCAGATGGCAGTGGAGTCCTCTTGACCATCATCTGAGGATGGAATGGTGTAGCTGATTTAGTCTCCTTTACTTTTCCAGTAGATTTGTTTCTGAGCTGCTATTGAAGCTGTGCTAAATTCACCAGGCTTGGTTGAGTTCGGCATCTTGTACTGGAGCTGGTTGTACAAATTGTTCACAAGATGCTGACTGATAATTGGGTTCTGTCTCTTGATCTTGCAGATCTTGCAGCTCTGGAAAGTCTGGAAGAACCAGAGATCCTGAAGCACCATGGTCAGCAGGGCTGCCTTGAGGACCTGAGGACATGTGAAGACCTGCTTCCATTTTACTGCTTCCAGATGCTTAAGAGATCTGGTCGATCTAGGGCACCTGTAACATTGATGGCTCCATTGGTGCTCCTGGGTGCACGAGGAGACATAGGTTCTTTGTAGGGACTGGAGGCACTTGGAGGCTTGGTTGCGTTAGGGTTTTGCTAGGTACCATGGGATATGGGTTCCTTGCTGGCTCTTGAGGCCTCTGGAAACCTGGAGCCTAGCAGTGGGAAGGAACTATACTCAGAATTCACAAGTACCATGTCCTCTCTTCTTCCCCTGATGCTCGATGTCTCTAACACAAGAGTGAGGGCACCCTGGGGCAGGCAAGACCAAGTTACCCCACCTCATCATCACATCTGCATAGGGGCTTTAGTGGCCAACTCACTCTGGATTTCAGCAGGCTCTCCCAACTTGCCCAGTGCACTCTTGGTGACTATAAAGCTTTACTTCAAGGGCCTGGCCTTAAATGTCTTCTCCATCCAGGATCCTTGGGGAGGGGGTTGTTCAAGATGGGGTTTTTCTTTATAACATCTCTGGCTGTACTGGAACTTTCTTTGCAGAATGGACTGTCATCAAATTCACAAAGATCCACCTGGCCCTGCCTTTCCTCCTCCAGCTTTTATACCCTCTGTGCTGGATAGTTTCATGTCAAATTGACACAAGGTGAAGGGCATTTTCTCCATTAAGAGACTGATGAGACAGGGCCAGCTGCAGCCCCTGGGATAGCAGACCCTGGGCCACACCAGGGCAGCACAACAGATCCAACCCTGTTGGCAGAAGTGTGAGAGAGCCATCCCCAAAATCATGAGTGTGGTATAGCTGCACTGGACCAGCCCTACAGCTGCCCAGGCCCAGTCCCAGGGGTGTAACTTGGCCTGCCCAACAACCACCCCATCTATGGACTGCTGGAGCATATGGAAAGATCTGACCCACAGGGTGGCAACAGGAACTCCAGGAAGAGTCATAGTGGAGGCCCCAGCATCGAAAGTTTAGTGGGGACTAAGGGCCTGGAACCAGACCAATGGTTCTTTGCAAAGAACACTTGCAAGTAGAGACGTAAAAACCAAGGGGTGTAGGGTGTGACTTGTTGGGTAACGTTGAAGCTTTCATGATGAGATTTTTAATTCCTTCCTCTTAAAAAGAACTCATTGTATTTTCAATTTTTTCTTAATTTTTTATTTGGGGAGGGGAGTGAGTGCAGGGGCAGAGGGTAGATGTGAAGGAACAAGGAATGAATGGGATCAAGATAAATGATGTGAAAACACATAGAATAAATAAATTTAATAGTAAACTAAGAATTTTATGCTAAAACCATCTGGCCTGGCCTTCTTTTGGTTGGGAGATTTTAATGGCCGTTTCCGTTCTGTAGGGGTTATAGGTCTGCTTAAAATGCTTATGACTCTGATTTAACTTTAAGTATTAACTATGGAGAATTACCCATTTCTTTTCAAATTTCCAACATGATAAGAGTATACATTTTTAAAGAATGTCTTATAACTTTCAATAAACTTATAACTTATAAAAGGTATGTCTTGTAATTTCTAATCCATTTGTTTGGATTTCCTCAGTGTCTGTTATGTCTCCCTTTTCTGATGATAACGTGGATGTTTTCTCTCTGCCTTTTCAAATTTGGGTAGGGGTTTGTCTATCTTGATTTTTCTCCAAAACCTACTCGTTGTTTTATTTTTTATTCTCTTTGTATTTTAGCCCTGAATTTGATTTTTCTCTTGCTGTCTTCTCCTCTAGGTTGTGATTATTGTTTGTAGAAATTTCAGCTGTGTTAAATTGATAATATGAATTCTTTTCCTGGGGGAGCACTTTGTGCTACATACTTGCCTCTTAAAACCGCCTTCACTGTGTCCCTTAAGTTTGGCTATGTTCAACAACCACCTGTAATGAGATCTAGTGTCCTCCTCTGGCCTGCAGAGACCCATGCAGACAGAACACTTTATAAATAATAAATAAATAAATAAATCTTTTTGGGTATATTGTGTATTCATTTCCATTAATTTTTATTTACCCACTTTTTCATTCAGTAGAGCTATTCAGTTTCCATGAGTTTGTGAGCTTTCTGATTTTTTTTCTATGAAGATGTTCAGCTTCATTGTGGTCTGATAGGATACAGGGATTTACTTAATTTTCTTATCTGTTGATCTGGCTTTGTGTCAATATGGGGTCAGCTTTGTAGAAGGTTTCATGAGATGCTGAGAAGAAAGTATTTTTGTGTTGATGTTAAGTGTTCTGCCTCACCGAGGTGATGGGACAGACTTAGTTGACAAACTAGGGGAGGCTTCACCCTCTCTGGGGAGCAGATAAGAGGTGTTATGGAGAAGGAGGGAGGAGCAAGAGGAGAGGAGGGTGTGGGAACTGGCATTAAATGTAAAAAAATGAGATTTTCAGGGGGCACAGCGGTTAAGAGCACTGGCTGCTTTTCCAGGGAACCAAGATGGTTCAATTCCAAGCACCCACATGGCAGCTCATAACTGTACTCCAGTAGCAGGGGATCTGACACCTTCACAGAGTACATAGGCAAAACACCAGTGCACATTAAATGAGTATATAAATCTTTTGAAAAGGAATATGCTCCTTTATTCCAAAATAAATCCATTTACATGGTTTCATTTAAAAAAAAAAAAAAGGCAGAGGCAGGGTGGTGGTGATGCATACCTTTAATCCCAGCACTCAGGATGCAGAGCCAGGCAGATCTGAGTTCCAGAAAGCATCTAGGGGTCTGCAACAGTCTCCAGGTTGGTATGCTTCCGGGCTTGGGCGACCTGTTTTGTGTTGATTGGTCAATTTGGTGTTATGGCCTACAGGCCCTCCCAGGGCAGTTGCTATGCTCTGCAGGTCACTGTTAGCCATTTTTACCATAAAGCACCATAAGGCCAGGGCCTGCCAGCTAACTTCTGATTGGTTCCTTGCCTTGTGTAGGGAATCTGACCTCCTAGTTAGGCGAAGTTAGAAAGCTCAGCACATTTTTCTGAGTCAGGGGCCTTTTCCTTGCTGGGTCTTTTCTGCAGCCTGTCATGGCTGCTAAAGCACGGAGCTAGGTGAGGGTCTGGTCGCACGGCCGGCCCAGGTGGGTGGAAGGCATCCATGTGCCTGGCCGGCCCAGGTGGGTGGAAGGCATCCATGTGCCTAGCCAGCACTGGTGGGACCAGGCAAGTAGAGAACTACCCACCCAAAGCTGCTGGCTTCGGGCAAGTAGAGGACGCCCACAGGCCTACCTGATGCCATCGGGATCTAGTGGGTGGAGAATATGGGTCACCTAGTGCTGCCAAGACAGGGACAGTAGATGACACCCGCAGGTTCACCCAAAGCTGCTAGGCCAGGGCAAGTGGAAGATACCCACAGACCTACTGGCACTGAGGTGTCCAGTAGGTAGGGAACACCTATAGGCCTGCCCAGTGATGCTAGGCCTGGGTGGTTATAGGACACTGCGGTGGGTAGAGGACACTTGAGATGACCCCGCCCACAACCATGTGGCTCTGGCCAAGTGTGAGAGACACTGGAGAAGCCCCAGCCAGCAGCCATGTGGTGCAGGGCAGCGAAGACACCCCGGAATCCCCTTCCTGCAATCACACACTGCGGGTCACATGTTAGAGACACGGGAGAGTCCCCACCCCATGCCCACAGCCACATGCCGCCAGTATGATAAGCAAGTATTGTAAGGATGGAAAAATAGAGCCTGACTCTCCACTGACCCCAGGAAGCTAGAAGTTTAAAAATACTAAATACCTTAGATTACAGACCCTGTCCTCAGCCAGTAAATAGGGGAAAGGTCACACTCCTTGCCGCTTATCTGACTTCATAAACGGCTTGTGAAACCCCTGCCCCAGTGACCTAACCTAACTGCCATTTGTCACCCCACCTAGGAGCCCGTGCAAATGCAGGCCTCCAGGGCTATAGAAAACTGATTGGTCTATAAAGCTTGGATGGTTAAATTGATTGGCCCACACCACACGGGCTCTTGGTGCTATGAGACAATTGGTTTACGATGTGCAGGCTTTGTTGTAACCCTATAAAATCTGTCTCAATTCTGTACTCGGGGTCCTCAGTCCTCTACCCCTGTGTGGCACATGACTGTGGGCCCCAGTGCACTTGGAACATAAAAGACATCATGCTGCTTCATCAAGACCGCTTCTCGTGAGTGATTAGGGGCGTCGCCTTTCCTGAGTTGCAGCATGAGGGTCCACGCCCTGCGGGTCTTTCATTGGGTGCATTGGCCGGGAATCCGAGACCACCCCTCCCTCACACCCGAGAACCGATTTGTAGGTAAGGGGATCCCCCTGGTGCTTGTGTGTGTGTGCGCGCATGCGTGTGTGTGTGTGTGTGTGTGTGTGTGTGTGTGTGTGTGTGTGTGTGTGTGTGTGTGTGTGTGTGTGTTGGCAGGCATCTCTGTTCTGAGTATGTTTTCTGGAACTCACATTTTCGGTTTCGGTTTGCAGCTGTCCTCTCCAGCCGTAAGGACCAGAGGACTGTGGTCAGCAGACGTGCTAGGGGGATCACAGGCTGCAGCTCTTGGGGACCCCCTGGGAGGAATGGGAGCCCGGGAACTCCTGGTGGACTCCTTCTGTCGGTCAGTAGGACTGAGCTCTGTTGTTGAATCGGAAGCTTCCTCCAAGGCCGTTCGATTCTTTTGCCTTCTGTGGAAGACGCTGACGGGTGGCCTGTGTCTGGATCTGTCAGTTTCTGTTTCGTGCATTTTCGTTCTGTGTGTCTTTGATGTCTTTGTCTGTAGTTTCACCATAGGACAGATGGTGACGACTGACAAGTCCCCTTAGTTTGACTCTTGACCACTGTACTGAAGTTAAGTCTCACACCCATAATTTGTCAGTTGAGGTTAGGGAGATCCTGGCAGATATTTTGCACCTCTGAGTGCCCAACATTTGGTGTTGGGTGGCCACCAGAGGGAACCCTTTTAATTCTGAGATTACCCAAGCTGTTAAGGCAACTGTTATTCAGACTGGACCTGGCTCTCATCCCAACCAGCCTCCCACGAGCACTTGCACGGGGACATCTTCAGGGCCAGGAGACCCAGCGAGACCGCAAGCACTTGCATTCCCCCAACCCCCCCAGGAGTGCACCGGGGCAGACAGGGCAGAGCCATAGCCAGCCGAGCCACTGTTGGCCAGGGTGGCAGGCAGACACCGGGTACCCTCCCCGCTCTAGCCCCGGTGAGGTGACTGGCCAGAGGCTACCGCTGTTCTTCCTCAGTGTCTCTCAAAGTCATTCTTGATACAGTTCTGATCCTTCACCTGGATGGATGAGCTAGAGACCAGGGTGCCACAGGGTGACCTTCCGCCCCCGCCCCCCAAGCTCAGGCTCCAGCAGCGGGAGAGGAGCCACGCCAGAGTTGGCCCCCTAGTGTCAGTGGCCAGATTGCAGCCTCCAGTACTGGCCCTTCTCCTCCTCAGATCTTTATAATTGGAAAACTAACCACCTTCCTTTCTCAGAGGATCCCCAGTGCACCATGGGGTTAGTGTAGTCACTTATGTTCTCTCAGCAGCCTAATTGAGATGATTGACAGCAGCTGCTGCAGACACTCGTCACGATCAAGGAGCGGGAGAGAATACTATTGACTTGGGATTCCCCTTGACTCACCCCAGTTGGGACTTCAACACTGCTAAAGGTAGGGAGAGCTTGAAAGTCTATCGCCAGGCTCTGGTGGTGGTTCTCCGAGGCCCACCACTTTGGCTAAGGTAAAGAGAGGACTCATTTTGACCCTACCTCAGAAGCCCAGAGACCTTCGATGGTTCTGGCCTTCATAGGCCCCGGATTTAGAAAGAAACTCCAGAGACTGAAAGGGTTACAGGAAGCTGAGCTACGTGATGTAATGAAAGAAGCAGAGAAAATGTATTACAAAAGGAAGACAGAAAGAGAGAGAGAGAGAGAGAGAGAGAGAGAGAGAGAGAGAGAGGGAGAGAGAGAGAGAGAGACTGAGAAAAGAGGAGAAATAAGAGAGAGAGGAAAGGCGTCACAGAAGACAGAAAAAGAATTTGACTGAAAGCTTGACCGCAGAGGTTGAAGGGAAAGACAGTAAATAGAGAGAGAAGTTAAAGTAGGCCCTAGACAGCCAGGAAACCTGGGCAATAGGACCCCACTCAACAAGGACAAGTGTGCATATTGTAAAGAGCTCTCCTACCCTTTGTGCTTTTCAGGGTTAGAAACACCCCTGGACCATTGGGCTGACCCCCTATAGATGGCTCTATGGGGGGGGGGGCTCCACTGGTGGAAATCGTCTCTGTACATAGTGCTGATGTGCTGCTCTCCCAGCCCCTGTTCGCTAGGCTCAAGGCGCTCGAGTGGAGACAGCGAGCGTGGAAGCAGCTCCGGGAGGCCTACTCGGCAGAAGGAGACTTAGAAGTTCCACATCGTTTCCAAGTTGAAAATTCGGTTTATGTCAGACATCACCGCACAGGAAACTTTGAGACTCGGTGAAAAGACCCACTTTGCGGCCGGTCCAGAATATGTCCTCCTCTTCCCCTGGATCCATCCCCACGCCACTCGAGGTATAGGACCCAGAGACAGCCTCTTACAACTGCTCCAGCAGTAATTTTTATTCCTCTCTTGTTGCTTACTGTTGGAAAATTGTTACTTTTGTTAGGGAATGAGTGAGTGCGGTCCAGATTATGGTGCTTAGACAACAGTACAAGAGCCTTCCGATCAAAGATGAGGGAAGAAGTGGGGAATGTAAGGATGGAAAATACACCCTAACTCTCCACTGACCCCAGGAAGTTAGAAGTTTAAAAATACTAAATAGCTTAAATTCCAGACCCTGTCCTCAGCCAGTAAATAGGGGAAAGGTCACACTCCTTGCTGCTTATCTGATTTCGTAAACAGCTTGTGAAAACCCCGCCCCAGTGACCTAACCTAACTGCCATTTGTCACCCCACCTAGAAGCCCCTGCAAATGCAGACCTCCAGGGCTATAGAAAACTGATTGGTCTATAAAGCTTGGATGGTTAAATTGATTGGCCCACACCACACGGGCTCTTGGTGCTGTGAGACGATTGGTTTACGATGTGCAGGCTTTGTTATAACCCTATAAAATCTGTCTCAATTCTGTACTCGGGGTCCTCAGTCCTCTACCCCTGTGTGGCACATGACTGTGGGCCCCAGTGCACTTGGAATATAAAAGACATCATGCATTTGCATCAAGATCGCCGTCTTGTGAGTGATTGGTGGGAGGGGGGGGGCTCCTGAGTCGGAGCGTGAGGGTCCACTCTTTGCGTGTCTTTCAGAATGTGGTAGAGAATCAGAATTGGAAAGACTTGTGCTCTATGAAGAAACACTAACTAGAGATACAAGGGTGGTGAGGAACAGCCTGATGAGGGTGGCCTGTGCTGCCCTCTGAGGCCATGGAGATGCCCTAGCCTCATGCTGCTGCCACCGAAAGCCACGTTCTGGGTCCATGGCCCCGCAGCAGCAGCAGCAGTCTGGGTGGATGTCTCTTGCTCTGGACTGGGCTACCTTCTGAGGCCATGGAGATGTCTGAGTGCTTCCTGCCCAGAGCTGGCCCCACCCTTTACCTTCCGTGGCACTCAAGAGAGCAGGCCCTGTCCATTGCTGGACCTGCCGCTTGCCAGATGCAGCACTTAGGAGGCCCGACCGTCCCCACCCACCTCCCCGTACCTCTCCGGGGCACCAAAGTAGAGCTGGCCCTATTGACAGGTGTCTGGGTCACTCAGGAGAGCTGACCCACCCCACACCCCACATACACCCGCCCAATCTGGGCAGCGTGTGAAATCTGGCTCTGCCCCTTGCCAGCAGCACCCAGGACAGCCCTGCACCTCACCTGGGCAGCACAGCAGACCTGGCCCAGGTGGTGTGGGCACCAGAGAGCCAACCCCAAGGGCATGAGAGCACGAGCTGGCCCTGTCCATTACGATAAAGCGCATGGGGATCCTTGGCAGATTCCATGCAGGCGAGGGTGACCGAGGCCGAGGGGCAAACATGCAGGCAGACAGAGCTTAGTGAGAAGTTTTATTAGAATGGAAAAGGGGTGGAAGGAAAGAGAAAAAAAAAGGTAAGGAGACACAGGGACAGAGAGAAGACAGAGGAGAAGAGGAAGGCAGGAAAAGTCGTGTCTGCCCCAGGGTACGGCGGGAAAAGAGAGAGAGAAAATGTAAGCGTAGGGGTCTTTCTTTTAAAGGGGTCCCTTGCACCTGTGTGCAGACTATACAATCATGGAACCCTGGGCTGCCCAGGGCATTGCCTGAGTGCATTTCACCAGGTGACATACGCAGGCCAGCATAATGCCTGAATGCTTATACTGCCCCTTGCTGGCTGCCCCACGCAGGAGACCTGGTCCTGGCCCTCCCTGCACTAAGCTGGAGAGCTGGCCCTAGTGGCATAGCGATAGGAGAGAGGGTGGCCTGGCCGAGATCCGGGCTTTGAGTTGGCCCACCCCAACACCTGCTCCATCTAAGAACTGCTGAAACGTGAGAGGGGGCCAGCCTGCACGACACAGCGCGGCGACAGGTATCTGAGAGAAACACCCCCAAGGATCCAGTATGGTTTAGCAGAAGCCGGAGGCGCAAACCAGGCCAATGACGCCTTGCAACAAAGGATTGCAAAGAAAGCTGTTTGGGAGAAAGGGTAGACTGGGTGACACACCATGACACATGGCAGTTTCCACAGTAAGATGCTTTCTTTTGTTTTGTTTTCATTTTTAATTTTTATTTTCTTTTGCAGGGGAGGTTGCAAGGGTTAGGGCATGGATATGGAGGGACAGGGAGATGAGTAGAATTTGAGTTCGTGATATAAAATCTACAAAGAATCAATAAAAACTTTTTAAAACAGATTTGGGATTTTTAAAGAGACTGAATATTTTAAAGGGGCTGAAGTTTTTTCTTGGTTTAGTTTGGTTTTAGAGGGGGTTTGATGGGAGATGTTATTCTGTAAATATGTTTCTCATACTGGTTAATTAATAAAGCACCGTTGGGCCAATGAGAAAGCAAGATAGGTGGGGCTAAGAGACAAGGAGGAAAGAGGAAGTGGTAAGGAGGAGTCAAGATGTAGACCAGGGAGGAAGGAAGACGCCGGCCGCGGCTCCCCGATGAGATGAGCCACGTGGAAATACTTAAATAAGTAGAAATGGGTTAATAATTAAGACAGAGCTAGCCCATTAATAATGATAGTCATTGGCCAACAGGATTGTATCAAATACAGAGTCTCTGCGTGTTATTTGGGGCTGGTGCGGCTGTGGGCCCAGACCGGCGGCAGGCGGGCTGGCGGGCTGGCAACCTACGGGGGAAAAACCTGCCCATAACAGGGGATTTTTGTT
Source organism: Cricetiscus sungorus (assembly GCA_030556225.1). Lineage (NCBI taxonomy): Eukaryota > Metazoa > Chordata > Mammalia > Rodentia > Cricetidae > Cricetiscus > Cricetiscus sungorus. The sequence goes on along the minus strand of JANBXA010000305.1, from coordinate 4,019,046 downwards.
TTGGTTGTTGTGTTTGTTTGTTTGTTTGTTTGTTTGTTTGTTTGTTTGTTTGTTTGTTTCAAAGAGGTGGTTTCTCTGAGTAACTGCTCTGGCTATCCTAGAACTCTGTAGACCAGGCTGGCCTTGAATTCACAGAGATCTGCCTGCTGAGTGCTGGGATTAAAGATGTGTACCACCACCTCATAGCTAAAATAGTTCTCTCCACTACCACCCAGACAGGGTTTCTCTGTGTTTCCCTGACTGTTCTGGAACTCACTCTGTAGACCAGGCTGGCCTCGAACTCCCAGAGATCCACCTGTCTCTGCCTCTCGAGTGCTGGCACTAAAGGCATGCACCACCAATGCCTGGCAACTGTGAGACTTTTAAAGTACTTCATACTTTTAATGTGAGATCTTGGGGATGAGCAATAAAGGAAAGGTTGTGGCTTCATGGTGATAAGTTTGTGTTACTTGTGCTGGATAGCTGTAGTTCATCTTATCACAGGCTACAGTCATCTGAGAGGATGACTGAATGATCTTATTTTTAACCTATTTTATATCCCAGCCACAGCCTCCCCCACCTCGTCCTCATCCTCTCCTCCCAGTCACTCTCCCCCAGTGTGACCTCCTACCTTTTCAATTCCCTCTTCTTCCGTCTCCATCCAGGAAAGGGCAGATCTCTCATGAGTATCAATAAAACATGGCATATCAAGTTACAGTAAGAATAAGCACCTCCCCCTATTAAGGCTGGGCAAGGCAACCCAGTATGAGGCGCAGGGTCCCAGAAGCCAATAAAAGTCATAGACAGCCCCTGTTCCCGCTGACAGGAGTCCCACGGGAGGACCAAGCTACACAACTGTCACATACATGCAGAGTGCCAGGTCAGTCTCATGCAGGCTGCCTGGTTGTCAGTTCAGTTTCTGCAAGCCCCTACTTGCCCAGGTTACTTGATTATTAGAGGCTTCCCGTGGTGTTCTTGACCCCTCTGGCTCCTACACTCCTCTCTCCTCCTCCCCAGGATTTCCCAATTCCACCTAATGTTTGGCTGTGGGTCTCTGCATCTGCCTCCGTCAGTTGCTGGATGAAGAAGCCTCTCTGATGACAATTGGGCCAGGCACCAATCTAGTCACAAGAGATGGCCACTTCCAAGAATGGATAAAGAAAATGTGGTACATTTACACATGGGGTACTACTCAGAGGTGGGGGAAATGGAATCTTGAAATTCACAGGCAAATGGATGGAACTAGAAGAAACCATCCTGAGTAGGTAACGCAGTCACAAAAAGAGGAACATGGAACGTACTCACTCATATATGAATTTTAGACATAGAGCAAAGGATTACCAGCCTACAATTCACACTGCCAGAGAAACTAGGATACAAGGAGGACCCTAAGAGAGATATGCATGGTCCCTCCCAGAAGGAGAAAGGGACAAGATCTCCTGAGCACAGTGGGGGAGAGGGGGCAGTGAGTGCAGAGAGAGTTAGGAGAAAGAGAAGGGGAGAAGAGATGGGGAGATGAGAACATAAGGGACCAGGAAAATTGAGTCAGGGGATGAATAGACAAGAGCAAAAAAAAAAGATACCATAATAGAGGGAGCCATTATAGGTTTGAAGAGAAAACTGGCAATAGGGAAATGTCCAGAGACCTACAAGAATGACCCCAACTAACGATCTGAGCAATAGTGGACAGGCTATCTTAAATACCTTTCCCTAATAATGAGATTGATTAACTACCTTATATGCCATCATAGAGTCCTTATCTAGTAGATGATGGAAACAGAAGCAGACACCCACAGCTAAACACTAAACCAAACTCCTGGAATTCAGTTGCAGAGAGGGAGAAGTGATGAGCAAGGGATCAAGACCAGGCTGGAGAAACCCACAGAGACAGCTGACCTGAACTCATGGACCCCAGACTGATAGCTGTGAAACCAGCATTGGACCCACTCAGACCCCCTGAACGTGGGTCTCAGTTAGGAGACCTGGGCAGTCTATGGGACCTCTGACAGTGCACAAAAGGATTTTGGGAGCACATTCCCCATGGAGAGATACTCCCTTAGCCTGTTGTCCATGATGGGTCAGTTTTTGTCATGCTGCCCAATAATAAAATCTTGCTTTGTGTGACCTCTTTTGTCTGCTTGAGTTGTCTTGGAGCCTCAGACCCACAACACTTAGCTTCCAAAAATCAGACAAGATAGGGTACATTCAGGGTAGAATGGTCTCAGTTGTAACCTGTGAGTTCTGTAAAGTTAGTTCCAGTCACATTGTCCAGGTCACTCATGGCCCCTCTGGTCTAGACCATCTTGAGACTTTTGAGACATGTATCTCTGCAGGCTGACCAGATGAGTAAAGATGCTTGCCAGGGGCCGGGTGTTGATGGCACACGCCTTTAATCCCAGCACTCGGGAGGTAGTGGCAGGCAGATCTCTGTGAGTTCAAGGCCAGCCTGGTCTACAGAGCTAGTTCAGGACAGGCTCCAAAGCAATACAGAGAAACCCTGTCTTGAGAAAAAAAGAAAAAAAAAGAAAAGATGCTTGCCAGGCCACTCCTAGTGGCAGAAGAAAGAACCAAGTGGCTAAGTTCAAGTTGTGTTCTGACCTCTACGCTCACTGTGTGCACAGCCCCACGTACCCACACACAAAAATAAATAAATAAACAAAATGTGATTTACATTATTTTTCTGGGGATGGTCTAGACTCTGAAGACAATAGGCACGCGTGGTGCACATACTTACATGTAGGCAAAACACTCAAACACACTAAATAAATAAATAAATACATCTAAAAATTAAGGGGGAAAAAAGCAGAATGAAAGAGGAAGATGTCCCATGTCTTCCCCTGACCTCTGTATGTGCAAGCTCATGGACATGCACGTATGAACAAATATATACATACAAATAGAAAGATGGATAGATGATAGATAGAAAGATAGAGAGATAGATGATAGTAAAGAGATGGATGGATGGATGGATGGATGGATGGATGGATGGATGTAGATAGTTGTATCATTATGGTACACACAAGTACATCATATGGGGCTGATGCAAGGAACAGATGTCATAGTTTAAAAAAAAAATAGTTGTCCGCAGAGAGTCCTCTCCCCCACATGTCCTGAAGCCTAATCCTCCATAAGTCCCCTGCCTTTCTGCTGAGGCTGGGCTGTTGTCCTAAGAGGATTGGAGCATTTACTAAATTAGTCCTGTCCAGGAACACAGGAAACAGAATGCATGAGGTGGGAGGGGGGGGATCAGTAAGAAAAACAGACAACTATGGAGGCAAGCACAGAAATGGAAAGAAGAAAGGGAAGACAGACAAAAAAAGGTGCAGGAGACCAAGCACATAGCTGCAGTCCCAACAGGTGGAAGGTTTTTGAGTTTGAGGCCAGCCAGGCCTATGTAGCAAGGCCCTGCCCTTTAAAGCATGGAGAGGTGAGAGATGGCCCAGTGATTAAGAGAACTGGCTGCTCTTCCAGTGGACAAAGGGTTTGATTCCTCATGGTGGCTTAGAATCCTCCGTAGCTCCAGTCCCAGGAGGTTGGAGATGTCTTCTGGTCTCCAAGAGCACAGCCTGCACAGATATGCGTGCAAGCAAAGTACCCATACACATCAATAGTTTATTTAAACTGAAGGGTTTCCATATCCCAAGAAGGGACCAACAGAGCCCAGTTCTGCCCTCTCCCAGAAGTGGGATGTGGTGAACGTCTTGACTCCCCATCCCTTGCAGTTTCCTCACCTACAATAGTAACAGTGTCTATCTGATGCATTGCTGTGATGATTCCAACAGTTAGGACTGGATTGTTTTGTTTTTGCTGTGCTAGGAATTAAACCTAGGGTCTCCAACATTGTATCACTAAGCCATGTCTTCAACCCATCACTGGGGGATTCTAGGCAGGGGCTCTACCACTGAGCCACGCCCCAGCCCCTCACTGGGGGATTCTAGGCAGGGGCTCTACCACTGAGCCACACCCCCCAGCCTTTTTTAAAACTTATCTGTAATGAGGTCTCATTAAGTTTCCTAGGCAGGTCTTAAACTTGAGCTCCTCCTCCTCATCAGCTCCCAAGTGCCAGGATCACAAGCCTGGTCCACCCAACCTGGTCCTGTGTGATAGGTTAGAGACGTTCCTTTTTAGTTGACTTTTAGAAGGAAAAAAGGCTTTGCCTTGGTGTAACAGTAAATACCCAGGAACACACTCTGGACAGAAAAAAAAATCTTAATTTCTTCCCACCTAAACAAGTTTGCCACTTCAAAAAAAATCACACAGAAACAAAAAGAAAAAAAATCACCCATATTTGAGAGGAATCCAACATTTTTAATCAGTTTCACTCTGGGTAGCCCAGGAAGGGAGACCTGAGAAGCCAGAAAGTGGGGAAGAAAAGAACAGAGAAGCTAACATCAAATGAGGGGACTTCTGGCCTCACTCATTGCCCTATGGCTGCTGCCTTGTCAAGTCAGTCTTGTGGCTTGAAAAGTAGGTTTTTCAGGGGGAAAGGAGGGCATTATGTAGCCCAGGCTCGCCTCAAACTTGCAATGAAACTAGGATGACCATAAACTTGTAATCCCCTGCCTCTACATGTCTGTGTTGAGAACACAAGCACATGACACCACTCCTGGCTTATGAAATAGGATATTGTATATACTCTATGGATGTCTAAAAGACCTCTACCCAGGTAGGTCCATGAATTGTACTTCCAGCCTCTTGATAAGATTTAACTTCTTCTACAGACATCTGGAAGACCCCAGCACTGGTGCCTCCTCAATCTGACCCTGGAATCAATTCTAGACTGGATTCTAGAACATTCTGTTCCTCTTTCCATCCTCCCCATCATTCGCATCAAGCTTCTTTTCCATTTTGTTTTTGTACAAGACACAACCTCATAGCTCCAGTCTGTAATAGCACATGCCTGTAATATGCATGGATACTGATAAGTCATATACATACATAAGTCAAATGAGCATCAGTCCCCTAAATCTACCATGTAAACCTGACATTTGTTAACTGTATAAAATATCCAAGTGAATTTAGAGGTTTCACTCTGTAGCCTAGGCTGTCCTCAAATTCCCAGCAATCCCCCTGCCTCAGTTTCTTCCATTCTAGCATTAAAAACATTGAGTCAGCACCTGACTTAGGGCACCAGAGTTCTGACTCACGTTCTCCAGGTAAACTTCAACACGGATTTCCTTTCTCTCCGGAGCACATTCTCAGCACCTTTACTGAAGTCTGGGGAAAAGCAGCAGATACAGGCATCACAATCATGACAGCTACTGACTGCTTGCTGCTGGGCTATCTCAGGAGAAGAAGGCGCCTCTCTCACTGATCGGGGTAGGGCTGGATGGGAGCTAGGCTCTCTGATGGAGCTGAGGCTGGACTGAACCTGAGGGTGAATGGTCCACAGCCTTTGGCAGGATTGCTACTACCTCTCCCTTACTGGGGGATGCTCTCTGGAATCTAAGCTGGAGGAAGCAGAGAGGATGCTTTAGCTGGAAGGGGGAACGTGAAGCCTCTTCTACAAGATCTGAAACTTCCAGGCACTCTGATCTTTGTAGTCCAGAGGGTCCATCGGGTTGTAGGTGAATTTCCAGGTGCCTGTGGGGTCCTTGAATTCCAGGCTGTCCACGGGGCTGTAGGCGCTGTAGCTCTGGCCTGACAAGGAGGTGGGTGATTGGGCCAGGGATGGCCCCACGGAGGGGCCTGAGAGGGGGCTGAGAGCTGGACCTCCCAGCTGGGGCACCATGGGAGAAAGGTAAGGATCCAGCCCACTGAAATAGGAACTTGGAGATGCATAAGCTGAAGGGGAAGAACAAAAAGCAGAGGCAGGAGCATAGGTCATGGCATAGGGGGCTGAGGTGAGAGAGGGTGCTGAGGCCACTAGCCCAGCTCGCTGGGCCTCAGACAAAGGAGACTCCGAAGCTGGACTCCAAATGGACACAGTGGCCACTGCCGTGGTAGGTGAGCCTGAGGGGCCGGGCAGTGATGGGCTGTAGGAATCTGAGATGCCCAAAGGGTCTGTACAAACATCTGTGGAGGGCCGTGGGGATGTGCCTGCCTTCCTCTTCGCAGGACGAGCCTTGGCCTGTCCCCCCGGGGGCTGCTGCTGCTGCTGTTTCTGCTGCTGTCGCTGTTGTCTGCATTTTGCTCTGCGATTCTTGAACCAGACCTGGAGGGAGAGAGGGGGGAATACAGGGTGAATAAAGCATGAAAAGACCTCGGAGTCCTCAGGTGCCAAGGGAAGACAAGGTTGATGGAAACAGCCACACTTTGCCACTCAGCATCCGACAATGGGGCAGCTCTGTCCATGATCTGTGTGCCCATTTGCACTGCGTGGTTTTGTGTGTCAACTCTACACAAGCTAGAGTCATCAGAGAAGGAGCCTCAGCTGAGGAAATGCCTCCATGAGATCCAGCTGTAAGGCATTTTCTCATTTAGCCATCAATGCCGGAGGGCCCAGCCCATGGTGGGTGGGGCCATCCCTGGATCTCTGGTCCTGGGTTCTACAAGAAAGCAGGTTGAGCGAGCAAGTAAGCATCTCCCCTCCATGGCCTCTGCATCAGCTCCTGCTTCAAGGATCCTGTCCTGTTTGAGTTCCTGTCCCAATTCCTCCAGTAATTAACAGCAATGCTGAAGTGTAAGCCAATTAAACCCTTTCCTTCCCCAACTTGCATTTTGTTCATGGGGTTTTGTCACAGCAATAGAAACCGTAACTAAGACACCATCCAATTATGCATGTACACATGCACACAGCAACCTACATGCATCGATCATACACATTTCATGCACACAGGAGGCAATCATACTTATATGCATGTTATCGGTCTACATGCATCATTTACCAGCCTGATTGATCACACATCTTTGCATACACCCATGCATTATCCTCACATAAATGAATGCAGTCATACACATATACACATACATACCTACACACACTCAGCCACCTACCCAATCACATGACCATCTATGCAGTCATGTATTATCCTCACCTATATACACTCATACACATATGTACACAATATATTAACATGCTCCTGCTCATGAATGTGTACATGCAATCATACATGCATTATACTCACATATCATACATGTAATATGTCATACTTGCATATACTCATTAGCTGATCCCATACATGCATGCAATTTTATAGATAAATGCCAGGGCTAGGAATGTAGCTCAATGGTAGAGCATTTGCCAGGCATACATACACACAGCTCTGGATTCAATCTCCCACACTACAGAACATACACACACACACACACACACACACACACACACACACACACACACACCGTGCATTTCTCTCACCCACCTACTCAGTCATCTACCCTACTACTTAAAGGAAACATCAGAGGGGTTAATATTCTACTGTAAGGAATATTAGTGTCACAGTAAATTGATGGGAGATATCATTCTGTAAATATGTTTTTCCTATTGGTTAATAAATAAAGCACTGTTGGCCAATAGGAAAGCAAGATAGGCGGGACCAGGAGACATGGAGTATTCAAGGGGAGGTAGGAAGGAGCTTCAACATGTAGGACCAACAGGGTAGAAGTCCGGATCCTCTCTCCAGTAAGATAAAACCACGTGGAGATACTTAGATTGGTAGAAATGGGTTAATTTTTAAGACAGAGCTAGCCAATAAGTACTGCTAGAAACATGCTAACAGCTTTATATCTAACACAGTACCTAAGTGTGTTATTTGGGACTGGCGTGGCTCAGGACAAGGCGGGTAGAAAAACTACTCGTAACAGTAAATGGGTAAGCCATAGAGTAGCATCGGAGACTCACTATGTAGCCAACCCAGACCAGCCTCAAATCCAAGGCACTCCTCCTGCCTCTGCCTCCTACATGAGATTACATGAGTGAGCCCCCACGCTTTGCATAGTATTCTAGAACTGCTCTTTGTGCATGTGGGCAGAACAAATCTATCCAGTGGGTTATAAATGATGAAGAGGAGGAGAAAAATAAGACATGAATGAAGTTGAGCAGGAAATGGAGGTGGGGAATCATGGAGAAGTTGGAGGGGGAGGGAGGGGTGGATATGATCAATATATTGTGCCCATGTTTGAAATTACCAAATAATGCCTGGCGGTGGTGGCACACACCTTTGATCCCAGTACTTGGGGGACAGAGGCAGGCAGATCTCTGTGAGTTCCAGGCCAGCCTGGTGTACAGAATGAGTTCCAGGACAGCAAGGCTACACTAAGAAATACTGTCTTGAAAAACAAATAATAATAATAATAATGATGATGATGATGGCTGGTGATGTATTTCAATGGCGCGATCTGACACCCTAAAATTGAATCCTCATTTCTGAAAATAAAGGAAACAGAGTGAAGGGAAGCAGAATACTTGGAGGACAGTGTGGTAAAATGCAAACAATAGGGGAAAGGCTGGGCACTGGGGGGCAGAGATAGGCGGATCACTGAGACCAGCCTGGTCTACAGAGGGAGTTAGTTCCAGGATGGCCAGGGCTACACACAGAGACCCTGTCTTGAAAAAAGAAGGAAGAAGAGGGGCTGGGAAGGAGAAAGAAGAAAAGGAGGAGACAAGTGACATAGGAGTGAGCGTTTAGGCTACTTCATAATTGTGACTGTTACTTACTCTGTGGCCTCTCTTTCCACTCACTCTGGATCTGATAATGACCCACAGAAGATCACAGTACAGGACCAGGCAGTGGTGGCCCACGCCTTTAATCCCAGCACTCAGGAGGCAGAGGCAGAGGCAGGTGGATCTCTGTGAGTTCAGGACCAGCCTGGTCTACAGAGTGAGGTCCAGGACAGGCTCCAAAGCTACAGAGGAACCCTGTCTCGAAAATCTTAAAAAAAAAAAAAAAAAAAAAAGACAGAAAGAAAGAAAGGAAGGAAGGAAGGAAGGAAGGAAGGAAGGAAGGAAGGAAGGAAGGAAGGAAGGAAAGAAAGAAAATCACAGTAAGGAGGGTTCCAGAACATCCTACCTGGACCCTGGACTCAGGCAGGTTGATCTTGAGAGCCACCTCCTCGCGGGCATACACATCTGGGTATTGGGTCTTGGAGAACAGGGCCTCCAGCTCCTCCAGCTGGCTTCTGGTGAACGTGGTTCGCTCCCGCCGCTGCTTCCTAGGGGCGCCTGCATGTGGGCGAATGAAAGAGCCCTCAGGTTGTTAGGTCTGCCGGCTGGATGCCCTGAGGTCCAGTGGGATGCCTGCCCAGAAGTTCTCTCTGTACATCCATCTGCCCATCTGTGTTTATTCCCTGGCCTTCTCCGGCCGGCTCAGTACCCAGAGGACCTGGAGATGCGTTCCAGTCACATGTCCACAGGAGGGAACTAGTTTCAGCCCTGCACAGATTTTTTTTTTCCCAAAAAAGGATTTGGGTTCTCTTTTCTCTCCTACCTCCTTCTCCCTCTTCCTCCTCCTCTCTTCCTCTCGCTCTTCCCTTTCCTCTTTCTTCTCTCCTTCCCGTAATTCATTACTGCAGGATTTCACTATGCAGCCCAGACTGACTCTAAAATCCTGGGATTGAGTGATCCTCCTAACATAGCCTCCCAAATAGCTGGGACAACAGGCAGGGACCACTGCACCAGACTCCCCTACTGAACCTCATCATGCGTAAAGATATATTCATGGCCAGGCAGTGGTGACACTCCGGAGACCAGCCATGTAGCCAAACTACATGTCTCAAAAGGGAGGGAGGGAGGGAGAGAGGGAGGGAGGGAGGGAAAGGAGGAGGAGGAAGGAAGGGAGGGAGGGAGGGAGGAGAGAGGGAGGGAGGGAGGGAGGGAGGGAGGGAGGGAGGGAGGGAGGGAGGGAGGGAAAGGAGGAGGAGGAAGGAAGGGAGGGAGGGAGGGAGGAGAGAGGGAGGGAGGGAGGGAGGGAGGGAGGGAGGAAGAAAAGGACTGTTAAGTAATAGTAAGTACTATAGTAGAGCATGATGGTACAGGACTATAATCCCAAGCTTCTAGAGACTGAACCAGGAGGCTAGGGGCATGGCTGAGTGGTAGAGCCCCTGCCTAGAATCCCCCAGTGAGAGTGGTTCATGGCTCCATGGTAAAATATCTCTGCCTAGAATCCACAAGGCCCTGGATTCCAGCCCAACAACCTCTACTCCAAAAAGAGAAAAGAAAAATTAAAAAGAGACAGGAAAAAAAAGAAAAGATGGTAACATGGTCATTAGAATGCTCACTTCTTTCAGAAATAAAGGTTTACAGACAGGTGGAAATTCATGTTGATTCTGTTTCCAGACCACTGCCCTTCCAATGCCATGACTAAATACTCTCCTGAATGCCTGGGAAACACGCTAACACCCCTCGGATGCCATACGCCTTTGCAGATGGACATAAAGATGATACATGACCCTACTACTACCTCCTCCACCCCACTAGGGCTTTTCCCCTGAGATCAGGGAACCTCAGATCTTCCTTAAAAAAAAAAAAACAAGATGGGGATGGGAAGGAGGAACATACTTACTTGAGTATGGGACAGCCTGGTGCATCAGGTCCACACCGGGGCCATTCAGAGCCAAGGCATTGACTGAATAGTGAGGCCCCGGGTTCATATATGCCATCATGATCTTCAGTGACTGGGTCCCGGATGAGGGCACCTACAAGAGAAAGGGGGTGTCCACTCTTCCCACTGCCTGGGCACTGACAAGTTAGTACTTACATCTCAGGAACCAATCTCGCCCATTAGCCAATCTCTTCTCTCTCTGTCTCTCTCTGTCTTTAGAATCCAAGTGTTGGTTGTGGCACATTCATTTAATTCAACACTCACACTAGAGACAGAGGCAGACAGATTTCTTTGAGTTCAGCACCAGCTTGGTCTACAGGGTAAGTTTCAGGGCCTTAGACTGTAGCTTTAGCTGGCCAAGAACTCTGGTTTGGTTTGTTTTTCAGAGACAGGGTTTCTCTGTTGTCTTGGCTGTCATGGAACTCACCCTGTGGTCCAGGCTGGCCTCAGACTCAGAGATTTACCTACCTCTGCCTCCTGAGTGTTGGGATTCAATATACACCACCACTACCTGGATCTGGAATTCAGTTTGTAGACAAGGCTACAATTGGCAACTCAAAACAAAAATGTTTTGCTAGGCGGTGGTGGTGCACGCCTTTAATCCCAGCACTCGGAAGGCAGAGGAAGGGGAATCTCTGTGAGTTCAAGGCCAGCCTGATTCACAGTGCTAGTTCCAGGACAACCAGAGCTGTCTCAGGGAAAAATAAAGTTTCTTTTTGGTTTTGTGTAAAAGGGTTTCCTGTAGTCCAGGCTGACATTAAACTAGCCAAGGTTGATTTGGTTTTTCTGACCCTCCTGTCTCCACCTCACACGTGCTGGGACTATAGACATTAGCCATCACTCCAAGTGTGTGTAAGTGTGTGTGTGTGTGTGTGTGTGTGTGTGTGTGTGTGTGTGTGTATAAAAGCAGATGGGAGGCCAAAATTCAACCCCAAATTTGTTCGCCAGGCCACCTCATGTTTTCATTTCATTGTTTTATTTTATTTTTGAAAGAAGGTCTTAAATAAGTTGGGTTAGCCTCAAATTTACGAGGATGCTGAGGATGAAAACTTGAACTCCTGATCCTCTTATTTCCACCTTCCAGGTGCCAAAATCACAGGTCAGCAGCACCGTACCCGGGTTGTATGGTGCTGGGTACTGAGCCCAGTTCTTCAAAAATGCTAGACGCACACTCTACCTAAGCAGCTAGGTCTCCAGTTCCTGCCCTGTTTGAGTGTTTGTTTGTTTGTTTGATTGATTGATTGATTGCATGTTTGTTTATGTGTGTGTGCCTGTGTCTTTGTTTTGGCTTTGGTTTCTATATGTAGCCCTAGCTGTCCTAGGACTCGCTCTGTAGACCAGGTTGGCCTTGAACTCACAGAGATCTGCCTCTCCCCAGTGCTGAGACTAAGGGTGTGTGCCACCACCACCCGGAGTTTGAGATCAGGTTTCTCACTAGTCTGGAAACAGACACATAGGCTAGTATGTTGGCCAACACGGCCCAGGGACCCACTGTCTAGTTCAGCAATACTGGGGTTATAAATAAGACTACATGCCCACTCTTTTTTTTTTTTTTTTTTAACCTGGCTTCTGGAAGGCCAAATCAGGTCCTCATACTTTCACAGCAAGCAGGTTACTGAATAAGTACTCTCCTGGTCCACCCTCAATGAGACAGGAAATCTCTATGTAGCCCACACTGGCCTCAGACTCACAGCAATACTCCTGCCTCATCACACTGGGATAACTGTCAAAGTCACACTAAGTGTATGTGTTACATATCCACCTCCATGTCCAAATTACTACATAGTAATAGATTATATAAAATGTTTGTCATATGTGTATGTATTTACTATGAAGTTCATGATCATATTTACTACATAATGTGTATATTCCAAGGATAAAAGCCAACACTGTCAACATGGACATTATGCCATTTTTTGTGATTTGTTTTTGTTTTCTGAGACAAGGTTGCTCTAGTTTTGGAGCCTGCCCTGGATCTTACTCTGTAGACCACTCTGGCCTTGAACTCACAGAGATCCATCTGCCACCTAGAGTACTGGGACTAAAGACATGTGCCACTGCCACCACCCGGCCTGTTTGTGATTTTTAAAGACATAATATATAGGGAATGGAGAGCCAGCTCTGCTGTTAAGAACAGTGATGCTCTGGGGGAGGACTCACATGGTAACTCACACATAACTTCCCTCTTCTGACCTCTGTGGGCATGTATGCACAAGGCACACATGCACACACTAAAGCGTGCACACAAACAAAATAAATTTTAAAGAAGAGTGGCCTGGAATGGGGGCTAGTGCTTCACGCCTTTAATCCCAGCACTTGGGAAGCAGAGGCAGGTGAAGCTCTGTGAGTTTGCGGTCAGACGGAGCTACATAGTGGATTCTGGAGAGTCTGGACTATGTAGAAAGAGACCCCTCATCTTGAAGGAGGAGAGAAAAGGGGAGGGGAGAGGGAATGGGAAGGGAAGAGGGGATGGGAAGATAGCTGAACAGTTAAGAGTATTCATTGTTCTTCCAAAGGACCCAGGTTCAATTCCAGGACCCACATTGGATGTTCTACCTATAACTTCAGCTCCAGAAGATCCTATGCCTCTGGCCTCCAAAAGCACCTGCTTTCATATACTCACACACACACACACACACACACACACACACACACACTCACACACACACACACACTCACACACACACACACCACACACACACACATACATACTCATACACACTCACACTCACACACCACACACACACACACACACCACACACACACACTCACACACTCACACACACACACACTCACACACACACTCACACACACCACACACACACTCACACTCACACACTCACACACACTCACACACACCACACTCACACACACCACACTCACACACACTCACACTCACACTCACACACTCACACACACACCTTTTAGTAATGAAAGCATATTCTAAAAGAAGGGGTATGCGGGTGCTGGAAGGTGCCTCAATGACTAAGAGCTCTTGCTGCTCTTCCAGGAACCCAGTTCAGTTACAAGCACTCATGTCAGAGAGCTCACAACTGCCTGTAACTCTAGCTCCAAGGAGCCAATGCCTTCCTCTGGCCTCTGTGGGCACCCTCACTCAATTGCACATATACACAAATAATATTTTTCATCTTAATAATAGTAATAATAATAACAATAATAACATGGGCTGGTATGAGGGGTGGGAAAGTGGCTTTCAGTGGTAAAGAACACTTGTCATACCACACAATCGTGAAGACCTGAGTTCAGATCCAGAACCAGCTACCTGGGGGCAGTGAGGCATGACTTAAATTCCAGCACTTGGACTGGAGAGATGGCTCGGCGGTTAAGGGAACTGGCTGCTCTTCCTAGAGGTCCTGAGTTCAATTCCCAGCCCACACAAGGTGGCTCACAACCATCTGTAATGGGATTTGGTGCCCTCTTCTCTTGTTTCCTGTTTGCTTTTTTGTTTGTTTGTTTTTAAGACAGGGTTTCTCTGTGTAGCCCTGGCTGTCCTGGAACTGTAGACCAGGCTGGCCTCAAACTCACAGAGACCTACCTGTCTCTGCCTTCCAAGTGCTGGGATAACAGGCATGTGCTACCACTGTCTGGCTCTGATTTCCTCTTCTTGTGTGAATGAAACAGATCATTAACATACTTAAAATAAATAAACATTTTAAAAATAAAAGTCCCAGCCCTCAGAAGGCAGAAGTAGGTGAACCTCTCTGAGTTCAAGGACAGCTCCATGTGCATGGTGAGTTCCAGGACACCCAGAGCTACACAGAGGGACACACACAAAAAAGGGGGCTGGAGGTAAAGGGACAGACTTAACCCATGAACTCCTCTAACCCTAAGGCTGTGAGAGGCAGACACGGCAGGGATCACCAGGCCTTGCTGACTGCCAGCCCAGATCCAAGCTCAGTAAGAGACACAGTCTCAAAATAATAATGTGGAGAGTGACAGAAAGACAACTGGTGTCCCCAAAGGTGTCCCCTGCTACACACACACACACACACACACACACACACACACACACACACCACACACACACCACACACCACGCACACGCACACACCACACCACACACACACACACACACACACACCACCACACACACACACACACACCACATACACCACACACACACACACACACACACATACACACACACACGCACATGCACATGCACAAGTACACACACGCACACGCACACACACACTCACCACACACACACACATACACACACACACCACACACACACATACACACACACACTCACACACACACACACACACACACACACACACACACACACACACACACACACACCGGCCAGTGAGAGTGCTTGGTGGGTAAAAGCACCTGCTGCCAAGCCAGACAACCTAAGCTGGTTTCCCAGTACCCATATGGTAGAGCTTTGATTCTCAATCTTCCTAACACTGGAACCCTTTAAAATGTTGGTGACCCCCAAGCATGATTTTCCTTGCTACTACTCCATAACTGTAATTTTGCCACTGTTGGGAATCCTTATATAAATATCTGATATGCAGGGCGGTGGACATACAGCTGCTGTGAAGGGTCTTTGAGTACTGCTATGGTAGGAGAGAACTAACCTCCTGCATGTTGACCTCTGTCCTCTAGCCAGACAACCCTGCTAAAACACTGCTGGATCCTCCTCCTTCTCAGTCTAGGTGCAGAGGCTTGAAGCTGAGGCAGGAGGATTGACTCAAATTAGTGGCCATCCTGGGATTCGTAGCAGACCCTGCCTCAGAAATAACAACAGGACGCTGGGGGTGTGGGTCAGCTGACACAGTGCTTTCCTGGCACGCACAAAGCCGTGGGTTCCATCCCCAGCACCACGCGATCTGGGCAAGGTGTGACAAACACCTGTAATTCTGGAACTCAGAAGATGGAAGATTAGGCTGCTAATCATGTTGGAGGCCACCCTGGGACTCATAAGACCCTGCCTCTAAAGTGAAGGGGGCTGAAGAAATGGTTAAGCAGATAAGATGGCTTCCTGCAAAAGCATGACGGCCTGAGTTCACATATAAAAAGCCAGGCATGGCTGCACGTGCCTGAAACTGTAGTGTTAGGAACATCCAAGACAGGGGGATGCCAAGAGCTGGCTACACAGCCACCCCAGTCAAAATATCAGGCTTCCGGCTTCCAGCACAGTGAGAGACCTTGTCTCAAAGTAACAAGGCAGAGAGTGATGGAGGAAATTATTGATGTCATCCTCTGACCTCCACGTATGAAGACACATATGCCCATACATCACACACACACACACACACACACACACACACACACACACGCTTACGCGCGCCGGAGGAGAATCCCAGCGCTCTGGAGGTGGAGGTACAAGGATCCAAAATTCAAGGTTGTCCTCAGCTTTGTAGCAAATCCAAGGCCAGCCTGGGCTACAAAAGACTGTCTTATAAATTAATTAATTAATGTATGTATGTCAGGCAGTAGTGGCTCAGGTCTTTAATCCCAGGTCCCCTGGAACTTGAATTACAGACAGTTGTGAACCATCATGTGGATGCTGAGAATTGAACCCCAGTACTCTGGAAGAGCAACCAGTACTCTTAATCACTAAGCCATCCAGCCCCCCCCCCGACTTTTAATTTATTTAGGAGAGGGTCTGTTTATCCCTGGCTAGCCTGGAACTCATTTTTTAGACTAGCCTGGCCTCAGATTGACAGAGACCTGCCTGCCTCTACCTCTCCAGCACTGAGATTAAAGGCATACACCACTATGGCCTGCTACATCTCTCTATAGTTTCTTGGATGACCACAGACCATAGAAAAACTGCTGCAGTCTTTGAGGCAAAACATGTTTCTAGCTGAGCGTTGGTGGAGCACACCTTTAATGCCAGCACATGGAAGGCAGAGGCAGGTGGATCTCTGTGAGTTCGAGATGGAGACCAGCCTAGTCTACAAAAGCTAGTTCCAGGACAGCCTCCAAAACCACAGAGAAACCAAAAAAAAATTCAGAGAATTACTGTTTACTGAATCCAGCTGACACTGAACAGAAATTAACAGCCACACATGAACAAGTAATCTTGAGGAGTTTGTCAACACTTACCTTTGACTGAGCTATAGCCCCAGCTCGTATTTTAACTAATAAGCAATCTAGTAGGACAGGCATCCATCTAGTCAAAAGTAAAATCACAGCCCAGTGGCAGGCAGTGGGAAGAAACCAGGGTTCCCTCAGGGTTGGATGATATATACATTGATAGCTGCACAGATGAAAAAGAATTCCCAGGGGCCACAAGATGCTCAACCAGGAAGGAGCCTGCCACCAAGCCTAAAAGCCTGAGTTTGAGCCAGGCAATGATAGCTCACACCTTTAATCCCAGCGCTGAATGGGCAGAGGCTGGCAGACCCCATTGAGTTCGGGACCAGCCTGGTCTATAAAGTGAGTTCCAGGACATGCAGGGCTATTATACAAAGAAATCCTGTCTCAAAAACACAAACAAAACAAAACAAAGCTGAGTTTGATCCCCTAGGGCCTGCATGGGGGCGGTGGGTGGGAGAGAAAACAGTCTCCTGCAAATTGTCCACAGGGAAATCAGGAGACACAAGTACACACACACACACACACACACACACACACACACACACACACACTGTGGAGCATACGCTCACACACACTCAGGATATAAATATATATATATATATATATATATATATATATATATATATATATATATATTCAGAAATTCAAGGCCAGCCTCAGTTATATAACAAGTTCAAAGCCATCCTGTGCTCCATAAGACCAAAATAAAATAAAGGGCAGGGGAGTGTGAGATAACTCAGTAGGTAAAGCATGCGCTTTCATACATGAGGATCTGAGTTCAGCTCCCCAGAACCCAGATAAAAGCAGGGATCTGTACATGTACATGTAACCCCAGTGTTGGGGGATGCCACAAACAAATCCACAGGGCTCACTGGCAGGCTAGCCTCCGCTCAACAGGGAAGTCTACGTTTAGTGAGAGACCTTGTCTAGAGTGAGCTGGGTGTGGTGGCAGACACCTTTAACCCATCACTGGGGTGGCAAGGGAAGAGGGTTCCATAAAATCAAGGGCAGCCTGATCTACACAGAAAGTGCTTGGAAAAAATAGTGAGTGGAGAGAGTATTTAGGAAAACATCCAGTATGTCGGTCTCTGGCCTCCACAGCCACTGTCTCATACATACACATAGATTACACGCATTGTACACATACATCATACACACACACACACACACACACACACACACACACACACACACACACACCAGGGACGCATTCTTGGGTAGAGCATTCCACCTCTGAATGTCCTCAGAGTATTAATCTGTTCACCCTAAAGCCATTCCTGGATGGGAAATGATCCCCCTCCCTCCTACTGTGGTCCTGACTAGCCTATTTCCCCCACACTCCTGCTGGAACGGTCACATCAAGCTACAGCAAGCTCTGAAAACATAGCTGAGAATAAAATGCCCTTCTTCCTTCTGCCTCTTCCTCTCCCTCTCCGTTGGTCCCTTCAGCCTCATGCAGCAAAGACTCACCTTTGGAAAGAAGAAGCGGGGACTCTCCTGGTGGCCCAGGTCCTGGAGGGTGTCATCAGACAACAGGGACCAGAGGAAATAGTTCCCCTCCTAGGAGGGACTTTAAGCCTGAGCAGAGAGTGATGTCATCTACTGTGGCCTGGATCTCCAAGGGTAATCCCAGCCAAGATGGGGGACTGACTAGGCAACAGGAGGTGACATTGGCTGGGGGAAGGGCACCGGCTGCTTAATCCCACCCTGCCACCACCCCCACAGTGACATCTTGGCAATTAGGCTGGATGAGGAAGGGAGGGAAGGCCCACCGACTCCCGCCTGCACCCAGGAGGCTCCACTGGTCTTCCCTTAGGTCTGGATAGTGTTCTTCCTCCAGCTCCGGCTACCATGTGGAAAGAAATGTCTTCAAAAGCACAGAGAGGGTGTGCAGTGCTCCTGGGAGGCTAACACACGAGGGGCTCAGAGATTTCTGGATTATTCTCTGTAGCCTAGGCTGGCTTTGAACTCATAAATCTCCTGCCTCGGCTGGACTAGCTGGGGTGACACACCTGTGCCATTAGCCCTAGATGAGTGAACTAGTTCGAATAGGTAATTCCTTGCGGCTCCCCTTTTTCTGCCCCACTTTGCCTTCGTCTCATTGGATATAAAATGCTTCCTTCCCTCCTCTTTGTTTTGGGGTGCCCTGTGACTCAGCACCTTCTGCCTTTGGCCCGCAGGCTAATACCATCCTCCTAATCAGCCTGTGGACCAGTTGCTCACTGCATCCTATGTTCCCTGGTTGTTTTCCTTCCATCAATCTCTCCCCCAGCCCCTCCCACTTTACGTCTCTGTATACCTCCGTCTGTGACTGTCCTTCTGTTGCTCTGTGTCTTCACTGTCCGTAATCTCTGTCTTAATCTGTGTCACTACTTCTGTCCCTGCCTCTCTGAGTCCCTGTGTCTTTGTCTACGCCTCTACCTGTGTCTCCCCATCTCTGTTGATCTCCCTGCCTGCGTCTGTCAGACTCTAAGCCTCTAATGGACATGTCTCCAGCTGTCTCTCTGGGTCTGTCTTTTTCTCCCTGTCTCTCTTTCTCTCCATCTCCTTGCCTCTCACTGACTCTGTATCTCTGACTGTGCCCCCTCTGTGTCTGTTTCATTTAGATTTGTTTATTTATTTGTATTGTTTGCTTATGGGTATTGTGCCTGCGCACCCTGTGCATGCCTGGCCCCTCAAGGGGCCAGAGGAGGGCATCAGACCGGTGGGAACTGGAGTTAGAGAAGGTTATAAGCCACCATTAGGTATTGAGAATGGAGCTGAGGTCCTCCAGGAAAGTCCCAGTGCTGGAGAGCTGCTGAACCATCTCTCCAGCCCCTCACTGTGTCTCTTTGTGTCCCTGACTCTCTGTCTCTAGTTCCTTTCATAGGACAATTTTGTATCCTCTCTCTCCCTCGTCATCTCCCACTGTGTTTCTCTGCCTCTGTCTATGGGTTGCTCCCTCACTGTGCTGTCCCTCAGCCTCTCCACCCAAGCCTGCAAGCCCAGTCTCAAAGCCTGTTTGCCTCTGCTGGAGGTTCCTCTGCTGTTCCTACCCCACCCCACCCTCCCCACCCTCCCCATCCTCTCCACCCTCCCCTCCCTCCCCACCGTCCCCACCCCACCCTCCCCACCCCACGCGCGCGCGCGCGCACACACACACACACACACACACACACACCATCCTGCCATCCCTTTCCCCTCAGTAAACCCCTCCCCTGGTTTTTCTGTGTCCCTCTAGGTATTAATATCTCCCTGAGTCCCTGTCCCCACTCAAATTTGTTCTGCCTCTCTGAACACCGGTCATGCACTCAAGCACACGCACACAAGCCACACACGCATATTCTGTAATCCCCGCTCGCTCGCCACTGGGTCACCAGTTGTCACGAGGAGCCCTCCTCCCTCTGCCCCCTCCCGGACCCCTGCTAGGGGAGATTAGGAACTCTGGGCCAGAAGGGGAATCAGAGCAGATCTCATTAGCAGAATGACACAGAGGAGGAGGTGTCTGACCTCAGAACCTGTTAGGAGGCCCCACCCTCGATGGGGCCTCAACCCTGGAGGAAAGCTGACCCTGCAGACTGGGAGTGGGCCCCATCATCTCTGGATTCCTAGCGTGAAGTCCATGTGGAAAGCGTGTGCCATAAGTGGGTTTTCTGGTTTCATTTGCTTCTTTTGGTTGGTTGGTTGAGTTTTTGGGTTTTGTTTTTTTTTTTGTTTGTTTTTTTTTTTTTTGGTTTGTTTTTTGTTACTCTCGTTGCTTTGAGAAAAATGAAAAAAGTTAATAGAAGGCTGTAACTAAAAGACCTGGCATTAGCAAGGCCCTACATTTAATCTCTATGTTGTCTGGGGAGAAAAAAGTGTTTAGGGCAGTGATAGTGCTAGCTTTAATCCCAGCACTCGGGAGATAGAGGTGGGTGGATCTGTGTGAGTTCCAGGCCAGCCTGGTCTACAGAGAGCGAGTTTCAGGACAGCCAGGGCTACACAGAGAAACCCTGTTGTGAAAAATCACAAAAAGGAGAGAGTTTCCTTAACTTGATCTCCGGAGTCATCTTAGCTCTGGATGCCAAATTTTTCAAAGGTGTCCCTTCTCTATTTGTTTTCTCATCCAAAATTATGAATTCATAACACGTGTGTGTTTTGATTGGCTACACCATTTGTTTGTTTATTTGGGGAAACTATGGTGTTCCTGTGGAAGTCAAAAGACAACCGGCTAAGTAAGGTAACCCAAAACCAGAAAGGCAAATATAGTGTGTCCTCACTCATAAGTGGATACCAGATATAAAGCAAACGATACCCAGTCTACACTCCACAACCCCAGAGAAGCTAGAACCCTCTCCCAGAAACAGATGGAAGCAGATGCAGAAATCCACACCTAACCAATGGGCCAAGCTCCTGGAGTACAGTGAAGTGAGGGAGGAGAGATAATATGAACAAAGGAGTCAGGACCATGACAGGGAAACCCTATCCTATTGAGCTATTGAGAGTCACTGAGTCAGGTCTGACAAACTGAGAACCTGCATAAGACTGAACTAGACTCCCTTAATATAGGTGACAATGGTGTGGCTAGGACAATATATGAGGCCACTGACAGTGGGTCCAAGATCTAACTCTAATGCACAAGCTGACTGAGTGGAGCCCATTCTATATGAAGAGATAGATACCTTGCTCAGCCTAGACACAGGGGGGGTGGGGGGGCTGTGGGAAGGGGGGGTAGAGAGGTGCCTGGTCCCTGCCTCAATGAGATGATGGGACAGACTTGGTAGACTTCCTAAGGGCAGCCTTACCCTCTCCATAGGGAGGGGGAAAGAGCAGGAGAGAGGGGAAACTGGGATTGGAATGTAAAAAATTAATAAAATTAATAAATTTTAATAAAAAAAGAATCAATAAAAAAAGATAGAAGTCAGTTCTGTTCTTCCACCATGGGGATGGGGCACAGGTGGCCAAGCTTGGTGACAAGCACCTTTACCTGCCAGGCCGTCTAGCTGGCCCTGGCACGCATGTTCAATGGGACACACTGGGGGGTAAGCGCTTCAGAGAGAAGCAGGCTGTGGCAGAGTGGGGGACCCCTGCCTGGAGGCTCCGGCGGCAGTGAGGCTGGGAGCATGCAGGAGGAGCGGGTGACTGCTCAGAGTTCCTCTTTCCTGGAACTCCTGCCTAGACTTTCTTGGCCTTGTCCCACCCACGGACGGACAGACCCCCACAGATGTCCCCAGGACCTTGGAGGTTTCTGGAAACACATTCTTCTGGCCTGGTTGATTAGATAGGCTTTTGTTGTTGTCGCTGCTGCCATTTTGGGGGGAGAGGAATCAAACTTCCAAACAATTCCCCCTTTCTCTTTGTGTGTGTGTGTGTGTGTGTGTGTGTGTGTGTGTGTGTGTTTGAGACAAGTCTCACTTTTCACTTATGTAGCTCTGGCTCACTTAAATGTACCTATAAAGCTCAGGCTAGTCTTGAGTGTATAGAGCTCTACCTGCCTCTGCCTCTCCTGTCCTCTTTTTTTTTTTTTTTTTTTTTTTTTCTACTTTTATTGAAAACAGATTCCCCCCACACACACATAATATATCCTAATTACAGTTTCCCCTCACTCTGCTTCTCCCAACACCCCCACACACACACACCTCCCCTTCTGTCTGGACCCACAGCCTCTCTGTCTCTCATTAGATGTAGCTAGAGAAATGACTCAGCAGTTAAGAGCGCTGGCTGCTCTTCTGGAGGACCAGGGTTCAATACCCAGCACCCACATGGCATCTCACAATTGTCTGTAACTCCAGTTCCAGGAGATCCATGGACCTCATTCCCTCACATAGACATACACACAGAAAAATTAAATAGCTGGTTGTGGTGGCACATGCCAGTAGGATTTACTCAAGGAAGCAGAGGCAGGATGATCACGAGTTCGAGGCCAGCCTGGACTACACATTTTAAAAAGCCGGGCAGTGGTGGTGCACACCTTTAGTCCCACCACTAGGGAGGCAGAGCCAGGTGGATCTCTGTGAGTTCGAGACCAGCCTGGTCTACAGAGTGAGTTTCAGGACAGCCAGGGCTACACACGGAGAAACCCTGTCTCAAAAAACAAAGGAAGAAAGAAAGAAAGAAAGAAAGAAAGAAAGAAAGAAAGAAAGAAAGAAAGAAAGAAAGAAAGAAAGAAAGAGGGAAGGAGGGAGGGAGGGAGGGAAGGAAGGAGGGAGGGAGGGAGGGAGAGAAGAAAATTTAAATAAATATTTTTTTTTAAGCACTGATTTAAAAAATACAATTCCAGGGGCTGGAGAGATGGCTCAGTGGTTAAGAGTACTGGCTGGTCTTCCAGAGGACCTGAGTTCAATTCCCAGCAACTACATGGTGACTCACAACCATCTGTGATGAGATCTGGTGCCCTCTTCTGGCCTTCAGGCATACATGCAGGCAGAACATTGTATACATAATAAATAAATGTTTTTAAAGAAATAAGTAACTAAATGGGAAGCCGTAATAAAATAAATAGGCAGAGGACGTGGTGCAGATCCACACAGGCCCTGTGCATCAGCCTCAGTGTCTGTGAGAGCACATGAGCTTTGATCACATTGATTTTTTCACAGTAGCGCAGGGCTTCCTGACCCCACATCACCCTTGGGGCTGAGTGTTCCAAGAACTTTGACTCTGCAAAATCTGCCTGTGAGTCTTTGCATCTGTCCCCATCTCCTGCAGAAGCAAGGCACTGATGTATCAGTATAGCAGAATGTCATTAGAAGCCATCTTATTGCCTTTTTTTTTTAACAGTAGTATTTGGTTTTACCCTGGGTTCCTGGGCTGTCTTGTCTCAGGCATTTCACTATCCAAGCAGAATCAAGCACGGGTTCCTTCTCATGGAGAGGGCCTTGAGTCCAATCAGATGTTAATTTGTTATTCCCACGAACTTTGTGACGCCATTACCCCAGCATAGCTTTCAGAAAGGACACCACTGTAGATCAAAAGGTTTGCGACTGCATTGGTGTTTCTCTCTTTTTGTAGCAGTGTACAGAGACTACACCAGAGACGCTAGAGCATAGGAGTGAAAGTTCATTGTAGGCTCCAGATCAGCGCCTTCATGTTCAATGAGTTTGTGGTGTTGTCTTCCGCAATGGAGACTTGCTACCAGTCTGTGGAAAGCACCCAGAAACAATCCATAATCCCAGCATTTGGGAAGGTCCAACCGACTCTGGGCAACATGAGATCGTCTCAAATAAAATAACAAAAAAATGAAAAAGCTGGTTTACCCACGCGAGGACTCGTCAGCGGCTGCCCCTTGAACATCCCTTAGACCTCAGTGTTGGAACAAACCCTAACAGAAAGCAAGTCACCATCAGGCTGGTTGGTCACCTGAGCCCTCCTGCTCAGGGACCTAGGGGGAACCCTAGAGGTTGCTGGATAATCTGGGCACACGGATTAGGCAGCCTGAGACACTAGACTGGTCCCTGGCCATAGGGAAGGGCCATCCAGCTTCAAAAAGAAATGAGGGCATCTGGCTGGCTGCAGGCCATTTGTTGCAAAGGAGATCCTGGGTGGAGCCCACGTCAACTCTGGGCTGCAGGATTTAGAGGGCGAAGCCAAGGCTCTAAGCACCCAGGGGTAGCAGTAGCTCCTCATTGAGGAACTTAGAACCCAATAAGGTCCCGCCCCCGACAGTGGGAACGGACGGGGGCGGGGCAGAGGCTGTGTAGTGGATGCAGGAGGAAAGGTCCTAGGTCCAGGAAATAAGGGGTATTTAAGCCTCGGTTTTAACTGAGCCGTGGTAGTGGTCGCTTTTAATCCCAGCACTCAGGAGGTAGAGGCAGGTGGATCTCTGTGAGTTCAAGACCGGTATGGACTAGTTCCAGGGCAGGCTCCAAAACCCTTGCTCTCAGACCACCTGAAGTGAGCTACAGACCCGTGAGTCTGGGTCCTCAGGAATCTGTGTCCAGATGCTACGGGATGGGCAAGGATACGTGTGATTCAGGGGCTTGAGTCTTGCAGAACCTGTATGGCCCCCAGGACCTTGTAGAGAGTGAGGCCTTCGCGGTGCAGTTGGGGAGGG
Organism: Cricetiscus sungorus; assembly: GCA_030556225.1. Classification (NCBI taxonomy): domain Eukaryota; kingdom Metazoa; phylum Chordata; class Mammalia; order Rodentia; family Cricetidae; genus Cricetiscus; species Cricetiscus sungorus. Next base: position 3,994,503 of record JANBXA010000305.1, on the reverse strand, counting down.
TGAAGGGGGGTCTGTGTGTGATCATTAGCAGATCCGAGCACATGGTGATTTGACTCCTGCAAAGTTCGAAGTTGAGGGAGGGAAAGCCGATGTGGCAACAGCCTGGTTGAAGTCTCCTGGGGTCCCTCTAAACCTGCCTGTTTGGGGATCAGGCCTGGTCTGAACCTGGAGCTATTAGTACACTCATCAACTTGTTTGGTTTTAGTTTTCTTTTGTTTGTTTGTTTTAGTTTCTTTGTGGATGGGTGTTAATTGTTTTGGTGTTTCCAGACGGGTTTTTCTTTGTAGCCCTGGCTGTCCTGGGACTCCCTCTGTAGACCAGACTGGCCTCAAACTCAGATCTGCCTACTCCCTCCCCACCCCACCAACCCCACCCCCCCACCCCCCCCCCCCGCACCTCACCCCACCAAGCAGGCCCTTGCTCTGCCCTGCCCTTCAGTCCCCTCAGTATTCCTTAGGGGACCTCACTTCAGGTCCTGGATAGAGCAGTGTCCCCGTCACCCACCCAGCATCTAAACCTCAGGGACTAAGGAGCACTTTAGTCCCTCCCTTTGCCCTTCCTCTCTGTGACTTGGTTGATCTTGCACTCCTTGGAGAAGGATGTGTGGCACCCTCTAATAAAGCTTACCGCCCGCCAGAACACCTCTTCCTATGCTTACCACAAAGATCGATGGTTCCTGACACCCTGGATACACAGGGCACCCAGGCGGACACCCAGATGTGGGTACAGGCTCGTTCCCATTAAGTCCTCATCCAGCTGTGAGCACTCTTGCTAATTCTGCCTTCCAAAGAGTTTGTATTCCCATGGGGCCACTCCCAGCATGTAGTTCAAACCCCCTGGCTTCACTGAACTCACCAAAACACTGGAGGCTTTCCAGACACTTGCGGGGTCTATCCCCCAATAGCTGGGTGCCAAGATTGATAGCATTGGACAAGTCAGAGTTTCTGATTTTCTAACTGAGGCCTCCAGGGTAGACCCTGCAGGGCCACACCACCCCACAGGGTCAATGATCTGCCTCTCCTGGGCTGGGGGTTTTGTGCCTTTTTCTTTTAACACCTCCCCCCAAAAGGTTGCCTTACCCAAGGCTAGCTATTGAAAGACCCGGAAAGTGTGGACCCTCATGCTCCCACTCAGGAAAGGCGGCCTCCCCAAATCACTCACAAGAAGCGGTCTTGATGCAAAAGCATGAGGTCTTTTATATTCCAAGTGCACTGGGGTCCACAGTCATGCGCCACACAGGGGTAGAGGACTGAGGACCCCGAGTACCAATCAATTTAAACTATCCAAGCCCGCACTTAGCTCTGGAGGTCTGCATTTGTGCGGGCTCCTGGGTGGGTGACAAAGCTCATTTCCTGTGTTCACTCTTTCACAGGTGCTGTAAACAGGTGTCGTAAACAGCAAAGAATGTGACCTTTTGCCTACTTACTGCCAGGGGCAAGGTCTGGAATTTAAAATTCTAGCTTCCTGGGGTCAGTGGAGAGTTAGGCTAAATTTTTCCATCCTTACACTATCAACTCAATATGGAACCAAATGACCTTGATCCATTTCCCAAGGGCTGGGGACAAGTCTGTATATAAGTAAGAGTATTTTATTTGATTTTTTTTTCTCCCTACTAGTGCTTCTCAAACCTGTCTCTGGTTTTAGATCTGGGAGTGGCAGATTGAGTTTATTGATAAATAATGATGGAAATAAGGTACATTCCACCACACCCAGCCTGCAGGTGACATACTTGTGGTTGGGTGGAAGTTTGTGTTATATTAATACATTGGAAAAGGCAAATATTTGCCTAATTGTAGAATAGAATGTCATGTGTGCAGTGAATGGCTACCTCGTGGCCCAAGATAGCCCAAGATAACTTGGCTTTTCCACAATCTGAGACTCTTTATTGAGACAGGGTTTTTACATAATGCTGGCTGTTCTAGAATTCTCAAACTCAGAGATCCACCTATCTGCCCTCCTAGTGCTGGGATTGGTTAAAGGTGTGGGTACCTCTTCTGTCTACTGGTGTTCTGGCAGAACAGTGTATACATAGTGAGCAAATATTTTAAACTTAAAAAGGTGTTGTACCCGGCTCGATGTACAATCTTAAACATAGATATACATGGCTTCCCCACACACACACCAGGAACTTTAGTTCATTGAGACATGGATTGATTCCATAAACTCAGTCTCTCAATATTTTAATCAATTATTGACTATAATTTGTGCTTGAATGTGGGGATGCAAGAACCTTTCCAATCTAAAACTATTCAGCCTGGCCTCTTAAGGAAGCTGCCATCAAAACATAGAGAAAGCTGGGTGTGGTGGTACACGCCTTTACTTCCAGCACTCAGAGGCAGATGGATCTGAGTCCAAGGCCAGCCTGGTCTACACAGCAAAGTCCGATCAGCCAGACCCCATCTCAAGAAAAAACCTGGGGGTGTAGGCCTAGCACATTCAAAGTCCACAGTTCCATCTTTAGTAGCACGCACTCTAAAGATTGAAGGCAATGGCCAGACATAGTCACTATGTCACAGTGTGTGCCCGTAATCCCAGCACTCGGAAGCCCAGCTGTTCAAGGTCAGACTCAGCCACTTTGACAGTTCCAAGAAGCTGAGATAGCCTTTGAGTTAGAGACTTGCAGATCTCAGAGTCAGGGGCCAGCCTGGACTACATAGTGAGGTCCAGGACAGTTGTCAGGTCTATGTAGGCAGACTCAGTCTCAAAAATAAGTGCATCCCTTTAAGGTCAGAGGAAGGCAGATCTCTGGAGATGTGGAAGCCAATCTCGTATACATGTTGAGCTCTGGGGCTGCCAGAGCTATGTATTAGATAGTCAGATCCTATCTGAAAAAGCAAACAAAGAAAAGAGATGGTGGTTTGGCCAACACCAGGAGACCCCATCAGCCCTTAGCCCAGGGACAAACCTTGCAGAATCCCTATCAAATGTGGACCTGCAGTCTACACACCCAAGGGGAACCCCGTGGCTATAACTTAACAGTCCTAATGGTGTGGAGAGAGTGGCAGCCAGGAACATGGAACTCTGGCTTGGTCCCCGGTCTTGGAGGAAAGGAACTCAGCTTCAGGAAGGAATGAAGATAGGGGCTGGTTGGAGGCCCAGGTCCCGTTATGATCCTGAGTGAAACCAGTGCTCTCCTTGGTCTTTAGGAGCTTGAGGGGGTAGGGCCAAGGCTGAGGTTCTTCCCAGCTCCTTTGATTAAGTAGCCATTCGATGAGGACCATAGAATTCTGCAAGGCGATGCCTTGGAGGGTGCAGGAGGCTTGTGGCTGACTATCAGGAGTGGGAGTGGCTACAGGTGGGCCCAGAGCAGAGGTGGGAAATGAGTCTGGGCCCTCAGGATGTTATTTGGATGCTGAGGGGTGGGCAGGAATGTGATCCTGGGACTCAATCTTCCCAGATCTGGGCTGCCAGAAGAGGCTCGGCCCCATTCAAAATGGGACCTAAGCATAGAGTTGGAATGAGGAGTGAGATGGTGCTCGCGGAACTGAAATGAGCACTTGGGTCTTTGGTCTTTGCAAGGCTCCAGATCCTAACTGGTCAACTAAGGGGAAGGAGGGTGTGTCAGGGAGCAGGCCTGGGTAGCAACCTGTGTACTGAGTTTCTTCCCAGTGCCTCCATCTCATTTTGTCTGGAGTTTTTTTTTTTTTTAATTTGGGGGGGGGGGGAAATAGAAGGATCGTTTATTTCTGAGACAACATCAAGTAGACCAGAGGATGACCTTGAACCCTCATCTCCCGGTCTTCCAACACCTGAGCACTGAGGCACTGAGACTGTAGGCTCGGGGCCACCATACTGTTACGGCAGGTTTGACACCAGATATTGCGATTATATAAGGATAAGGATAAACAATTAGGCCGAACAGAAGTTTATTAAGGGAGAAATAACTCACAACATAGGCAGATGTACGCGGCCGGTTCCGCCGGATCCTAAGCCTTCCAGTGTCCACCACCAAAAAAGGGCGGCCCGACCCTTTCCCAGCCTTTTCTCCCAGCTCCCATCCGGCTCTGTCTCCGCCCCAATGGGCATGGCCTAAGCCACAGGTGCAGACAAGGTGAATATCTCACTACACCATACCCAGACAACTTCTGTAAATGTTTGAAATGTCCTGCCTCCTCAGCCAGAGGTACTGGCATTACAGATGTGTTGTGCCCATTTCAGGGTACTGGCTGCCGAAGCCTAGATCGGCAGGACGTGCCTGGGGCTGGAAAATGAAGAGTCAGGGTGGGACATTTCTCAGGCCTCAGTAGCATGGGTGGTTCCTCAGGTGAGAAAGTAAGGACCAGAGGGGAAAGACTCGGATCATGCCCTCTTCTTTAGGATCAAGGTCTTCTGCCACATGCCACAGACCTGCTCCCCGACACACACACACACACACACACACACACACACACACAGAGTTTCTCTGTGGCTTTGGACCTGTCCTTGAATTCACTCTGTAGGCCAGGCTGGCCTTGAACTCAACAGAGATCTGCCTGGCTCTGCCTCCAAAGTGCTGTTTTGTTTGTTTTTAATAATAATACTCATATATGTGGTATGAGGCCTGTCTTGGGCTCCTTCACCATGGGGTCCCCAAGATCAAACTCAAGTTACTAATGTTAAAAACAAGCTCTTCTAGAGACTAGCAACTTAGCACTCACCTGGGAAGGGCAGAAAGGGTTTCTCTGATCTATAGTGTCCTCTCAGCCTGCTGGGGTTAACAAGGGTTAAGAAGCTATGAAGCCATCATAGAGGAGATTTGCCAGGTCCTGGCTGACAGTCAGACTGACAGAAACAGACATTAAGGCCAGATTCCTCTACCCGCCTGATGGGGATAGCACTCTCCAAATCCCCAGAAGTGGGGAGAGGGTCACTAGAGTTGGTACCCCCGCATTCCTGTTAGTGTGTGTGTGTGTGTGTGTGTGTGTGTGTGTGGCCTGACCCATTGTAGAACTAGCTCTGGAACCACCCAGCCAAGCCCACACTCCTCCTCACTGAGATTAAAGGCCTGTGCCACCATGGCCTGACCCCACATCTTTGGGGCGGGGGTTCAAGACAGAGTGACAGAGTATCTCTGTATCTTTGGCTGTTGTGGAACTCTGTGGGAACTCACAGAAATCCACCTGCCTCTGCCTGCCTCCCAAGTGCTGGGATTAAAGGTGTGAGCACATCTCTCTTATTAGAGGCAGACAGATCTCTAATTTGGAGACATAACAAGTTCCAGGTCAGCCAAGGCTTATACAGTGAGACCCTATCTCAAAAAAAAAAAAAAAAAAAAAGATGTGCCCTTCCACTGTTACTGAATGCCCATCATCTCAGTGCCACAAGGGAGGCTGCTCTACCTAGAATTCAAAGGTCATCCTTGCTGGCCTACATAATATAACTGAAAGTTAGTCTTGGCTGCCGTTTCCAAAAGAAGACAAAAAGTCAGGCAGAGGGAGGGGGGGGGTCTCTGATTTCGAGGCCAGCCTGGTCTCCAGGGTGAGTTCCAGGACAGCCAGAGTTACACAGGGAACAAAGGAAAACTCAGACTTGGGAGGTAGAGGGTTAGTCAGGATCATCCTGGGGTACCCAGCCAGAAGAGACCCCCAGCCGGTTCTCGACTGCAGCATCTAGGACTGATCTCCCCCTTCCCCCAACCTCATCCCTTAAATGGAACAAAACCTCAAAGCCTACTGAGTCCCCAGGTAACCAGCCCTCCCCACCCTTAATGCTCTCTCCGCTCCGGCGAGGCCAAGCGCCCTACCCATTTGTCTAGCCCACTCTCCCAGCGGAGACCAAGGGTCTACTTTGGCATCCATCTCTTTATTCTCTTTGGTCCATGTTTTCAGACGAAGCGCAGGGACGTGGCGCCAGCTCCTCCCTTTTACCCTCAGGGCAACAGGAAAGACCCCAGGAGCCCTCCCGAGACACCAACCCCAGGCTCCCAGAATCTCAGTCTCTCTCCAGGGTACCAAAGCACGGGTGGGCCCTCAGCTCACTGGGGCATCTGGGCATTTGACAGCCTCCTACCTCAGCACATTTTCTCCGAGTTCTTAATTTATATTGTGAATGTTTTGCTTCTGGCCTGGAACTTGTAGCTTCAACCTCCCAGACGCCAGGCTATGCAGTGAGTATTGTGATTCCGTTGTTGGGGGGGGGGGGTTATCTATTCCTTTTTTTTTTTTTTTTTTTTTTTTTTTTCATGTAACATTCTGTTTTGGTTTTGTTTTTACTCCTCTGAGGGCATTTCATGCCCCACCTGGTCCTAGCATCATTGGCTTTTGTGTTAAATGTTATTTATTCAGCTTGCTTTCTAGGGGGGGAGAGGGGCTCTTGGGCTTTCATGCCCATCTATGGTAGATAAACAAATAATAAAGCTAATCATAGAAATTAAAAATGGCTTTTTTTTTTTTCTTTTAAATCAGGCCTTATTCCATAGCCTGGCCCAGAGTTTTAATAGCCTAGAAGGGATTGCAGATGGGGGGGGGGGGGGCGGGTATCTTGGTTTCTGTTTTCCTGCGTTGTAGGTTTTAAGTGTAAGTCCCATTTTATTTTTCCAAGGTGTTTTTTACTTCTGTCTTCACGAAGCCATCTCTTCATGTGGGCTTTGGTGGAGGTCATGGTGCAGCACCAGCTGGTCTAAATCGTGGCGGACGTGTTCGGTCCTTCCGGGCTTCAGGAGATCGATTCCTGACTACTTTGCTATGAATAACACAGCTCACCCATTAATGCAGCTTGACACAGAGTTTGGGAAGCACATAAGCATCGAAGATACTTGCTTAGGGGATGTCCCTGACAGCAGCGGCCTCTACGATGTTCCGAATGACGAACTTCTTAATGGCCTCGTCCTTGGGCACGCGGGCGCGGTTCATGCAGCGAATCGGCCGCCGCACACGGCCACGGCCACGGCCCTTTTAGGCACGCGCGTTGTTTCTCTCTCTCTCTCTCTTTTTTTTTTTTTTTTTGGTCTTGTCACCACTTCCTCCTCCTCCTCCGAGGCTCAGATTCTCAAGTCCCTACAACCCGAGACCCTACCCTACTTTCCACCCACTGCCCACTGCCCAGCTCACCCTCCAAAGGTTTCTTTATGCGGATGGATGTCCTTTAACTCTCAGATCTGAGCCTGGGGTGGGTGGGATTACTACCAAAAGATGAGTACAGAGCACAGTGATGATGCCTTTAATCCCAGCATCTGGCAGAGGCAGGCAGATCACTTGAGTTCAAGGCCAGCCCGAGCTATAATGTAAGATCCTGTCTCCGAAAAGTAAATAGCCAGCGTCAAATCGCATGCCTTCTACCATGCTCTCTGTGCCCCTCTTTTTATTAAATGTCTGGATATTTGTGTACAATGTGCAGTATGCATGCAGTTTCTGTAGAGGCTAAAAGAGGGCATCAGATCTTTGAGTTACAGATGGTTGTGAGCTGCCTCGTGGGATCTGGGGATCAAACCCAGGTCCTCTGCAAGAGCAAACAGTGCTCCATACCACTTTTCATCACTCTTGTTGTTTTGATTTTGGAGACAGGGTTTCTCCTGTGGCTTTGGCGGTCCTGGGACTCTCTGTATAGACCAGGCTGGCGTGGAACTCAGAGATCCGCCTGCCTCTGCCTCCAGAGTGCCGGCCAGGAGCTATGTTTTCATTGCCCCTACACGGCTGTTTCCCACACCCCTATCTCTGTAGCAGGATGTAGAACTCTGAGGCTGGGAAGGCTGTTCAGCCGTATTCTTGCTGAATACCAGGGTTTGGACCCCAGCACCCACATGGTTGGTGGCTCACAACCATCCTCAACTGAATCCATGCCTCTCCCAGGGTGCACACGCATACATGAAAGCATAACGTTCTAAGTTAAAGTCTCTGGAATACCAAAACCTGTGGTTCTGTACGGATTTGCGGGGAGCAAGCATCTCGGAGGTCAGAGAGGAACCTCCAGTGTTTTCCTTTCGCCACTGGCTCAGCCTCTGGTGCAGTCTGAGTTCCTGGTTTCTCCGGTCCCTCTCTGCTCCCTTCCTCTACTCCCCAGAGTGGCTATCCTAGCCCGAATCTCCACAGCTGGTTGGTTCTCTTCACCAGCCTGGTTTGCCTTAGCAAATACTCAATCCTCTTAAGCCACATGGCCTCAGCAAAACTGGGCGCATTAGTGGGGATTTGGGCTGGGGGGTTGGGCGCAGATACAGTGTGACAAGGCTGCTTATTAAGGGTCCTCTGGTAGGGACAATACAGGAAGAAAAACATGCAATTGTCAAGGAGATTTAGGGGACAAATGGAGGAACCTGAGGTGCAGAAAGATTGGGGGTTTTGCTTTTGAGTGGGAGAGAGGGTCTCTGTAGACCAGGCTGCCCTGGAGCTCAGAGATGGGCCTGCCTTTCTCCAGAGTGTATGCTGATGTTAAAGGTGTGTGTGTGTGTGAGTGTGTGTGTGTGTATGTGTGTGTATACACAAGTATCTTCAGAAGACAGTGCTGCCTTCCTGGAGCTAAAATTACAGGCCCTGGTGAATTGCCTAATAAAGGCTCTGGAAACTGAATTTGAGTCCTCTGTATAAATAGTACATACTCAACTGCTGAGCCAAACATCAGGCCCCCAACACTTTCTTTTTTTTTTTTTTTTTTTAAGGTTCTCATGCTGCTAGATGACCTTGAATTGGGGGAGGGATACATTATTTTTCCTTCCAGACAGAGTTTCTCTGTGAGCCCTGGAACTCACTGTGCAGACCAGGTTGGCTGGGAACTCAGAGATCTTTTGCCATTGCTCCCGTGTGCTGGGATTCCAGGCAGGCACCACTATGCCTGATTAAGAGAGGGTCATTCTTACCATTTTCCTCCTACAGGTTGCCTCACCTAGCCTTAATAGGAAGTGCTTCATTTTATTATAACTTGTTGTGTCACGTTTGGCTGATACGCCTGGAAGGCCTGCCTTTTTCTGAAGGAAAGGGAGGAGGAAGGGTGGGTCTCGGGGAGAGGGGAGGTAGGGGGAGGGGCTGGGAGGGGAAGAGGGAAGGGAAACCATGGTCATTATTAAACTATTTTAGGCCAGGTGTTGGTGGTGCACGCCTTTAATCCCAGCACTTGTGAGGCAGAGATAGGTGGATCTCTGAGTTCGAAGCCAGTCTGGTCTATAGAGCAAGTTTCAGGGAAGGCTCCCAAGCTACAGAGAAACCCTGTCTTGGGTAAATAAAAAAAAAAAAATAGTTTAATAAGAAATAAAATACAAATCATGAAAAGAAACAGCCCTTCTTACCTCACTATACCCTAGGTAGCCCACAGAGAGGTGGAAATTATCCAGCTCAAGTATGCATAGGCGACTCTCCCCGGGCTTGGGTGGTGAAAAGTCAAGCGGGCTGGGCCTCAGATTCACAGCGTACAGAGGCTTCTGGGTATTTATTTGTCTGCCGCTGCGCTGCTAGGTCCCAGGAGTGGGCAGGAGGGAAGGTGCAGGTGTCTGTCTTCTAAGGCCAGGTGTCCATCCTCAGCCAAGAACTCCCACTCCCGCGGCACAAGGGAAAGATGGAGGGCACGGGTGCCACCTGCTTCAGCAGCATCAACCGCATCAGGCTAAAGGAATACGGACCAAGACCGGAAGCAAAGTCACTGCCCGTTAGACCGGACAGAGGAGCTGTCCTGGGGCGAGCTAATTGTGATAAGTTGGGGGCTGTCCTCCCACCTTCTGGGTCAGGCCGTTGCCGCCACCAGGGACCTCTGTGGTCCCTAGTCCACTGTAGCCTGTAACCGTGCGCTTTAAGTAGAAGGGAAGTGTGGGGTGCCGCTGCAGGGAGCAGTAAAATGACGATAAAACTAAATCCGCCTAAAAATGGGGAGAGGTGTTCTGCTAAGCAACTCAGGCTACAACTGAATTCAAGGCCACCCTCCCTCGGCCTCAGCGTGCTGGGAGTTCGGGTATGCAACCTCACACTCGGCTTCACCGAGCCATTTTGATGCCCGGTCCCTGGCTTCCTCCTTTCTCATTAGCCTCTGGCTGGACGATAGCTAGGTAGCATATTTCCTCGGCCTTGACCTAGCCCAACTCGGCCATCACCTAACCCAATCCTCTTAGAGTGCCGCCAGTGTCTGCAGAATCTCAGCCGGGTCGGACAACTGACAGGGGCCACGGGGCACAGCAACAGATGGTGTGACAGCCCTTCCCGAGCCACGTCCTTCCTCCATCTTCCCAGAGGGCTCAGGATCTCCTCTGCTCCCAGGAAGGTGCTGCAGAGCTGAATGGTAGCGACGCCTTTAATCCCAGCATTCAGGAGGCACAGACAGGCGGATCTCTGTGAGTTCGAGGCCAGCCTGGTCTACAGAACGAGTTCCAGGACAGCCAGAGCTACACAGAGAAACCCTGTCTCAAAGGGAACCTAGGTAGTGGTTCTCAATCTGTGGGTCAAGACCCCCTCGGGTTCCATATTAGATCCATAACAGTAGCAAAGATACTTGTGAAGTCATCGCTGTTATAATAAAGCCGTGGCGGATTCCATGGCAGGTGAGGGTGACCAAGGTGCCAGGCAGACAGAGCTTAGTGACAAATTTTATTACAAGGGGAAGGGGTTGGAAAGAGAAGAGGTAAAGAGACAGAGAGGGGGGAGACAGGAAAGTCCTGCTGTCCCAGGGGAACAGCAGGAAAGAAAATAGGAAAAGAGATTGTAGTGTGGAGGTCTGTCTTTTAAAGGGGTCCTTTACACCTGCCTGCAGACTGGTACTCATGGAACCCTGGACTGACCAGGGCACTGCCTGAGTGCATTCTGCCAGGTGACAGGGGCAGGCCAGCATAATGCCTGAGTCCTTACACACACACACACAACATGAGGAACTGTATTAAAGGGTCCCAGTATCAGGATGGCTGGGAAGCACTAGTCTATACCCTGCCAGTTTTTCTTTAAAGACAAGGATTGGGGACTGGGGAGGTGGCTCCAAGGGTAAGAATGCTTGCTTTGCAAGCATGAGGACCTGAGGTTGAATACACAGCACCCACCTGCAAAGCTTGGCCTGGTTGTCTTGTGTCTGTGCCCGTTGGCCAACCAGCCTAGCCAAAATGGTGGGTTCATTGAGTAGTTCTGTCTCAAGAGAAGAAGGCTGAGAACTATAGGGAGCAGGGAGGTGCTACTGCATGCCTTTAATCCCAGCTCCCCTGAGGCAGAGATGCAGGTATATCTCTGAGTTCGAGGCCAGCCTGGTCCACAGAGCAAGATCCAGGGCAGCCAGGGCTACACAGCGAAACCCTGTCTCAAACACGTAAGTATAAAAACAGATTTTATTATAAAGGAGGCAAATCTCAGTAAGTTCCAGGCCGGCCAAAGCTACATAGTGAGACCCTACAGACACACACACAAAGGACAGGGTCTCATGTAGCCAAGGCTAGCCTCAAACTTGTTTGGCCTCTGCCTCCCAAGTGCTGGGAACAAAGGCATGTATCACCCGCCTTGCTTGTTTCGGCTTTATCTGTTTTCCAATTTTTTTGTTTGTTTGTTTAAAACACTCTTATTTGTATAGCTCTGGCTGTCCTGGAACTCACGGTGTAGACCAGGCTGCCCTTGAACTCACAGAGGCCCACCTGCCTATGCCTCCTGATTACCGGGATTAAAAGTGTAAGCTACCACTGTTATGCCCAGATCTCGGAGTCCCCCGAAAAGCCAACAAGGATATTGAATTCCACGTGTTTAAGCAAAGAGCCTTTATTAAAGTCCCAGCTTGAACTGTCCATGTGCCCAAGGCCTTGGCAGGAGCAGAGAGCCTCCAGCTCGGTTGGAGTGAGGTTCCATCATAGATAGCAGAGGTTGGGATGAGGGATTTTTAGTATCCAGGGCCCCTGATTGGCTGGCATTTGTCTAGGGGTATCTTGGTGAATGGGGACAGGTGTGTGCTGGCTAAGGGACATCTGGTGATCCTTACAGCGGTTGGAGTGTTAGGTGTTCTCCCCTTGGATGGTCTGTTCCTGAGTGGACCCAGTCTGTGGTCCTGGAATCAGGTGTTGCCTTTGGATAAACTGAAACCCAGGCCTTTCTGCCTGGTCACTGTTGAACCTGCCATGACAGGTGCCCATCAAGCTGCCCTGGGCCCTAAACCACACTTGGTCGTGTTGGGGTTTTTTGGTTTTTTGGGGTTTTTTTCCAGACAGGCTCTCTCTGTATGTTACTGGCTAGTTTGGGGGTTATGAAAACCAACTAACCTTGAATGTGTATGTTTATTTGTTTTTTTGTGACAGGGTTTCTCTGTGTAGCCAGCCCTGTCTTCCAACTCACAGAGATCGGCCTACCTTGTCTCCCCAGTGACAGAATTAAAGGTCTACACCACTACCATCCTGGCTTTTTGTTGTTGGTGGTGGTGGTGGTTTTTTGTTTTGTTTTGTTTTGTTGAGACAGGGTTTCTCTGTATTGTTTTGGAGCCTGTCCTGGAGCTAGCACTGTAGACCAGGCTGGCCTTGAGCTCACAGGGATCCACCTGCCTCTGCCTCTGCCTCCCGAGTGCTTGGATTAAACGCCTGTGCCACCATGCCAACTTAATTTTTTTAAACTTTCCAGGCACAGTTGAGAGTAGTGGCACACACCATTAATCCTAGCTCTCCGGAAGACAGAGAGGCAGCAGGATCTCTGAATTCCAGGCCAACAAAGGGTAGATAATTAAAGAACCTAGAAGCCGACAGTGGTGGTGGCTCACGCTTTTAATCCCAGCACTTGTGAGGTAAAGGCAGGAAGACTTCTGAGTTCTAGACAGCCTGGTCTACAGAACGAGATCCAGGGCGGCCAGGGCTACAAAGTATAACCTGGGGGGGGGGGTTGGGGGTGGCAGGAATATATTATTTTCTCATACAATATATTCTGATTATAGTTCCCCTTCCCTCTATTCCCACCTCCTCTACCCTCATAATCCACTCCCTTTTCTGTCTCTCATTAAAAACAGACTTCTAAGAGGTAACCAAACATGACAAAATAAAAGATAATAAGATAAAGCCAAAACTCTCATATCGCAGTTGGATACAGCAACCCAACAGGAGGAAGCGTTCCGAGGGCTGGCACGAGAATCAGTGACCCACTGGCTCTCCCGATCAGGAGCGCTGAAAAACCACTAAGCTGGGAGGCTAGCCTGGTCTACAGAGCGAGATCCAGGACAGGCTCCAAAGCTTCGGATAAACTCTGTCTCAACGACACAAAGCAAACAACAAAACGAACGAAAACTAACCCGGTGCAGACCCATGTAGCCCCTCTGCTTGCTGCTTTCATGTCTCTGATTTCCTGTGTTCTTTTGTGCAATGACATCCACAAAGAGGCCAGGACCCTCCATACCGTCTCCCTGAGGATCTGAAGTCTCTGCTGCCCCCTAGTGGCTATCCTGGCCCTTAGCGCTCTCACCACAGCCGGTTCTCTGACCTGTCTGGTCCCATTTACCAAACTGGCAATTGCAGAGGACAGAATTAGGTCTGGTGTCGGCAGACGCGTGTCAGGCTACCGAGGAAAGAGAGTGGGGATAGGCAGCGTTGGTAAAACGTTTATATGACCTGGCAAACCCTAGGACAGGCTCAGAGACAGAAGGCTAGAGCGTCTCGTGGTTTTGCGCTTTGCTTACATTTGGCAGTGTTTTATATTTGCAGTGCTGAGGACAGAATCCAGAAGTCAGAGTACTCCTTTGACAATATTTTCATTTGCTTATCGTGTGTGTGTGTGTGTGTGTGTGTGTGTGTGTGTGTGTGTGTGTGTGTGTGTGTGTGACAGAGAGACAGAGACAGAGAGAGGGAGGGAGAGATACATACATTGGGGGAACCAGGACAAACATGGAGGTCAGAGGACAATTTTGTGGCATCAGCTCTGAGTTTATGTTGGCTGTTGACTCTGGGGACAGAACACAGGTCACCAGGCTTTGCAGCCCTGAACCATCTTACCAGCCTTTTTTTTTTTTTTTTTTTTTTTTTTTAACTTGTGGGAAAAAAACAAAACAAAAAACTGAGACAGAAGGCCTGCAGAGATGGCTCCCGTGCTTTTTGTTGGGTTGGTTGTTTTTTTCATACAGTTTCTCTGTGTAGCCCTGGCTGTCGTGAAACTCACTCTGTAGACCAGGCTTGCCTGGAACTCACAGAGATCCGCCTGCCTCTGCCTCCCCTGTGCTGGAATTAAAGGCATTCAAACCCACTGCCGGGCATTTTCGTTTGTTTTGTTTTGATGAACTAACTCCAGACCCAGACGATCTGACACCCTCTCCTGCCCTCAGCAGATGCCAGGCATGCACGTGTTACACAGATATACATGCAGCAAAACATCCATACATATGAAACAAATTTTAAATTAAAAAAAAAAAGGTTCAATCTAATCTAGACCAATGCTTCCCAAAATAATTTTCTAGAGTGATTCTGCACCAAGCCAGATGGCAAGATGCCCCAACACTCTTTACTAATGTAGACAGTTTCAGCCTATGCCTCCATGCCAGCCTTGAACTCTGGGTCTTAGCCCTTTGGCCTCCAGAGTAACTTCGATTACAGGCCTGTATCACGATGCCTGGGGTAAAGCCCGCTACCAAATGGAAAGGGGCAATCTGAAGAGGTTATAAACTTCATGATTCCAACTGCACAGCCTTCTGGGACAGGCAAACCGGAGATGGTGGGAGAGGCTGGCTGCTCACCTCGATGGTGCTAACTGCTAAGGTGCAGCTCCCAGGCGTGGGTGCTGTTAAGGTTTATGTTCTTTTTGTTTTTGTAGACGGGTTTTCTGTGCATGTAGCCCTGGCTGTCCTGGAACTCACTCTGTAGACCAGGCTGGACTTGAACTCACAGAGCTCCTCCTGCCTCTGCCTCACGAGTCTTGTGGTTAAGTGTGTGCCACCACGGCCAGGTTTGTGTTCTACTTTTAAAAGATGACTTCTTATGGAGTCCAAGCTGGCCTAAAGTTTGTGATGTTTTCTCCACATGTGGGCTCCAGGAGCAGCATTCACGTCATTGAGCTTGGCAGTGACCACCACCCACCTTTTCTTCAGCTTTTTGCAAGGGTGCTAAGGATCGAACTCAGGTCCTTGTGTTTACAGCAAGCACTTTACCACCCAAGCTATCTGCCCAATCCTTTTTTTTTTTTTTTTTTTTGCTTTTTTGTTTTGTTTTTTGTATCTCCAAATAACTGAGATCTGGGACAAAGATTAAACTTTTCCAGTCCCCCTGCCCTTAGTGAGCAGAAGGACCAAGTTCCTCAATTCAGACGGAAATTATACATGTGCCCTCACGTGACCTTTGCCGTGGGAGGAACTACAGATTAAGCAAGTCAAGGCCTTGGTATACAACAAAAGAACTGAACGTGGGAGCTTAAACAAATGCGAGCACTTACAATAGATGAATGGAAGACATAGTGCAGGAGCATCTAGCTGAGGAGTTATTGTGTAGATCAGCGTTAATGACATACTAAGGGGGTTATGGTGACCCATGCCTGAAGTCTGAGCATTCAGGAGGTGGAGGTGGGAGGATTCGACTAAGAATGTCCTTGACAACACAGAAAGTTCTAGGCCAGCCAGCTGTCAAGAAGCTCCTGGGAGACTGGGGGGAGGGGGAGGCAGGGAGGATTACCATTTAAAAATTATTTTACCACCCTATGTATATGGGTGTTTTGCCTGAGTGTATGTGCACCATGCGCGTGCCTGGCGCCCTACAAGAGGGCGTCAGGTCCTCTAGAAGTGGAGATACAGAAGCCTGTGGGTCGCCATGTGGGTACTGGGAATTGAACCCAGGGTCCTCTTACCACTGAGATGGCTTTCCAGCTGACTCTAAGTGGAACCACTCCCTGAACAGGAGATCTTCAACTACGAGAGCCAAGCGTGAGGTTCACCCCTATTACATTTTTACTTTGTGTGTGTGTGTCTGCGTGTGCACTCTCCGGAGTGTTTGCCAAAGTAGGCAATGGAGGCCAGAGGACAAGTTGCAGGGGTTACTTCTCCCCTTCCACGTGGGTCCCAGGGATGAAACTCAGCTACCATCTTGGCAGCAAGCCCCTTGGCCTGCTGAGCCATTTCCGGAGCCCCAACTCCCAGCTTTAAGACTGCAGATACAACGTGACCAGAATAAACCATGTCACCCTTAAGTTGCCACCTCTAACTTTTATTCAACTGGGAACAGTTGGCAACATGGCTGCTTATCTTCTTGCAGTCTGAGCTGGAGAAGGGAAACCAAGGCAGGTAAACAGATGGGAGACATGGAGGAATTCGGGGAGAGGTGAGGACGAGGGCAGAAGCGCAGGGCAGGGTGCATGCACGGGTGGGTTCTGGGATGCTGGGATGCACACCCCGTCACAGAGGCACTCTCTGGCCTGACTTGGTGGCCGCAGGAACATCGAGGAAAGACCACAGGTCTTTGAGACATTTCAGTCCTTCCTGTCATAAGGCGGCTGCCAGAAGGTCTCAGGACTGGAGAAAGAGAGAGAGAGCAGTCAGCTTGCAGGCTGGGAGGAGGAGGGGTATGAAAGGCAAAGCAAAGCCAGGTGCACTGGCACATTCCTGCAGTCCTGGCAATCCTTCTACCTCAGCCTCTCAAGTGCTGCTTTTACAGGTGAGCCACCGTGTGTGGCTGAGCTAAAACTCTAACTACATTCCCGGTGGAAAGCATGCTGGAGTAGGCATCTAGTCCACGCGGTATGGGGTGGGATACCCAGCTGGTTAGTTGCTTTGTTTTGTTTTTTGAGACAGGGTTTCTCTGTGTGTCCCTGGCTGTCCTGGAACTCTCTCTGTAGACCAGGCTGGCCTCAAACTCAGAGATCTGCCTGCCGTTGCCTCCCCAGTGCTGGAATTAAAGGTGTGTGTGTGCGCCATCACCTACAGATGTGATGTGAGAAACTAGGGCTCAGCTCTGACTGAGCCAGCCGGTTGTAGAGGGCCAGTTTAGAGCACACACGGGCACACACGCACAGGCACACGCAAGCGCACACACGGAACAACTGGCAAGAAAACAAAATTCAAAGCGAAGCCTGAGCTCCTTGTTGAGTTCAAGCCAGCCCAGCCAATCAGACAGAATTGCCTCAAAAAAACAATAGACAATAAACAAAAGCCGGGCAGTGGTGGCACACACTTTTAATCCCAGCACTCAGGAGCAAATGAAGGTGAATCTCTGTGAGCTTGAGGCCAGCCTGGTCTACAAGAACGAGTTCCAGAACAGGCTCCAGAACTGTCCCAAAACCAAAATTAATAAATAAAAAATAAAGGTAGCTCAGGGGTAGAGCCCCTGCCTAGCATCCCCGTGAGGGGCCGGGCCGGGGTGTGACCTGGTGACAGGTGACAGTGCTCCTACCCAGCACGTATGTGGCAGTTTTCAACTCCCAGCACAAAAAAAAAAAAAAAAAAAAAGCCAGGCCGTGATCGTTCACACCCTTAACTCAGCACCACACAGAGTTCAAGGTTAGCCTGGTCTGCAGAGAGAGTTCCAAGACAACCAGGGCTTCTGACTGCCTCAAAAGTCCAGAATAAATAAATATAAATAGATAAATAGAATGAAACAGAGAGTGTGCAGTGAATGGGGAGCAGGGCTGTAGTCCCTGGGCCGCACCCCCACGTGACCCAATGCATCTAAAACTTTTCTGCCAAAGGAACAACGGTGGCCCAGGGCCAAACGGCCAGGGCTCTTTTGTAGCTGTTAGATTTATTCGCTTTATTTTATGTGCTGGTGTTCGGCCTGTAAGAACCTGAGTGCTCGGTACCCACGGAAGTCAGGAGAGTGCATTAGATTCCCTGGAGTTAGGAATTAATGTGAACCACCACGTGTGCTGGGAATCAAACCTAGATCCCTTGGCAAGAGCAACAAGCGCTCCTAACCCAAACCGTCTCCTCATCCCTGGCAGCCCCATCCCACCCACATTCCCCCCACCCACATTCCCCCCACCCCCAGACAGGGTTTCTCTGTGGCTTTGGAGCCTGTCCTAGAAATCACTCTGTAGACCAGGCTGGCCTCAAACTCACAGAGATCCACCTGCCTCTGCCTCCAGAGAGCTGGAATTAAAGACATGCGCCACCACCACCCAGCTTTTTTAAAGACTCAACTCACATAGACCTCAATGACAACAAACTCACTGTGTAGCCAGAGATAGCCCTGGACTCTTTCTTGGTCCTCCTGTCCTACCCGCAAAGTGTTGGGATCGCAGACCTGCCCCACAATGCCAATTCTTTTGTTCTTGTATGTGTATGAAGTATCTCTGTGTATGTCTGAGTACCATGTGTGTGCAGTGCCCTCAGAGACCACAAGAGGGCACCAGATTCTTTGGAACTGGAGTTACAGGTAATTATGAACCTCCTTGTCACTACCAGGAACTGAACCCAGGTCCACTTCCAATCAGCCAGTGATCTAAACCGCTGTGACATCTCTCCAGTGTATTGTTTTCTTTTGTTCATGATGGGAGATGTTATTCTGTAAATATGTTTCTCACACTGGTTAATTAATAAAGCACCGTTGGGCCAATGAGAAAGCAAGATAGGTGGGGCTAGGAGACAAGGAGGAAAGAGGAAGTGGTAAGGAGGAGTCAAGATGTAGACCAGGGAGGAAGGAAGACGCCGGCCGAGGCTCCCCGATAAGATGACCACGTGGAAATACTTAGATAAGTAGAAATGGGTTAATAATTAAGACAGAGCTAGCCCATAAACAATAATGGTAAATGGCCAACAGGATTGTATCAAATACAGAGTCTCTGAGTGTTATTTGGGGCGGCAGGCCGGCTGGCAGAAAACAGACACGCCACATGTTCAGACATGGTCTCATGAGGCCCAGGCTGGCTTGCAAGTCATGGCAATCATTCTGCCTCAGCCTTGACAGGTCTCTTTCCGGCCTTCCTGGGGCTTAGTCACTCACCCGCTTACAGAACTCTGAGCTCCATGCACGGTAGACAAGCGCCCCATCAACTGAGCTATTTCCTCAACCACAAGCCTTTAGCGGCTTCCATTCAGCACCCAAGAGGGCCACTTAAGGCAAGCCCCTTGCCCTCATCACTAACGCAATACCGCGCCGAAACCCCTCAGGTATGGTTCCCGTCCTTCCGGTTCCAGGGGCCCCTGGGATGTGGCCACATCCCCCTCTCTCCACTCCATACACAGGAATACAACCCCCCTAAGGCCGCACCCTGCTCCCGGCAGCCAGCATCCTTACCCCTGCCTCCGGGGCTCACTGGCACTGAGCCAGGGCAGCTTTGATGGCGGTCACCAGTTTCCGAAACTTGCTTTCTGTATCTACATAGCCGTCACCTCTCTGAGGAGAAGGGAGGGGAGAGCTGTGATAGGCCCCACGCACTAACCTGGGCCCCACGCCATGTGACCCCCCCCATGAGACAGAACACAGATTTACCTTCTTGGAGTGAACCAACTTCCCGGCTACTGTAACTTCAAAGAACCCGGTGACCTGGGGAGTCCCCTCGCCACACTGAGGAGAGGAGAGTTAGAGGGGCTATGATGTTCTCTCGGGGTACCCTCCCCACCATGTCCCAGCAGGGGGCGAAGAATACACGTCAAAAGGATACGGAGGACTCGCCTGACCCATCCCCCTCTCCGCCAGGCCCAAATGATAGGAAAGCGATCGTGTGATGCCATCCCCGTTCCAAGACTCACGATGTCCAGGGATCCGGGGAACTCATGTTCTAGCTTCTCCTTGAGCTGGAGATACTGAAAACAGGATACGGGAGGGGACTGTCGGGGACACAGCCAGGCCCAGCGAGGCCTCCCCATGGTGTGCCCACCCCAGACTCTGAGACACTTCACTCACCTTGGGCTTGTAGCCTCAAGCTCCACTGGCAAGTGGATCCAGGGTTGCCGCAGCACGGACCCAGGACGGAACAGGTTGCCCGAATGAGGCAGGCAGCAGGGTCGAGATGAAGGGAGCACAAGGGTAGATAAAGAGATATCCAGATGAGAAGGCAGAGGTGACAAAGACCCCCCGGAGGGGAAGATACATGTATCACATGCAGAGAGACAGAGGGGAGAGGCGGTGGGAGGGGTGGCAAAGAGATCACAAGTACGACACAGGGAGATGACAGCAGGGAGGGAGCTGGGACAAAAGCTGCCTCAGTACAATCCCACCCACACACTCCCCGGCCTGGCTGTCACTCAGGAACCCCAACTCTCCCCAGCCCCCAACTTTCCCGGCTGCAGGCTATTTCAGGCCTGGAATCTAGAGCAGTGGTCTCATAGGACAATGCATCAAAGCCTGCTTTTGAAAGAATCCTGAAAATCGGGGCATCAGAGAGTCCCTGGGGGGAGGGGGGTTGAGAGGACCACACACAGCACAGAGGACCAGGGAACCCAGATTCAAGTTACAGCATCATCTGTAGTAGCTAGCCCTGCTTCTTCCCGGCCTGGGTTTCCTCCCCTGCGAAATGGAGATAGAATGCCCCTCCCTCAAAGGGCTGCTGAGGTGGGAATCCATCCAGCAGGCATTTATTAAGCCCTTACTGCATGCTGGCTGAGTAAGCTGCAGAAGAGAAAGCCACCGAGAGAAAACGGCTGGCCTGTCTATCTACGCCCACCCCTCGCAGGGGCACAATCACAGCTGCTGACAGGTTAACGGCCGCCGCCACCTCCTTTCACAGTACAGAGGGGAAACTGGGCCAGAAAAGGAGTAGGGTTAACGCACAGCACCCACTCACCAGAGGCCGGTAAGGGATGGCTTTGGTTAAATGGCCAGCAACAGATCTGGTGCGTTCCAGGCGCACATTCTACCACTGAGCTATATCCTCATGTCTTCCATCCACCCCCACATGACCCCTTTTTCTTTTTCGGGGGGGGGGGTCTCACTATGTAGCCCTGACTGTCCTGGCACTGGTTAAGCGGACCATGCTGGCTTGGAACTCACAAAGCCCCACCTGCCTCTGCTTCTGAGTGCTATAACTGAAGCTGTGCCCACCACTCCGTGGCTTAATTCGCCGTTTTTTTCAGGTACGCACTGGGGGAGGTGAGCGCTACATACAAGGCACCCACAGGGCGGGTATGTGCCAACCCAGCCCCACACCATGCATCTGCGTCTTCCCTACACCCGCAGGGCAGCCTCCATCCAGCCTTCCCTAGCTCACCCGGTGCTGCTCAGAGAGGGGGAAGGGAAACGGCCTGCCGGGAGGCGACGGATCCCCAGAGAAACCCGACGCTACCCTTCCCCTCCTCTACCCTGCCCTCCGCGCTGAGTCAGTTTCCACTTTCACACGGCGAGACGCCCCGGCCGTCAGATGCGGGGCATCGGACCTGAAGCTCCGTTATTCCCGTCCCACACACTTGGAAGTCCCTCCCTAAAAACCGGTCTGGGGCGCAGTCCCCGTGCCCAGCCAGCAGGCCCCGGTAGAAAGGCTGGGGAGCGGAGAAGGGCACGGGGAAGCAAAGGAAGGGCCGGCAACAGGGAGAGAGGGGGCCGGGGTCACTGGGCCTCACCAATACACGACTCGAACGGCGAGCGCCATTGCTCCAGATCGCATCCCCACACGGAGCGAGGACACGACCCACCGGCGACCAGGACCTCCAGGTCTGTGCGTGGGGCCGGGCGCACAGCCCTAAACCCTCGAGAAGTGGATCAAACCAAGTGCGCGCGGGGGGAGGCAGGGTAGCGCGGGGACCGAGGCCTCGGGACACGGCAAGGTCTGTGGCCACCGACGCGACCCTCCGTGCACACATTCACTCAGTTCCCTTGACATCCCCGGGTTGTTTCCAAAGACGGCGTCTCTGGGACCAGTCACCTGCGCGCCCCTCGATGTCTCCCCTCCCTGCTACAATGGTTCAGACCTCAGGACGGCGACTCCGAGCAGAGAATTGGTTGAGTCCACAGTTCGGTTACATTGTGGCTGGGAGGGGCTGCGCTGGGAAATTGAGGCACACGACGCATGCGCCCCATCCTCCTCCGGGGTGGGGACGATTAGGGTGGGTCTCCAGCCCTGATTGATTCCGGGTGAATGGACCCTAGGTCTGAAAAAGTGATGCTAGGGGTCCCAGCGTGCACTACGGGCCCAGCTGCCTCTTCGCAGCCTGGCAGCCCGACCCCAGCGTACAGCCTCTTTTTGCGCCTTCCCGGTGTGTCCCAGTACATAGAAAGTGCTGGAATGGGACTTGGGCTGTAGCTCAGTTGGTAGAGTATTTTCCTAGCATGTGGGAAATCCTGGGGTAGATTCCCCGGGGTCACATAAAATGCAGGCAGAGGCACAAGCCTGAAATCCCAGCATTTGGGAGAGGACACTGAAGGACTGATCCTTGCTAGGCTAGGCTACATGAACAGTTGTCTGAAAGGAGACAACAACAAAAAAGCCAGGTGTTGCCTATAATCCCAGCAGCTGAGAGATCTCTCTCTGTGAGTTCGAGGACAGTCTAGGCTACATAAGAGTTCCAGGGCAGACGGGTCTTCATAGTGAGATCTTTTCAGAAAATGAACAATCTGATTTAAGGGTTTAGGACTCATGAGCCTCAGTTTCCCCTAAAGGAAGCTGGGCAGATTTGCTCGTAGGAGATATAAGTTCACACAGAAATTACGTATTGAGCTGGGCGGTGGTGGCGGCTCACGCCGTTAATACCAGTACTCGGAAGGCAGAGGCAGGCGGAGCTCTGTGAGTTCCAGGCCAGCCGGGTCTACAGAGCGGACGGACAGACGGACAGAGGAAGAAAGGGTATTGCAGTCTAGTTTCTTGTCCTCCACACCCTATGGATACACACCCACCCATCCCCACCCCACCCCCAGACCCCACCCCTGCCAAGTATGACTCACCTGACAGTTTTTAGCTGACATCACTAGTTTCCCCACCAATAACCAACCAGGTGCCTAATAAGGAATTGCCAGTCTCCTTCCCACCTGGCCCCCTTGTGGGCTATCAGCAACCTAGCCTGCATGCAGGTGGTGGGCTTTGATCTGAATCATTCATTTCCCCCTTGACCTCACGGGATTGAGTTGGCAGCGGAGGTCTGGAGGGCTAAAGCCATAAAAAAATTGTACTTCCTTAAAACATGGATGGTGTGTTTATGCACTCGGACTCCTGGCAAGAATTAGAGCCAGAATCTGGCGTGTGCGCCTGGGAGAACTTAATGAAGATAAAACCAGAAGCCTTGCTCTGTCCTCAATGGGCATCTCTGGCAGGCTAAGTGCATGGCCCCGTCCTCTTTGCCTGCACTCTGTCTGGCGAGCGTGGACCTGTGATCACAGTCTGAAAGTGGAGAACAGTGAACACAGGTGACCATGCTTCATAGCACACATTCTACTGTGGTTCTGAACATCCCTGTAACAACATCCCAAACCTTTGTATGACCCATCCCATGGTACCCGGGCCTGTGGGGCCCTGTGGCCCTTTCTCCCAATGCCCCAGTGACAGAGACCACTGAGGTTCTAGCAAGGGAACTCATCCACGTTCCAATCTCAGCCTTTGCACATGCTGGTTTAACCCTCTTACCCACCCCCACTCCTATTTTCCTTCCAAGAATCAGCTGCATCATGGAGGGGAAACAATTCCTCCTGGAACGTCAGCTGGATCCATCAGAGATCAAGGTAGCTACAGGGCTGGTTATACCCAGGACTGGAGGGAAAAGTCTGCCCCTTGCCTCTGGTGTCGCTTCTGCTGGCCACTGGCCATCTTTGGATCTGTGTGGCTTATAGAAGAATTATTTGCAAGCTAAAGAGATGGCTCAGTGGTTAAGAGTAAAGGATGTGTGCCATCACCTCCCGGCTAGGGAATTCTTTAAAATAAAATAAATGGCTCATTTATTTTTAAACTTGGTTTAAAACCTTTGCCTAATCTTTGAACTTGGTCATTGGTAGTGTATAGCCTTTGAGCAATTTAACTTCCTAAGCCCCAGAATCATATTCACAGGGGCTAGAGAGATTTCTCATGACTCAGTGGGTAGAGTGCATGAGGGTCCTGAGTTCAACCCCCAAGTGCTGACCCAAAAGCTAAGCTTGGTGTGGTTCCTGTAAACTCAGCATTAGAGAGGCAAGACAAGCAGAGAGCCTGGAGATGGCTGGCCACCCAGCTTAGACAAATCTACAACTCTAGGTTCAATGAGAGACCCTCTCTCAAAAAAAGATGGGTCGCAGGCAAATGGACAGAACTAGAAAAAAAAATCCTAAGTGAGGTAACCCAAAACCAGAAAGACAAATACAGTATGTACTCCCTCATAAGTGGATCCCAGACATAAAGCAAAAGATACCCAGCCTACAACCCACAGCCCCAGAGAAGCTAGAACCCTCTTCCAGAAACAGATGCAGAAATCCACAACTAACCATGGGCCAAGCTCCTGGAGTGCAGTGAAGTGAGGGAGGAGAGATATGAACAAAGGAGTCAGGACCATGACGGGAAACCCACAGAATCAGCTGACCCGAGCTAGTGAGAGATCACTGACTCGGGTCTGACAAGTGGGGAACCTGAGTAAGGCCAAACTAGACTCCCACAATATAGGTGACTGGGACAATATATGAGGCCACTGGCAGTGGGTCCAAGATCTAACTCTAATGCACAAACTGACTTAGTGGAGCCCATTCTATATGGAGAGATGCCTTGCCCAGTCTAGACACAGACACAGGGGTGTGGGGGTGGGGAGGTGCCTTGGTCCTGCCTCAAGGAGATAAAGGGTCAGACTTAGACTTCCTAGAGGAGGCCTCACCCTCTCTGAGGAGCAGATGGGAGGAAGGAAGCAGTCTGGGGATCGGGAAGAGAGGAGAGAGGGGGAACTGAGAAGCAGAGCACTTGCCCAGCATGCAACTGGTCCTGGGTTCAACCTCCAGCGCCGCCAAAATACAAAATATGGTGGAGAGTAACAGAGAAAGACACGTGACACTGACCTCTGACCTATACACACAAAAAATACACATATATGCATGCATACTCAATGAGTACATACATAAGTCATATAAATGTTATTAAAGGCACTTAGTTCTCTGGGGGTTTTTTCTATTTTCTATTTATTTCATTATATTTATTTTTTGTTTTGTTTTGTTGGTTATTTTGGTTTTTTTTCGAGACAGGGTTTCTCTGTGGCTTTGGACGCTGTCCTGGAATTCTCTCTGTAGACCAGGCTGGCCTCGAACTCACAGAGATCCACCTGCCTCTGCCTCTTGAGTGCTGGGATTAAAGGTGTGTGCCACCACCACCCAGGTTTTTTTTTTTTTTTTTTTTTTTTTTTTTAAGACGTGGTCTCATAAACTGGGCATGGTGGCACATATCTTTAATCCCAGCACTCAAGAGGCAGAGGGGCAAGCAGAACTCTGTGAGCTCCAGGCCAGCCTGGGCTACATCATGAAACGCTGTCTGGAGGAAACAAAACCCAAGGGCTGAAAGGATGGCTCAGTGGTTAAGAGCATTTGCTCCTCTTGCAGGGAATCTTCATTCAGTCCCCAGACCCCTTCTGCTATCTCACAACTGCCTGTAACTCCAACTCCAGGGTCTCTGACATCTCAGCTAGGTGGGAAGCCTGCACTCAGCCTCAATCCACACATATGCTGAATTAATCACAATAAATTAAACCGTTACGTTTTCCAGCCTTAAAATTAAAAAAAGCCTACATTCGACAGCGTGGTCCTCACACGGCCACTAGAGGGCACCAGTCATACTGGCCACAGTTGCGCTCTCTCCACCAGAGCAGTCCTTAGAAAGGGCCACCAATCTCTGCGTGATCTGGTCCCTCAGCTCCGATGTCATCCACCACCAGTTCCCTCCTTCCCCTGCTGAGGCCACAAGGGAATCTTGTTGTTGTTGTTGTTGTTGTTGTTGTTGTTGTTTAATTTTCGTTTAACAGCTCTAGCTGTCCTGGAACTCTTCTTGTAGACCAGGCTAGCCTTAAACTCATAGCAATCTGCCCAGCTCTGCTTCCCAAGTGCTGAGATTAAAGGCATGCGCCAACATACCCAGCTCTCCCACCCCCCTTTTTTTATTCTTAATTGAAATTAATTTCTGAAATAATTTTTATTTTATGTGTATTTTTTGCCTGCACGTACATATGTGCACCACATGCATACAGTACCCGTGATGGCCAGAAGGGGGCAGTGGATCCCCTCGGATTGGAGTTAACAGATGGCTGAGTCACAATATGAGGTACTGGGAAGTGAACTCAGGTCCTCTAGAAGAGCAGCCGGTGCTCTTAACCACTGAGCCTTCTCTCCAGCTCCTTTATTAAGATTCAAACAGCAAGGCGGGGGGCTGGATTGGTGGCTTCATGGTTGAGAGTGCTTATTCTTTCGAAGAACTGAGTTTCTGTACCCAGCAACCATGCCAGCATCCCCCTGTAACACCAGCTACGGGGGATCTATCTGACTCCCTCTTCTGTCCTGTGCAGTTCCATACACAACACACACACACACACACACACACACACACACACACACACACACACACACCGGATGGATGGATGGATGGATGGATGGATGGATGGATGGATGGATGGATGGAGAGAGAGATAATAATATGGGTTTTTATTTCAGACAGTCTCACTATGTACTGCTGGCTGTTCTGGAACTCACCGATCCCAGTGCCTGCCTCAAGTGCTGGGGTTAAAGACGTGTACCACCAAGCGCAGCCATTATTATTATTATTATTATTTTTAAAGCGGGAGTCCTAGCAACCATATGGTGGCTCACAACCATCTATAATGGGATCTGATACCATATTCTCTCTAATGCCCTCTTCTGTCATGCAGACTTACATGCAAGGAGAGCAGTTATTTCAAAACAAAACAAAACAAAACAAAAAACTTTATAAAAGCAAAGCAAGGTCAGAAACACTAAGGATCAGCTGGGGTCCGAGATAGCCAAGCTGATCAGACTGATCAATCAGAGGAAGGACAGGATTCTGGGAAGAACATCACAGCTGGTCTGGCAGGCGCCCACTGGGTCCCACAGGGCCCTCAGGAGCACCATACAAGAGACACGGTGGCCCTTTCCCCTAAGCCCCTCAACCTGAATGTCTTCCAGCACTTGATGGTCTTTCCTCCGTCTCTCTCTCTCTCTCTCTCTCTCTCTCTCTCTCTCTCTCTCTCTCTCTCTCTCTCTCTCTCTCGATTGATTAGACTGATTATTAAAAAACCGGATCTTGCTATGTGACCCAGGCTAGACCATGAGCTCCCCAGCGCTATAGCAACACTTGTAAACATAACATGCCTGCCTCTAACACATCTGTAACAGGCTGGCCTGTGGGTAAGGAAGCTTCTAAGAAAGCCTCTGCCTACACCAGGAAGGAGACCACCCCAACTGTCCCATGAGAGGGAAGTCCTGGAGTAATAAAATACTACAGAGTCCAGATGCCTTGCTTGGTCCTCTGTGGCTCTGGGCTACATACTTTCGATTTCTCACCTGCTAAAAATAAACTCTGACCCTTACTCCACCTGCGCTCCAGCGTGAACTCTGCAGACACAGGGGAAACTGGGTCAGTGACTGGTTGTTGGGACCGGAGGAAATGTGGGTGGAAGGAGGCATCTCCTCATCCACAGCTTCCACCTCTGTGGGTCAGCCCAGTCCAATGGGACCCTAAGATATTTGACCACTAGTGTGTCATGTGGCTTTGGGAGCTGTCTAGCTCTTGCAGAACAGGCTGGCCTTGAACTCACAGAGATCCCCCTGCCTCTGCCTCCCGAGTGCTGGGATCAAAGGCATGCGCCACCACCGCCCGGCTTGCAGAAGAGTTTTAATTTCATGATGTTAATATAACCGGTAGGCTGGTGAGAAGACTCCTCGGGAAAGGGTGCTTGGCTGCCCTGGAAGTCACACTGTGGAAGAACAGAACCTGCTCCTGCAGAAGTTGTCCTCTGACCCTGTACCTGCCCGTGGCAAGCAAAATGAGCACAGCGGGGCCTGTCTGTGAGGAGTGTCCAGAGAGGACGAGACCCCAAGGGCTCCGGCTCGATGCATCACTGCTGACTCAATGGGCCAAAGGCAGGGGTGGGGCCCAGCTGGAGAAACTGTCACCAAGGTTTGTCCTCAGCATACATCTTGTCCTGGCTCCTTCCTTTTACTCTCTCTCTGCTTCTGGGACACCGTGAGTGAACTATTCGCTTCTGCCATGTCCTCCCCACCGCGCTGGACTGACTGAACCTCTAAAACCATGAACCAAAACAAA
Organism: Cricetiscus sungorus; assembly: GCA_030556225.1. Classification (NCBI taxonomy): domain Eukaryota; kingdom Metazoa; phylum Chordata; class Mammalia; order Rodentia; family Cricetidae; genus Cricetiscus; species Cricetiscus sungorus. The sequence continues at coordinate 3,966,562 of JANBXA010000305.1, read as the reverse complement.
TAATTCAAGGCTGAAATCATGGATGGCTGCTCGTTCAGAGGACCCAGCTTCAATCAATCCCCAGCACCTGGATCTACCACCCACGCCCCAGCCCCTCACTGGGGGATTCTAGGCAGGGGCTCTACCACTGAGCCACACCCCAGCCCCTCACTAGGGATTCTAGGCAGGGGCTCTACCACTGAGCTACACCCCAGCCCCTCACTGGGGGATTCTAGGCAGGGGCTCCACCAGTGAGCCATTTTCTTCCAGGGGTGTTTGTGGCAGTTCTTTGTGGTGGGCCTGAGTTCTGTCATGACTGTCACACTCATCTCAACTACTTCTGGGCTGAAGATGGGGCCTTGTCAGGCAGAAATGCTCGTTTGTCTGTTTTGGTTTTTCAAGACAGGGGTCCTCTGTATTGTTTTGGAGCCTGTCCTAGAACTCACTCTATAGACCAGGCTGGCCTCAAACTCACAGAGATCCACCTGCCTAGGCCTCCCGAATGCTGGGACTAAAGGCATGCGCCACCAACACCTGGCTTTTTTTTTTTTTTTTTTTTTTTTTTTTAAATGACCTTTCTTTGGACCAGTTTCTCCAGGATACGATCTCCATTTAAGAAGAAGGAGGTGGGGAGGGGGAGGAAGAAGAATGCACTCTATAAAATAGGTGATGGGCAGGGACCCTGGTCAGATTCCACTCATGTTCCTCATAAAGCCTGTCTGTCCTCTGTCCTGAAGGCTATTCCTGTCCTTCCCCCCACCCCCCAGAAAGGATGTTCTGTAGACTAGAAATCAGTGCTTTATGTGTGGGTGGGGACAGACAGATGGCAGGGGAAGGAGAGGCAGGAATGGCAGTTGTTGGAATGTACTTTTTATGCATCTAAGGAGTCTCACAAGTCCCGGCCTCTGGTGCAGATGTGCACACTGACAGGGGGTCTAGGGGACGAAGTTCAGGGCCAGAGAAGGGCCACCCACTGGGGTGGGTTGAGTGAGGTGGTCTTGGTCACCCGGTCACCAAGTGTGCAGCTGGCCCTCCAAGGCGAACTTGGGAACTTCAGGGAGACTGCAGGAAATGCGTGTGTACCACAAGCAGTAAATGGCCCGTGTCCCACCTGGCATTGCCATCAGGAGCAAAGTGGGAGGAAGGGAGCCTGGTTAACGAAACTCCAGGCTGCAAATCCTGAGTCTGTTGCAGGGCTGTGACCTCTTTCCTGCAGGTGACACGCCTTTCTGTATTTCCAGTTCAGTAGAGGATAGTACCTTGTCACTGGAAGACCCTGCCTTCAAAAAGAGATTTAGGACTGGGGCCATTCTCTCCAGCCCTGTTTGCTGACTGCTGATACAATGGAGTTAAAAAAAGAAAAAAATGTCTTTCCTCATGCTGATCTCACTCCTGGGGGCTGTGAGGAAACAGGGCAATCTGGGAGAAAGCTTAAGGCCTGGCACTCTGAGAATGGGAGGAAGTGTGTACGGGCCAGGGGTTTTTGTGTTCTGATGCTGGGCGGGACTGATCGTCCACTGTGGCGTGTGATCAACAAACTCCTTGCCAAGTCTCAGGGGCAGCAGGATTCTAGCAATTTCATTGTCGTTTTCCTCCCGGCGTTTCCAATGTTCCTGTACTGAACCAACCTTTTAAAACAAAGTCTGAGCTGGGGCTGTGCCTATTGGTAGAGTGCTTGCTTGGATGTGGGAAATCCTGGGGTTCAATACCTAGCACTACATAAAACCAGGCAGGGTAGTGTGTGTCCATAATCCTGGCGCTCCGAGGGTAGTTAGGAGGGTCAGGTAAAGGCTCTCTGCTGTGACCTGGGAAATTCACAGCTAGCCTGGGCTACTCCAGACCCCATCCTAACTTAAGATGATGGTTTAATGGTTCACACAGTGTCCTGACCTTAGAGGACTGGAGTCAGCGGCTTATGTCTCCCTCCAGGATATCCCAAGGCCCTGTCTGGCTTCCATGAGAACACAGACATTAAAGAAAAGTAACTTACAACAAACACGATGGCTCAGCAGTTAAGAGCACTGGCTGCTCCTCCAGAGGACCCAGAGCACCCATGTTTGAAAACTGTGGGTAACTAGTTCCAGGGTCCTCTCAAGTCCAGGGAGAATGAAGTTCTAGCAACCCTGGGCCCTCTTCTTACCGTTCAACCATCCTCAAGGTGCCACACTGCAGCAAGCAGCAGACCCCAGGACACAGGAGAGGGCTGTTTTCTGAATGGGCACATGGGGAGGTGGGAGTGTGTGGAGAAGGAACACCTTTGCAGGCTGGCCCAGAGGGCTGCTGCTTTTCTTTGAGGCCAGGGACACTTGACATTTCTTTCCTTTCCTTTTTTTTTTTTTTTTTTTTTTTGAGACAGGGTTTCTGTGTAGCTTTGGAGCCTCTCCTGACACTCACTTTGTAGACCAGGCTGGCCTCTGTCTTCCCAGTGCTGAGATTAAAGGTGTACTTGGCATTTTCATACTGGCTCCAAACCCCTTCCACTCTAGAGCAAGACAGAGGTCACGCAAGGGTTCCTAGAGTGAGGGTGAATATGATCAAAATGCACTATATACATGTATGGATATACAGTCCTCGATAGCAGAGGACTGTCCAGCTCAAGGTCATCCAAGGCTATAGTGAGGCTGTCTCAGGAAAGGAACACGAAAGGTGGGAGACAGGAGTTCAAGGGCACCCTCGGCTATATAAGAGTTCCGGGTTAACCTGGGCTATGCGAAACCCCGTCTCAAGAACAAAAACCTAACAAATCTGAATCTCAAGCTTGTTTTAGGGCTGGAGAGACAGCTCAAAGTTTAACAGCTTCCGGAGTACCTGGGCTCAATTCCCAGGACCCACATAATGACCCACAACCATCTGTAATTCCAGTTCCAGGAGATCCACGACCACCTTCTGTGCACAGACACACGTGCCGGCAAAACACTTGCTATACACAAATCTTTAAAAATAAAAACCTTAGAGCCATCTGCAGTGACACATGTCTTTGATTCCAGCAGAGTTTGAGGCCAGCCTGGGCTACACAGTAAGATGTGTCAGAACAATAGTAAAAGCAAAACACTAAAACTTTTAAATTGATGTGTTATCTGTGTGTGCCTGCACAGATGTAAGAGGCCACTGGACTCCCTGAACCTGACTTTACAGGTGAGGACCTGATATGGGGACTGGGGACTGAACCCAGGTCCTCTGCAAAAGCAGCGAGCTTCACACAGTCACACACACACACACACACACACACACACACACACACACACACACACACACACACACACACCCTCTAAGGATGTAAACTTGGTTCCTTGCCAAAGGCCTTTTGTAAACAGGAAATGAAGAGGGAGCCCTCTCTGGTCCCATAAGAAGTGTGGATTAGCCTTGGACTTGTTGGAAAGGACACGAGGGGAGGAAGATAAGAATTCCCATGGTACTGAAGAGTCATTTGGCTCTCTTCTTCTGCAGAGGCCTTACACACTCCATTGTCTCCGGTGCTTGACATTCAGATACGGGGCCTGCTGATCTGAGGATGCTGTTGAGATTAATGGTCTGTTATATGCACCAGCAGGGCATGGTGGTGCTTGCCTGCTATCCCACGGCAGGGGGCATCAGTTCAGAGTGCCTCTCAGTTCAGCAGTGCGAGACTACGGAAGACCCCTCTAAACAAACAAAATAATAAAGATGTTTCAAGAAGATGAACAGAATGCCAAGGGTGACAAATGCCACAAGGAAAGGGACTGCAGTGAGGCCTGAAGCTTGAGCAAAGATCAGAAGGAACTGAAGAGGAAACCCTGTGATGATTCACAGGAACAGCTTCCTGGAGGTAATTATGAGAATGCAGCTCAGTGGTAGTGCCTCCAACAGTGCGTGGCTCAGCGGTAGAGCCCCTGCCTAGAATCCCCAGTGAGGGGCTGGGTGTGGCTCAGTGGTAGAGCCCCTGCCTAGAATCCCCCAGTGAGGGGCTGGGGTGTGGCTCAGTGGTAGAGCCCCTGCCTAGAATCCCCAGTGAGGGGCTGGGCGTGGCTCAGCGGTAGAGCAGCAGTAGAGTCGTGGTCTCCACACACTCGGCACTGTGTGGCAAGCTCTGCTACAGAGGGTCTGTGCTACCTAGGTCCTGGGCCACAGAGAAGCAGAGATGCTGCCTGTAAGGAGAAAGTTACATGACACCTGGGCTGGTCGCAGTACTTTATTGAGCGATGGGGCTCCCACATCTGCACAGCTACAACCTGAGGACAGAGGGCAGAGTTGAGGAGGATGAGTGGAGGGCCTCACCCCAATCTTCTGGTTTGGGACTTTACTTTCCCTTGGGCACCCTCGGCACCCCTCACCCCCACTGGTGACCAATCGCAGGTTTGGGAAGGGCCTCCTCACTCACTGCAGCTCGCGGAAGGAGCGCTTCTCCACCAGCTTCACTTTGTACTTTCGCTTGAACCTGGAGAGGAGGCAAGCGTGGCTGAGCGTCCCCTACCTCAGCAAGCGGGGCCTCGGTGCCCCCCACCCTCCCTCCCACTGAGCAGGTTCTTACTTAGCTCGTTCCCGGGGCTCGATCATATTTCTCTTCTGGAAGCTCTTGAACCTGTCTCGGAGTATGTTACCTTCTGGCTGTGAGACAGAGCACAGAGAGACTTTAGCAGGGCATGGGAGAGGAAGCCAGGCCTGGACAGCACTGGGGTCCAGGGGTGCTCAGTGCTGTTACTGGACTCGATGTGTGCTGCCTGGCTAGGCTCAGAGGACAGGGCCCAGGGCTGCAAAAATGGAGCCCCAGGGCCGGGCCAGGCCAGGCTCCAGACATGCACGGCTTGAGGAGACTCACTAGGAGTGACATGATTAAGGCTGTGACAAAGACCAGAACACGCCACCCTGTGCCCTCAGACCCCAGGCAATGGCCCAACTGGCCCAGCCCAGGGCAGCCAGGGTGTCGCCCACAGCCCCAAAGGGCACGGGGAGCAAGGATGGTTATCATCACTGGGCACAGGGTTCCCACAGCACCCTGCCAGCCCATGGAAAGTACCTTCAGCGTCCTGAGAGAGCCGGACAGCTCGGAGCTGAGCTGCACATCAATGTCAGGGTCCTGGTACCTACAGAACACAGGGTAGGTGACAGTCAGGGGGTTGGCTCTCACCGGGCCACGATGTGGCCTGGAGACCCCCACTTCCTGCAACCCTGGCCCAGGCCTCACTTGAGCCGCCCCAGCCTGCGGGGCTTGTCAGCCTCTGCCAGTCGCCTCGAGCGCCGCTGTTCCCTCCGTCTTGCCAGCTCTGCCAGCCTCCGGGCCACCTGGGCCTTGATCCCACGAAGCCTGAAGAGCTCCTGATGCTGAAGCCGGGCTGCCCGCAGTGCAGCCTGCTGCACCCGCTGGGGCAGAGCACAGGAAGAGCTCACTCAACCCAGTGCCTTCCCCACCCAGGGCCCCACAGGGCAACAGCCTCCTCCTGATGGCGCTGCTTAGCGGGTCACATGACAGCTGCGTACCCTACCACCCTCCTCTGTCCAGGGCCCCGAACCTCTCAGCCTGCAGGGTGGCACTGAACGGGAAGGCCCATGAGTAACACGGGCCCACAGGGCGGTGCTCACCAGCTTGCGAGCAGCCTTCTCCCGCCGCCGCTGCTGCTCTGTCTTCTTCTCCATCTTCTTCTCCACGCCGGCAGGGCCAGCAGGCGAAGTTTCATCACCCCCTTCATCAGCCGCCGGCGGCTCAGCGCAGCCCGGCTCATCCTCACCGTCGGACTCCTCCAGCAGACCTTCGCACATCTCCCGAAACACTGACTCCTAGGAAGCATGGCGGTCAGAGGGGGACGGGAGGCTGAGCCAGGTGGGTTTCAGGCAGGGACAAACGGTGGACGGGGCTCACCTGGGTGGCGGCTTGCTCTGCGGTGGGCAGGGCCAGCTGCCGCTCCAGCTTTTCTGCCTCTTTCTCACGCTGCACCTCTACCTCGTGGGCCTTCAGCAGCAGGGCCTGGGCAGGGGTTGAGAGTTCAGAGAATCTAGTGTCAGGACCGCCCTCCTGGCCCCACCCCAGGGCTCCACCCTCACACACCCAGCAGACACGGGGCCAATCCTACCCTCACAGCATCACCCTCACACACCCAGCAGACACAGGGGGCCAACCCCACCCTCACAGCATGCTGGGCTCTGACCCACCGCGGGGGAGGGCTGGCAGGGACCAGGAACCCACCAGCACCTACCTGGTGATCTTCAAAGGTTGGGTTGTAGGAGGCTCCGGCAGGAATCACTTCTACTGCAGGCAGCTGGGAGGGCTTGACGTGGAGGCGTGGTGGCCGCTGGAGAAAGACAAGACCAGGGAGGATGAGCCCCATGCCTTGAACAGTCAGTGTATCCCGAAAATGCCTACACCCGATCTTCAAGACCAATGTGAGGACATTGAGAGGTGGGGCCCGATGAGCTAGGCCTCACAATGACTGACATTAGTGAAGGCTTCCCCCCACCCTCCTCTGCGCTCAGCCTCCACCATGTAAGGACACAGGCCCCCTCGGCCCATCTCAGGGTGCACAGGAGAAATATAAAGGACCAGAGACTTAGCTGTCCCACATGGGGTGCCATGGTGGAGGGTACAGGCTGACCACTCACCTACAGCACGCACCTCACACCCTGCACAGGGGGCAGCTGACTTTAGGGTGAGCAAAAGTCCCACACAGGGCTTCCCTGGCCTCTCCTTCCCACGACAAGTCACGACCACCGAGGGGGAGGGGGCAGCATTTGCAGACTCACCTGCCATGCTGGGTCTGGATGGTCTTACAAGCCCTAGCACACTGCTACCTATGGTTGTGTTATGGGCCTTCTGCTGTCTGTCACAGCAAGCTATTGGTGACAGTTCCAGTGTCCATGTGGTTCAAAAGTCCCCAGAGGACACGAGGAATAGAAAATCCAGGGCCACCCAAGATCTTCCAATGGAGCCTCGATGACCAGAGTGGCCGCTCCATCGAGCTTTCTTGCTACCGGCAACTAGTCTCCCCCCTGGGACAACCCTCCACTGAGTGGTCCCCTAGTGACCAACCCCCGCCCCCACCTGACCCTGTGAGTTCTGGGGCTCCTGTCTTAGGACTCTGCCTCCACACACCCTCGGCTGCAGGGGTCTCTGGCCCTGCTCTGCTATGGCTGGCTTGCTCCTCTACGTCTCCGGCCCAGGAACTTTTATCTAGTGAGGGCTCCTGGCCTCCCTGAAGCCTGTCCCCCAAACTCATTTCCTGGAGACATGCGACACAGGGATATTAAGGATGAGGTTTCCTCCAGCCCCACAGGGAGCAACACTTGATCAGCCCAACAGTGCAGGGACGCCACAGCACCCGGCTCCCCGAAGCCAGGGGCCAGAGCTCAAGATGATGGCCACAAACCAACCGCCTACCCACAGTGCCAGCGCCGTGCACCCCGCAGCCTTCAGGCGTTTCTTCTGTTACCCCACCTCTCCAGCCATCCCAAGCAGGCCGTCACCCACACCCTACAGTTACAGCAAGGGATGAAGGCACTGAAGGGAGGCCACCTTCCCAAGGTAAGTCGCCATGGGGCTAGGACAGGCCACTGGGATGACCGGCTCTGACGCAAGGATGGAGACCCCCAGGGAGCTGCCCTCCCCACGCCGCTGCCTGCCCGCACAAACCTACCCTCACTCCTTTCTTCTTGGTCTGCTCCAGAAAAAACTCGTCCTGACCAGCCAGCGGCTTGTCCAGAGGGTCTGAGGGGAGAGGGGAGAGGAGAGCAACAACAGTGGGCTTTCTCCAGGGACCCGTCCAGTCCCTCCACACACACCAGCCCCTGTGGCACGTGACCCCAGAGGCCATCCCTGCCACACCAGCCCCTGTGGCACGTGACCCGGAGGCCATCCCTGGACAGTGTATAATATGAACAACTGCACATGGCAGTTCCGCCCATCTGCAAATGAGACAACGATGATCACTCACTGTTTGGGTCCCAGAGGTCATAGAAGGGCCGCTCGGTGATGTCCTGGAGGCAGGGTTTGGCCTTCGGTGCAGGAGGACTGAGAAGCCGGGCCTGTGCCTTGCGTACCTCCCTGGGCAGCTCACCCTGCTTCGCCAGTTTCTCCCATAACTCCTCCTTTCTCCTGAGCTTCTTGGCATTGGGGACCTGGTGTGCGAGGATGCTGCGTAAGGGGAGAGTGGCATCTGGTAAGGCGACAGCTGAGCGATGGCCAACCCCTTCCCGCTGGGCTCTTCCTGCCTCAGCAGCCTTTTCCCTGCCCACCTCAGAGAAGCCTCCTTGTAAACTGGCTCAACACACACCTCACATCCGCAGTGCGGGTGGACCTGAGCATCCAGAGCCTCACATCCGCAGTGCGGGTGGACCTGAGCATCCAGAGCCTCACATCCGCAGTGCGGGTGGACCTGAGCATCCAGAGCCTCACATCCGCAGTGCGGGTGGACCTGAGCATCCAGAGCATCACACCCCTCCCCACACTCCACCTCAGGGCAGCCAGACCTGCTAGCCTCTCCTCTCCGAGGACTGACTCTGAGCCTGTACCTCCTGCACCCTGGAGCTTCGGTACCAGGGCTGGATCCTCTCAGACACTCTCCAAAGACCCCAGCTGTGCCTCAGTCTGCCTCCAGCACCCCACCTTTCTGCACAAGTCTCCCGGGCCCAGCGCCAGAAGGACTCACTCTTTGGGAGCAGGAATCTTAGAAGGATTCTCGAGAGCAAGGTCAACCCGTAGGGGTTTCTGGAGACGCTGTGACTTTTTCTGGACCCAGGTCCTCTTCTTGTTCAGTTCTGCAGCAGAGAAGAGTCCTCAGCTAAGGCCTCCCCAATTTCATAAACCAATTCCTGGCTTCAGGTCAACTGGGGTCAAACAGCCTGCAACCCACGCTATCCAGCACATATCCCAAGGTTCCCAGAGGCCCAGATCTGACCCACCCACAGCCTAGGACAGCATAGGCAGACCTTGTGATGGAGACTAAGTCCCCACAGACCCATCTGGAGGGACTCAGAGACACAGCAGGAAAGGGCCTCAGAACTAACAGGGAAGAGGGAAGACATCCAGGATACTGAGATTCAAGAGGGACTCGCTGTGTCCATCTCTTGGCACTCGGCCTTCTACTTCCAAAGGCCACCAGGAAAAGCAAGAATTCTCCTGCAGAGCATACTAAGGAGGCTGAGACAGGAAGTTTGAGTCTTTGGCCAGTCCAAGGTAAACAGAGAAAACCTAATGTCACAAATTAACAGGGGATAGGATGTAGCACTGAAATAGTAGTAACAGCAGCAGCAGCAAGATGCCGTGAAAACCTGAGTGATGGACTCCAAGATGGCTCATGACGCCAAGCCCGACAACCTGAGTTTAATCCCAGGAGCCCACAGGGGAAAAACTGACTCCTACAAGTTGTCCTATGACAAAACATGTGGTACAGCATGTTCACGAAAACACACAGAACAAATGTAAAAACAAAAACTGAATGCTAACTTTCCTCAGGGATAAAACTCTGTAGCTGGAGCCTGGTAGGGATGGCTCAAGCCTTTTCGTCCCAGCACTAGAGACGCAGAGGCAGGCAGATGTCTGTGAGTTCAAGTCCAGCCTGGTCACAAAGACAGCTCCAGGACAACCAGAGAAATCCTATCTTAAAACCTTGGCTTGTTGGCTACCTGTAATCCAAGCACTTGGGAGGCTGAAGCAAGAGGATGAGTTTCAGGCCAGCCTAGGCTACATAGTGACCATTTAGCTAGCCTGGGCACAGAATGAGAACTCGTTTCAAAACAAAAACAAAACCTAGAAATCACCAAGTTAAGGAAAAAATAAGCCAGACTCAGAAAGATAAGCACCATGTTTTCCCTTATATATAGAACCTAGATTTAAAATTACATGCATTGGCCAGTGTGCTGTGGTAGACGCCTTTAATTCCAACAGAAACAGGCAGATTTTGGTGAGTTCAAGACCTGCCTGGTCTGCACAGCAAGTTCCAGGCCAAGGCTGAATACTCAGACCTTGTGCAAACAAACCCAAAACAACTTCCACGCATGTCACAAAATTTAGGAAGGAGACTGTGAGACAGGAAGAGGTAGATGGCTCAGCAGTTACACATACTTAGTGTTTGCAGATGATGGTATGTGTGTTCATGTGCAGCAGTTCCCAGCTCTCCCGTGGAGGCTCACAACCACCTCTTACCTGCAGATCCAGGAGATCTAATGCTCTCCTTTGATCTCTGGGGGCCCATGCCCATACTCGGCACACACACATAAACAAATCTAACAAACATTTCTACACAGAGAAAACACAGGAGGGGCACTGTCAGAAGGGAAGCAGCTAGGAAAGCTAGGGAGGACAGAGGGGAAGGGAGTAGATGAGAATGAAGTAAAATGGTGACATTGAAATATCATGATGAAACCCATTTCTCTATATGCTAATGGAGAAATTAGTTGAGAAAGGAAAGAGGTCCATACACCCCCAAGCAGCTTCCCTGGCTTCTCCTGACCTTGTCAAGCAAGTCCTGTTTTCATTAACAGGGTCTTCTGGCTCATGTTGTGAATGTTAAGGTGCCCATTTGCTGGCAAAACTCCCAGCTGGCCCCACAAAGCCAGTGGCTGTCCTGCTCGACCAGGCACCAGCTTGTTTCAGTTCCTGCTGAATCACTCTGGAGTGTTTTTGTGCCACACTGGTGGGAACCCCAACCACTCATCACAGCAATCCCTAACTTGCCCTCGTCTTCATGTCTCAGCAGGCCCAAAGCCAAATTCTAACGGGGTAAAGCCGGCTTGTCAAGACTCGCTTCCTACTTACTGGCTGAAGCAAATCCTCTTTTTCCCTTTGTTTTGAGTCAGGATCTCATTGTGTAGCCTGGGCTGTCCTGAAACTCACTCTGTAGACCAGGCTGGCCTCGAACTTGGAGTTCTACCTGCCTTCTGCCTCCCACATGCTGGGGTTAAAGGGGTGGATTACCACACCCGCCAGCCATCATGCTCTTCTGAACAGAGGGCTGGGGGATTCACCTCAGTGACATTGGCCTCAACATGTGTGAGGCCTGGATTCAATCTCCAGTATTGAGAAAAAGCAAACAAAAAGGTTGCCTTTCTTAAGATGATCTGAAGCCTTATCTCCATCTATTCAAGGTAATCCTTAATATCTAAGTTGGTTCCTTCTAACCTCCTGTGGTAGAGCACACCTTTATACCCAGCACTCAGGAGGCAGAAGCAAGCAGATCTCTAAGTCTGAGGACAATCAGGTATACACGGTGAGACTCTGTCTCAACAAAAATTATTTTGTTGTTGTTGTTGTTGATGATGGTGGTGGTGGTTTTCTTTCTATGGCCTGAACTTGCTATATAGACCAGGCCATCTGCCTCTCCCTCCCAAGTGCTGTCACTACAGGCATGTGTCACTACATTCCTCTAAAATGCTGACTTTTTAAATTACATCATCAACATAGATGGATGTCATGCAATGCGAAAGTCACACAAGATCACAAAAGCATTTACCTTTTTTCTTGGATCCTGTGTCCACGAAGAAGAGCTTTTCATTTGGGGCCTCGGCCAACAAGCCACTGAAGGGAAAAAATGCAGACCCTTAGCCAAAACAATGCTGGGAAGACAACAGACACTCTTAAGGAGGAGCCTACTACCTCTTTGGTCGACTCCAACACCTCCTCAAACCACGGGGCCCTTGCGGACTACATCTGGAGCTTTCACGCTACCTAAGGGAGGATTTAAAACGTACAGTGCTGGGATGCCCGCAAGCTATCCCCCATTCACGTGAAATCCAAACTTGGTGGCAGGAGACTTTAACCCCAGCACTCGGGAGGCCATCGGGACCAGCTTGCATACACTTGCTATGTCCACATAACTAAGTGCCAGACATCCAGTACTGCCCAGTGGGGCCCTGCTTCAAAAATTAAAAACTGAATAAACTTGAACTCTGTTGGGATTTCCGTATACTTATTTGCTGCATGCGGTACTGACGCGTCCCGGACCCCCGAGGTCCCGGAAGTGCCCGGCTACGGGAAGTCCCGCCCCCACGCACCCGGTCGTGCGCTCCTGCAGCCGCACGTCTTCCAGGAACTGGTCCACCTCTAGCCCCAGCGGCTCCTCAGCCAGCCTTCTCCAGCCGCGCTTCTTGTTCCGGGGGCCGCGCCGCCGCCGCCTCTGAGCGGGGTCCACCGAGGTGGGTCGGAGCCCCAAGAAGCCAGAGTCCGCATGGCTCCCCGCACCGCGCTTCCCGCCGCCGCCGCTGCTTCCCGCCGCCATCTTCTTAAAGGAAGAGCTTGGCCGCTCACGCGCACATATCCGGTTTTGGAGTGTGCGCAACGCACTAAGACGCGCGACGTGACGCACTTCCTGTTGCGGCCATCTTGGTAAAGGGCAGTATTTCAAAGACGTTAGGGAGGGCCATCTTGGTAAAGGGCAGTAGTTTAAAGAGGTGAGGAAGGGCCATCTCGGTACAGGATAGTTTTTCCTCCAGGCTTTTTTTTTTTTTTTTCCTTCTCTTTTAATTACAAAAGAATACATTTATCTTTATTTTATGTGCTCTGGTGTTCTGCCTGCATGTATGTCTGTGTGAGGGTATCAGATTTCGAAGTTACAGTTGTGAGCTGCCATGCGGGTGCTGAGAATTTAACCCGGGTCCTCTGCAAGAGCAGTGGGTGCTCTTAACCGCTGAGCCATCATCTCTCCAGCCACAATTTTTCTAAAAACGGCGGGTCACATGTAATTGTGCAAAGCTAAGAACTCTTCATGTCGTAGGTCATCCTCTGCCACCATACCAAGCTCCTATGTTTGCACTGGGACCTGCAATTTCCGACTGGTGGAGTGCATAACCGAAAAGTTTATACACTCTCGATAAGCCTCTCCACCAATACAGCAATCCAAATCAGACCAAGTCAAACTGAATTTTAAAAAGCCCACGTTCATGGATACAGCGCTCCCAGATGGCGTTCCAGACCCATAGAGCGGAGACGGGAAAGGGAGACTGGAAAAACCATGAGTCTGTTTTCTGGAAGGCAGTTTAAATACCTGTGGGAGTGATCTTGAGCATCTCTGGGGGAGGGGTCATCATTTGGCGGGCTCTCTGAGATGCAGCGGGGTTTGGAGGGGGACTTGGGTGGAACTTTCACCATAACAGTTATGTAGATTCCTGGTTTTCACTCTGATATACCTTTCCCAGCGTCCTGAAATTTTGCTCAAACTACTTTTTAAAAATGCTTCTTAGGTTATTTTTACCGTATGTGCATTGGTCTTTTGCCATGGGTGTCAGGTCCCCTGGAACTGGAGTTGCAGACGGTTGTGAGCTGCAGAGTGGGTGCTGGGATCTGTTGAGCCCAGGTCCTGTGGAAGAGCAGTCGGTGCTCTCAGCCACTGAGCCTTCTCTCACTGGAAGAGGAGCCAGTGAGCTACATCCCCAAGCTACTTGTTTTTAACTTGACAAATCCTATACATGCCTGGGCCATTTTCACTTCCCGTTGCTTTCTCACATAACTTTACCACTCCTGCTGCACCACACGTCCCTCAAAAGTCCCTTCTCCTTTCATGTTTTTGTGACACGCTGGATTTATTAGGACGTTTTTGCTTGAGATGAGTGAAGGGTTAGTCACTAGATCAGAGGCGACTGATCAGACCCTATACCACTGAGGGACACCCCTCCTTTCCAAACAGTAACTGACTGCCATAAGGGTGGAGTCGGGTCAGTTTTTCCTTAACTTGTTTTATTAAAGAATATGCTGGGCATGGGGCTGCCAAGATGACTCAGTAGGTAAAGGCTGTTGCTACCAAGCCTGGTGACCTGAGATTAATCCCCTGAACCCATACGATGGAAGCGAAGAGCATACTTCTGCAAGCAGGTTGTTTACATGCCTTTCACAGGGCGTGCTGTGGCATATCCGCTGACATACACACTTAAAACTTGGGTTGTGTTCGTCGTGATTCTAGCCCTGTCATTTCAAGAGGCGCCAAGGCAGGAGGATCACATATTCAGGGCCACCCCGTACTGCAGAGTGAGTAACTTAGAGAGACTTCCTGAAAAAAGAAAAACAAGGACTGGGGAGATGGCTTAATGGGTAAAAGTACTTTCTGGTCAGTTAGTCAGGACATGAATATGTGGCCTGGAGAGATGATTCAGCCATTAAAAGCACTGGCTCCTCTTCCACAAGACCCTGATTCAATTCCCAAGACCCATATGGTCTTGGCACAAGTGCCTGTATTTTCAGCTCTTTGGGATTCACACACGTGTGCATGCATGCATGCATGAAAACAAACATACACATAAATGAAAATAAAAAGTAAAAAAATTTTAAAGTTCCAATCCCAGCATATTGGAAATCGAAGACCTTTAGGAAGGTCTAAGTTGAACACAAATGGAATGTGATATTCCAGCAATGTTATTTGCTTGCATTATTCACAGGCTTAAGAGAGACTCAGAATCATTGCTCTTGGGCAACAATGCCTTAGTTTTCTTAGCTGTAAAACAGGAGTAATAATGCTGTTATCCTGAAGATAAACGTGAATATATGTAAAGCTACTGCCACTGCCTCCACCCACACCCCATCACATCCCCCGGGAGCCCCGGGGAAGTAGTAGTCATCCAAAAAGGTCTACAAAGGTTTTTGCTTTCCTATCCACGCCCCTCCGCCGCCGCCCTCCCCCCCCCCCGCCCCCATCGTGCTGAGAGTAGAAACCAGAGCCCCATGCAGTGCAGGCAGCACAACACCCAACCTTTTCTACCACCACCCAAAAACAGTCTCAGGCTGGCCTGCTGCTCTTGTGCTGGGATTGCAAAAGACCACTACACCAGACTCTTTAAAGGAAAAAGGCAAGGGGAGGAGGGAGCACGTCGCTCCGGGTTCACACAGCAGAACTCAGCTCAATACTCGCGCAGGGTGTAGAGTTGATTGATGGCCTGGACTGAGTCACTAGCCACCTTCCCGCCAGACTACGCCAGAGGGCGTCCCTGGCCGCAGAGCAGGACTTGCGTGGGCGAGAGGCTCTCCAGGCCAGCGTGTCCCGGGCGCGGTGGGTGTGGGCCGGGAGTGTGGCTTGTACACTCTGACACTAATCCCTCCTCCCCCAAGACCCGGTGATATCGGGGCTACGGGACCTGCTCTAGAGCATTCGCGTCCTGTCAGTACGCAGTGGAGGGCGCTTTGGGAACGAAGGGGAAGCTGTACCCAATCTGGCACTGGTCCACCACGCCCAAGACTGGGTTCCCAGGCCCTGAGGCAGGAGGCGGGAGGGAGGGATGTCCCGGGGACGGGGAGGGCCCTGAGTAACTTTTCTTCGGAAAATATGCAGGGCTGGCCCCCAGCCCGAGACTGAGTCAGCGCAGTGTTGAGTCACAGGCTGCACCGCCCCTGTGAGCCAGAACGATCCCCCAGGCGTCTCTTCCCTAGGGGTCTCCTGCCCCCAAGATAGCCTGACAGCGACATAAGCAGCAGCCTTGGCTTTATTGGCCCTGTAGGGGACACTTTTGGGTTCCCAGCCCTTTCCAGCTGCCCCCTATCTTCTCCATGATGCTCCCCCCCAACACCAGGGGTGGTAAAGAGACAAGGCGTGGGGGTCCATTTAGGGTGGAGGAAAGGCTATAGCACCAAGAATTCCCAATCCCCCAGAATATCTGTGAAAACCTGGACTTCAGTAAAGCGCCTGTCACCCCCCACCCCGGGGGGCCTCTGTCTTTGGTGGGGACTCTATTTAAATATGACCTGAAGGTGGAGAGAGGGACCTGCTACCATGGCCCCCAACCCCCGCGTACATGCTGAGGGTTCTAGGGGCACGGGGCACAGGATGGAAGCCATCCTCGAAGGAGCTGGGAAGTTGGAGTTTCTCTATGAAGTTGGAGTTTGTCTATCTGCTGAAGAATCTTTGTGAAAAGGGTGTGGTCAGAATTCAGGATTTGTGGGAAGGAATGTGAAAGAAAGAGGGTTCCATGTGAGGAAAGAGGTCACACGTGTCCCCCTCTGAGCCCCCAAGGTCCTGTGACCTGAAGACAACAATGGAGAAGGGGACCCTAGCATGGCTGAATAAAAGTAGCTGCTTAACCTATAAAACGGGGACAAGGGGTCTTGCTGGTGTCGGTGTTTGTGTGACTGTGTAGATGCCACACTCCTGAGAGTCAGTTTCCACTAGGGCCCAGCATGCAGTAAGTGCTCAATAAATATCTGGGTGGGGCTGTGGACGTAGCTCAGTTGATAGAGTGCTTGCCTCGCATGCAGAAGGCCCTGGGTTCACATCCCAGCACTGCACAAACTAGGAAGATGAAATACGCAGGCCATCCTCAGCTGCATAGGAAGTTCAAGGGTAACCTGGGCTATCTAAGACACTGTTTCAAAAATTAAAGGGGAAGGGGGCTATATATGAATGATGGATGGATGCCCGTGTGTTTCCGTATGCGAAGCCCTGGTGTGTGTGAGCGGGGAGGTCTGAAGGCCGGGACAGATAAGATTCGGTCAGTCCTCCTGGTCCTCTGTAAGTGCTTAGACTGAATGTCTGCTGTGGAGGAGTAGCGACCCCACCCCACCCCCCACAAGTCCTTACAGCCAGGCAGGGTGGGCAGGCAGGGTGAGTGGGCCAGAGCAGGGATCTGCGTGTAGCCTAGCCGTGTAGCCAACTGGAGCTGGGGAGCCCCAGCAGGGCAAAGTGGGAGGGAGGACCAGCAATCTGCGCGCTGTCTCACTCAGCAGAGCCCTTCTGGCGTCGCTTGGAGGGCGGCACCAGGCGGCGGGGCAGGTTGGTGGGCAGCCCGTGGCCCTCGAGCTTGGCCTCGATGAGGTGGCTGGCCAGGGCGAACTCCTCATCATCCAGCATGCCGTCTCGGTCGACGTCGCTCAGCTTCCAGATCCGCCCCAGCACGGAGTTGGGAAGCTTGGTGCCTACCATCCAGGTTTTGGCCTTAGAACCGCTCAGCTTGCCGTCGGCAGGCGCCAAGTTGTAGAAGATTTCGTCGTATTTGGACTTGTCCTTGGTCACCACCCACTCAGCATCGTCTTCTGAGCCCTCCTCACCATCCTCCGGTGCCTCATCAGGGCCCCGCTCCACAAAGGGGCCCATGTGGGTGCCCTCAAACGCACCGCCCTGCACGCCAGCCTCAACACTCTCCAGCTCCTCCTGACGAAGCAGCGGCATGAGCTTGGCAATGTCCCGAGTCAGCATCTCGTCCAGAGCCTCCAACAGCTTCGGCTTCAGCGAGTGGAACTTGGTGAAGTCGTGTGCCATCAACAGCTCCTGGAAGAAGGAACAGAGAAGCCGAGCAGTCACGGGGCATCATCACCATGCCACGCCCACAGTCCCAAACTGGGGATTCTAGGCAGGGTCTCCACCGCTGAGCCACGCCCCAGCCCCTCACTGGGGATTCTAGTCAGGGGCTCCACCACTGAGCCACACCCCAGCCCCTCACTGGGGATTCTAGGCAGGGGCTCCACCACTGAGCCACACCCCAGCCCCTCACTGGGGATTCTAGGCAGGGGCTCCACCACTGAGCCACACCCCAGCCCCTCACTGGGGGATTCTAGGCAGGGGCCCTATCACTAATGAGCCCAATCCTGTTTTACTTCCTCCCCCCAACTTTGAGCCAGGGGTCTCATGTAACTCAGGCTACGCTCTAACTCACTGTGTAAGAAAGGATGGCCTAGGATCTCTGTAAGTTCGAGGCCAGCATGGTCTACAGAGCTGATACCAGGACAGCCAAGGCTACACAGAGAAACCCTGTCTCTAAAGCAAACAAAGGAAGGATGTCCCACCGTTCTGATCTTCCTGCCTTCACTTTACAAGCGGCACCACCAAGTCTCTTTCACCTATTTTTACTGTTAGGTGCCTATAAGGTGCCTTCAATACCGGCCTTCAACTTGTCATGCTCCTGCCTCAGCTTCTAGAGTAACTGGGAAAACAGGTCTGTACGAACAGGCTCATTAACAGCCTCAAGTTTAACCTTAAGACCGAGGTAGGGGGCTTGCAGGGGCTAGTTAGTTTCTGCCTTCGTGGGCATGGCCTGTACCCACTTTTGCTTGGTCAGCCCTGCCCTGCCCACCTCCAGACCACTGCATCCAGCCCATGTGGCCACATCTACTACTTTCCCCAACACTGGCAATCCTGGACCTATACACGGGAAGGGGCTGCTGCCATCTGCCTGTATGTGACAGAGTCTTGCAATGTAGTCTAGAACTAACTCTGGAACTAACTGCATAGCTTATGCCAGCCTAAACTCACAACAATCCCCTGGATCAGCCTCTGGACTGCCACTGTCCTAACTTTGTCCCTTATTTACTTATATATTTATGCTTTAGATTTATTTTGGCCAGATGATGGTGACCCAGCATTTGGGAGGCAGAGGCAGGTGGATCTCTGTGAGTTCGAGGCCAGCCTGGTCTACAGAGTGAATTCCAGGAAGCCAGGGCTTATCGATGGTTGTGAACTTCCATGTGGGTGCAAGGAAAGAGACCCAGGACCCCTGCAAGAGCAGTAAGTGCTCTTAAGCGCTGAGCCATCCCCATCCGCCCAGCATCCCCCCCCCCACCTTCTTGTTGGCTGGAATGCAGACACAATGATTGGCGTTCCTGCAGCCATTAATACCATGGACAAGCATGGGAAATAGAAATATAGTAGGCCCCTGACTTCATAAGCAGGAAGTTGCCCTTCAACCCTGAGTATATCTAGGACCTTAAAGGGAAAGACAGCAGCTTCCATGTTAACTATCACCATGGGTTTTCTTCCCATGTTACCCTAACTCATAAAGACGGGTTCCCCTGCATGAAAATGCCACCCACTCCTCCAGCCTCCCAGACTTCCTCTTGGGATCCACAGGCGACTCTCACCAACACCCTGCCACCCTGTCTGGAGCACGCCCCCATCCCCCACACACACACCTGCATCTTCTGGCAGTCAGGAAAGTCCCCAGGGGAGATGTGGTGCTCGAGCTGGATCTTTGCGAAGATGACAGGTAGCTTGAGGATCAGCTGCTTCTTTTTGTTTTCCTTCCCAAACACCGAGGGCATCTCTTTCTTTAGGTAGCTGATGATGTAAGCGTGCACCTGTAGAAGGGCATTCACACCTACGCCTGCAGCAGTCACCAGGAGGAGATGGGGGCGCAGGGAGGGGGATGGCACTGGGCAGGGTCTGGGAACGCCTGGTCCTCCTACCTCCACCTCCTGAGGGCTGGGACGGCCAGTGTGAGTCACTGGGCACAGCTTTTCTCTCAGGCTTTGTTGGTTTTGTTTTGTTTTGTTTTTTTGAGACAGACGGGTTTCTCTGTAGTTTTGGAGCCTTTACTGGAACTCGCTCTGTAGACCAGGCTGGTCTCGAACTCACAGAGATCCACCTGCCTCTGCCTCCAGAGTGCTGGGACTAAAGGCCACCACCACCCAGCTTCTCTCAGGCTTTTGATAGAAGGTTGCATTGTATACCCCAGGCTGCGTCAGCCTCTTTAATACTGAGATTGCAGCTGTAAGCCCCCATATGCCTGGTTGGCACCCCCTTTTCTAACACGTTACAGGCAGGTGAGGCCCACTGTCCCATCTAGCGGGGTTCAACCTAAGCTCCGCTCTCTGCTAAACCATCTCAGCCACTCCCAGCTTTAAGCCCCTGCGAGCGGGCCTCACCCAAATACCAGCCCAGATATGGGACTTGCCTATCTCCTGTCACATTCCTACCCGGCTCCACAGCCTGACACCCTCCAAGGCACTTGGGCTCAGCCCAGAGTGAGTTGCCCTTAACTGTGCCTAGCTCCAGAAAGGGCTGTTCAAGCTCTCTCTGCCCACCCCACGGAAGCCAGAAACTGGACATTTTGGTTTCTTACGTAGTCCAGCTGGACTCAAACTAGCAATCCCCCTGCCTCCACCTCCCGAATGGCTGAGGTTACAAAGACCTCAATATGTTGTTTGCATTTAAAATCTTTTAAATGTGTCTGAGTGTTTTGTGTCTGAGCGCCACATGTGTACAGCGCCCCCGGAGACCAGAAGAGGGCATCATATCCACTAGGACTAGCATTAGAGATGGTTGTAAGCAGCCACGTAGGTGCTGGGAACCAAGCCTGGATCCTCTGGAAGAACAGCTAGAACTCTTAACTGCTGAGCATCCCTCCAGTCACCCCTTGGACAATTCTCAAGAGCCCCCCTGCCCTCCCTGAGTGACCCCCGCAGCTTCACCCATACACTCTCCCATCTCTCCCCTACACATGCTGCTCACCAGCGTTCCTCAGTGACCAGCACACCAACCTTTCCCCGCAACCCAGGGCCTTTGCTTGTGACCGTGCTCTCTACTGGGAGCTCTATCCCGGTCTCCCCACTGACTGTGAAAACCAAGTGCCATTATCACTGCCATCTGCTTATCTCCGGCCCTTCTGTCCCCGTCACAGTTGACCTGAAGTCATCATTATTTTATCTGACCATTCTGTCTCCCTCCTTCAAACTACAAGCTCTGCCAGGACAGGCTTTGTCTGTTTCCTCTGTCCACAGTCCTGGGACAATATGCACAGTGTCACTCAGGAAATCGTTGTGGGATAAACCACTGAACTTGAGAACCTTTGAACCACATTCTCATAAGTTATTGAGGAATAAATGAGGAGGGCAGAATGGTGACTACAGGCATGCCTGCTGTTTATAGGCAGCGCCATCATTGAATATTCATATTCAGATGAAGATAAAATGAGGCTGGTGATAGGGATGGGCAGGGGTAAAGGCACTTGCCGCCAACCCTGAGCTGGGTCCTGGGAGCCACATGGTGGAAGGAGAGACCTGACTTACGCTGTCTTTTGGCCTCAGTATATAGGATGTGGCATGTGGATGTATGCACGGAATTACACCATCAGCTCTTCCCAGATCCCAGCCACAAGCAATACAGCCTTTAGACCCACCCCTTCCAGTGGGCAGACCCAGAGCAATCCTCCATTGTACCGATATGAAACTGAGCTAATGGGGTGGGTTATGGAGAACCCATAAGGAGCAGCTTCTTTGGCCTCTTAGCTAGCATCAAATACATTCTCTGACAGTCCTTAACAGCCTCGTGCCGCCGAAGGAGAGCATTCAAGGGAGGTTAAAGACTGGACCAAGTGTGTCTGGGTCATTGTGAGGGGTGTGTGGGCGAGGATGTGCCACGAAGTGGGCTGGCATAATGAACTTTGGTCAGAGATAACCCTGAAGATGAGGATCCTGGGCACTGAGGCCCTGGGAAACTAAGCATGAGCTCGCAGGAGCAGAGGGAAACATAGGCTAAGGTTCTGAGAGGCTAATCAGACTAGGGCTGTGATCAGGACGAAAGTCGCCTCCTGCTACCGGGCGCCAGTAGAGAAGATTCATAGTCCAACAGAGAAATCTCACTAAGGAAGAGCAGGACTTGCAGAAAAAAGGCAGTGAGGCGAGGGCCCGCAATGGATGGCCGGCCAATGGGGAAGAGTAGGATTTGAGATAGCCAGCCATTAGGGAAGGATGGGTGCCTGCCAGGGAGGGCCTGTGGGGGGCTCAGCCAGTGAGAATGGCCCATTGGGGAGGAGGTGAGTGAGTTAATGGGGAGGCTTTTGACCTGAGAGGTCGAATAAGGATGGGCGTGGCCTGAGGAGTGGGAGGGTTGTGGCCTGTTTGGGCAAGTCAATTGTGACTTGCTGTGCCTGTTGGTCAATGAAAAGGGGCGTGACATAGGGGACCCACCAATGTGAAGAGGTATTGCCTGCGAGGGCGGGCAATGGGAGAGGCGTGGCCCGTTTGCTGCTCCGGGGGAGTGGCCCAATGGAGAGGGGCGTGGTCTGGAAGGACCATGGCTGGGGGCGGGTCCCGCCGAGGCAGGCGGGAGCGCTGATGGCTTTTCCAGAGAGGAAATATGGGAAGGTGGCAGGAAGAGATAAGGGGACCGCTTGGGCTGGGCCGGGGAGCAGGTCGGACTCCGGGGTTTGTCCCGGGTTTCCGGAGCCACCTCCAGCCTGGCTAGGGCGCCAGGTGTCCGGCCCGGCCCCTTGGTCTCTGTGCCGCAGAGGCCCAGGTTTGGCTTCTGCTTCCCAGCGAGGAGTGCGGGTGAGCCAGGGGGTACTGAGAAAGAGAGAGGGAAGGGTGGAGAGAAAGAGAAGACTAGGAAAAGGGTATGAACAAGAGAAGAGAACTGGAAAAGGAAGAGTTTGATGGCGATACACTGACTAAAGGGCAGCCCTGGCTGGAATAGATGCCTTGGATACCCGGTACTCCCTTCTAAAGAGAATTCCTGCGGTGGGTTTGGAAGTGGTGATTCACTCCTCTCCAGCTCCTTTAAACCACACCTTGGATGCCTCTACCACCTAGAACCTTCGTGGCCTCTTCTGCCAGCCTCCTGCCCACCTCCACCCTGGTGGCCTCCCCTGTGAACGTCCCATTCTATCTCTGGCTCTGAAAGCAAAGTCCTTGCTTGCCCTCCTCTTCCTCTGAGGCCCAGCCTGAAACACACTGTGTCCTCCAGCCCCCTCAGGCCTTCCAAGACCTGAATCCGCTCTCTAGAAGGCAGCTTGAGAGCAACCCTGTCATCCTGCTCCAAACCTTTCCCTGTCTCCCCGGTGCCCTTAAAACAAAGCAATCCTCATTCTCACGATATTCCCTCGGATGCCCTCTCCTCTGAGAAGCCTTCCTGACTCCACCCCTGAGACTGAACCTTGCTTGGCTATGACAGCTGTGGAATGGGTCTGTCTCCCCCCCCCTCCAAGGGCGTGTCCTAAGTCTGCCCCGGAGCATTCAGACCTAGAGCCCCACTGGGAAAAGCAAGAATAGCCTTGGCCATTGCTGCATCCCCAGCACGTCCCAGAAGGCTAGGCACAGAGGTGACTTTGTTCAAGCTGAAGTTCATTCATTCCATAAATATTTACAGAGCAATTCAGTCCCAGGAGCTAGGGACACTCGACGAAGGAATTCTAAGATGCCAGGTTCTGCAGAGCCTGAGTACAGAGTTGAGTACAGAGACAGTAAACAGGGGGCCTCTGACAGTCTCACATGAGGTGAGGACACTGAAGGGGTCATAACAGGGCAGAGGGTACATCTGGAGTAAGTATACTCATTAAGAGTCAAGCACCTGCGAAGATGGTGGTGGTGCTCGCCTTTAATCCCAGCACTCGGGAGGCAGAGGCAGACAGATCTCTGTGAGTTCAAGGCCAGCCTGGTCTACAAAGTGAGTTTCAGGACAGCCAGGGCTGTTACAGAGAGAGAGAGAGAGAGAGAGAGAGAGAGAGAGAGAGAGAGAGAGAGAGAGCCTTCCTGAGAAGGTGACATTTGAGTGAGCTATCTGGACAGTCGGGGAAGAGAAGGTTGCCAGGAAGAGCAAACAGTGAGCAGAAGGCCCTGAAGGAGGACTGAGGGTGAGTGTGTAGTGCGATGGTTGATGGACAGGGAGTGGGAGGTGAGGAGGGAGGAGAAGGAGTGAGCAACTGTGGTGGATTGAATGAGAAAGAATCTCAAAGACTCATGTATTTGACTTTGATTCCCCCGTTTGTAGCACTCTTTGGGGAGGATTAAGAGGGTGGGTTTTGAGGTTTGAAAGGGCTACACCATTCCTAGCTTGCTCTCTTGGTGCCTTGTGCTGGCATAAGCTCTCAGCTACTGCACCAGCACCCTGCCTGCCTGCCTGCCTGCAGCCACACTCCCCACCATGACGGTCCTGGACTCTAACCCTCTGGAAGTATGAGCCCTAATAACTTTTGTAAGTTGCCTTGGTTATGGTGTCCCTTCATGGCTACAGAAAAGTAACCAAGACAGCCACCGAGAGAACTCAGCTTTTGTTCAGTGAGATGAAAGGAGGGAGAAGAGGCCAGTGGTAGAATAGACGAACAGGGAGATATGAACTCAGGGCAGTGGTGGAAACGGGACCTTCTGCACAGGACTCTCTCCTGCATTCCACGCTGCCCCAGACCAACCCATCAGGAGAATGAACTGATCTGAGAGCTAGGTGGTGCCTAGCTAACTGCACAAATAGAGAAGAAAGAAAAGGCTGTCCCACGTCTTCAAGACCTCCCCGACTTAGGCCTCCTGTAACTCCATTAATCCTCCACAGCCTCCCGAAGTCCTCCCCAGTGCCCCGAAGTCCTCCCCAGCCTCCTTCAGTCCTCCAGCAGCCTCTGACTTCCTTCCATCTCTTGATCTACCTTTCCATCCTCCCTCAACTTCCCCAAGTCCTCCCAGCCCTCAGCCTGCCCTGCTCACCCGCACCAGCCGCGCCCTCTTCACTAGGTCATTGAGCTTGCGCAACGCTGCGTGGCGCGGTAGACCTTGGATATCACGGAAAAGGTCTTGCTCCTCCAGCTCGAAGAGATGCCTGTTGTCTGGCACAAGGAGCGGCTGGGACCAGAAGGAGCCGATGTAGACGCGCAGGACCTCGGGTGTGCCCACCACTTTGCCCAGCGCCCACATGAGCGCCCCGTAGACACGCATCAGCTGCTGCGTCTCCACCATGTCAGCCTTGTTGAGTACCACGCGGATCTTGTCCTCGTGGCCACGCAAGGCACCGATGGCCTCTGAGAACTCATCAGAAATCTCCAGCTTGTGGGCATCAAAGAGCAGGATGATGAGGTCCACACGCTCGGCAAACCAGCGCAGGACAGCTGGGAAGTCGTAGCCTGCAGCAGGCAGAGGACAAGGGGCACAAGAAGTCACATTCTCACACCCCACACATTAGCAACCATTCTTTTGAACTGATAATGGATGGCACAAATGTTCAGATTGCTAACTATGTCATTCCTATGTGTGCCAAATATCTCGGAGCCTCTACGTGTGTAACTGACACTTTTCAGTACCCAGATTTTGCGCCAGCCAGCCCCTCAAGCCATCTGGTTTCCTGGGGATGAGGCAACCATGCCTCCCTCTCCCCTTTTTACCACCTCACCCTCCACCCCTCTACCCTCCTGGCTCCCACATTCATTCATTCATTCATTCATTCATTCATTCCTTAGGCAGACATTAGGGATTTGTTTGGACATAGATATATTTATTGGCAGTTAAAAAAATCCTGAAGCGTAGGGCTCGTGGGATGATTGAGTGTAAAGGTGCAGCCACCAAGCCCAACGACCTGAGGTGGCCCTGCAGTTTTCCTCTGACCTCCACTCATGGACCCACCCCACCTACACCCGCACCCACACAAGAAATAAAATGGAGTAACAATACTTTCAAATGCTAAAGTTGGGAGCTGGGGAGATGGCTCCGTGGTTAAGAGAGCACACCGCTCCCCCAGAAGACCCGTAGCCCCCACAGCAGGGGGCTTACACCCTCCTGCAACTCCAGGTCCAGGTGAGAAGGTTCCAATGTCCTCTTCTGGCCCCCTTGAGCACCTGCGTTCCCAGCACACATTCACATTTGCACACATAGGCACACGCTTTTCATTTATACCGAAAATACTTGTTTTTGTCACTTATGTGTGTGTGGCCACCTGCAGAGGCCAGAAGAGAGTGTCGCACAGATGCCCTGCAGCTGGAATGGCAGGTGGTTGTGAGCCACCTAACACGATTGCCGAGAAACGAACGAGGTCCGCTGCAAGAACAGCAAGTGCGCCTGATCGCAGAGCCATCGCGAGCCATGGCGAGCCATCGCGCTAGCACCTGCATAGTTTTCAAAGATCCTAAAGTGGCTGGAGACGGCATTGTACACCTTGATCCCAGCACTCAGCCAGTCTGGTCTACATAGTGAATTCCAGGACAGCCAGGGCTACGTACTGAGACCCTGCCTCAAAGAAAATTCATAAAATGATCTCAAAGGGGCCCTAGTACTTATGAGCCTGCTCCCAGCACTGTAAGTGTCCCTGTCACCAGGGACCTTGCACTTGAGTGACAAGAGGTCACTGCTAAGGCTATTTGTGTGTGTGTGTGTGTGTGTGTGTGTGTGTGTATGTTCTATGTCTATGTGTCTGTGTGTATCACTGTATGTATGTGTCTTTCCTTCTTTCTTTTCTTTTTTTTTTTTTTTCTTTTTTCTTTTTTACTTTTTCAAGACAGGGTTTCTCTGTGTAGCTTTGGAGCCTGTCCTGGAACTCACTCTGTAGACCAGGCTGGCCTCAAACTCACAGAGATCTGTCTGCCTCTGCCTCTGCCTCTTCCTCAGAGTGCTAGGATTAAAGGTGTGTTGTGTTTGTGTTTGTATGTCTGTGTGTGTCTGCGTGTTTTTGTGTATGTCTGTGTGTTCATGTATATCTCTGTGTATGTGTCTCTATGTTTGTATAATGTGTCCGTGTGTCTGTATGTCTGCTGTGTATGTCTCTGTGTGTCTCTCTTTGTGTGTGTGTGTGTGTGTGTGTGTGTGTGTGTGTGTGTGTGTGTGTGTGTGACACACGAGTGCAGGTATCCATGGAAGCCACAGGTGTCAGATCCCCTGGAGCTAAAGTTGTAGCGCTTGTGAGTGGTCCAGTGAGGGTGCTAGGACCTGGACTCAGGTCCTCTGCAAGAACAATTTGCGCTCTCAGCCACTGAGACATCTCTCTAGTAGCGCTATGCTCTCGCCCCTCCCCATATTTTCAATAATTTGTGCCCATCCATCCATCCCCTCATTCATTCCTTTTCTCATCCATGCTCTTTTATATCTATCTTTAATGAGCAAAGCTTTGGAGAGCTGAGGAGACAGTGTAAGACTCACCCGCCCCTGACCTGGACGGCAATCAGGAATCCCTGCCCTGTCCCCATATACTGTGTGATATTAGGCAAATAGCTCAAACTTTCTGAACTTGCCTGTCCCCTAAAATTAAAAAAACAGCAATCACAATTGGTCCTGTCTCATAGACAGTCAAACTAAAGGATGACAACTGAGCACAACATCCATGAAAAAAGCTGAAGGTGGCATGTATCATTGTGCCCTCGAAGGAGCAGAGTAGCTTCTGACAACTATACCCCTAGAAAATTATTAGAGAACAAAACAAGGTGTCGGGCAGAACAAGTTCGGCAAATGGTAGCCACGGGCCACCAGACACACAGGGCTGACTCGGGACTCATCTTTACCTTCCTGCGCCGAGCAGGAACAGGCTGAGGCAACCCCAACTCTGTCCTTACAGTTTGGGGACAAATTGTATCCCCATAGTAGTCAAGTTAGGATGTGGGTGTCCTGGAAACCATGAAGGGGGGGTTGCCTGACCCGGCCTAAGCATGCATCAAGGAGAACTTTCTGGAGGAGGGTTTTAGAGCCAGCAGCTGGCAGGATAAGGGGCCATCACTGATGTCCTGACGAGCTCAGGGCTATAATAACCGACTCACTCATCCTGCAGAACACCACCAATAGGCGGGCAATTTATGTCCACCGGGGGAAACTGAGACCCATAAGCAGTGAAGGCACAAAGCAGCAGGACAGACGTCACCTCAGCAGCTGTAGCTGCCTGTTCACCCAGCATCCTCACCCCAGCATGGGCCCGGGAGGCAGCCTGCTCCTTGCTGAAGGGAGGAAAAGGGGCAGGGATACTGTTCTGGGTGAAGAGAGGCCTAGGTCACTGCAGGGGCAGCAGCTAGGCCTCCCTAGCTGCTGCCTAGCATCTACATACACCCTGGCCTGGATTTGGAAAGTCTGTCTCATGGGGTTGAGGGGGGTGGAGAAAGGGAGGGGAGAGGGAGGCAGGGAGGTTGAGTCAGTGTGGGGAGGGAGACGTGGCAGAGAGACGGGATGTTCACCCAAGAAAAACATTCCTGGCTACCCATCACCCAGGCACCTATTTGCTTTTTACAGCTAATATAACCCTTCTCAGAAGTTCCTAGGGTTTGCTCCCTATCCGCAGGTGGGAAACTGAGGCACGGAGGTACAAGGTGGCTTTTGTGCTTAAGCCATTACAGTTTCAGGGAACAAGGCCTGGTATGCTGGTGCATGTCGGTCATCTGAGTATAAGAGCAGCTGAAGCCGGAAGATTGCCACCAGCTGGGGACCCATTTGGAATATAGAGTGAGTTCCAGACCAGCCTCAATTACAGAGCAAAGACTCTGTGTCAAAAAAAAGTATCAGAGTCCAGTCTGGAGGTGTGCTAACAAGACAATAAAGGCAACAGTCACATCAGGGCAAGCATCTCCAAGCAGCCACACCTACGCCAATGCATACTCAGATTTGCACACTGACCACCAAACAGCTGGATGCATCAGACCCAGGCTCCCAGAAACATACAGCTGCACAGATATGCATGCCGCCCATGGTTATAAAGATGCCTGGGGCCCACATGGCATCACAGACTCAGGAATCAGTACACACTCCAGCATGGAGGCCTGTGTGGCAGACATTACTGTGACGTCCAGGCTGGCCTCCAACTGGTCACAATCCTCCTGTCTCAGCCTTCCCAGCACTGGGATGACAGATGTGCCCAGTCACACAAACTCTCTCTGGTAATGATGCACCTCTCAAGACGCACAGTACAATCCACACAGACATAAATACAGATTCACACACACACACACACACACACACACACACACACACACACACACACAAAACTGCATGGAGTCACACATGAGAGCAGGGGGTGTGGCTCAGCGGTAGAGCCCCTGCCTCGAATCCCCCAGTGAGGGGCTGGGGCGTGGCTCAGTGGTGGAGCCTCTGCCTAGAATCCCCCAGTGAGGGGCTGGGGTGTGGCTCAGTGGTAGAGCCCCTGCCTAGGATCCCCCAGTGAGGGGCTGGGGACATGGCATGCTTGCCTACTATGTGTAAGGCACCAATGCTGCAATTAAACAACCTCACAAGATCCCTCCATGTTGCCCTGTGCCACATCTTCTCTCAGAATCACATCCAATCACAACTAGTCACAAGTAGAGGTACACAGTCCCACTGTGTGAGGCCAGCCACTCGCACACTTCGGTCAATTAATACAGCTTCATGGTCATGGCCTCCATGTCACACCCGTGGGCACACCCCACCGCAGATGTCCTCTACTTCCCCGGGATTGACCAGTTCTCCCCGCCCCCGCAAGTCCCCCTGGACAGACGGGCTCCACCTCCTATGTCTCCGGGGCCAGAGGAAGGGGATCCCCACCCCACCCCTCATCATCTCCTGCGGAAGCTGGGGTTCTGGCTCCCTCCATCATTTAGGCCCAGCCCATGGGTTAGGCACACCAGGAATTCCTCCCTCCTCCCTGTTCCCCCCACCTCCAGCTGGCAGAGCACTGTGACCACTTCTGCAGCTGCCTCCTGTGTTTCTCCCTCGGGGCTGCTCTGCTGGACAGCGGCCAGGGGCACCGGCGCTTTCCGAGCCAAAGCTCTGCCCTGGCCCCGCCTTCTGCCGGGTCCCGGGTCCCCTCTGCCCCACACTGTTGCCTCCTTTGCCCTAATTCCCTGGCCGAGGCCTAGAGATGGGGGTGGTGGCAGGGACAGACACTGAGGCTGTGGCCCAGATGCCAGGGTCGGGGAGATGTGGGGCCTAGGGTAGGAGTGGGGCTCAAAGGCTGGGCAGGGTGGGAAGGGACGGGCTCACTGGAGGCCCTGCTGGAATTTACCCCCCACTGCTCCCCCTGCACAGCTGTTTATAAATTCCAGGCCCCGGCCTTGGCCCCCACCCAGATTCTCCCTCTCAGCCCCATCTGTGGCCCAGCCTCCAAGCCAGGCGCTCAGAGGAACAAGCATGGGCCTCCCTGCCCAGTCCTGTCTCTCCCTGGGACTCTCTGAGCGGCTCCTGTCCCCCACCCCCAGTCTCTGGCCCTCTTCACCTCTCCTTTTCCATCCTCCTGGCCCGCCCAGACATGTGGCTCCTGCTTGCTCACGTGTTCGTTCACCCGTGCCTACCCTGCCCTCCCCACCCCCACCCCCCAGCGCCAGTGGAAGGAAGGGCAGCCTCCTCTGTCTCCATTTGCCCGCAGAGGGACATTCAAAGGAGACCCCAGCCTTCTCCCTTAATGCTAGAGATGCAGGCCCAGCCCTGTAGACCCTGGAGCCCCGCCCAGCCTCCTCTGCACTCACTCACCGCGGCTCACTCTCTGTTTGGCACCTGACAGGATGCCCGGTGTGTCGATGATACTGATGCTCTCCAGGACCTGGTTAGGGAGTTGGGCGCACATAAACCTGGGGCGGGCGGAGACAGAAAGTCAGGGGTCAGTGTAGAGAAGGACAGAGAGAGGAATGACACTAAGGGACCACAGAGAGAGAGAGGCAGGTGCAGAGGGCAGAAGTCCTAGAAAGAAGGAAGCTCAGAGGGGACATGGGATCTATAAAAATCCAGATCTGTGTCTGGGGATATCCCGACTCACCACTGTAACCCTGGGTTACCTTCATTTTCCAGACGAATATGAGAGGCACAGAGAGGTTAAATCACTCGACCAAGGCTGCCCAGCATTCAGCAGCCGAGGCACAATTGGAACCCAGGCTCCCATAGGGAAGGGAGCAGACGCAGGGAGGGAAAGAAGTAGGCAGAAAGATGAGAATCAGAGCTGAGATG
Organism: Cricetiscus sungorus; assembly: GCA_030556225.1. Taxonomy (NCBI): domain Eukaryota; kingdom Metazoa; phylum Chordata; class Mammalia; order Rodentia; family Cricetidae; genus Cricetiscus; species Cricetiscus sungorus. The sequence continues at coordinate 3,936,357 of JANBXA010000305.1, read as the reverse complement.
AACAGAAACATTCCGGGATAGAAGACGTCCCTCGCACCCCCCTCCTGGCTGGCAGCTGCCACACCTGTTGAGGAACGTGTTTCCAAAAGGATTGAGTTTGCGGAAGGGCTTCTCCGGGTCCACCACGAGAGCGTTGCCCGGCACGGTGCCCTCTGTCTCGCCGTGCATGACAGCCACGAAGCAGTCGGTAGTGGGCTCTGGACCCACACGGGAGCCGGGGACCTCCTGCTCCAGAAGGTACTGGATGAAGCTGGTTTTGCCGGTGCTGTACTGGCCGGCCACCAGCACCATGGGTTTGCCGTCGAAGTCAGCATCTTCGAGGGCTGGTGAATGGAAAGCCCCGAAGCGGTAATGTTCCTCCAGGGGCAAAAGTTTCGTGCGGTACAACTCCTTGAGGGATGAGGTCACAGTGCGGATGGCCTCCGGTTGCTGGCCCCGAGCTCCGCCCTTCTTCAACCAGCTGAACATGGTGACTTGGACGCCTACTGGGCCAGCCAAGGAGATTACAGGGTGGAGGGCTTACCTGCAGGAAGACAAGGGGACAAGGCTCATAGGGAATGGGCGGGAGCAAGAAACCCCAGTGATGGGAAAAGGGAGAGGTGCTAGTCTGGAGAGTAACAGTGGTATGGTTCACGACGTGGGGCGGAGAACAAGGCGAAGGAAGGAGACTGCTTGGGGGTGGGGGCGGGGTTAGGGTGGGGGCGGGGTTGGGGGTGGGGGCGGGCAGATGCATCCCTGAGCTGGATATGGATGAATCCCACCCTAATACCAGCGCTTGGGAAGCTGAGGCAGGAAAATCACGAGTTCCAACCTGGCCTGGGCAATGAGTAAGACCCAAAGACACTCTCCCAAATCCGTTCATCACCACACACCTCCATCGTTGGGCATATTTTCACTCCATGTTGCAGGAGCCCGAGAAAGGAGCCATAGAGGCCAGTTGCCACCCAAGCAGAACCCCCAGCTGAGGATCTGGGCATGGGAAACTCATCACAGGGTCAGCAAAGGGCAGGGGTGACTTTTGAGCTTCTTCATGAAGGACCCGCAAGACAAGGCAGAGGATGACGTGTGCAGAGGCCCAAGAAACCAAAGGGTCTTGGGTGCTGGGAGCTGAGAGCTGCCTGGTGGGGACGCAGACCCAGAAGGATGAGAAATGAGGCTGCAGAGGCTACCCAGGTGCACCCAGCTCAGCCTTGGGCGTGAGAAAGAAGCATGGTAAGTATAAGCTAGACACGGGGGCAGTTCATGTTTGGGGTGTGATGCTAGAATGGAACTCAGAACCTTGAGCCTGCTAGACAAACGCAATACTGCTAGGTTACATACTTGAGCCCCTCACTGGGGGATTCTAGGCAGGGGCTCTACCGCTGAGCCACGCTCCAGCCCCTCACTGGGGGATTCTAGGCAGGGGCTCTACCACTGAGCCACACCCCAGCCCCTCACTGGGGGATTCTAGGCGGGGGCTCTACCACTGAGCCATGCCCCAGCCCCTCACTGGGGGATTCTAGGCAGGGGCTCTAACGCTGAGCCACGCCCCAGCCCCTCACTGGGGGACTCTAGGCAGGGGCTCTAACGCTGAGCCACGCCCCAGCCCCTCACTGGGGGATTCTAGGCAGGGGCTCTAACGCTGAGCCACGCCCCAGCCCCTCCCTCACTGGGGATTCTAGGCGGGGCCTGTGCAGCTAAGTCAGTTTCCAGCCCTGTGCTAGCTCACCTAGCTTTCATGGCCATCAGGTGGCTCTGTCATTACCCCCACTTCAAGTCTTCTCTTTTTGAGACCGTGTCTTGTGTGTTCCCTGATGGACTTGAACTCACAATGTAGCTGAGGATGATCTTGAGCTTCTGATCTCCCCGACTCTACCTCCCCTGGCACTGAGATTACAGTTTTATCCAGCGCCCAAGGCTTCAAGCATGCTACATCCTCAGTCCTACCCACACAGTCCTACGGAGGAAGTTGAGCCTGGGGAGGACAGAGATGGCTTGCACAGGATTGTTGGGGTAGAAAGCACTCCAGCGGGACTTGAATCCAGGAAATGGGTTCTCAGAGCCCGTGTCCCACCACACCACACCTCCTAAGAGTGCAGTTAGAGAGAGAGAGCCACCACCGACCCTGCAGCAGTAAGCACCCCTAAAACCAGACTGTGATCTCTGTACATTCCCAATACCCTCAAGAGCCTTTTGGTCACTGTGGAGTCCGAGTCTTGTCTCTCCTGGGGTTCGATAATAGTCTCTTCCCTTACTCCGTAAGTAGATGCTTTACTACTTGAGTGACCTCAAAGAACCAGCCTTCGGTCAGTCTAAAGTCCCTAAATGTCATTTCTCACAGAAGGAATGGAGGGCTCCCTGGAGAAACAGCTGTCCCAGGGCTGGGGCTGGGAGGGAGCCAGCTCAAAGGCCACCAGGGTCGCAGCACCCAACCTGAAGTGGCTCCCATTAGCCAGAGATGAGACGATTTTCCCTTTCGTCTTTTGTTAAAAAATCATTTCTTTATTGTATGTGTATGCGTGTTTTCTAGGCATGTAAGTACCAGGCATCATGGTGGATCCTTTGGGCTGGAGTAACAGATGGTACTGGGGATCAAACCTGGATCCTCTGGGAGAGCAGCTAGTGCTCTTAACCTCTGAGTCTGAGCCATCTCTCCACCCCCCCCAAGCAAAAAATAAAACCCATGTTCTCATGTGTAGCTTTGGCTGGCCTGGAACTATGTAGATCAGGCTGGCCTCAGATTTAAAGATCTGCCTGCCTCTGCTTCCTAAATCTTGCATCTGGCTCAAACATAGAACAATCTAAGCATTAAAAAAAAAAAAAATCCCGGTAAATCAAAAACACTAAGCCCTCTCCCTCCAAATCATAGTGGCACAAAGAAAAAGAAAAGAATAGAAAGAAAATAGAGAGGTAACAGAGGCAGGACCTATCACATAGACACTGAGAAGGGACCCAGGCAGGGTCCCAGGCAGGGAAGCAGCTGAAGGACATCTCAGAAAGTACCGTTAGGGATGGCTAGAGGCTCTATGCGCTTGGTGAGTCAGAAGAGGGCTCTTGGGTGGCAAGAAAGACCAAGGAGGGCAGAAATGGGTGTGGAGGGTAGAAGGCCCCTTCAAGTGGGGGTCTTCGAGGGTGAGGGTGAGGGACTGGGAGAACTGGGGGCGGGGTAGGGGGCCCGCTGGAGACAGAAGGGCCAGAAGAGGCTGGGGAGATGTGAGGAGGTTGGGGAAACTCGGGGAGAATAGAGCATTTGGAGGGTCCCGGAGGAAGAGTGTGGGAACTAGGAGGGGCTGGGAAGGAAGGACAGGACTAGGCTGTTACAGGGGGGCGGAGGTAAGGGCTGGGGCTTGGGGGGCACTCACCAGGGACCCGGAGAGCGCAGAGCAGGCTGTATGAGCTCTGTCCCGTCTGCAGCAGAGTGAGCCGGGTGGGGCTGCGCGGGAGGAGCGCCGGGCAGGGCGGGCCCGGCCCCCTATCTCAGCCCGTGTCGGCATCGGGTGCCCCCTGGCGGATACTGTGAAGACATGCAGGGCTCCCTCCCAGACTGTCTTCGCAAATGAGTAGACAGAGGCTGCAGCAGGGTATACCAATAATTTATCCTGTCATAGTGGTGCATGCCTATATTTTCCAACACTAGCGAGTCCCAGGCGATGGTAAGACTGAAGCCAGGCTGGACTATCTGGCGGTATCCTGTCTTAATAATTGTAACAACAGTACTTTTAAAATCTAAGTGTATGAGCATAGTATGGCGGCACACACTTTTAACCCCATCATCCAGGAGGCAGAGGCAGGCGGATCTCTATGAGTTTGAAGCCAGCCTGATCTACATTGCAAATTCCAGGCCTGCCAAAGCTGCATCAATGAGACTCTTGTGTTGAAAACTTGGTAGAGTGTCCATCTAGGTTGCGTGGAGCCCTGGGTTCCATGCCCAGCACAGGATACACCCAGCATAGTGGTGTATGCTTGTATTCTCACACTGCTCATATTGCATAATTATACGTTACATGGTTTATTTTGTTTTGGCTTCTAAAGTAGGGTCTCCTAGCCAGGCAGCAATGGGACACACCTTTAGTCCCAGCACTTGGAGGCAGATCTGTGATTTCAAAGCCAGCCCTGTATTGAGCTCCAGGACAGCCAGAGCTACACGAAGAAACGCTATCTTAAAAATACCAAAATAAAGTATGGCTTCCCTAAGTAGCCCAAATTAGCCTTAATAATCCTGCCTCAACCCCCACACTCTGGGAATACTGGCATATGCTACCATACCTAGCAAGCCCACAATGCCAGGCATCGACCATGAGTGCCACCATCTAATTGGCTCACTGTTGTCACCCAGTGCCTAGGGTTTAGGATTGCTGTTATTACTTTTTATATGGTTTATGCGTGTGTGTGTGTGTGTGTGTGTGTGTGTGTGTATTTGCGTGTTTGCGCGCGCTTATGGGCATGTGCAGAAGCCAGAGGAAGGCACATGTCCTCCTCCATCAATTCCCAGCCTTTGTGCCGGGATAAGAAAAGGCTTGAGGTAACATTTGGCTTTTATATGAATTCTGGGAATCAGAACTCAGGTCTTTGCACGCTAAGAACTTTCATCCAAAATTCATGGCACCATGTCTGCAGCCTTTCTTTCTTTTCATTTCCTTGTTTTTGGTTTCACACAGCCCAAGCTAGACTAGAACCCACTAAGTAGCAGAGGGTGACCTCAAACTTTTGATCCTCTTGCCTCTGTGCAGAGTTCTGAGATTATGGGGGTGTACCACCATGTCCAATTTATGAGATGCTGGGGACAGAACCCTGGGCCTCCCGAATACTAATCAGGGTTTTTTTTTCCTTCAATTCTTATGTATTTATTTAAATTCTTCAACTCCTTATTTTATATGTGTAGGTCTGGCCTGCCTATATATTCATGCACCATGTGCACTCAGGACCCTCAGGTCAGAAGGTGCCAGATGCATGCCCTGGGACTGGCGCTAACAGATGGCCACCAAGTGGGTGCTGGGCATCAAACTCAGGTCCTCTGCAAGCAAGAGCAGCCAGTGCTTTTAGCTGCTGAGCCATCTCTCCAACCCTATTTACTTGTGCTTTGAGACAGGGTCTTGTTTAGGCCGGGCTGACCTTGGTCTCCCCAAGTAATTGAGAATAACCTTGAACTTCTAAGTCTCCTGTTTCCACCTCCCAACTGCTGGGATGACAAGCATGTGCCACCACACCCCTAAATGTTGCTTTATTTATGTGTCTGTCCGTGTATGTATGTGCACCACATGTGTGCAGGAGCCCAGGGAGACCAGAAGAGGGCGTCTGGGACTGGCGTTGTGAGCAACCACACAGGTGCTGGAACCAAAGCTGGTCCTCTGCAAGGACATTGAGCAGTCTTAATCATGGGGCCATCTCTGCAGCCCCATAAATGTCTGTACAGCAAACTGCCTAAAACCAAGGGGCTTCATGGATGATTGAGAACACTGATCCTGGACTGCTGGGGCCCCAATCCCACCTGTTCCCCAGGGCAATGGTTCAGAGCATTTCCAAGTGAAGCTGGATATAACTGGATATGGTAAGAACAGACAGTATTGGTTTCAGGGGCTACCTTCTAATTAACAAAAACAAAACAAACAAACAAAAAAAAAAACCCTTACATTTATTTGTGTGTGGGCATGTATGCCAGTGCACATATGTAGCGGTCAGGGGACAACGTGAGGGGGACAGTTCCTTCTCACGTTAAGTCCTAGCAATCAAATTCTGAGTCCCGGAAAGTGCTGCGTCTATTGAGCCATCGCACGGGCCCCACGGGGCTCAGAACATGGCCTAGGACCCAGTGGACACTCAACCGACATAGGAAATTCCTCTCTGTTGGCTTGGTCCCAACTCACCAACACCATTCCCAAAATAAAACACCCAAAAGCAACAGGGGCCGGAGGGGGCCTGAGTACAGTTTAAAAAAAAAAAAAAAAAAAAAAAGGATCGGCTTTTAATTTACAAGAGTTCTAGATGTACAGAATTCTCCCTTTAAAAAATCGTTATACACAATAAATACAGTACAAAAAAATCTTTATCTTACAGTACTGGTTTTGTCTCCAAGATTTCAAAACGTGGCGTGATGGGCTGGAGGCAAGAATACAGGGAAGACGGCTTGGGAGGAGGAAGGAAGACTTGTGTCTTGTTCCTCTGGAGGGATGGAGAGGTGTTGGGAATCTCTCTTACTCTCTCGTGCACGCGCACACACACACAGAATGACTAAGGCGTGTGCACATTATGGATGGGACGCAGGTACTCTGGGACCCCGACTTGAGTCCTTGCTTCCTAATTTTCCAGGCTCCGTGGGCAACGGGAAGAGAGGCGAGCGAGCCTGCCTGAAGGTCTGTCACAGCTCTGAGCGCCCCGGACAGGGATCCATGAAACCAATCAGACAAGGCCTGGAATTCAGGTGTTAGTTCATCAACCCAGTAGCCCAGTCATGGGAAACACTCAATCTTATGCCCTGGCCAGTCCTGAGCCAGGGCAACATTGTACATTACAGCCCCCCACCGTCCCCTAGAAAGCCCACGCCCCATCCCAACTCTCTAGCCAACGTGGAAGCAGGAGGGCGGGGAGGCCTTTGTGACTCAAATAACTTAGGCAAGAATTGTCAGGGGAACTGGTTTCGTGTCCCCTTAGAGGCGGAGGTCGGCTGCCAGGCTGCTTCCCCTGGAGGTGGGGCTGGGGGCACCTGACAGGGGCCGCAGGAGCAGCCCAGTGTTATCTGTTCAACGTCCTGGCACCGAGACCACCGTTGTGACTCGAAGGTGGGAAGGCGTCTGGCCTGTGCAGGGGCACTGGGGATGTGGGGGTGCCGGGTGTGGGCCCTGTATGGGGGTATGGGGCTGCGGGTGTCCGGCCAGGGGCCTGCTGCAGGTTAAGGATGCTGTCGATGGCGCTCTGCAAATGCTCAGTGAGCGTATCGTCCTGCGGGCTGTCACTAGAGAAGCTGGCCTGGTCCACATCAGGGGACTGGGACTTGCGTCGTTTGGCCGGGGGTAGCGCGGGAGCTTCCCAGCTGGATTCGGTGGGGCCCTGGCTGGTGGTGGAGGCTGGGGTTTCTGGGGGTGGTGGGCCGCCCTTCAGAACACGCTGATACAGTTCGTCCTCCACCGCGGCCAGCTCGCGGATCAGCCCGCTGGTGGCCTCGTCCACCTTGGCAGGCAGTGGGGTCGGGCTGTTTGTACCCCGCGGCCTTCCCTGTGCACCCTCGGCAGCACCTGGGTCACCCATGTTCTCACGGTAGGTCTTGCGCAATGGTAGGCGTGGGCAGGGCGCAGGCACTGTGGGTTTGCGTGCTGTGGGCGGGGGGTGGTCTAGAGTGCCATTCATCTGCGCCTGCGTGGCAGGCGGGAGTGGGGGCGGAGCCGGGCGCGGAGGAGGCTCTGCCCCTTTCACAGGTGCCGCGGCGGGCAAGGGCTGGTGCACAGGGTCCAGTGCGGTGTTGTGTACCACCTTGCTGAGCCCCGCCTCCTGCTTGATCTTAAGCTTGAGGCCGATGCGGCTGCGGGCCTCATAGGTCTTGATGGGTGGCCGGTTGCGGGAGGGCATGGGGCCATCCTCATCTGCGTCCAGGGATGAGGCGGCAGAGGATGAGGATGAGGATGAGGATGTTGATGACAAGGAAGATGATGCTCTGGCCCAGGTCACCGAAGGGGAGCCGCCAGCCCCGCCGTGTCGGATCACTAGCTTGGTGGGCAGGTGAGGAGGGGGCTGGGCAGAGGTTCCAGATGTGGAAGATGAGGATGATGGGCCATGGCTGGGGAGCCGGTGACCCTCGGAAGACACTGGGACAGGGAAGCCGAGGGAGCGGGAGGAAGACACATACTCGTCTGTGGAGTTGAGACAGAGAAAACCTCTGGGTTAGTTGCTAAGCTGAGCGAGGTACACTGAGTATCTTACCTTCTGGTCCACAGTGAGTCTAGATCGGTGGTTATCAGCCTGTGTGTGGGCTGTGACTCCTTTAGGAGTCAGACAAACCTTTCACAGGGGTCACATAGTATATCGGATATCCTGCATATCAGATAGCTACATTATGACACTTAACAGTAGCAAAAGTACAGATATGAAATAGCAATAGAAATAGTTACTCAGAAGGCTGAGGCAAGAGGATCTGGAGTACAAAGAAACAAAGGCAAGCCTGGGAGCTTAGGGATACCCTGTTTCTGAAAAAAATAAAACAAAACAGGATTGGGGCGTGATTCAGCAGTAGAGCCCCTGCCTAGAATCTCCCGGTGAGGGGCTGGGGGCGTGGCTCAGCAGTACAGCCCTAGCCTAGCATGCTCCCAGCCCTGAGTTTAAACACTAGCACTTCAGAAATAAACAAAACAAACGCTCCAGGGTTATTTCCTTGTTTTCTGATGTGCTAGGCGATGCTCCCTATAATGCACGCCCACAGTCCCTGGCTGGTTGCTTATAGATTTGACTTATCCCATATTGCCCATCAGATTTGTTACAGAAATTCTTGTGAGTGAACACAGGGTCCTTCCCAGACCTACTAGGGACACTCGGAAGACACACATCTCCTTCTTAAAGGCAGAAAGCTCCAGAACACACCATACCCCAAAGGATTCAGAAAGGTTATATACGAGTGTCCTGACCCCGTGAGTGTGCAAAAAGACCCAGGGCTGGAGTAGGGGGAAGCAGAACGGTGGGTTTTTTTTGTTTTGTTTTGTTTTGTTTTTGTTTTTAGATGAGAATAATGGGACTTGAATGTGGGAGAAGGCTTAAGGACAATATTGGAAAAGCAGGGATTGTGGTATGGCCGCATGAGGGAGATCGTGTGCCACCTGGTGGTAAAGAAAGGTAAGGCCACTTGACATACACTCCTTGATTTTGTTTTTAGACTAGGCTGTACTCAAACTCACAGGGCTCCCCCTGCCTCTGCCTCCCTGGTGCACCACCACTCCGGCTGCTCACTGGGAACCTCAGCAGTAAGGTGCGTGAACCCTCCCCTCCCTCTCACCAGCCCCCCCTCCCTCTCACCAGGCCTCTCCTTGGCGAGCTGCTTATCCAAGGCAAGGGTGGTCTTCTCTTCCTGAATGAACATTCGGTCGATCATAACCATCTCCGCAGAAGGACTGACTCTCTGTGATGGGGTGATATAAAGGACACATGGGGGAGCAAGTTGGGGGAAGAGACGATATTGGCAGGATGTGATTGGTCAGGCTCAGACCATCTCCCTCCCTCCCAGCTAAGGAGAGAACCCCAAGCAGCCTGAGAATCCTACCCGGGACTCTTCCAGAAGCAAAAGCCGATATTTATTGAGCATGGCCTGGGTGCGCTTGAGCAGCTGCGTGGAGACAGTCTCAAATTCTTCATCCACTGGAGGAAGAAAAGCCACACAGGGCGGGAAACAAGTTTGGGGGGGGGGGATGAGTAAATGGCACGGGGCGCCTATGGCCGAGAGCACGATGCTCACCCTATTCGATGCACTGCAGCCTAAACACCGAGGGCTGGGCTGGACTGGGCTGAGTGCACTTGGGGACACGGGAGAAGCGGGGAAAATCCTCACCTTTGTGGTAGTCCTTGGGGGAGGGGAGGGCACCCTGGTAGACGTGGTAGGGCAGGAGGCGATGGAGGGCGTCCTCGAAGGAAGGGAAGGCTGTCTTGTAATCGGGATGCAGGACGGAGCCCTGATGTTTGTGCAGATGCTCCAGGAAGCTGGGGGTGGGGTTAGACCGCATACACAGCTGGAGGTGAGGGCCAGAGAAACTGATCCTGGACCTCAGCCCCAGGCTACAAACTCAAGACTGCAGAGGAGGGTGGCGCCGACCTGGCTCCCCGAGTTCCACTTGTGTCATGGCTCCCCTGGCCATGGACCAAAGTTAACAGGTAACGGAAGAGTTAAGAGAAGCCTGGGAAAGTGAGGGGACGCTCCTGCTTAGAGCATCCAAGGCAGGAACCTTAAGAACCATGCTGTTCTGTCTCCAGCCACCAGGGGGCAGGACCTCTCCAGGGCCTCTGGCCTAAGAAAGTGTGGAAGTGTGGTGCTGCTTAGGAGAGTGTCGGGCTTTAAATGCCTGCTTTACATCTCAGCTGTGGTTTTCTAGGGAATCCCTATTACAGTAGTCTCCCCATCACATGCCCCGCACCAGACGACCTTGAAGACTAGCCCTCTGGCACCACGGTGCAGATCTCCTACCCCTGTTTATTTGTTGTGATCGCCCAGACTTGGTGGGAGGAGGAGAAGGACCAGTACCCATCCTAGTCCTCAAACAGCTTGCCTGCCCTCACCGACAGGCAGCCACGGGCCCATGTGGACAGCCCTGGCATCAAAGTGCCCATGGAACCCAGGGCACTCCTGGAAGTCAGCAGCCTGCCAGTGTCCCGCTCCCGCGCCCTGCTTCCATCCAGCATGCCTTTGGCAGCAGGGAGACTGAAGTCAAGCGGGAATGCACACAACTGGAGGGTTGGAGCTGGGGCTCTGGGGGGCTGGGGGCAGGTGGCTGTCACTCACCAGGCTTCTTTGCTGGGCTGCAGTAGGGGCTGTTTCTTCAGGCTACACATCTTGCTGTCATACTGTGGAAGGGTGAAAGGTTGAGTGACAGGTGGTGCTAGGAGGAAGACTTCTCGACCGTCTCCTCACTCTACGGCCCCTCTCTAGCCAAGGACACAGATGGTGGTAAAGAGGGCTGGCCCCAGGCTATAGCATCCCTGCCCATCAAGAGAAAGCTGGTGGGGCGAGCCAGACATGCCTGTGTCCTGGTTAGCCTTAACTATCCACCTGACCCAGCCTACGGTCACCTAAGAGAAGCCTCAACTGATGCCGCCTGGCTGTCCTTTGGGATTATCTTAACTGATCCAAGAGGCCCAGCCTTTTGTGGGCGACACCGCTTCCTAGGCAGGTAGCCCTGAGCTTTGTAAGGTCCTAGCCTAGCAAGAAAATACGCCAAGGAATGATCAAGCCAGAGAGGGAGCCAGGAAGGAGCATCCCTCCATGGTCTCTGCCCTGGTTGTGACCCGGAAGGGTCATCTCTTGCCAGCTCACTCTTTGATCCTTAGTTGCTACGAGGTTCCTTACCTGCAGCGCCGGGGGCTTCCCTGGCCCGGACACGGCAGCTTTGGCCACACTCAGGGTTGGAAGGTTGCTGGCAAAAGCTTTGTTTTCGGCAGGAAGTAGAGGAGGGAGGCCTAGGGTAGAGCAGGGAAGGGGCAGAGAGGACTCAGGGCTCACTGGCATGAAGGCCCTTCCTTCCCATCCCACAGCTCTCCCAACGCCCCAGACCTGGGCATTCTGTCCTCCTTCCTCTACCTGTTGGTACCGGGAGGGTGGGGCAACACCCCGGACTCTGGTATACAGCCGTTCCACCTGACCCCTTTGCCTAAGCAGGCTCCTCTCCCTACCTGTGGTGGCCATAGGCGCGGAGGCTGGGGCATGGCTGGAGGAGGCAGGAGTCCCGGGTGGTGCCTGCCCTGTGACTAGCACAGAGGCAGCAGGACTGGAGAGGGGCCCCAGGGCGGTGGACGTTTGTGGGGCAGTGGGGGTGCCTCCAGCCTTATTCTGGAGGATGATCCCAGATGGCACCTGGGGAAGGACAGATGGTTGAGGGGTGAGGCCAGATGCACGTGGACATACAGTGGGCAGGGCAGGGCGGGGCAGGGCAGGGCGGGGTGGGGCAGGGCAGGGTGGGCAGGGCAGGGCAGGCAGGGCAGGCAGGGGGCCAGTTTGGGGAGGTGGGGAAGTTAGGTTAGGTGTCCCTACTGATGGTTACCTGGTGGAATCTTTCCAGAAGTGCTTTTGGCTGGGGCAGTGCGGGAAAGGGGGCAGTTACCATCTGGAAGGTCCGAGGTGGTGGCGGAGGGGGTGCTGTGGGCTCGGGGACCATGTGCAGGGCTGGTGGCGGAGTGGGGGACTTATGGGGCCCCTGGCCCGGTGGGAACTGGAGCTGGAAGTCAGGGGGTGTGGGGACTGGCAACCTGGTGGAAGGCTCAGAGGAGGAGGCTGTGGTAGACGGGGTGGAGGCAGAAGGCAGGGGAGGGGCTGCGGGCAGTGGGCCCTCAGGGGGCTGGGAGGGGGGACGCAGAGGGGGCTGGGGTGGGCCTGGGGCCGTGGGTGCGGGGGTGCCAGCTGGTGGCGGGGCGCTCAATTGATTCTGGATGACAAAGATACCAGGTATTGTTGGGGGGCCCTGGGGTGGAGGGCAGGGGTGCAGGGTGGGCTCCAAGGGTGGGCAGGTCAGGCTCTGCGGCTGGGACGGAGGGCGGGAGTGGGGTCTTGAGGGTGGGCGGGAAGGGGGCCTGGCAGGGTGTGGGGAGGGCATGTGGGGACTGTCTCCCAGGGTGGCCTGGTGAGGTAGTGACGGGGAGGAGGCAGGGCCAGGGGCTTTCAGTGGGGCAGCTGCGGGGATCTGTATAGGAAAGGGGTAGAGAGGCAGAGACAGGCTCAGATTGGCCTTGGCTTCCACTTTCCCAAGACCCTGTAACCCCAGCCATCGTTCACCCAGAAGACCTCAACCATACCCCCCAAAGGCCCCATTCCCTGTCCTGTGTGAGGCAGGACCCACCTCACCCAGCACCCCTGCCTGCATCCTCTCCTTCCTCCCCCCCCCCCGTCGCCACGCCCTCACCGTACCCTCCCCCCCTCCCGTTTCCCCTGTGCACCCCCACGCAGCAGCAGCAGACAAATGCAAGCCCTGCAGGTGTGCGGGTCGGCGGCAGCAGAGGGAGCAGCGGCAGGGACACAGGGACGCTGGGGGCGCTGGGGAGTGCCACAAGCTGCTGAGCAGGAGGCGGGAGGAGCACAGCACAGCGGGCTGCCTGCACATTACATGAAAGCCACTTGGGACATGAGGCTGCTGGCCAGTGTGGGGGCTTTGCGACCCAGGAGCGAGGAGAAGAGGGCGACAGGAAGTGGCCAGCCATGGGAAATGGGTGTGTGGGTGGCGCGTTCCGGGCACCGCGCCTGGGTCCTGGGTTTTGTTGCCTGTCTCATGTCCATGTCCACCTTTGTATGTGTGTGTGGTGGCTCTAGACAGCGGCCAGACCCTCAGCCACACTATCCAGCCTGCACCCTGCACCAGTGTGCTGTCCTTTCACCCTCAGCCATAGCTTTGCTGTCATCCTCAAGTCACGACCACAGCGACACTGTGGAACCAGTGAGTGCCAGCTGTGCACCCAGACCCTGAACAATGACCTAGCCACTGGCTTCGGCTAAGGAGATGTCTCACGGTATGGCCTGTGCTCATTTACTTCATGACTAAATGGGCAGAACTGACGGCTGTAGGGGACTCTGCCACCAAGGAAAGGTGGGGCTTGAACTGTTAGGTCCTCACGTGGCTCCCACCCTACCTCCTGGGACACTGGGCTGGCAAGATGGCTCAGAAGGTAGAGACTCGCTGCCAAGTCTGATGACCTGAGTTCGATCTCCAGAACCCACACAGTGGAAGGAGAAAACCAACTCCCACAAGTGGCCCTCTGCCCTGCACACGTGGTCTGTGGCATGCACATGGGTACACACACACACACACACACACACACACACACACACACACACACACACACACAGACCCAAGACCTGAGAGCTTGGGGGCTCCTCACTCTACCTCAATGGTTTCCAACCTTCCTAATGCTGTATCCTTTAATATAGCAGTCATGATGTGTTAGACCGCCAACCACAAAATTACTTTCATTACTATTTCCTAACTGCAATTTTGCTACTGTTAGGAATCGTATATCCTAAAATGTGTTACAGTATCCTTCAACCCCCAAAGGGGTCATGACCCACATGCCGAGAACCCCTGCTCTACACTGCAGCTCGGCATTCTGCCTGGACCTCTGCATGGTGTTTCTCCTCCACGCATCTGGCCTCTAAGGCTGGGACACTTTGAGCAACACCTCCCAAGCTTAGCTCTGATTAACCTTTGAAAACTAAGAAGTAAAATACACCCAAAACAAACCAGGTCAAGCAACCAGCCTCACCACCCCCACAGTGTTGCCAGCTCCAAACAGGGGGCAGAGTAACAGCTGCTCTGGGCCTGCCACATAGTGCCGTCGACGGCAGCGCATCTGTCTACTATGCGCCAAGACTTGGGTTGACTACATCAACCTGGCACAGAAGCTCAAGCACTTGGGAGCTCAAGGCAGGAGGATCAGGAGTTCAAAGTCATGCTCAGATAAACAAAACAGGGCAGAGCGATGGGGGTGGAGAAGTATGTATCTGCAAGGCAGAGCAGAGCTGTGCTGATGTCCTTTAAAGACAGAAGAGAGTGCACTGGGTCCCCTGGAACTGGAGTCAAAAATATGTGTGAACTTCCTTTAGGGATATTTTTGATTGGTTTACCCATCTTTCCACAACGTGTCACTTGAATTTTCTGAGATGGGTTTCTCTGTGTAGCCCCGGTTGTCCTGGAACTCGTTCTACAGACCAGGCTGGCCCCGAACTCAGAGATCCACCTGCCTCTGCCTCCTGAGTGCTGGGATTAAAGGTGCACACCACCATCAACCAACTCAATTTTTTTTCAAAAAGTAAAAGCTGGAGAGATGGCTCAGCAGCTGAGAGCACAGGATGCTTTTCCAGAGGACTCAGGTCCAGGTCTCATTACTCACATGGTGGCTCACAAGGATCCTTTTACTCCAGTTCCTGGGGTCCAACAGTGTCTATAAACACACACACACACACACACACACACACACACACACACACACACACACACACACAACCTGCACCAGGTACCAAGTACACACATGGTGGAGATGGATACACACGTAGGCAAACACTCATATATACCAAATAATTTGTTTGTTATTTGACACAGGGTTTCACTGTGCAACAATCCTGGCTGTCCTGGAACTCCCTCTGTAGGCTCGACGAGTGCTAGGATCAAAGGTGTGCGCCACTACCGCCTGGCTCAAAATAAATAAATCCTGAAAGGAAGGTGACCCCAGTCCTTGCTCACAGGGATATCTACTGTGCCAAATTTACAGCAGGCAAACCAGAGTATAACCAGGGTAATGAAAGCATACTAGTGCCTAAGAAAAGCCAGTCCTTTCCATTACCCTAAATGCCCTTCCAGTAGTGGCCACACGGGGGCGTGGGAGAGCTAAGTGGAACAAGACTATAGAGCTGAGCAAAGTGTTTAAACCGGTTTATGAGATGGGGGGAGGGGGCGGCGAGGCGGCGGGAGATGGCTCAGTGGACAACACACCAGCTCAGGCGGTGCACTTGGTACATGTACACTCCTACATAAAATTTAAGACTAAATTTAAAACACACAAACCGGAGTGCAAAAGTGAGTCAAGCAGCAGTCTGGTGTGCGTACAACAAATCTGCTAGCTTTGCTAACTGCCCAACAGCGGTACAAAGCTATAGCTTGTACAAAACAAGTGGGTCTTTTGTGTTTTATTTTGCTCAGTTTTTGAAGCCTCACTTGTCAACTCAGACTAGCCCAAAACACCCAGCAACGTACACCGCGTCTGACTGACTGATACAACGGCTGAAGATAAAATTCTTTCATACTAACATCTCAGGAGTCCAGGGCAGGCGTAACACATACAACCTAGTCTCAAAGGATCCAAGTAAGAAAAACCGTGTTTGCACTAAGGAAAAAACACTAGGAAAGACTGACAGTGGCTGGCGAGATGGTGAGGTGGTTAACACCACTGACTGCTCTTCAGAGAGTTTGATTCCCAACTCCCACATGGCAGCTCACGACCACCTTTATTTCTAGGGGACCTGACACCCTCTTCTGGCCTCTGTGGGCAACAGGCACACAAGTGGGGGACATACATACATGCAGGCAAAATACCTGTACCCACTAAAAAAAAAATAAACAAAAGACACCCCTAGCCATCCCACCTCCCTATATGGAAGCCCCACCCTCATCAACCCAGGATTAGTGTCTGTGGCCAGGAATTCCCCCAAAGTGATCCTAGGTCACTTCCAAGACCAGGCCACACAGCAGGTTTCTCCCCCCCCCCCCAGCTGGTTCTCACTACTTATCCACTGTGGGGAGCCAACCATGGCTTGCCGTGACCTGTCTCTTCGGACGCCCACACGGACTGAGCTGCGAGGCAGATCCACCAGCCTCAGCATGCCTTTACATGACTGCAGCCCTGCCTGACACTTTTCGTATTTCTTGATTTAAGGCCCAGGCTGGCCTGGAACTCACTAGGTAAATCAGAGTGTCTCGAACTCAGAACTCTGCCAGCCCCTGCCTTCTAGGTCCTGGGATTCAAGTCATGTCATGACCTGCAGGCTAACCTTGAACCTCTGGGTCTCCTTGCTTCTGATTCCCAAGGGGTAGGCAGGCTTGCGAGTATGAGCTGCCACACCTAGCTACCTGTCTCAGTGTTGGTCAGACCTGGTGAAAGAACACAACACACACACACCGGCCAGCAGTGGCGCACACCTTTCATCCCAGCACTTGGGAGGCAGAGGCACGTGGATCTCTGTGAGTTCGAGGTCAGCCTGGTCTACGGAGTGAGTTCCGGGACAGCCAGAGAAACCCTATCTTGAAAATCAAAATCAAAACGGACAAACAAAAAACTAAACAAACCACAGCATGCATGAGTTCACATATGTGTCCACATACGTGTCCTCACTCTATACAGGAGATGCTAGGGCTCCTCCCTCCCCCACACTCCACAATCCCCTCGGACCATGCCTTGTCAACTGCATGCACTGCCTGCTAGGGACATTCATGGGTTGTGACCAGCATTTAAAAAATGTAAAAGGCGGGGTGGAGAGAGGGCTCAGCAGTTAAGAGCACTGCCTGCTCTTCCAGAGGTCTTGAGTTCGATTCCCAGCGACCATGTGACGCCTCACACCATCTATAGTGGGATCTGATGCCCTCTTCTGGCCTGCAGTGTGCATGCAGATGGAGGACCATATACATACAAAAATAAAATAAAAAAAAAAAAAAAAAAAAAAAAAGTATAAACGGGCAGAAGTGGAGAGCTGGCTCGGGGGCTAAAAGCACCTAACGCTCTTCCAGGACCCAGGTTCAGTTCCCAGCACCCACACAGGTGGTCACAACAGCCTGTAACTCCAAGTCCAGGGAGTCTGACGCCTCCGGCCTCTGAGTGCACATAAGCAGATACACACATCTACAACAGCTGGAGGTCCTGACACAGCAGACCCAAGCAAGCTCCAACTATGTGTGGAGGACACACGGGCTCACTGGATCTACCCAGGCCCTCCTCCCCACCCCCATCGAGACAGAAGAAACACGTTCAAGTTGACATGGCAGGCAGTCTGCATGTGAAGCCACGGCTGTTCAAGTCCAAGTTCTCAGTGACTTTGCCACCAACCACTTGCTAATATATGATCTGTTCCAACTCCCTTCCACCCCTCCTCTGGCCCTTCTTTTTTAAAACAAGTTTGAGATAGGCCTCTCTAGAATAAAAGGGCAGCCTGCCTTAACGTCTCATGTGCTTACGGTTCACATGAGACCAACGGCTTGGTTTCCTCACATGTAAAGAGTAACCACAAATCAACAAGAAACCGACCAGGAACCAACGGGTGAAAACAGCAAAGAATATAAACAATTTCATAGAATAAATAGCTTTTAAATGCATAAAACCTTGCCTGATTTCATTGACGATGAAAATAAAGACAACTTAGAAATCAGTCCAAGGCATTATATTTCACATTGGCCACCTCAATACACTAGTGAGGTGAAAAAAAAAAAAAAAAACAAAACAAAAGGAAAAAAAAAAAAAACCAAAAAACCCAAGTGCACATTAAATATATTGCTGACAAAGCTAAAACCAGCCCACAGAAGGTGGCCTGGAGATATCATTACAATATAAAGCCATACACCTTTAAGTTCCAGGGAACTCAGTGTAAAGAACTTATTCTAAGTTAGATGTGGCAGAATAGTCCTATGCCCAGTGACTTCAGACTCTGAGGCACAAAGACAACAATTGAAAGGGTTACACTGGGCAACTTAGCAATACTTTCTCAAAATAAAACTGTTCAAAGGGCTTGTGATGTGTCTCAGAGTACAAGCTTGCCTAGAATCCCCCAGTGAGGGGCTGGGGTGTGGCTCAGTGGTGGAGCCCCTGCCTAGAATCCCCCAGTGAGGGGCTGGGGTGTGGCTCAGTGGTGGAGCCCCTGCCTAGAATCCCCCAGTGAGGGGCTGGGGCGTGGCTCAGTGGTGGAGCCCCTGCCTAGAATCCCCAGTGAGGGGCTGGGGGTGTGGCTCAGTGGTAGAACCCTGTCTTGAACACACAAAATTCTCAGTTCAAACCCAGATCACAAAACAATGTATCCTGCAAAATGCCACCTACACGGCTGTTATCTGTGACCTTGTTCATAACAAGTGAAACAACCAGGAGTGACTCCAGAAACCCACCAACGGGGACTGGCTAAAGAAATAGCGCACCTACACAATGCTCTACTACAGCAGCTGCCAAGGTGAAGCTTAAACAGCAGACGTGAGGGTGAACCTAGGCACAGCACACTATTGCATTTTATAAAACCGGGAGCCGGTGTGTTCATGTGTGGTCACGCTCACGTCCACACTGAAAGGCCACTCAAGAGCTCTGTTCAGCAGGGGCTGAGGACGTCACTACGTTTCTCCCGGCTGTTGTTGAGACAGGGTCTCATGCAGCCCAGGCTGGCCCCAACCTCCCTAGGTAAGCAAGGACGACCGTGGACAACCGACCCTCCTGAGTACCCGCTACAGCCAGGCGCCATCATGTCTGACTTTAGTACGTTCTGAAATGCAGAGTTGTGGTTGCTCCCCAACCCTCCGTGACTTGTGTGCCCACCTGAAGCCACTCTCCCTGGGCTGGCCCTGGTCTCAAATGTGCTCTGTGGCCGGGAGACATTCAGGGAACGTGAGAGCAAAGGACAGAGGACAGCGTGTTTCCCAAGGCAGCGGGACAACAGGCAGGCAGGGCAGAGCAGGGAGTTGTGTGAGGAGGCCAGGCTGCCAGGGTGCATCTACCTGGGGAGCCGGAGCTGGGGAGGCCTGGCTGTCGGGAGTCTGAGCGCCGAGGCCAGCTCCTTTGGCCACCACGGGTGTGGCCAGGGCTGGGTCTTGGGCAGGAGGCGGGGCGCTCACTATGACCGAGGCAGGCACCGAGAGGTGGGGACCCTCTGTAGAGAGGGGCTGCTGGCTCCTCTCCTGCAAGGGGCCACCCACACAGGGTCAGAAGGCCCCAAGAGGCCAGGGGCTGCCAGTTGAGCCTGCCACCCCCACTCAATCTCACGGGGGACTGCAGGTAAGAGGCGCAAGGCAGGCAGACCCCAGAACCTCTTGCCCGCCGTCACGTGCGTTCCATCCTCCCGTGTCTCACACACTCCCTCCCTGAGATACTCTCTCCTGTCTGTCAGTTCACCAAATACGTCCCCCGTCAGTCAGCCTCATCTCTCATCTCTACTAATGTTATCACAGACATCCCCGAGAGCCCTCACTAGCTGCCTCAGCTCAGTACTCAACCCCTCTCCCTCCTCCCTCAAGGCTCCCCCATACCTGGGGCAGGAACATCTGGAGGGAATCCTGAGTAAGGATGGCCGTGGTGGCCGCAGGGGGCGGCTGCCCCAGGACTATCTTCTCTGGGCTGGCCTGGGGAGGGGTGGCCTGAGGCTGGGTGGCCGCCTGTGGAGTAGGGGCCTGTGGAGGCTGCTGTGCCGGTGGCTGTTGGAGGCCCAGGGGCAGTGGTGTGGTGACGGCAGGGGGCACCTGGGTAGCAGACTGAACTGCCAGGACAGGCGTGGCCTCCCCAGTGGTAGCAGCTGGGGTGGTGGGCTGCACCAGCCCATCAGGGGTGTTGAGCATGGCCACAGCGCTGGGGGGCAGGGTGACGCCCTGGAGGACGGTGGTGGCGGTGGGGCCAGTGGGGGCTGGCTGGCTCTGGGTAGGCAGGCTGCCGGTGGCCAACGACACGGGCATCTGGAAGAGGGCGGGCTGGCCCACCTGGATGGGGGCCGCAGAGAGGATGTGCGCGGCGCTGTGTGCTCCGGAGTGGGGCGCCAGCACAGGGCCTAGACTCAGTGGGCCTGTCAGGTTCTGGTTGGCGAGGATCGGGTTGGCAATGAGCTGTCCGCCTGTATGGGGTGCTGTGGCTGTGAGGATCTGGCCACCCACGTTGGCGGGCAGGGCGGACAGTGACTGGGGCAGTTGAACGGCCTGGGTGCCGGGCAGCAGAAACTGGTTCTGGCCAGGGAGCATGTGCTGGGCTGGGATCACAATGCTGCTGCCTTGATTGAGCAGATGGACGCTCATGGGCTTGCTGAGGGCCCCGGGCGGCTGCGGTGGCGCTGTCCCCGTGGTGGTGACTGGCGGCTGCTTGAACACGTTCGCCTGCAAGGCCGGTGCGGGGAAGCCGGATAGCACCACGTTCTGGCCAGCTTTGCCGGCGGCCATGAAAGTCAGGTTCTGGGGACCCTTGGGCTGCTGCGGCAGGGCGCCGGGTTCGCCCTGGATGGTGAGAGTTGCCCCCGCGGGGGTGAAGGGCTTGGGTGTCAGCTGGTAGAGTTTGGGGGGCAGCACCCCCGCAGGCTTGGGCTGGATGGGCGTGGGGGTTCTGTGTAAAATCACATTGGGCGCTTGTACCAGCGGTGACGTGCCAAGGCCTGAGGCCACCGCCAGCGGCTGTCCCGAGGGTGCCCCACTGGCCGCCGCGGTGGCGGCCCCTGTCCCGGCAAATACGGAGTTCCCGTTTAAAGTGGTGGTCACTGCGGCTGGGAGATTTTTCTGGATGACCAGGCCGGCCCCCTGGGGGGACAGACCCGCAGATGCCAGCGTTACTGGTTCTGAGGGCCCGGCTGCAGAGGCCAAGTAGCCACTGACGGGCACCTGCTTCGCCAAGAGCTGGGAGGTGGGGGGGTTAAGGGCCATGACGGGCTGGCCCACCACTTGAATAGGTGCCAGACCCAAGGTGGCTGCTGTGGCGCCGCCAGGGCTGCCATTGGGGAGGCTCTGGAGGCCCGGAATGGGCTGAAGGGTCACATTGCCCAGGCCCACAGGTTGCAGGAAGGGCTGAACGCTCAGGGCCTTGTTGACCACATCCTGCGGTGGCACCAGGGCCTGGTGGGTCAGTACAGTGGGTGGAGCTTGCAGTCCCAGTAGGTCTGCACCGCCGGGGAAGAGAGCCTGGGGTCCTGCAGCCACGGTAGCGGCTCCCGTAGCTCCAGTAACACCGGCCCCATTGTCAGCGGGCTGCAGGGCGGGCAGCTGGAAGGGGCCCAGGTCCAGTTCCGCCTCAGCCTCCAGGGTCTGTTCTGTGATGTTGGCCTCCTGCAGACTCTGCTGGAGAATGTCACAGGGCTGCTCTGGGCCCCCTCCGCCCCCCCCACCTTCTCCTGCAGCAGGGGAGCCCAAGATATCATCTTCCAGGAAGTCCAGGTCCACGCTGGGGGCAGGCTGGCTGGGCTCTGGGTTTAGGTGGTTGCTGGAAGCTTCCTGCACATGAAGCTGGAGGTAGTCAAGAGAAGGCAAGAGCCGAGGTCACCAAAGGGACACCTGGTGTCAAAGGCCACTACAATCCATTGATTTTCCCCCTGAAAGTGGCTGGCTGGACGCAGGTCAAACCCCGGCTTGGCTGTGGGCTTGACTATGCAACCTGCAGTTTGCTTAATCTGACCCCAGTTCCCCCCTCTGCACCCCATCAGTAGAAGATAAGAAGAATACTGGGAAGGGATGTAAGCCAGATTGCTCAGTGGGCAAAAGCGTTCACCTCACAATCCCGATGACCAGAGTCCCGGCCCCAGTGCCCAGTGTGGGAAGAGGCAAGTGACCCCTCCAATCTGTCCTTATGCCATGCATGCCCTCGCACAAGTGTCACACACACACACACACACACACACACACACACACGCGCACACACACACACAAAGCAAGTAAAAGGGAGAAATACATGAAATTAAGAACTCATCGTGTTGCCTAGGCTGGCCTTGAATTTGTTCCAGAGCTAAAGATGACTTTTTCTACAATTATTGTATGTGTACATGTGTGCCTATGCAAATGTTACAGACAGTTGTGAGCCACCATGTGGCTGCTGGGAATCGAACTCAGGTTCTCTGCAATGCTCTTAACCACAGCTGGTGCTCTTAACCACAGAGCCATCTCTTCAGAACCCATGGATGACTTTGAACTCTACATCCTCTTGTTTCTGTTTCCCAAGCGCTGGCACCTGCCTGGTTTTTTTTTGTTTTTGTTTTTAAATTTTTGTAAGAGCAAACTTTGCTGGGAGCTCTGGATAATACCTTGCATAATGATTTAGCCGCTCCCAAGGGTTGTCATAGGAAGGCAAGCATGTGACATCATATATGACACATATAAAACGTCTCTGGCTCCAAAATTCACTACGAGGCAGCAGGGTTGGGGGGGAAAGACAGACCAGAGCTATTGCTGCCTGGAGTTGGGGGGTAGAGGATGGGGTGGGGGGCTGGGCTGGTGCCATGCTCCCTGGGTCTGTGACCAGTGGCTAACACAGCTCAGTAGGCGTATGGTCAAGTACCACAGGAAATATACAAGCTTGAGGCATGCCAACTCCTAAGATTTTGACTATATGAAAGAAAGATTCAGAGTTGGGTCTGGGCATGTGGCTCAGTTGGTAGAGTACCTGCCTAGAGAGAATGAACCTGGGTTCGGTTCCCAGCATAGACTTGAAGAGGTGGTGATGTAAGACCATAATCCCAACACTGGAGGGTAGAGGCAGAAGCATTAGAAATTGAAGGTCATCCTCAGCTACCCAGTGAGTTTCTGGCTGTTCGAGACTACATGAGAATTGTCTCAGAAAACTAAAATACCTAAATTTCAATAAAAGTCTTAGTAAGGACAGAGGGGTCACCATTGTAACTGGATCTATGGACCCCAAGTTGTTCTTCTAAACTTGATCATTATTATGAAAGGTTATTTAGAGTATGATGTTATGGTTGATATAAAACTAAATGAAAATTATTCATAAAGTAACATGTTAAAAGAAGGACAGTTACAATGGCAGGGACCTAGGAAAGACGAGGAGGGCAGGAGCTGAGCAGTGGCACAGGAGAAGAGGGAAAAAACACCCAGGGAGATGGCTCAGCCTAGAAAGGGCTTGCTCATAACTGGCGATCTATCTGAGTCAGATCCCCAGAACTCCATCCCTCTAAGCCTTACACACACACAAAGCCGGGAGTGGCACACACCTTTAGTCCCAGCACCCAGGAGGCAGAGGCAGGTGGATCTCTGAGTTTGAGGCCAGCCTGGTTTACAGGGTAGTTCCAAAGCTACAGAAAAACCCTGTCTTAAAAAACTAAACAGCTGGTGGGGATGAAAAGGTAGCTAAGCAGTTAAGAACGCTGGCTGCTTTTGGAGAGGACCAGGGTTTGATCCCAAGCACCCACATGGTGGCTTACATTCTGTATGTAACTCTAGTTCCGAGAGATCCGACACTGTCTTCCGGACTCCACGGGCACTGTGCATACATGATGTACACACAATCATGCAGGTAAAACGTTCACACACATAAAAATCATAAAATAATTAAAAAAAAAAATTACAGGAGCCAGTAATACCCATGGTGGGGAGGTAGAGACAGGGAGACTTCAGCCAGCCAGCCTTGCCAAGTTCCAGAGCAGTAGGAAACCCTTCTAAAACAAAAGCTGATGTCTCCTGACAAGTGACAGTACCCACGGCTGACCTCTGGCCTGCACATGTATACACATGTGAACTCTGCATGCACACACACACACACACACACACACACACACACACACACACAGAAGCGATTAAGGGCTGGCATACTCAAGCTCACAGTACAGGCTCGGTGCTCTCCGCACTTCCTATATTCACTTTCAGAGTACACACAGCCTTACGCAGGGGAGGAGCGCTTCCCCAGAGTCACATGGTATGTACCAAAAGCACCAGAGCCGGCCTCTGCGCCTCTCTACGGCCAGGGTGGCGAGGCAGCTTAGCTCCTGAACACCACCCACCCCACCTCCCCCCACACACACCCAGGGCATACCCAGCCTCTGCCACTCCCTCCTCCAGCAGTGTGGGAGCAGACCACTGGCCAGCACTTACCCCAGGACCTTCATAGAAGGCACTTTGGGCCTCCACTGGGGCGTCCAGGAGGTCATCGCCATCCAGCTGCAATGAGATGACCCCCCCACAACCCAAGGTCAAAGGTGAACAGGGCAGGACCAGACTCTAGAGCAGGAATCAATTTGGGTTTGAGACAAGAGAAGGAGAGGGGTGTGTGGGGTGACACACACTCACCACCCGAGGCACTACCCCAGCCTGGCCACTAAGACTCCACCCTTCTGGCAGGCCTGCCTTCATCTTGGGACTTTGGCCTCTTGGTCTGCACCCAACCTGTGCCCGAGTGAAACTCACAGTCCTCCCGGTAACACATCTTCCGGGGGCTGTGGCAATGCCACCTGCCCGTGCTTTTCACTACCCCCCGCCCCACACACTTCTCTGATGTAGTATCTAACATGTCTAACAGTTGTGTACCTGCCTTTTGGGGGACCGGACCTGCCGAGTCCCGGGGCGCCTTGGCAGCTGAACTGAGCCTGACAGAGGTAAGAGAGACCCATCTGCCCTCCTCCCGAGTGCTGTAGTTTAAGGCATGCACCACCAAGCCTGGGCTCCCTCTACCGTATGAACACACTGCAGCCCAAGCCACTATCCCACTGTTCCTGTGGGCTCAGCACAGACGTTCCTCCTTTAAGAGGCAATGTTTACATCTCCCATCACTGCAGTTATCGCCTCCTTTCTCTGTCTTTCCTCAAAGCACATTCTTCCCTAGTCCACAGTGACTTCAAACCAGCCTTCCACTTCTGGCCTCTTGTCTCTACTTCCCTAGTGCTGGGATTACAGGTGTAACCCCACCATGCCTCATTTTGTGTGGTGCTGGGAACTGAACTCAGAGCTCCTTACAAGCTAGGCAGGTACCCTACCAAGCGAGTCACCCGCAGCCCTTAGCAGCTCCTTCCTATCTGTGTGACTTAGGAGACTAGGTCATAAAAGGCACTGTGGCTTCCTCCTGCCTCTCGATGGCAGGTTGCTTGTGACAAGGGAAGCCAGCTGCCAAATTTGAATAGTGTGAGAGAGACGCCCATGGGAAAGTAACGCAGGGCCCCTGGCAGAGGCCACAGAACAGTTAGGATAGGTATAGCTGCTGCACCCTGACAAGCTTTGTATGCCTACAGCTCCTGTTCCACACAGGCTGCTGTGACCTCAGGGGGACGGACGTCCGAGAGCCAGGACCACCCAGCAGATTCCTGACCCAGACAGCAAACTGCAAAAGCTCAACAAATATGTACTAAGTCACCGTTTATCACTGTAGAATACAAATGTCATGTTTTCCCACATAGCACTAGTCTCTGGGACACAAATCAAATCCAAGTCCCCAAGAACTGCCGTCAGGCTCAGAATAAATAATCAGTATCGTGGGGGTGGCACATGACTTTAAACCCAACACCAGGGAGGCAGAGGCACGTGGGTCTCTACGAGTTCAAGGCCAGCCTGACCCACATCAGTAAGTTCTAGGCAGCCAGGACCACATAGAGAGACCCTGCCCCAAAATAAGTGAAACGAAAATAAAATCACCTGACTGAGTCTAACCCATTCAGTGCCATCCCATAGTAGCTCTGCCAGTCTGAGCCTGTTCCTCAAATTTACCACCTCTCTTGATCTCACTACGGCTAGAGCACTGTGGTCACCTTTAATGTCGTTTCCTTAGTGACCTCTCTGACTGCACCACTTACAGATGGCCTTTGCTTTCTTTCACTTAAAAAATAAACAATTTTATGCCGGTGGCTGTTCTGCCTGCATGTGTGTCTGTACACCACATGCATGCCTGGTGCCTTCAGAGGCCCAGGGTGTGTTGGGTCCCCCGGAATTGGAGTTACAGATGGTTGTGAGCTGACCTATGGGTGCCTGGAATTGAACTCGGATCCTCTGGAAGAGCAGCTAGCATTCTTTTTTTTTTTTTTTTTTTTTTTTTTTTTGCTGGATGGAGACAGGGTTTCTCTGTGGAGCCCTGGCTACCCTGGAACTCACCCTGTAGACCAGGCTGGCCTCGAACTCACAGAGCTCCGCCTGCCTCTGCTACCACTGCCTGCCTGACAGCCAGCGTTCTTCTGCTGAGCCATCCCTCCAACCCCAGGCTTCGCTTTTCTTTAATGATTTTAATATTGTGTGTGTATTGCACGCACGCACACACACACACACACACACACACACACACACACAGGGGTGGACGTCTTGCTCATCACTACGCTGCTCTGTTTCCCTCAGATAGAGCCTCTCATTGAATCTGGAGCTAAGCTGGCGATCAACAACCCCCAGTGACCCTTCTGTCTCTACCCTCTCTCCAAAGAAATGGAGTGACAGGTGCACATGGCCATGCCTGGCTTCTTACATGGGCACTGGGGATTTGAACTCAGGTCCTCATGCTTAACCATACACTGTCTTATCCACAGAGTAGAGCCATCTCTCCAGCACCTCTTATTTCTTTCTAGTCATTTTTTGCATATTTTTAAAGAAAACCTTTACTAGTGAGTAACTTTTATTTACTTGCATTTATTTACTTATGTATTTATTTATTTACAGACAGGGTTTCTCTGTGGCTGTCCTGGAGCTCACTTTGTGGACCAGGCTGGCCTCAAACTCACAGAGATCTGTCCCTGTGTCTGCCTCCTGAGTGCTGGGATTAAAGGCGTGAATCCAGACTTTTTTTTTTTTTTTTTTTTAAATATAACATGTTTTAATTAAATATGGCATTGTTTCCATGTTAAAAGCATGTTGAGGTAGTTTGCTGAGGTAGTTTGTTTTGTGTGTGTGTGTGTGTGTGTGTGTGTGTGTGTGTGTGTGTGTGTGTGTGAGACTGGCTTATTTGGTTAACTGGGAAGATGATGACAGCATCAGCAAGAGGACAGGGGCTGGAGCTGTTTCACGCACTGACATAACTGTCCTAGGGGACCTGGCTCTCCCTCCCAACCCTCCAGCCCCCACGCCCAGCAAACGCCCCTCCCTGCCGCCTGCACTCACCTTTTCGGATCCATGCAAGAAGTCATTGAGGGCCTGAGGGTCACTGCAAGAGAGAAGGGAAACGAGACCTTAAGGAGCTAGGCTGAGGAGTGGAGGGGGGGCAGGGGTGCGGGAGACGGGCACGGGTGGCGGGGGAGCCCGTTACTCACCAAATCACGTCTAGTAAGCATCTCCCATCCTCATCATCCATTTCCACTAGATGGGCAGGTGTGGCAAGAGGGTGAGGGAGACATGATTAGATTGAGGCAGTCTGTCCAGCTGCCCCTGGGGGTGGGGTGGGGGGAGGTGCGCCTGGGGGGGGGGAGGGCCAGAGCAACTGTTCCTGGAGTGCGAGGAGCTAGATGGAGGGGTAGGGGACTCACCTCCCAGGCCCCCTCCCACACAGAAATCCTGACCGGGGAGCCAGGTGTGGTGGCACACTTGGTAGGCAGGTGGAGCTCTGTGAGTTCAAAGCCAGCCTGGGCTACCGTGAGTTCCAGTACAACCAAAGATACACAGAGAAACCCTGTCTCAAAAAAAACAAAATTAAAAACAAAGAAACAAACAAAAGAAAAAGAAATCCTGACCAGGGATGGAGCAGGGTTCTTACCCCTCTGGTGCTCACATCTACCCGACCCCCCACCCCCGCACCTCAACCTGATGTTGAGACTAAGAGGCCTCTGATGGCTCACAGGCCTTACGCCAAGCGCTGCACATAGGTTTAACTGAACAAACCACAGCACCCCCACTTTAGGGGTGAGGAGTTAGAGGCTCCTAAATGGCTACTCTCCATCTTTCCTGTGAGGAGGCTATACGTGTGAGCAGGGCGCAGATCACATCTGCCATTCTGCTTTATGACCTTCAGGTCTCGTTCAGAGTCAAAACCCCAAACCGCCCGGGTGTAAATGGCACATGCCTTTGACCCCAGCCCTTGGGAGGATGTCTGAGTCCGAGACCAGCCAGGCCTGTATGCGTGAGACCCTGTCTCAAAACCAAAGGAACCTGAACTGCTCTCTCAGGATCTTCTCGGACCCCCCCTCCCCATACAGGATGCCTGTGGCTCACATCAGACAGGCTGCAGCTTGGACTCGACAGCCTGGCCTCTGCACGCCCCTGAGCCCATGCACTTCATACCCCGCTGGCCCAGATGGTGTGGCAGTCCTGAACAGAACAAGGGTGGGGTGGAGCGACAGGGTGAACCCTGGAGACCTATGCAGTGTGGATCTGAAGCAAAGGGTAGGTGACGAGGTGAAATATGGGGGTGGAGACTGAGGCATCAAAAAGGGGGGGGGGGACATGAGCCTAAGCCAGAGAGGTGGCCGTGTAGGGTGCCCCACGGCTGAATGATGAGGATGCGGACGGCTAAGGTTTGTCTTGAGCCATCTGGTGCCCACCGCTGGCTAGCACTGTCAGAGCTCAGGACAAAGCTTAGCGTGGTCAGCCTCTCGGGGGGGAGGGGGAGGAGGGAGAGGCTGCTTTGCCCATTGCACCCCAAAAGGATCGGATGCTGTCTACATTTTCCCATCAGCCTCCCACCACACAGCATTCCTGCCTTCCAATCAGCCGCCCGTTTCTTCAGAGCATCCAACATCCCTCCAAAGGGTCCTGTTCCCAGGGTCCTCCTCCCACTGCTCATCATTTTGAGACAGGGTCTCTCATTGGCCTGGAGCTCACCGATTAGGCTAGGCTGGCCAGCTAGCAAACCCCTGGTATCCCATGGTGTCCGCCTCCCCAGTGCTAGGATTCCACGCCCTGCTCTTTATTTGAGTCCTAGGAACCAAATTTAGGTCCTTACAGGCTCATTACCTTAGCTATCTCTCTAGTCTGCGTCTGACTTTCTAAGCATCTGTCCCCTCCCCTCCCCATCCCTCCCAACACCCATGAATCCTCTTACTACAGGCACATTGATCATCTTAGCATCATCCGTACCCACTATCTTTTTAAACTCCCGTGCACTCACCCTTAGACGCATCTGGGAAAAACATCTTTCCCGTGCATTTTCCTACCGTCCCCATGTTGGTCCTTCTCTTCCAATAACATGAACTAGACACAATGAGAGGACCACAGCCCCCAAGTTGTGGGAACTTAGGGCTCAAGACAAAGGAAACTGCTTTACTGACTAAAGTATCTTCCTGGTCTTTCTTTTTTTTTTGTCGCCATTGTGGCTGTTGCAGGGCCTAATGGGTGCTCTGCAGGGGCTCTACCGCTGAGCCACGCCCCAGCCCCTCACTGGGGGATTCTAGGCAGGGGCTCTACCACTGAGCCACGCCCCAGCCCCTCACTGGGGGATTCTAGGCAGGGGCTCTACCACTGAGCCACGCCCCAGCCCCTCACTGGGGGATTCCACGCAGGGGCTCTACCATAAGTTACACTCACATTGTCTCAGTACAGAGTTTAAGGGAAAAGGTGAAGCTTGAGGAACATCCTTCCTACAGCTACACGGGGATGCCAGCTGGAGAGGAGGGACTGAAGGATGTCACTAAACAAAGTTCTGCAAGTCAGATGACAGTGTCCCCACGAGTACCCTGAAGAGCAACGGCTTCTTCAAGAGTGAACAGGGGGTTTGGGGGGGGGGGTGGGGAGTTTCCCCTGGTTACCTGTGCTATGAACCAATCATGAAGGATGGGGTGGCCACTCCAGGTCTACGCAGGGCCCCGGGCTGGGGACTTTGACAGTGTCCTTTGTGGGGCCAGCTGTGGAAAGAAAAGAGAAGCTGTGAGTGAGGATGGTCATGAGCAGGTAGGAGACCAGGGACAGAGGCAGGCGTGGGAGGAAGGGAAGAATCTGGACGAGCGAGAGAGGGAGGCTGGGAAAGGTTGGAGAGTTGTAGGTAAGCCTGGGCTACACAGGAAGATTCTGTCTCAAAAAATTTACAAAGGAAACAAACAGTGCTACTAAACTGCATTACAACTAAGAACCATTATTAACTAACTTCCTTCCAACAAAGACTGAACGTACAGCCCAGGCAGACCTGGGAACCAGAGACCCCTCTGCCTCGGCCTCAAGAACCAGGGTTTACAGCCCTGTTAGTAAGTTTTTAAAAGGGAAGTGGGGGCTGGGCGGTGATGGCACACGCCTTTAACCCCAGGCAGAGGCAGGAGGATCTCTGTGAGTTTATAGAGGTCAACTCAAGTTCCAGGACAGGCTCCAAAGCTACACAGAGAAACCCTGCCTAGAAAAAACAAAACAAAACGAAAAAGGGAGTGGGGGTGGGGTGGGGGTGCAGGCAAAGAGGCAGGAGAAGAGGGAAAACCACTACATAAAGCAAACTTACACACGATTAGAAAAACAAGATCTATAGTATGTATACATACACACCACCACATGACACTATACCAAAACACTTACTGATATTTTAGTTTAATATAGAATAGCCAATTCTGGCTCTTTACTTTTTTGTAAGGTAACTGAAGACAGATAACTATGTTTGAAGTTGCGATCAGGTTACCACTAGCCACACCCCCAACCCCCCAGTAGGGGATTCTAGGCGAGATGTTACACCCCTACCTTCTAGAGTCAACCTTCTTTTTTAGGTAACGAGAGAAGGACAGGCTCTCATTATACAGCCCTAGCTGGCCTAGAATTTAATCTCTCAAGGATAGAGATTAAAGGTGTACACTACCTGATATGGCCCTATGGCCAGTTCTTAGTATCTGAAACAGGTGTATTGTATTAAGCAGTCACAACACTCATTGAAAGATGGCTTACATGCCCTGGAGGATCACCTGCAGGCCTGTGATCACAATTTGTTCCGTTGGCCACTCAACACGTGGCCGTAGTGAGATATTCGTCCCACTGGCACCTGTTGCACTGACCACGCCCATTGGCAGAAGTGCACACGTGACCTGTGGGGAGGCTAGGTCTGAGGCCCCAGACCCCAGCTCCCTCTTGCTTCCTGGTTAGGATGGGGAGAGCATCGGATGGCATCCTTGGGTCGGAACCCGTGATGGTCATCTGATTCTGGTGTAAGTGATTTCTCCCTGAATAAACATTCAACCTATACTGTGTCCCAGTGAACCTTATTTCCCATGTGACAAACAGCTTTGGTTTCTTTTCTTTCCTTTTTCTTTTTGGTTTTTTTTGTTCTTGTTTTGTTTTGTTTTGTTTTTGGAGCCTGTCCTGGAACCAGCTCTGTAGACCAGGCTGCCTCGAACTCACAGAGATCCACCTGTCTCTTCCTCCCGAGTGCTGGTATTGAAGGCATGCACCACCATCGCCTGGCTGTTTTGGTTTTCAAGACAGGGTTTCTCTATGTAGCCCTGGCTGTTCTGGAACTCACTCTGTAGACAACCCTGGCCATGAATTCAGAGACCCTCCTGCCTCTGCCTCCCAAGTGGAATTTAAAGGCATGTGTTACCACATCCCAGCACAGCATTGGTTTCTTGCAAAGATAATCTTCTTTATCTCAGATGTCCTGGAGTCCCTCACTGAAGTCACCAATGGAGCTCAGCTCACACATCCACTGTCTTCACAAGACACCCCGTAGTCTCTCTGGCTTACAAATGACAAACTGCACTAGTGTCCAGGAGACACTTCAAACCAGGAAATCATCAGAAAAGCCCAGCCACACAGACAGACACAGTGGTCCAGACCTGTGATCCCATCTCCTGGATCGCAGAGGCAGAAGAAAGATGAGTTTGAGGCCAGCCCGGCAACATAGCAAGACTTTGTCTCAAGAAGCAAAACCATAGTGGAGATGGCTGAGCTGGTGAAGGCATTTGCTGCCAAGTCTAATGACCCGAATTCAGGCACAGGGAAGCCCCACGGCAGAAGGAGCCAACCGATGCCCACAAGCTGTCCTGGGACATCAGTCTTCTCTCTGTGACTTCCGAGACTGGAGCTACCATGGCAAGAATGTTAAGGCAACATCTCTGGCCGAGTTCCCTTTGACTTTATGCCCACCTGCTTAAGAAACGAAGTGTGGAAGATTTACACACCTGTCAAGCGCCTATCCAAGACCTAAATGCTGCTCCTGCTTTAGGCTTGGCCCCAGCTCTTCAACTGTCCCCAAGGGACCCCAGGAGGAATTGAGGGGAAGTCCTGGGTACTGTGTGGGAACAGTTTGTTTTGTTGTCTTTACACTTGATTGGAGGGTGTGTGTGTGTGTGTGTGTGTGTGTGTGTGTGTGTGTGTGTGTGTGTGTGTGTGTGTAGGTAACAGGACGACCTGTAGGACCGGATCGGGTCACCAGTCTCGGTGGTAAGTACCTTTACCTGCTGAGCCGTTTTGCCACCTTGCTTTCTGTTGGTTTCTATATATTTCGTTTTGCTTTGTTGTTTTCCACCACAGGGTTTCTCTGTGTAGCCCTGGCTGTCCTGGAACTCACTCTGTAGAGCAGGCTGTCCTCGAACCCAGAAACCTGCCTGCCTCCACCTCCCGAGTACTAGGATTAAAGTTGTGCACCACCACGGGCTGCCGTTTTGTTGTTGTTGTTGTTGGGCTGAGACATGATCTCATTTTGTTATCCCCGGTATACAGACCACGGGGCCCCCCACCTCACAGAGACACACCTGCCTCTGCCTCGTTCTGACTCCAGAGTGCCGGCATTAAAGGCATGCACCTCCATACCTGGCCTGGTTCTGCCTGTGTAGAAGCAGAATCTCTACGTGAAGTATAGGGACCCCAAACTACTGGCAGTCCTCTGCCTCCGCCTCCTAAGTGCTGCGAGTGTAAGAACTTACCACTGTGCATGACCTTGCTATGTCCCTCAGGCTGACCTCCGTCTATCAGGTTCCAGTGATGATCATGACCCCAAGAGCAGTCACGTGCTACATTGAATGCTTGTTATTCTTTGAGTTTCCTTTGCAGTTGTCATGCTTTTGGTTTGGCTTTGCTTTGATTATTTTTGTTTGTTTTATCTGAGACTGGGTCTCACTACGTAGTTCTGGCTATCCTGAAACTCAGAGATCCACCTGCCTCTGCCTCGCGAGTGCTGGGATTAAAGGTGTGTGCTGCCATATCTGTCTTTGCAATAGTCATGTTTAGGAAGGAAGGAAGGAAGGAAGGAAGGAAGGAAGGAAGGAAGGAAGGAAGGAAGGCAGGCAGGCTGGGAAGATGGCTCAATCAGGAAAAGTGGGGGCTCTGCATACTGGAGGCCCTGAATCTGGCCACTAGCACCTACCCCACATAAAAATCTGCCTGTGGCCAGGTGGTGGCGGCGTACACCAGCACTCGGGAAGCAGAGGCAGATGGATCTCAGTGAGGTTGAGGTCACCCTGGTCTATAAAACAAGTTCCAAGACAGCCAGGACTGTTACACAGGGAAACACTATCTTGGGGGGGGCGGGAATCTGGGTGTGGTAGCTTTTCTCTGGGACTTGCTGGCCAGGTGGCTTCACCTATTGGTGACAGACAAGTTCAGTGAGAGACTATCTCAAAGGAGGATGACACCAGAGGTTGTCCTCTAGCCTCCAAACACACAGAACGAAAGAGAGGACGAGCAAGAGAGTGATATATATATATATATATAGATAGATAGATAGATAGATAGATAGATAGATAGATAGATAGATAGGGAGAGAGATGGTCCCCCAGTGAGGGCTGGGGCGTGGCTCAGTGGTAGAGCCCCTGCCTAGCATGCACGAGGATCCACAGAAAATATACAAACAGCCAATCACACACAAAAGGATGCCCAGCATGACTCATCATCGGGGGAAATGCACTCCGAGTCCCGAGGAGACTCGGCCCCACACCCCACGCCCGTCAGACTGGCTGGCTACTGAGAAGAAAGTGGGAAGTAGCTAGTGTTGGCAGGACTGCGGGAAACCGGAACCCATGCTCACTGCTGGCAGGAGTGCAGCCCTGCTGGCTGCTGTGGAGCAGGGTTTGGCAGTTCCTCAGAACATTAAAAATAGCACTTGCACCAAGCACTCTAACTTCTGGGCACGTGTGCAAAAGAATGGAGCATCTTAAAGAGCGATCTACACACCAGAGGCCACCACGGCATTTCCCACAACATTTCACTGGAAGATGTCTGAGCGGTCATGGATGGATAAATAAACTGTCACGTGTATTTGTACAATGGGACATCCAGGAAACTAAAGTGATCACACAGGTCGGCGTTTCTCAACCTACACAGGTCACGACTCCTTTAGCAGACCCTTGTTGTCTCCAAAAATATTTACGTTATGGTCCCTAACAGTAGCAAAATTACAGTTAGGAAGTAGTAACGAAAATAATTTTATGATTTGGGGTGGTCACCAAGGTCACACGAGGAACTGTATTAAAGGGCCGCAGCAGTAGGAGGGCTGAGAACCACTGTCAGAGAAGGACCTTGATTTGGAAAGATGAGGAGGGGCGCAGGAGCAGGGCATGGTGGCTCAGGCCTGGAATAGGAGGCATAGGAGGCAAGGGGAATCAGACTCTCAAGCTTACCCTCAGACACACAGGGAGGCCATCTTAGGCTGCACAAGGGCCTGTACATATACAGAAAATCAGAACGAGGCTGGAGGGATGCTCAGTGGTTAAGAGCACCGTCTGCTCTTCCAAAAGACCAAGGTTCAATTCCCAGCACCCACATTACAGCTGACAACCGTATGGAATTCCAGGCCGTCTTCCGGCTTCTGTGAGCATTGCACACATGTGGTGCACAGATACCCACTCAGGCAAAACACGCATACACATAAAATGTAAAACTAAAATGAATTTTGAAAATGTAATAACCCCCCCCCGGGGGGGGGGGTCATTGGAACAAAATAAAACCCACATTTGCCTGAGCACCTGCAACAGTGGCCACGCCCTTTGGGCATAGTTACATGTGCGGACAGGACAGGATGAAGGCAGAGGACCAGAAATCGGGGTCCCCTTCAGGTCTCAGAGAGCATCCGGAAGGCAGGGCCTGCATCCGTGGTGGAGCAGGATCGCCGTGATAGTCAATGGCTTGCTGTCTGTGTGAGTTCCTTTCCCCATAACACACCATCGATTATTCTAGCCGGTCTGGTTAATTCATGACTACCCGCCTTTACACACTGGTGTCAATGAGCCCATGCCTGATGACCTGATTCCCATTCACTGTGTCCCTGCCTGCCACAAGCGGGTCTTACATGGGCAGGGGGATATCACCTGCTCCCTGCCTGAGACCCCTGAATCTGAGGCTGTGGTGGCAGAGGGAGGCTCCATAAATGCGTTTGTGGCAGGGAGGGGGACATGGCCAGCGGTTCTCACCCACGGATGGCCCTTTCCAGATCAGTCCGCACGCTCAAGACCTCTGGAAACAAAAGTAACAGAGCCACACGGCAACGCACTCAGAGGCGCTGACCCCAAATGGCAGCACACACTGACAAGCCCTGGTCTGGAAGTCAGGCCTCTAGACCGGGGCCAAACCCGCACGCATAGCACGGTGAGTTGAGTGACCCAGCTGGAACCCACACTGTCATGGCTCTGCCTCGGTCTCAGGACGTGTGACAAAGCCACAGCCAACCCACGATGAGGACACACACAAGCAGCGGAATCTTTGCCACCCTAGTTGCAGACACACGGGGACTCACAGATCACCTCAGCTCCCTTCTTCAGTGACTGAGTCACGGGTCTCACTTGTTACTGTACCTCTCACAACCAAAGCTGACGGATACACCACTGAGCTCCCACTGCCCAGGCATGGACATCCTGGGCATCAGGCCTAATACTAACCCTGTCCCCACTGAGTGACCGCGACAGAGGAACAACGCTGAGTCATGCTTTCAGTAAAGAGAGTGGCACTCAGAGAGTGAAGAAGACACAGCTCCCAGCCACATTGTGGGGGCCTTGAACTCAGACCCCATGACTCTGAAGCCCTGATTCTTCCCCACCAGGCCTGCCAACTCCAAGCATAGGGAGAAGAGCAGTTACAGGGTGTCCTTCCAAAAGGCCCCAGGATCCCTCCTCCACGCCAAATGTAACCAGAGTTTTGGGAGCAGCAGGGGAGCCAGCCTGCTAGCAGGATCTGGAATCCACAGGCGCCAGTAAACTCAAGAGACGACTGCTGTCCATTTCCCAGGATGATGTCAGCCACCCTTAGGTTCCCTGCAAGGCATGAAAAGGAGGAGGAGGTTCGAACAGAAAGGAGGTTTGGCGGTGTCCAGGCTGCTGAGCCCACCTGCTGCTTCCTGTCACCAGCACCCATCATTCCTCTCCTCTCTCTCTCTCTCTCTCTCTCTCTCTCTCTCTCTCTCTCTCTCTCTCTCTCTCTCTCTCTCTCTCTCTTCCCCCCCCGCCAGCACCTCTGAGGGTTGGGAAACCAGGACAGCAGGCTTAGGCCAGAGACTGGTTTAAAACAATTGGAATAAACTGGGTGTGGCTCACCTGTAACCCCAGCACTTTGGGGAGGGGGAGCTGAGGCAGGAGAATGACTGGTTTGAGGAGGGCCAGCCTGGGCTACAGTAAGAAGACCTTGTTCCAACTCTTCCTCCTCAAAAAGAAAAGGAAGAAAGACAACTTCCCCCTCAGGGAGGAAAAGACCCACAAATTGTAATAAAACCAGTACAGAACAAACAACAGAATGGAAAACTTGAGAACACACTCGGTCACGTGTGTCCGTGTGTGTGTGTGTGTGTGTGTGTGTGTGTGTGTGTACTCTGGGTCACATACTGAGGCATAATAAGCTGGGGGCATCCAGCTCTCAGCTTCACCTGAAGCCTTGGTAGCCATGGCAGCACACAATAAACAAGTGTACAGGCTAGGCGTCTGTAAGACAGCAGAAGTCACCAAACAAGTTCTCCTAGTAAACAAAGGAACTTGCTTTCTTTCCGCCTGGAACAGAGCTGACATGGACTGAAGCTGAGGCACAACGCAAAGGCTGAAAAACCCACCAGTAGATACGTAGTAAGGAGAGAGGCTGGGTTGATTCAGGACTGGCGAGATGGCTCAGGATGTGAAGGGGCTTGCCTGAAAGCCTGATGACCTGAGTTTGATCCTCAGAACAAACACGGTGGAAAGAGCTGTGTTATGGCTCTCCCACATGTACTATGGCATTCTCCAGCCCTCCCTACAAATAGTACATTTTAAAAATGTAATTAATAAAAAGGACACTGGGTTGAATAATTCCTCAAGGGCTACCGCCTCCAAACATCTATGTAATTATCTGTAGAGACAGGGCTTCATTTTGTAGTTCATGATTCTCCTGCCTCTCCCTTTCTCAGGCGTTAGGATTATAGGGGTACGCCTCCAAACCCAGCTACTTTTGCTAATTAAAGCTCTCGTCTTTACCTCTGTGTGTGTGTGTGTGTGTGTGTGTGTGTGTGTCCCCTTGTGTACAGTTGCACATGTTGCTGACTGCACACAGTTTAGAAAGTAGTGCTTAGACATGATGACAATCATCAGCAAAAAGTAGTCTCTTTTCCTAATTCATACAAAAAAGAAGTCTATTAGGGCTTGCTTGCCTAGAGTCCCCCAGTGAGGGGCTGGGGCGTGGCTCAGTGGTAGAGCCCCTGCCTAGAATCCCCCAGTGAGGGAGGGGCTGGGGTGTGGCTCAGGGGTAGAGCCTCTACCTAACATGCGTAATACCCCAGGCTTGATCCCCAGCTTAGCCAGTAAACAAAAAAGCCCCAACTCTGAAAACTGCCTATCTCCGATCCTAGCACCAAGCTCAGGCATGAGAAGGGATGTTGCTCTGTCGACGAGGGAACGCATTTCTGCCACAGGAAGCAACCCTGACGGATGGACCTGAAGTAAAGTGACACAAAGAAAGAACGATCAGACACGACACTCGGTGCCAAGCCCATTTGTGACAACCTCTAGAACGGTGGGGGGAACCCAGAGACACGCCAGTCTCAAGGGAGAGGAGGGAAGATGTTCAATCGGGGGCCCTCTGGGAGCCTTCTAAAATGATGCAGATGCTCTGAGTCCAGCCTTCACGAGGCTTACTTGCATAATATTGGCAACATCCACCGAGCTGCGCTATAAAAGGCTGTGCATCTTATTGCTAAAATATTGAACCAAACTCGGCCAGGTTGTGCAGCGGGGTGTGGAAGCACAGGCCTGTAATCTAAGTGAAGCTACTTTCGCTGAGGCCGAAGAGTCACATATTTCAAGGCCAACTTGATCTACGAAGAGAGTTTGAAGCCAGCCTGAACTACATAGCAAGACATTGTCTCCAAATGCGAAACCATAGCCAGGTGATGGTGGCGCACGCCTTTAATTCCAGTGGCAGAGACTGGCGGATGTCTGTGAGTTCAAGGCCAGCCTAGTCTACAGGGTTAGTTCCAAAGTTACACAGAAAAACCCCGTCTCAGAGAGAGAGAGAGAGAGAGAGAGAGGGAGGGAGGGAGGGAGGGAGGGAGGGAGGGAGGGAGAGAGAGAGAGAGAGAGAGAGAGAGAGAGAGACAGAGAGACAGAGACAGAGAGACAGAGAGCGCTATATCCACATAAAAATGTGTTCACATGTCTGCAGCAGCACCTGGTTCATCGGAGTCAGGGTGCAAATAGCTCAGGACCAATCAGCAGACGGCTCAAGCACAAAGGAGGTCCACATGAAGGGGCACACAGCCGTAAGAAGCAAATGGCCATGACACAGAAACCAGAAAACAGGAAGTGGACCAGAAGCCAAACCCAGAGACCGGCTGGGCACGGCAGGAGGATGAAGTACCCAGGTCGGCCGGGTCCACACACAGAAGCAGGAACTCGGCTGCTCTGGGGGTAGGGAGCTCACAGCCTCAGGGTCTTCATCCTCAAAGCAACTCTGGCTGTAGTTACACTCCTCTGAATGCATGACCGCAACGTTTATCTCTCTGATTACATTCATTTGGAAGAAGAGGTGGGTGTGTCCCACACATGGAAGTCAGAGGACAATGTGCGTGCAGGGACGAAGCTCAGCTGATCAGGCTTCCTGGCAAGGGCCTCCCCCGCCCCCGCCCCGCCCCCCCACGCCCTGGTGGACTCCAGCCAGCTGAGCTCTGACCTCCAATATGGGCACCCCACAGGGCTGCACTCGCGCAACAAACAAACAAACAAACAAACAAATGCAGTGCTAAACTTTCTTGTTGTTTTTAAGAGGCAACAGTTAGCAGCCCTTCGCACACTTACAGAACACCCCGGATCACTTCCCAGCATTCACGTCCGGGGCTCACGACTTCCCATAATTACAGCTCCAGGGGAGGAAACACGCCCTTCTGGCCACCCCTGGCACCCACACTCATGTGCCCACTCCCACCACAGACACACATGTGCACATATAATTAAGAGTAAAAATAAATCTCAAAAAAAAAAAAAAATTGGGGTGGAGGACGCAGAAGAATACACGTTTTCAACGGCTCTGTACGCGTAAAGAAGGGCAGGCCACTGCGCACACTGATAACTACCCCGGGCTGGGAAGTGACCAGGGGCAAGGAAAGACACTCACACACCTTTAGATTTTTAGTAAACACTGAAACAGCTGGATCTGCTGGGGGGTGGGGGGTGCTCGACATTGCACTATTCGAAACATGTGGTCGTGTGAGCGTACTAGTCACTGCAAAGATTTTATCAATGTACAGAAGATGGCCAGAGCCTTGGATGTACTAGTAGGGGTCTCTATACCTGAGCCACACCACAGCCCCTCACTGGGGGATTCTAGGCAGGGACTCCACCACTGAGCCACACCCCAGCCCCTCACTGGGGACTCTAGGCAGGGGCTCTACCACTGAGCCACGCAGCCCCTCACTGGGGGATCCTAGGCAGGGGCTCTACCGCTGAGCCACACCCCAGCCCCTCACTGGGGGATTCTAGGCAGGGGCTCTACCACTGAGCCACGCCCCAGCCCCTCACTGAGGGATTCTAGGCAGGGGCTCTATCATTGAGCCACACCCCAGCCCCTCACTGAGGGATTCTAGGCAGGGGCTCTACCACTGAGCCATAGTCCTAGGCCCTATTCATTTTCCGCCCTTACCTCCATCTATTCCAAGTCTCCAGTTCTCACTGCCAAGAAATCACATAGACCTCACAGTGAGCAGGTGGACCTACCAGGCTCATGACCCAGGCTCTGTATTCCTTTCCATTAATAAGACTTCCAGTTCTTCTTCATCCCCAAACCCCAAATGTGGATCAAATTCATTTTGGCACATAATAAGCATATGAATTAATGCCCCGAGGGATGTGGCCAGCAGAAAGGTAAAGAAGGTACTCCTGTTCCCTGTACTGGGAAAGGCACCAGCACTCACGGTAAAGAAAATGACGCTGCTATAGCTGATGGCGAGTATTAGTCAAGTTCTTGTTACCACTACCAACGAAATACCTGAGGCAGGTTACCGTAGAGAAAAAAGTAGACTGATTTAGCCCAGGGCAGTGCTGGAGCTGTAACACTAAAGGACATGGTTTTGGAGAGGGTCCTGCATGCTATGCAAACTACCAATTGAGCTACATTCCTGCCCTGACCCCCTTCCAGAGTCAGGGGCTCATGCAGCTCCAGCTGGTCTTGAACTCTGAGCTCCCACCTTCTCCCGAGTGCAGAGATACGGTCACCAGGCCCAGTTTCTGCTCCCTTATGCAGCCACAGCACAAGCAAGCTGCAGGAATAGGAGGGCTCGTGCCTGGGCCCTGACCTCATCTAATTACCCTAAACAGCTGGATTCAGCCTCCATCCTCCTAATTCCATTATCTTAAGACTCCAAGATGAACCTCCTCCATGAGTTCCTGAGGGTCACACGTCGCCTTGGCCCAGTGCTGGTTTTGAGTGTTCGGCGACTTCCATGTCATAGTTGTCAACTTTAATTAAAGCCTCAAGAGGGCATCAGAGGGGGAGGCCTGGTTTAAAGAGAAGACACGAGGGAAGGCGAAGCAATGTGGGCAGAGAGAAAATACTGCGTGAGTCGCTCATACGTAGAGCCTCGATTTAAGGATTTACTTGTGAAGGGAAGCAGGGAGATTGGGAGGGGAGGGGAGGGGAGGGGAAGGGAGGGGAGGGGAGGATGCGAACATAGAAGGGGTGGGACAAGACACGGTATAAGGCATGTGTTCAATGTCACTGCTGGACTCGTTAATTTAAAAAGTCATTATGGGGCTGGATGGCTCAGCAGTCAGGAGCACTGGCTGCTCTTTCAGAGGATCTGGGTTTGATGCCTCCCACCCATATGTCGCACCAGCAGGTCCAGGGAATATGATGCCCTATTCTAACCTCCGTGAGTGCCAGGCATGAGCAAGGTACACACTCATTTATATATATATATGCAAAACACTCACTCACAAAATAAAAACAAATCTTTTTTAAAAATCCATCTGACACCTTCACACAGATTACATATGCAGGCAAAACACTAGTGCACACGAAATTTTTAAAAATTAAAGTAAAAATTCCACTTACAAAAATAACACAGGGTCCACAACAGCACACACACACACACACACACACACACACACACACACACACACACACACACAAAATCAAAGAATTAGGACTGTCAAGATGGCTTGCCACAAAAGTCTGATCAACTGAGTTTTTGACTCAGGGATTGGAGGGTAGAAGCCAACAGTGGGCTTCTCAGAGTTACACATGAACACACACAAGCACACACATGCACGCACACACACAAGCGAAAATAGATTCTTTGCTTTGTAAATGGTAGAAGTTGAACTCGGGGTCTTATGCATGTTAGGAGCTCACCACTCCAGCTGAGTCACATCCCCAGGCCCTGGACCACATATCTTTGGTATGATGTAATAAACAGGCCCTTGGCCTGTGTGTCTGCCTCTCCAAACCTCATAGGTCACCCCATCTAGTGAGAAGAAAACACCAGCTATTCCCGCAGGGCCCATTCTACAAAATCCCCAAGGGATGCTCCTCAAAGTTACCAGAGTCATCAGATATAGGTGCTGGGTGAGTCAAGGACATGACCAGAGAGAAGGACGGTGACTAAACAAATGTAAGCAGTGTCCTAGATGGTATCCAGGAATAAGAAAACACACAAGCCGGGCAGTAGTGGAAAACGCTTTTAATCCCAGCAAAGTGACTTCATGGACAGCAGGACCACCCAGAGAAACCTTATCTAGAAAGAGTGTGGGGAGGGGGGAGAAACAGAACAGTGGCAGGTGTGCCTTGGGGCTGAGAAGGAGGATGGGGAGTTCAAGGCCAGCCTGGGTTATATAGGGAAAGCCTCTTTCAGAAAACCAAAGGCTGGGTTTGTGTTAGAGCCCCTGCCTAGAATCCCCCAGCGAGGGGCTGGGGCGTGGCTCAGTGGTAGAGCCCCTGCCTAGAATCCCCCAGCGAGGGGCTGGGGCGTGGCTCAGTGGCAAAGTACTTGTCTGGCACATTCAGGGCCTTGGGTCTCATCTCTAGCACAGAAAAAAGAGAAAAGCCAGTAAGCTGCCCCTCAGTCTGTAGAACTCTGCCACCACCAGGATCTGACTAGCGCAGGTCCGGAAGGAGCACAGCCATGATGAGCACACTCCTCAGCCACCCACCTCATTGTCACGCCCAAGGCACAGGCGGCACCCAGGCTGGCTCAGGTCTGTCAGCCAGCGGCACCTTCCTCGATTCCTCACCTCAT
Source organism: Cricetiscus sungorus (assembly GCA_030556225.1). Lineage (NCBI taxonomy): Eukaryota > Metazoa > Chordata > Mammalia > Rodentia > Cricetidae > Cricetiscus > Cricetiscus sungorus. The sequence continues at coordinate 3,894,030 of JANBXA010000305.1, read as the reverse complement.
TCAGCGTAAACCCTCACCTTCTTACTTAGCAGCGACCAGTTCTGCGCTGCCTGCCTGGTCCCCCACCCCGCCCCGCCCGCCACCAGCCGTACTGGCTGGTTCAGATTCCCAGGCTGTCACAGGACCTTTGCACGTGACTGCTCCTCCTTCAGGCCTTCCTCCCCTTTCCCAACTGTCACCAGGTTAGTGGCTCAAATCAACTGCATCTAGACTGGCAAGCCTTCTTCTTGCCAGCCAGATCCCTCCCTCCTCCCGATCTGCTTTCTTTCAAAGGACGGCTGACGCTCCGTAAACATGATGTATCTGAGCTCCCGCTTCCCCCGGGAAGAGCTCCCAGACAGTATCCCTGCTTGGGGCATTTTGTATAAACACTAGCTGGATGATGGAAGGCTGTGCATGCTCAATGTGACCACAGATGGTGCTGAACGTAAGAGGCACCTGACCCACAACGACGGGGTCTGGATCATGGGACGTCTATGGGAGACGCCACACTCTGCCACTCAGACAGGAGGCCCAGGGGACCAAGCAGGGACTTGGCAACTACTGGTAGAAAGAAGGTGAGAGGTCACAGGGTGGATCCCACCCGGTGGCCACTGGGGGATCACAGACGAGACACACAGTCTGTCTGGGAAGACAGTGATACCCGGCTTCAGATCAAGTCACCAAAGGTGAAGGAACACGGGTCAGCAGAACCAGCTAGGGCCACCAGGCAGTGGAAAGCAATTGAGGGACCCAAGCAACAGGCAACCAGGTCAACACAAAAACAGAGCATGTCTGTAGGAGCCTGCTGGGATGGCAGCTCCTTATGTGTCCGTCCCTTTTTCCTGGCCCCGGACAACATCTCAGGAGACTGACAGACTTTTCCAGCAGAGCTTCCCAAGTACCATCACCAGGCTGGGGAAATCCCAGCGCTTAGAAGGTGGAAGCGGAAGGATCAGAAGTTCAAGGTCATCACCCACTACAGAGCAAGCTTCGGGTCAGCCCAGAATACCTACTCTTAACCTCAATTGGAAAGAGAAAAGTATGCAAAAATACCAAGCAAAGCCGTTGAGCTAGCAGAGACTCCATGTCCACCTGTGGAAGAATGCCATTTTAGGCTGTGTGATGTTTGTTTATGCTGCATTTGTTTAACTCTGGGAAGCTGCGATTCGTTGCCTGTCTAAAACACCTGATGGTCCTAACAGAGAGCTGACTGGCCAATAGTGAGGCAGGAGCAAGGATGGGCGGGGCTGCAGGGCAGAGAGAATGAATAGGAGAAACAAGGTGAGAAGATAGAACAAGGAGAGGAGAATACTAGGGGCCAGCCACCCAGCCACCCAGCCACCCAGCCAGCGATGGAGTAAGAAGGAAAGTAAGTATACAGAAATAAGAAAGATAAAAGCCCGGGGGGGGGGGGAGGAAAGCTAGATGGGTTAATTTAAGGTAAGAAAAGCTGGCTAGAAACAAGCCAAGCTAAGGCCAGGCACTCATAATTAGGAATAAGATTCCGTGTGTGAAGCTTATCCTTGGGAGCTGGATGGCAGGCCATGCTCATCTCTGAAGAAGATTCGAGAAGACAGTACAGGACCAGGCAGGTAGACACTCCTGATGTTAAGCCCACCTTTTCGATAGAAGGGATAGATGTGGACCCTAAAGTACACCCCGGAATGTTCTGATCCACATGATCCACACGCCCTCCAACAGGAGAAGGCACACATACTCAAAAGGCCAGCGAGTTGAGTTTCCATTCATGGCCAGGGGGAATGTAAGCTGGTCGGCCACTGGGGAGTCACCTGGTAGTTAGTTGTTGAGGAAGGTAACGGTCAGCTGGCCTCTGAGCCAGATGTCCCATCCGTACTTACATAAACGCTCACGTAGGAACTCAAGGCACACTCATAGCCAGATTCGTGAACATTCAAAGGTAGAACCCACTCAAGCATCTATTGAGTAGGTCATGTGATGTGCGGTTGATCTAGACAATGCAGCATTATTCTCCCACACATAGGAAGGAACATCCAATGCTCGTGACAACATGGCGAGAAACACCGAACCAGAATGATTAGTGAGCAGGGCTAAGTGTTACAGGCCTGTCACCCAGCTAGCTACTCAGGAGGCTGAGGAAGATCCCAGATTCAAGGCATATCTGTGACACAGTGAGTTCAAGACCAGCCTGATTAACTAAGCAAGATGCTGTCTCAAAATAAAAAGATTTAAAAAAGAAGGTGAAAGGCTGTGGACATAGCTCAGTAGTATTGTACTCATTTATAATCCCCCAGTGAGGGGCTGGGGTGTGGCTCAGTGGCAGAGCCCTTGCCTAGAATCCCCCAGTGAGGGGCTGGGGTGTGGCTCAGTGGTAGAGCTCCTGTTTAGCATGCAGAAGGCCCTGGTTTTATTTCAGGGGTCATCATGGGTAGAGAATAGGGAGGCGGATAGCTAAGGGACATGAGTTTCTTTCTGTTGAAAGGGCTCAGCTTATGTGGGGACTGCATGTGTGGATGGATGGGTTGAAGGCATGCAAATTGCACGTCAATTGAACACTGTCACAAAGAGCGACCATGCAGAGTTGCTGTGTGACTGCCAGGGCACATTAACTCTGTCTGCATTGACTTCTGTAACAAGTTCTCCATTACATTAATTTACTTATTTCGTGTTATGGGGAACTGGGGTATGGAGGTCAGCGAACAACTTGTGGGAGCCAGTTCTCTCTTCCCACTCTGTGGATCTTACCGAGTGGAACTCAGGCTGTGAATCCTGATGGCAGACACCTTTACCCGCCCGCCCAGCCATCTCTGAATTTATTTTTCACCATTAAAAAGAAAGAAAGAAAGGAAGGAAGGGAGAAAGAAAGAAAGAAAGAAAGAAAGAAAGAAAGAAAGAAAGTGAGTAAGTAGGGATTGGGAGATGGCTCAGCGTATGCACTGATATTCCACCAAATAGACCCAAGTTTGGCTCCAGCACCCACATGGCAGCTCATAAATGCCTGTAACTCCAGCTCCAGGGGTATCAATGCCTCTGGCCTCTACAGGCCCTGCAATCTTTGGACAGGCGAGAGAGCCTGCGCTGGCGCACACGCGCGCGCGCGCGCGCACACACACGCACGCACGCACGCACGCACGCACACCATGACCAGGACAACCAGCATTCTCGCTGTGGTGGCACAGGCCTTTACTGGGGAGATTGAAGCAGGAGGATGAGGAACCCAAAGCCAGTCTGGGCCACACGAGACCCTGCCTCTCAAAACCACATCCAAAATCAACAAGGCAAAGCTGGGCGAGACTAACACTTAGACAACAGGATTGGGCTTTCTCTCAGTACGAGATACAGACAACAGCTTCACCCGGAACTGACTGATGGAGATCATCTTTCCCCTACCTTTCTAGGTAAACACAATCATGCATGGGTTTGTGGGACCACGTGCCCCGGGATTAACTTTGCCTTATGCTTCCTGGCTGTGTAACCGGGAGAGAAAGTCCTCCCTTCTCTGTGCTCAGTTCCTAGGTCCATCCTACAAACACCTTCTGAGGAAGGTTCTGGACACTTAGTCTCCAGGTGGGGATATGGTTCAGTGGATAAGTACTTGCTGCCATGCATGATTGATGACCTGAGTTCTAGCTCAGTACCCATTTGGCAGAAGGGGAGAATTAATCAACTCCCATAAGATGTCCATCGACCTTCATCCTCAGGCATGGCACATGCATGTACACCCACACATGCCACATTAAACCACATACACATACACACACCACATCACATCAAACCACCCCACCCACCCTCACACATATACACACAAACACTCACACACATTAAAACACAACTACCCCACATCACACACTCCACAAACACATACATATGTGCATGTATGTATGTATGTATGTATGTATGTATGTGTATACATATGTATATAGTTGCTGGGCACTACAGTTCTTGCCTTTATCAAAGCATTGGGGAGACAGAGGCAGGCAAATCTCTGAGTTCTAAGCCAGCTTGGTCTACACAGAGACGTCCAGGTCATCCAGGAACATAGACCCTGTTTCAAAAAACAAACAAACAGGTAGCTCTGGCTGTCCTGGAACTAGCTCTGTAGACCAGGCAGGCCTCTAACTTCCAGAGATCTGCCTGACTCTGCTTCGCAAGTGCTGAAATTAAAGGTGTGTACCACCACAACCCCATTTAATAACTAAGGCAGAGAGCAATTGAGTAAGACACCCTTTGGCCTCCATACACAAGGATCAAAGACTGGAATGCCCAATTTGAACCCCAGCCCTGTCATTTCTGATTATCCCACAGGGCAGCTCCTGTCAACCCTCCCTACCTCAGGCCCTTTGCTGTAACCCTTCTGTGTGCACAACTGCCTTCCTGTTTGAATACACGAGGCATGCTTCCTCATTTCCTCAAACATCCTTGCTCTAACATCATCTTCCCAGTCTCCACTCCCACGAGACACGGAAAACACACCCACATGCACCCACACCCACACAAAATAACACATGAATATTCCTGGCAGCATTATTCCAGAAAACCCAACACAGAAAGACTCTCCTCCACTAAGAGACAGAAAATCCAGACAACCCGGCTCAGGAAGGACACAAAATGATTTGTGAGTTAACACAGCTGGACCCTGACCACATGACACTGCCTGAACCACTGCCCATCACATCCCGTTATTTATCTGAAGTACTCAGAGGAGGCAAAACCGGAGGTAGAAGACAGAATGGAGATGCGTGGCTGCCAGGGGTGGGGGTGGGGGGGGGAGCAGACAGTAAGCACTGGGTGGGCCTAGGGTTTCCCTTTGGAGTAGTGAAAGGTTCTAGAACTACAGAACAGGATGTTTGTAGACACAAATGGAGAGGAAGCCACGTAACTGTGTGTTCCACACGCATATCTTACAGTCGGTGAATTATGTCTCAGTAACACTTTGGGCAAGGGTTTTTGTTTTCTTGTTTTGTTTTTACCCTGGCTAGCCTTGAACATAGGGTGATCTTCCTGCCTCTGTCTCCTAAGTGCTGGTGGAATTACAGGCATGAAATAAAAGTAATTTTTAAAAATTTAGACGGGGAGTGGTCGCACACACCCTTAATCCCAGCCCCCAGGAGGCAGAGGCCAGCCTGCTCTACAAGAGCTAGTTCCAGGAGCTACACAAAGAAATCCTATCTCAAAAAACAAAGCAACAATAAAAAATTCATATCCAGGCAGTGGGGTCACACACCTTTAATCCCAGCATCTGGGAGGCAGAGGCAGGTGGATCTCTGTGAGTTCAAGGCCAGCCTGGCCTACAGATTGAGTCTAGAACAGCCAGAATTGTTATACAAAGAAACCCTGCCCCAAATAATAATAATAATAATAATAATAATAATAATAATAATAATAATAATAATAATAACAACAACAACAACTAAACACCATTTTAAGTTAGGGAGCTGGGGGTGTAGCTCATTTGGGAGAAAGCTTGCCCGACACTCACAAAGCAACAGATTCCATCCATCCACGGCATGGCATCAACCAGGCACGAAGGACCAGGCCCATAATTCCAGCATTCAGGGGAGTGAGTTCAAAGTCATTCTTGCCTATATAAGTTCAAAGCCAGCCTCAGCTGTATGAGATGCTGCTGTAGAAACAGTAAAATTTTACAGGAGAAGGAATGAGATATACGGCCATGGTCACCCCAGCTCGGTCCTGTGGAATGAACGATACCCACAAGACCCATGGGAGACACAGGAAGTCCCTGAGGAGTTGTGGTGAGGATGCAGTGACGATGGCATACCAGAAACCAGAGGCCTTGAACCAGACCTATGATTCACTGCCTTGGCATTTGCCAGTAAACTGATGGGTCAGAGGTGTACTACAGAACACACTGAAGTCTCCTTTGCCACCAGGACTAATGAAGACATATTTCAGAAGCAGGAAAGGGGGCGCATTTTCTGATGTTGTGGTTCTGTTTAAGATTTGTTTGTTTGTCTGTTTTGGTTTCATCCCAAGTCTCTAGGCCGCACACACCCTTGGCTCACATCCTCCACCACAGGACACACCCTACCCCATCACTGGAGACAGAGGCATATGACCTCCAGGCCTGGATGCACTCCTGAAGCAGCCTTCCTTCTGGACAAGCGAGCCAACTGAGCGGCACAGGTCTCCCAGCCCCAACCTCACCCCCAAAGCTTTCTAAAACAGGACCAACCAGAAGCCATAGGACGCAGCGGGTGGGGGTGGGCAGGGAGGACCACACTGCCTCTGCACAATTCAGAGAACACACTGAAGAAGATAATAAGTCAATAAAAAAATAAAGTAATTTGGGCGTTGGTGGCCCACGCCTTTAATCCCAGCACGTGGGAGGCAGAGTTTGAGGCCAGCCTCGTCTACAAGAGCTAGTTCCAGGACAGTTAGGGCTGCCCCCCCACAAAACAAAACAAAACAAACAATCAATAAACTCTATGAGATGTGGAGGTAGCTGGGGGAACAAAAGTGCATAGGAGCAAACTAATTGACCTAAGTTCTAGCCCATCATTTAAAAGGCACACACAGAGGCTGGAGATACCAGCTCAGTAGCTAAGAGCATTGGCTGCTCTTGCACAGAGAGGATCAAAGTTTAATTCCCAGCATCCATATGGTAGCTCATGACCACCTCTAACTCCAGTTACAAAGAATCCAATGTCCTCTTCTGACCTCCACAGGCACACACGTGGCAAACAGATATACATGCAGTCATGTATATGGCAAAACATTCATACACAAAAAATAAAAAATATTTAAAAGGCACGTATCTGTAATCCCAGAGACTCCTAAAATGAGATGTAGAGACAGAATCAGCCTGAAACTTCCTCGAGCAAGCCTGGGGCATACATCCCAACAGCAGAAACCATGCCTCAGCGAGAAAACCAACTCTTAAATGAAGCCGAGTCCTCCATACTCGCTCCAGGGTACGGACACACACACAAATAAAAATACAATTAACAAATTTTAATTAAATTCAATTTTAAAAAGATGAGAGTTCAAGGCCTCTCTGAACTACAGAATAAGTCAAATCTAGTCTGGACAATTTAATGAGCCATTACCTTAAAATACAAAGATTTTTCAAAATTATTGCAGTGGTGATTATGATACAGCCCAGTGGGGACTGAGGTATATCTCAGTGGTAGAGCCCTGCCTAGAATCCCCCAGTGAGGGGCTGGGGTGTGGTTCTGTGGTGATACACATGTGTAGCATACAGAAGGCTCTCATGTTCAACCTAGGAGTGGGGAGGGAAACAGAGGGAAATGTAGAGCAGAGAAGATTCCATACTGCTCCTAAGGAACTGATTTCTAAAAACAGAAAACCAAAATAGTAAAGCATTTACTACATTCGTGCTTTCAAGTAATGGTTACTGACAGCACAGCTTGAAGAGCTGACCCCCACCTCCCAGCCCCGCCTCTCCATACAACACCCCATGGACAATCCCATTTCTGATTCCAAGAAGGGTCTTCCAGACCAGTCGTGGTGGCGCAGGCCTTCAGTCTCAGCACTTGGGAGGCAGAGGCAGGCGGATCTCTGAGAGTATGAGGCCAGCCTGGTCTACTGAGCGAGCTCCAGGACAGCTGGAGTTTCATCTTAATATTCGGTCTCAAAAATAAACAAGTAAATATTAAATAGGGAAAACAAAAACAAAACAGTTGCTTCCTTCAACCCACAAATATTTAGTGGACACTCACTGTGTCCCAGACCTGGGGAGGCCCCATCCCCCCCTCAGAGCTTAAACTGTTACTAAAAGAAAACTCAGCAGAATCATAAAACGGCAAAGAAATTAACACAACTCATCAACCAGGTGAAGGGCTAAGAACCACTGGTTGGGATGGGGGGGGGTGACGGGGACAACGCACCATCTCCATCATTCCTCTCTTCCTCTTCTCCCCCGATTTCTTTACAAGTCTCAATATGGAGCCCCATCTGGCTGGAACTCACTGTATAGACCAAGCTGGCCTTGAACTCGAAGAGACCCACCTGCCTCTGCCTCCTGAGTGCTGGGATTAAAGGTTCCACCATCAGGCCTGCCTGCTATATATTACTGTATCTCTGCAGGGTGTGTGTGTGTGTGTGTGTGTTTAGGGAGGGGGGCCCATGTAGCCATACACATATGGAGGTCAGAGAACAAACAGCTTTGTAGAGCTGGGGTTCGTGGTCCAACTCAGATCACAAGGCTGATGTGTAACAAGTGCCTTTACCTGCTGACCCCCCCTTCTGTGTGTGTGTGTGTGTGTGTGTGTGTGTGTGTGTGTGTGTGTGTGTGTGTGAGCTTTTAACATGGTGGTCATAGCAAGCTTGGCAATGGTGACCTTGAAGCAGGGACCAGGGAGCTAGGTGGGAGAAAGTATCCCAGGCTGAGAGGTGAGCAGTGCAAAGACACTGAGGCAGAATGGTCTCAAGGGCTCCAGGAACAACCAGGCCACTGAGACAGGGGTGAGAGGGCACTGGGAATGAAGTCAGCCAGCAGCGTGGGCTGGGGAGTAGGCAGGGCCTGTCCTGGGGACAGTGGGCTGAGTTCTGTGTTTTGACCTTCAGGGCTGTCCCTGTACCCCCTGCAAGCTTCCGCTGCAGTCCAGGCCCCGGAGCACTGAGATGGCATTATCAACAAGTTGCTTCTATTGTCCCATGTTCTCCTATGTCTGGTCCTTTCTGTTTGCCAGGCTGCAGGCTCTAACCTCCGAGGGCTCCTGGAATGAAGGCGGTGAGCACAGACCATCAGCTAAGCAAATGGAAAGAAGGGGGGGGGGAGACAGAAAGACAGACAGGGAGAGGGAGACAGAGAGAGACAGAGAGAGACAGAGAGAAAGACAGAAGAGAAGGAGACAGAGAGAGAGGGAGGCAGAGAGAGACAGAGACAGAGAGACGGAGACAGAGACAGTGAGAGAGACAGAGAGGGACAGAGAGAGACGGAGACACAGAGAGAGAGAGGGAGACAGAGAGAGACAGAGACAGAGGGAGACAGAGAGAGTGAGACAGAGACAGACAGAGACAGAGAGAGACAGAGACAGAGAAAGAGGGACAGAGAGACAGAGAGAGAGACAGAGACAGAGAGAGAGGGGGAGAGAGGAAGAGAGAGAGGGGGGGGAGAGAGAGAGAGAGGGCTCCAGCACATGCATGCAAGTGCACACACCCCTCTGTCCTGGGTCAAAAGCAGGCAAGCAGATCTTTAAATTCAAAGCCAGCCTGGTTATAGAGCTAGTTCTAAGACAGCCAAGGCCACACACACACACACACACACACACACACACACACACACACACACACACACACACAATCTTGAAAAACAAAAACAAACAAAAAGACTCCATTTCATCATTTGTAACCCAGGCTGGCCTAAAATTGTATAACCCAGCATGACCTTGAATTCCTGCTTCTCCTGCCTCTGCCTCCCGAGTGCCAGAATTACAGGCGTGTGCACCGTACGTAGTGCTGGGGATCAAACCCCGGACGTCGTGGATCTGGGCAGGCACTCTACCCAGTGCTCCACAGTCCAGGCTAGTGGGTCCCACCCATTTATCAACCACATGGCCACCAAACAAGGGGCCAGGCTAGACACTGCGACCGCTGTTTTTGTTTTGTCTTGTTTTTAGCACAGGGTCTCACCATGTAGCCCAGGCTGGCCTGGAACGCGTGATCTACCTGCCTCAGTCTCCTGAGTGCTGGGATCGTAGGTCTGAGCTACCACACCCAGCTTTTAACTGATCTGTTCAGGCCACCCTTTAGGGGTACCTTTCCAGCTGACAGACCTAGAGCTCACAAGAGCCCTCACCCCAGGTGACAACAGCAGCAGTTTAGCAAGCTCGTGTCGATTAGCAACGCATATCTGCTGAATAAATGAACAACACTTTTTTCCCATGCTTCTTCTTACAGATTTAAGGTCGTGAGGACCAGAGAGGGTAAGCTGGTGACTCTTGGTCACACAGGATGTGCACAAGGGAAGTGGTTTCACACACACACACACACACACACACACACACACACACACACACACACTTTTCCTTCATCTCCCAAGGTCTTTGCTCAATCAATACTCAGGCTCACCTGGGCAAAGGTGCTTGCCACAAAGCCTGACGACCCGACTTCCACCCCTGACCCTTACACTTGGTGCAGGCGCCACACAAAATAATTCAAATAAATAAATGTCTATAAAAATATTTCTGTAGTCAACATTCATATGTTAAGCACTGAGGCACGAGGCTACATACCCTGGGCCCAGTCTAGAAGCTGAGGGGACAGCCTAGCATATGACAAAGATCCCTGTTCACTCAAGAGTTTACACCTATCCACCGGGCTGACACTTGAGACAGGGTCTCACCACACAGCCTTGCTGTCCTTGAACTTGCAAGAGATCTGCCTGTTCCTGCTTCCTGACAACTGGGATTACAAGTGTGTGCCACCAGTCCTAGCCTACCCGGGCTTTTTAAACTTACGTCAGTTTTAAGAATTACGTTAATTGTGTCAGTCCGTGTATGCACGCACGTGGGCACCTGTGCCGCAGAGTGGGCATCTGTGGGGGTCAGGGGTCAGAGGTCAGTTTGCCAGGTCTCTTTTTGCGGCGTGGCTTGTGGGGATCAAACTCAAGGGGCAGGTTTGGTAGCGGGCACCCTTTTCCACCGAGCCGTCTCCCTGGCCCTCAACTGGTCTGTTTTGTTTGTTTGTTTATTTGTTGGAGAATTCACTACAGAGACTGGCTGGCCCCAAGCTCACAGAGATCCGCCCGCCTTTGCCTCCAGGTGGGACTAAAGGCGTGCGCCTCCATGCCTGGCTGTTTGTTTCAGAAAGCTTCATTTTAACTGATGCGTCTGTTGTGGTGGTATGTGCATGTGAGTGCAGGTGCTGGCTGGGCTGGGGTAGGACTTGTCTGTTTAGAGGGGCTCCAAAGGATTGAGCAAGGAAAAAGAAGGAAAAAGGAATGAGTGATGGACGAGGACAGAGCACAAGCCAGGGACCGGCCAGTGCACTGAGCCAGGCGGGGCTCGTACCAGTAATCCCCAGGGCGGAGTCTCTGATAACTGACACGATGACCTCATGGGGAATGACCTGTTTCCTTATTTTGGGTTTTGTGGACTTCTGGAAGTAAGGACACGAGGTCCAACCTGAGCCTGTTCAGTGAGAATATTAGACAGCCTAGCAAAGAGACAGCTAAGCCACTAGGGAGAAAATGGCTGTCCCTCCAGGATCCCTTTATAGGCCTGGCTTAGCTTGCTTCCCACCAAACTATGTAGCTCACGTGACCTGCCCGTGGCACTTGGTATGTGAAGGGCAGGCCCTGATCCAGCCCCGCCAGGAGCTTCCCCTTCCTCCCCAACCAGCAGGCAGGCTAAACTCACAAGCTGGCCTCAAGCTCTGGCCCTCAGAGGGCAAGTGTTCCAAACCATAGCACAGGTCCATCATACCCCGTTACTGCTCATGCCAGATCTGACCAGGATCTGGGGACCAAGAAATAACCGGGGCAAGACCTGAAGACAGCAAGTGGGGTTTGCAACACACAGGACCTCAGGTACATAAAGAGGAAAGTGAGATTCAGCCACATATAGATAAGCATGTTAACCTTTAAAATCTCCCAAGGTTGCCTAGCATGGTGGTGGCCCACATCTGTGGTCCCAACACTGGAGTAGTTACGGCAGGAAGGTCAAAAGTTCAAGCCTTCTCAGTTGCAGAGAGTTCCAGGTCCGCCTGGGTTACACAGAGGAATCTTGTTCTCCTTACTCTCCCCCCCACACCCCAATTAAAAAAAAAAAAAAAAAACCTACAACCAGGAAATCAAAGTCCTGTGGCTGTGGCTCAGTTGGTACAGGGCTTGCCGAGTCCAGGGTTCCGTCTCCAGCATCATATAAACTGGGTGTGGAGGCAGAGGGCTGTAATCCCAGCACTTGGAAAGGCTGGTAGAAACAGTCAGGATTATCGGAAATTCAAGGCCATCCTCAGCTACACAGCAAGTTAAAGCCAGCCTGGACTGTGTGAGTCTCAGAAAAAACAGAACGGGCCAGTGCAAGGATTCAGTGAGTAAAGATGCTAACAGTGAGCCTGGGAACTGGAGATGGATCCCTGTGATGGCCTGGTGGAAGGAGAACACTGACTCCTGCAAGCTGTCCCCTGACTTCCTCATGGCTTAAACACGCACATGTGTACACACGCATGCACGGGCACACTTGCAGAGTAAAATAGAACTGTGAAGCAATTTCAAACACAACAGGGACCAATCAAAGCCCTCCTGGCGACGCGCTCTCTCAAAAGGTAGCTTTTCAAATCCTCCCACAGCATCCCCATGGTCAGCTCTGGGGTTACCCAGCAGCCAGACTCCAATTCTTTCAGCCAGATGTATGAATGTTCACACGGAGCTCAGGAAAAGAGTGGACACACATCCTGCCTCCAGGGCACGTCCCTGGGGCCCAGTGAGTCACCTCAGCCGCTCGGGCTCACCACCACCTTCCCTGGGCTGCTTGAGCCGAGATGTGGCTGTGGCCTCTGCTGCTAGAAGAGGTCTTTTGTTCATCGCCCAGCATGCAAGCCAACGGGTTCTGAGTTGGACAGACTCCGAAACGGATCTGTTTCTTCCTCTCTCCCCCACTATAGGCAAGGTCCTGACGATCCTGGTGCCCCTGTCTCCTCAGTGCTGAGAATACTGGCACAACCTACAGCATTTGGCTACAATTCCAGAATCCTCTCTTGCAACACCCATCCAGCCCATCCTCTTTTCTAACATCACAGTCGACGCTCGAGAACCAGCCAGCCAGCCCCAGGCTGCTGTTGGCCAGTGCCCCCAAAATCTAGCACAGGCCTGGCACCAATTGGCCGCTCTACAGCTCTGGTTATGTGTTCGAGGGACAAGAATGGTGAAGCCCACAGAGGAATGCAACTTGGCAAGCCTCCTGTATATAAGGCCGTGCTGCCTCTGCCTCTCCCAGGAAGCATTCTTGCATAAGAGGTGTGAGGTGCAGGGATGGAAAAGAGATGTCAAGTCAGGTCACTCCCAGGCTCTAACCATCACCCGCCCCCAGGATCCCAGCTCACTCAGAATCAGAGCCACGTCCTGGCCAAAAACACAGAATGGAAACTTTAGACCAACAAAGATGATGGCTAATCAGCTCTGGACACCTAAAGGGCTAGGCGTAGGGTCTGTCACTAAGCTATTGCATTAATTCAGGGAATGGAGATGTAAATCATCAGTAGAGCCCCTGCCTAGAATCCCCCAGTGAGGGGCTTGGGTGTGGCTCAGCAGTAGAGCCCCTGCCTAGAATCCCCAGTGAGGGGCTGGAGATATCCTTTAGCTACCTAATATGCTAGAAGCCCTAAGTCTGATCCTTAGCAGAAACAAAATAGTCAATCTATAGGAGGCAGAAAAGAGTGGGAATGAGGCGTGTGGCGGGGGTGGGGGAGGGGTTGAACAGAGGAGATATGTAGAAGAGAAATAGCAAGACAGAAGAGTTAAATCCAACCACATAAAAAAATTATAGTAAACATAGCCTGGAATGGTATTCATGCCTGTTGCCCCAGGTGCTGGGGAGGGAGAGACATGAGAATCATTTGAGCCAGGGATTTCAGGACAAGCCTGGGTTTCAAACAACACCTTGTCCCAAAAATTTAAAAGTAAGCTAGGCAGTGGTGGCGCACACCCTTGATCCCAGCACTCAGGAGGCAGAGGCAGGTGGGTCTCTTAGTTTAAGGCCAGCCTGGTCTACAGAGGGAATTCCAGGACAGCCAGGGCTCCACAGAGAAACCCTGTCTCAGATCTCACACACACTCACTCACACACACGCACACACGCACGCACACAGTCCTGCAAGTTTTCCTCTGACCTCCACACTGTGCTACGGCATGAGTAACCCCTTCAAAAAAAAACAATGCAAATGAATAAAAGAAAATCTGTTTTTTAATTGGTATCTTTGGGTGTCGAGTTGACAAGGAGCAAACTTGTAGTGACTGACAGTGATTGTCAGCTTGACAGCATCTAGAATTACAAGCCTCAGGGTGAGACTGTGAGAGTTCCCGGACCAGGTTAAATGAGGTGGGAGATCCACCCTTAACGCAGGGGCACGGTTCCAGGGGCTGGGAGTCCTGACCGAATGTGGAGAAGGGAGGCGAGCACCCACATTTGCTCATCAGCTTCCTCACTCTGCATGCAATGTGACTGGCCACCCGACCCGGCCACAACCATGCTTCTCGACCCTGGTGGCCTTCACCCTTGAACTGTACACTAACAAACCTTTGCTAATAAACCTTCCCATAAAGAAGGAAAGGAGGAAGAAAGGGATGGGGGAGAGAAAGAAAGGAAGTCTGTCTGTCTGAGACCTGCCCGCAGTGGATCAGAGCCTATATGCTACCAGGATCTTCAAGGGGTTTGTGAGCACATGACAGTTTCAGGCCATCACGCTACAGCCCAACCTCATCTGTTCCACGGGAGGTACAATCTCAAGTCACAAAGCCTCAATGACAGTAAAGCAAGAACAGCTGGGAAAGAGTTGGGACCTTCTGTCATTGGAAATGAATTCCACAGGCCACCCCTCCACCCACCCAGGCGACGTGGATCTGCAGTCACTCAAAAAATGCTTACTTCTTCATCCCTACCCCAACTCACTGGGCAGATGCCCCTCAGTCGCCTTGGCTGTCCTTAATGTCAACAGTCACTATACAGGGAGGCCAGGGGCTGAAGTTTGAAATATCTACAACACCAGTTACTGAGAGGAGCACAGACCTTCGGTGACCTAGGATGTCATCTTTCTGACCAGCGAGAAGGCAGCAGAAGAACCAGAGGCTGGGAGGAGAGGGCTCTTGCTCTGTGCACATCGGTTTATTACCAGCCCTGAGTACAAGGAGGTGCTCTCACATGCATCTACAGACTCCAGGGAGCTGGCGACCAGGGTTATGTTAACAAAGGCATGAAGGGAAAGGGAATTCTGAGATGCATCAGTCATAGCTTAGGGGCAAGTAGGGGATAAGGGAGAGAGTAAGATATTTTCCAAAGTGGCCTGGGCTTTCTGGCCCTGGACTCTAAAACCAAGAGGCCTCACGGCTTGTGAATAAAAAATCCGGCAGTGTGTGTGTGTGTGTGTGTGTGTGTGTGTGTGTGTGTGTGTTGATGCTGATGCTGATGATGCTATGCAGCAAGGCAATGAGTATCTCCATGCCTTAGTTTCTTCCTCTGTGAAATCATGAAATAGGCTACTCCTGAGCCAAACTCCTAAACTCAGCAGTGGGTAATAGCACAATAAAAAAGGTCTATCCCAGAGCATAGACAGACCATGGCGAGGCAACACAGATTATCATAATCTAGAAAGTAGAATGTACATAAAGCCCTTAGATAGGGCTGGCACTCGGTTGGTAGGATGCTTATCCAACATGCACGAAGACCTGGGTTCAAATCCCAGCACAGCATAAACTGGGCATGGTGGTTGGTATATCTGGGAGTGGGAGGTTCAGGAATTCAAGGTCATCTTTGGCTGTATTGTGAGTTCAGAGAGCTGGGCTGCATGAGCCGCTGTCTCAAAAATGAGTCCTCAAATCCACTGAAAGGACTCCTAATCCTTTTTCCAAATTGGACCAGGGATGGTAGTGCATGCAGGAGGCAGAGGCATCACTGTGAGGCTGAGGTCAGCCTAGCGAGTGCCAGACCAGCCCGGGCTACACAGTGAGAGCCTGTCTCAGAAGAAAAAGAAAAAAAACCTGGAGGGTATACAGTTATCGCAGTGTTTTTCTAGGGAAAGGTCTGTGGCCTCTAGGGGACCCCTAAGGGGAATCTGAAGACCCAAGAATCGCACTGCTTATAGAAGAAACAAAGGCCCCTGGCCCAGGCCAGGCAGGAAGACTTCCTAAGTGTTCTCCACCACTAGGATAGCCTTAGTCCCCTCATTCTTAGTCCCTAGGGGCCTCAGCAGCCAATGAGGGGCAGACCGACCAACTGGGAGGGAGCTAAGCTCAGCCACACACGCTCCGGCCTCTTCCAGAACATTCCACCACCATCAGATTCTTAGAAACCGGGCGTCCTCCACACCCCACTACCGGCGTGAAAGTTGGGTGTAGCCTCCTCTCCCAAGCAAATACGGACTTCAGATCCATTACGTGTTAGGTCCCGTTAGGGACAGGGGCTCTGGGCAGACGCCTGCTTGGGGGCCAGGGGTGGAGCATGGAGAAACAGCTCCAGGCTGAAAACAGCCCAGAAAAGACAGGTGAGAGAAGGATCCGGGAGCCTGAGTATGGGAAGAGCAGATAAAGGGCAGGAGATAAGGTCAGGGCAAGGAGCCTGGTCACAGGGACTTCGGAAGGAAGGACAGGGCTTTCCACCTCACAGAGCCTGGAACCATAAATGTTCCAGGCAAAAAGGCAAAACTGTTTTGATTTTTCCAGTTTTATAGCTGCCTTCGCTTGTCCTTTCTCCACGCAGGCGTCCATCATCCGTTCCTTATCTTTTTATCCCCTTTTACACTTGTCTGTGTATGTGAGTGCATGTAAAGTGGTGTATGTGGAGGTCGGAGCAGTGGCGGTGGGCTGCTTCTCTCCTAACACGTGGATCCCATGAGCCAAGCTTAGGTAGTCAGGGTTGGCAGCAAGCATCTTTTTGTTTGTGTGTTTGTTTGGTTTTCGGTTTTTCGAGACAGGGTTTCTCTGTGGCTTTGAACGCTGTCCTGGAACTCGCTCTGTAGACCAGGCTGTCCTTGAACT
This sequence comes from Cricetiscus sungorus, assembly GCA_030556225.1. NCBI lineage: Eukaryota > Metazoa > Chordata > Mammalia > Rodentia > Cricetidae > Cricetiscus > Cricetiscus sungorus. The sequence goes on along the minus strand of JANBXA010000305.1, from coordinate 3,877,398 downwards.
CATAGAGATCCTCCAGCCTCTGCCTCCAACGCCCAGCTATTTGTTTTCTTTGTATAGCTTTGAAGCCAGTTTTGGAACTCGCTCTGTATATCAGGCTGGCCTTGAACTCAGAGATCCACCTGCCTTTGCCTCCGGGAATGATGGGATCGAAGGTGTACCACCAACGCCCAGCTCAGCATCTTTTATAGAGCCATTCATTACACACTCCCTGACTTTTTTTTTTTTTTTTTGAGACGGGGATTCACAGGACCCAGGGGGAGCTTGCTATTATTATTGAGGGTGGCCTTGAACTCCCTATCCTCCAGCCTCATTGGCCCTCCCCACAGGCCCACCTTTCCACCCTCCTAGGCGCCTAACAAGTGGTTCAGGCTGGGTTCCCTCCCTAACCCACTGACCTTGGTGCCCCTAAGCTAAGACATTTCTGGAAACTCCCGGCTTTCTTCAGGAGGAGGCACTGACTTTCACACCTGGGCGAGATTCTCCTCCCTACAAGCACTGGGTGGATGGCTGGGTTCTCAGACCTGTGAGTTCCTTCTTCCAGAGCTGCCCTCATGCAACCTCCCTCTGCCAACCCAGGGGTGTCTGAGCGTTCTCGTGGGAGGGTTGCCCCCATACCACGTCTCCACTACCTGCTCAGACCTGTGGCCTTGGCTCTTGCTAGACATTCTCTTTGACACCCTCTCCATCCGCAAAACCACACCGCTCACACCCACCCTCTTCTTCGGCCCACCCACCCTTGGGAAGCTGCAGGTGGCTTTAAAGGAGCAAGTCACCTTAGGCTCAGGGCAGCTTCTTACTGCTCGCACTGTGTCCAATGCCCACAGAGAACACTCTACTTCAAGACGCTTGCCAGGATGCACACCCCAGGTGGAAACCTCCGCCCAGCCGGGAACATGGATCCCAGATCTCCCTCCCCTGACAGGGAGGCAAAGTTCTGGCTCATGGCACTCTAGGAGACCACACACCACAGGCCAGGAAGATGCCTCAGAATGGGTCAGAATTAAGTAGCAGCAAATCCGCTGGGAGGTGGCAGTGCATACCTTTAATCCCAGCACCCGGGAGGTAGAGGCACAGGGATGTCTGTGAGTTCGAAGTCAGCCTGGTCTACAGAGCAAGTTCCAGGACAGCCAGGGTTATTTCACAGAGGAAACCCTGTCTTTAAAAAGTAAAAATAAAATAAAATAAAAAGTAGCAGCAAATCTTAACTCAGGCAGCAGTTTGGCAATGAGCCTTGGAGAAGTCAGCTCTCTGCCTCTGGAACAGACAGATAGCCAGATGTAACTTGGGAGTCTAGCCTGTACATTTTTTCACCTACCTCTCCTCACTGACACCCACAACCATACCACCAAACCACCACACCAGTGTTGGGGATGTACTCAGGACACCTTCCATCTAAAACTATGCTCTACTAGAAGGCAAGATGGCTAGGCAAGTGAAAGGTGCTTGCAGCTAAGCACAAGGACCTGAGTTCAAATCCCAAGACCACACAGCAAAAAAGAAACAACCTGGAATTGTCCTCTGCCCTCCACTCACGTATTGTGGCATGTACTCCCTCCTCATATACACAAACCAATAAATAAATGTAATAAAGTATTTTTGTTTGTTTTTCAAGACAGGGTTTCTCTGTAGCTTTGGAACTGTCCTGCGACTAGTTCTTGTAGACCAGGCTGGTCTCAAACTCAGAGATCCTCCTGCCTCTGCCTCCCAAGTGCTGGGATTAAAGGCATGCACTACCGATGCCAGGCAATAAAAGATTAACAAAAAAAAGGAGAGAAAAATGCTCTACCACTAGGCCAAGCCATATCTGTGGCTCATAGAACATGGGACAGAGAAAAGCAACAGATGACGAACAGCTCGTGTGATAACTAAAAGGCAACACTTGGGGAGGAAAACACAGCAGGGACACGGCCTTCAGAGCCAGCAAAATCTGCAGAGATAGCAAAAGATGAACCACACATTGATATGGCGAGAGGACACAGGCTAGAGCAGCTGAGAGTAACAGGGAAGCCTGGGGGGGTGCATAATGCGGTTTGTATACTTTCATTGTTTCCCGATGTGTTATCATCCATCCATATATATGTATATTTATATACACATATATATGTACACACACATCCATCCATATATATGTATATTTATATACACATATATATGTACACACACATCCATCCATATATATATGTATATTCACATATACATATATACGCACGCGCGCGCACACACACACACACACACGTGTATAAAATTTAAAGGGAAAAAACGGTAGAGTCTTTTGCGAAGCCATCTGCTGTTGACTTGTGGCCTCCATCCACACAGAGGCATGAACAGTGTACTACTACAAACTATACAGCCCTGATCTGTGCACAGCGGATCCACAAAGACTGATACTAAGTGACAGATGCTCACCCTGGGGGCTGAATAAATGGCCTAGGAAGTAACGTGCTCGCTGAGCAAGTGTGAGGATCTAAGTTCAAAGCCCCAGGCGCCAGGCAAAGGCTGGGCACAGTAGCACACGTCTGATCCTTTGGCGAGATGGGAGGCTGAAACACAAGAACCCCTGAGTGCCCGTGAGCCAATAGCTTGGCGAAACAAGAAACCCTGCCTCAAACCGGGTGGAAGGCAAGGACGGGCACCCCAGGTTGTCCTGAATCCCATAAACACACATCTTGGCATGTGCATGCCCATACACATACTAACTCATGTCACACACACACATAGAAGGCATTCGACCTGAAGGGCAGCCCCGTGTGGGGATGCCTGCCCATAATCGCGGCACTTAGGAGGAAGCAGGAGGAACAGGACTTCAGCGTCATCCTTAGCTCCACTGCTAACTAGAAGCTATCCTGTGCTACATACACGAGACCCTGTCTCTACACACACACACTCAAGGATAGCACTCAACAGGTAGCATCCCACAAGTGTGAAACGCTGGTGGCCCCGGTGGCCCAGGAGCCAGGATGGCAGACACCAGGGACAGATGCTGGGAGGGTGCTAGCTGGGTGGGGCCAGGAATGTGCTGTGTCTTGATGAGGTGTGACTTAGACTGGGGCATATGCTGGCCAAGACTTGTCAAAAGACAGGGGTGGACTCTGTGTATTTTATTGTATGTAAATTACACCCTGGTGAGAAATGACGATTCATAACACTCCTTCATTACCTGAGGGAAAGTCTAAGACACCTCTGGAGGATGTTCAGACACTACTGATACGGATGGATATGTATGTATGTATGTATGTATGTATGTATGTATGTATGTGTGTGTGTACATATACATATATACTTTTACACACAAATTATTCGTTTATATAAAATATAAATAACATACCATTTTTAAAGTATGTTTAAAACTATAGTACATATATCTACATTAAAGTTCAATTTATAAGTTAGACACAGCAAGAGATTAATAATAACGACAGAAATAAAACAGGGTAATTAGGGTTTGGTGGGTCAAGGTGACTGCTACCCAAGCCTGGAGTCTGAATTCAAGCTCCAAAACACTGTAAAGATGAGAGGACAGAGCACACAGCTGTCTTTTAACCATTACACGTCTGCCATGGTGTATGCGTGCGCACGCACGCGCGCGCACACACACACACACACCTGTAAAATGGAGCAATTTAAACAATCTACCAGAGATCACGAGAATGTTATTTCTCTAAAGATGGGGGGAAGGGGAGCTCGTGTGGCCCAGGCTGGACACAAATTTTTTCTTCACAGTTCAGAATAATCTTGAACTTCTGATCCTCCTGCCTCCTCCATCTCCCAAGCACTGGGATGACAAGCACTCATGGCCACACTGTTTCAGATGTTGGGGAGTTCTGTGCACACTAGGCAAGCACTCCGCCAACCCCGTACGTGTGGACACGCGTGCTGGAGTACATGTGTGTACGGGTACCCAGAGGCCAGAGAAGAATGTGAGTGCCTTACTTATGACCGTCCGCCTTGTTCTTATGAGGCAGGGTCTCTCGATGAACCTGGAGCTAAGCTGGCAGCCAGTAAGGCCCCCACCTCTGCCCTGTGCTAAGGACGGGGACACATGGGGGCCATGCCCAGCCTTTGATGTGGGTGCTGGGATTCCAACACAGACCCACCTGCTTGTGCCGAGCCGCTGTAACGGGAAACACTGAACCATCTATCTCTCCAAACCCCGGAGGTACCTTTCACCCAGTTGTGCTTGTTCATATTTCTTTGCTTTATTTTGTAAGGCAGTGTCTTCTGTACCCCAAGCTGGCTTCAAATTTGCTATGTGGCAGCGGATGGCCTTGAACTCTTGGTCTTCCTGCCTCCACCTACCAAGTGCACAAATTCACTCATGTGTCACTTCGCTGGGATTTTTTAAGGGTGTTTGTTCATTCCGAGGCAGTCTTGCTCTGTGGGATCCCCCACTTCAGCCTCCCAAGCGATGGGTGACAGGTATGTGCCATCCCATCATGCTCGGCTTCAACGTGCGTCTTACTACACTGTACTAGCCTCTCTTGCTCAACTTGACTAACTGAACCCGTGAAGCAGAGGGGCCATTATGAGGTACCTTAGGTTCTACCAACGCCCCCAGAGACCTTGCTCCCCTACGCCAGGCACGTGAGACGCCACGCGTACCCCAGGTCCAGTGTACTGCCTAGACACAAATTGTCTTGGGAAGGCATCTGGACAGACAAGCTGCAGAAGCTCCACACCTGGATCAGGAGAACCTCACCTTCAGGTACCCTGGAATGCTGGGGTGGCAAGGCTCCCTCCCCATGAGCTCTGTCAAAGTCCCTAGGGTCATTAGCAATGGTCCCACGGCCTTAGACAAGTCTCTCAGCTCAGTGTGCCCTGGAGCCTGCTCAGGACAAAGGAGACCAGGGAAGCGTCACCCAAGAATCGAGAGTCCCTCCAAGCAGAGGGACAGACAACAGGAAGGGGGCAAGGCAGCTGTGTCAGGCTGGACTGTGTTCCCCTGTGTCCCTGTGTGTCCGTGCGTGTGCCCAGACTCATCACCCTTTTATTTCTCTGGTCCAATCAAACCGCAGGAAGAGCAGCTCTGTCCCCCATCTCCAGAGTTCTTCCACCAGCTGTGACCAACACGCTTCACTCCCAACGCTGACACGGAGCCTGGCACACGCACAACACTTGCCACACATGACTGCGGCTAACAATGGGGTCCTCAAGGGCAGCGAGTCTTATTACTCCCACACTTGTGGTTCCCTACCCAGCCCTGCCACCTAGCCACACGTCAGAAGGGGCAGAGCCAGGTCTAAATCCCAGGCCACACCAGGGACATATCCATTACACAGAGGCCACAGCCTATTTCTTTCCCTCCCTGCCATGAGAACAATTCTTTTTTTTTTTTTTTTTTTTTTTCTGAGACAGGGTTTGTCTGTGCAACAGTCCTAGGTGTTCTGGAACTAGCTCTGTAGACCAGGCTGGCTTTCCACTCAGAGATCAGGCTGCCTGCCTCTGCCTGGGATTAAGGGCATCTCCGCCTGGAGGCTCGGTTCTCTCTTTTTTAATGTATGTTTGGGGGGGTATATGGTACAATAGATTAAAACCAGGGCTTTACCATGGGTCACAGCCTCAGCCTCTCAATGGGGCATTCTAGGTACTCTATTAATAGTCTACACCCAGGGCCCTCTTTGTATTTTTAATTTAATTTTATTTATTGGTTTTATGAGACGGGATTTCTCTATGTAACAGCCCTAGCTGTCCTAGAACTAGCTCTATAGTCCAAGCTGGCTTCGAACTCAGAGGTCTGCCTGCCTCTGTCTCCAGAGTGCTGGGATTAAAGGCGTGCACCCCCACTGCCCAGCTCTTTTAACAGACTCATGAAATGTCTCAGGCTGACCTTGAACGTCCTCTGTATCCCTTGGCAGGACTTAAACTCAGGATTCTCTTGCCTCAATCTCCCAAATAGCTGGTATTTCCGGCCCAGACCACCAGTGAATGGGAACAATTTCCTCCCACAACATCAGAATCTGTACCCCATACGCCATGCATTTCAAAGCGTGAGCCCCCCCCCAAATCTAGGCAATCAGACAGAGTACCAAGGGGTGAGATACGATATGATCAAGACAGAGAAATCACCTAGGTCCCAAAATGGAGAACTCAGAGAATGGATAAGCAAGCCAAAAGTCACATGGCCTTGCGGATCTGATTCCCCCACCTGAGAAATGGGCTCAATGCCATCCCCTCAAAGCCCAGGGCGGGGGTCTGGACCCCAAAAACAATACAGCGAGTAACAATGCGTGTTAGGATGTGATACCACTGGTATGTCAAAAGAAGCACCCAGTGAGGAGGAGGGGTAACAGACCAAAGGAGGGTCAGAAGAGGGGCGCTCCGGGACCTTCAGGACAGGCATGCTGCTCTGAACTCCGGTTGGGTGCTCTCAAACTCCCCTAACAGAAAGTGAAAATTCAGACTGAAGAGATGGCTCAGAGGGCAAAGGTGTACTGTACGAGCCAGGTGGCGGTGACGGCACACGCTTGTAATCCCAGCACTTGGGAGGCAGAGGCAGGTAGATCTGAGTTCGAAGCCAGCCTGGACTTTATAGAGTGAGTTTCAGGACAGTCGGGGCTGCACAGAGAAACCCTGTTTTCAAAAACCAGAAGACTCAAGTTCACCATGTACCGTTCTCAGCACCCACGCCAGCTGGCTCAAATGGGCTGCAGCTCCAGGGCATCTGCTACCTCTGACCTTCCTGGCACTGCACTCAGGTGCACGACGCCCACTACCTCCCACATACACGCAATTTAAAAAAAAAAAAAAAACCAAAGTGTGAAAACAATGATAACAAAGTGAGCCAGGGACTCTCCTTCAGAGGCGAGGCTTACGCTGCAATTCAGCCATTCAAGCTCCACAGCCATCCAAGGATACCCAAAGGCAACTGAGGCTGGATGATATGTGACCATCATGCTTGGTGCCCTCCACTTAAAGTGCTAATACTGGGGCTGGCGAGATGGCTCAGTGGGTAAGAGCACAAATGTAATTAAAAACATTTTAAAGAAGCAAACACCATTAATAAACCCACTGTCAGCCTGGAAAAACATTTTTCCTCCAGTCAGCGCATGCCTTTAATCATAGCACTCAGAAGTCAGACTTCTATGAGTTTGGGACCAGTCTGGTCTAGATAGCGAGTTCCAAGCCAGCCAGGGCTACATAGTGACACCCTGTACAGAAAATTAAAAATAAAAATAAAAATAAAAAAATCCTTAAAAAAAAAAAAAAAAAAAAAAAACCTGCCAGGCGGTGGTGGCGCAGCCTTCAATCCCAGCACTCGGGAGGCAGAGGCAGGCGGATCTCTGTGAGGTCAAGGCCAGCCTGGTCTACAGAGGGAGTTCAGGACAGCCAAGGCTACACAGAGAACCCATGTCTGAAAAAAACAAATACCAAACCAAAATAACAACAACAAAAACACATGCTCCAAACCTGTGATGACCTGAATTTGACCACCAGGTGCCACATGAGAACTGAGTCCCTCAAGAGGTCCTGTGACCTCCAGACACTCCTGCACCCCACACATACAAAATAAACAAATAAATAAACAAATATGCAAAACTGCAGCTGGGCCACGACTCGTGGAGTCCAGGCGTCTCTGTACAGCATGAGGGAGGGCCTGAGTGCAAACCCCAGCACTGGGATGAAAAGCCAGACACGGACAATGAAAGGCTAGGCACTGAAGGGATTGCTGGCTGCCAACTACTCCCAAGCTCAGGGTCCTTGGCTCAAAAGAATTAAGGTGAGCACAGTGCTAGAGCAAGACACCTGGTATCGCCCTCCGCCCTCTATACCTGCACATGCAGGTACACATGCATGCAGGCACACATGCAGACACACATGCATGCAGGCACACATGCAGACACATGCAGGCACACACGCATGCAGGCACGCATGCAGACACACATGCATGCAGGCACACATGCAGGCACACACGCATGCAGGCACACATGCAGACACACATGCAGGCGCACATGCAGACACACACGCAGGCACACACTCATGCAGGCACACACACATGCAGGCGCACACACATGCAGACACACATGCAGGCACGCATGCAGACACACATGCATGCAGGCACACATGCAGGCACACACCACACACTCACACACACCACACACCACACACTCACACACACTCACACACACACACACACACACACACACACACACACCACATACACACTCCTACATGCACATACAAAGTAAAGCAAAAATAAAAAGCCATGGGACCTGGGAGGTGGCTGTGCATGCCTGATAACCTGAACTCATTCCCTGGATGTAACAGCCAAACAAAGTGGCGAGTATCTGCAATGCCAGCATTCCCGACAGACACAGGAACCTTTCCCTAAGCTTTTGGGATTACTAGTCTGGAGTACCAGGGCAAGGGGCAAACAGTAAGAGACACTTGACTTGCAACAAGATAGAAGTTGAAGCTGCCCTCTGAACTCCATACACATACAACCATAGACAGACATATCTGCAAGTAAATGTTCTTTTAAACATGTTCAAGGACTATGGAGGCAACAAAATCTAAAGTAAAAGATGTGGCTCAGGGGTAGAGCCCCTGCCTAGAGTCCCCAGTGAGGGGCTGGGGTGTGGCTCAGTGGTAGAGCCCCTGCCTAGAGTCCCCCAGTGAGGGGCTGGGGGCGTGGCTTACTAGCATACAATGAGACCCTGGGTACCTAGCATCCTGTTTTGTGCCTGTGCATTAGGAATTCTCAGCCCAGCAGGGTTGAAAAGGCTGCTTGGAAAAAGAATTGGCTGACATGAACAGACCCCAGACACAGCGACTCATGAACTTCACCAGAGGTGCATTTCCTCACAGCTACTGGTTAAGGCTGGTCCTGCACTTCATGGAGGGGAAAAGACAGGTACAGAGCCCCATTTGGCCGGCAAGTTGCCAAGTGAAATTCAGACCCAAGGTCCTGCCCTGCACAATTGTCCATGTGATGTAGGCATGAGCAGGGGAATGAAGCAAAGGTATCAAGGGATGCAAACAACACGATGCCTGTAAAGGCAGCTCGGCAGACAGGCTGGTTAAGAACATCCAGGATGGGCTGGTCAGTGGTGGCGCACGCCTTTAATCCCAGCACTTGGGAGGCAGAGGCAGGAGGATCTCTGTGAATTTGAGGCCAGCCTGATCTACAGAGAGTTCTAGGACAGCCAGGACTGTTACACAGAGAAAGTCTGTCTCGGGGGAGGGGGGGGGGAATCCAGAATGGAGAATAATCTCCTTATGTACAGCATCCTGGATGCCTCTGGGCCTCTGGGAGCTACCAGGCCTTGATCCTGCAGACTCACAATACACGTTAATATATCCACAACATCACGGGGAATGAAGTTTGTCTAGCCAGTAGAATACCACAGAGCTCCAAAAAAAAAAAAAAAAAAAAAAAAAAAATCTGAATAGCTACACTAGGAAAACAAGGTGGAAATAGGCAAAGGGCAGAACAATGGGAGAATGTGGGGCAAGCTGTACAAAATTAGTCTCTCAGGAGACAAAACACACACAACCTCAGAGCTGAGGCGCTGTCCCTGGGGAGGAAGCTAGGGGAAAGGCGGAAGGCAGGAGAAGAAAATAAAGGTAACGTGATGAGACTCTCAGTCACTTGGAGGTAGGGGTAGGAGGGTGAGGAGTTCAGGGCCATTCTCAGAGCTAGCCTGGGCTAAGTGGAACCTGTGTCTTAAAGGGGAGAGGGAAAGGTGACTGCCACCATGCCCGGAGTAGTCAAGAGTTCAATCTCTGGAAAGCACGTGGTAGAAGGAGAGACCAGAGTCCTATAAGTTGTCCCTAAAACCTCAACAAGTGCACGCCCTCACTCATATATAAATAAACAAAAGTAAAAACAAAACCAAAACAAATATACCAAAATCAGAAGTAGGGAGAGAGAGCATAAGCCAGCTCAAAACTTCTCCCCTTGGCGTTTCTCAGGCCACCCAGACAGAACTAATCAAACCCTGTGGCAGGGAGCCCAGCCAATCTCCTGCTGACCTGGGTTCCAGCATCAGCACTGAAGGTAGGGCCTAGCCCCTAACAGGCCCCCCCCCCAAGCAAGTTTAACTAAAAACAATAGATGAGAAACAAAGGCACTCTCTGCCTCCCCAGCCACCAGCCAGATCCCAGGAATACACACAACTCATACACAAAATTCATCATGCCAAAACTAGAAATGCCTCCAGAAAGCTCCTCAGGCCGTCTCATGGGGGGGGGGGGTTGCCTGTCCGGAGACACAAAGGCTTCAGTCAACTGGGACCAGTCAAACAGGGACTGCCACAGGCAGAGAAGAAACTGGGGTGGATGGGGAATCCGTGGGGACCACAGCTACTCAGCACTTCCCGACCTTGCTTGAGGCTATGGTGTGGCACATCCTTCAAAGCTAGGGACACACACACACACACACACACACACACACACACACACACACACACACACCAGCAAAGAGAGGGTGAAGCAGGGGTAGACCCTGCTGGGGAGAGGGAGACAGGTGCCAAGTGCCAGGCCGATGCCTGGGGCTGCATCTGAGAATCACAGGAGACCAGGACCCCAGCTCCCGCCCTGCAGGGTGGGTGACGGGAAAATGGCAGGCCTGGCTGGAACAGGCTCCTTCGAAGGAATGCCATGCTTTCCTGTTTCCAATTAACAGCCCCCAGCAGCAGTGCTCTGCATTCTTGAGACTAGGAGTCAAGGAAGCCTGGGGGGAATGGGGAGGGGGAGATCCTCCTGGAAGGCTGGCTGGTGTCTGACCTTAGGGCTAGAGAACCCCACACAGAACCTCCTTCCTCCTATCTTCCCAGGTCACCCAAAGGCTTGATAGACTCCTGATCCTTCTGTAGGCAAAGGCAGACCACCCCGCTCCGTATCCCCAGGAAGGTTACCAAAGGGGCTTCTGGGAAGGTCGGCGAGGACACACTGGAGGCAAGACAGAGTCTTGGGTCTAACTAAAGTCCCTCCCATCTTCCCCAAGGGGGCATCTCTCTTCAGGACACAGATTCTCACTCAGAAGTCAGTGTGCCCCACCCCACATCCTCACATCCTAAAGTTCTGTCATCCTTAAGGGACGAGATCAATGGGGAGCGTGGGTCTGTCAACACCCCTAAAACCGATCCCCACGCTGCATGAAGAACCTTCTCAACACTGGCCCTCCAGGCCTGCCAACACAACTTGGCCATGGAGCGCAAACCCTGGCCTCAGTTTACCTTCCAGTAAAAAGGCCATCGCCTCTATCACCACCGTCACTGGGGAAGCTGGGACCCGGTGGCACACCCCAGCACTGGAAGAGAACGCTGGGCTTATTCTATTCACTCTCTACCCAAGCCTCCACCACACCCCCAGGCCACCGTATCCCACACTGAGGTCAAGTAGAAATCACACCTTTAGCTACACCTTCCCCTCCCTCCAGGTCAGGGCAAAGAACTTTCATTTTTCAGTGTACCGGAAGGAGGATGACTGAGGGGGCAGGGTACATGCCTGCCTGCCTAAGGTCAGGGCTAGCCTGAGATGCAAGTTCTCGCTCAGCTGCATCAGAACACCGTAAGGATCCCCAGGCCAGAGAAGCAGTCCCAAACAATCAGCGGCAGCAATCGGTCCCAACTGATGCCAAGTCACTATCCAGCTAGGTACCCACGCACACTACACACAGGTGAAATGATCCATTAAGCTGGGCCCTCACCCTCTTCTGCCAAACCAGCTTTCTGGGTAAAACATCTGGCAGATCCTTCCATAAACCCAGATCCACATAAATTACAAGGACAAAGTGCCAAGAGAGAGCCAATTGGTTCTGAACCAGGCTGGGTAACTCTAGGGTGCTGTGAGCTGGGGCTCGCTCGGAGTGACCTGAACGGTGTGACCTTAACCACCCTAGGCCTCAGTGAGTCTGCCTGGAAAATGGGAACACTCAACCGTACTCACTCATTCCTCAGACTGTAGCCAGAGTAGACTGCATTTAGCAGTAGCCAATCCGGGGTAGAGAGTGGTTATTTCCGGCTTCTGAGAGGTGGGGGAGCTACAGAGGAAGGCAGGGTACCGGAGGTAAACAACTGATAAGTCCCATGGGGCAGAGGAAAGGGGTAGTCTCAAAGCGCGGTTTCCCTTGTTTCCTCATCTTGGGGGTTGGGGTCAGAGTTGACCTAGCACGCAGGTGTGGGGAGAGGCTGTGTGCCAGAGATCTCTTGACTTCCAACCCGGACGGGTCTTTGGTGTTCTCCACACATCCCCAGACTTGGTAGAGGAGCAACAAAAGGGGATGAAGGCGTAAGACGTGGGGTGGGGTGGGGTACCAAATGCAGGCGCACAGGCAGGGACCTCTGAGGACTCTGTCACCAAGACTTCCTCTGGAGAGCTGACCCGGCAGCCTCTGACCCCACCTCCAGGGACGTTCAGCTGCTCCGAACCACAAAGCAAAACAAAGGGGCGCGGAGAGGAAGGAGCCACTGTGCCTTCCAATCACCGCGGGCTCCGGAGCCCGCGCCCTCCCGCGGCTCGTCACCGGGTCCTCCGGCTGGCGGAGGCCCAAGGCCTGGCTGAGCAGCTCTCTGGTCCCTTGTCTCCCCGCGGCTGCCGGTGACAGGAGCCGGGGAAGCAACCGAGGGGCAACTAAGGCGATGAGAAAACCAGATGGTCCCAAGCCTCCTCCTCCCTCCTCCTCCACCTACCCGTCCACCCACCCACCCATCCACCCATCCACCCATCCATCCATCCATCCATCCATCCATCCATCCATCCATCCATCCATCCATCCATCCATCCATCCATCCATCCCAGTCCTCTCCCTCCGAGCCCACAGCCCGGCCGCCCTCCTCAGGGACCTGGCCAGGATCACCCCGGGGAAAGGACTGCCTTTGTCTAAAGGTCACCACCCGGAGCGCGGTGCCCGGGTTGGGCCTGGTGCTTCCCATTCCCAGGCCCACGGAGTTGGAGCTAAGGGCAGCCCCGAATCCCAGGAGGTGACAGGCATGGAGGCGCCCCTTTTCTCTTCCTTTGATCCCCAGAAACAGGCCTCCTGCGAGACCAGACAGCTGAGGGGGCGGGGGTCCCCTACGCTCCCTGACTGGGGTAGGGGATCGAGTCAACTCTCATTGTTTGGGGCGATGGAGAGGGGGAGACCCAGTGGCCTGCATCCCGGTTCATCGCTCCCTGCAAGCCTGCAGAGGACCCCCGGTTCCCCCAGGCACCCCCAAGAGGGACTTGGGGAGGGGGCGCATGGGACGCGCGACAGGAGGGGGAGGAGATGGATCCAGCTGTCTCTCTCTGGCCTTCGCCTCTCCCCAGAAAAGGCGGGGAGCACGAGGAGGGGAGGGGGTCCCCAAGGCGGGTGGGGGTCCCCGCCCCTCCCCCCGAGAGATGTTCGCGCTCGCCCCTCTCCTCCGTTGCATTGTATCCCGGAGAGGAAAGCGGGGCGCAAGGTTTGAGATCGGGGCGCAGCGAAGGGGGAGATCCCTGCAAGATCGGGGCGGCGGCGGTGGCGGGAGAGACCTGGGATGGGGGTGCGCGGATAGTGGTGGGCGCCGATCACCAAAAAAGAAAAAAGAAAAAAAAAAGAAAAGAAATCCAGTCTGAGCAGCGGCAGCGGGCGCTGCGCCCCGGTTGGGGGGCTGAGTGTGGAGTGTCGGGGGGGAGTGGGTTCGGCCCCAGCTCCGGCTCTCCCCCCCCAACACACACACCCTCGCCGCCGAGCCCCACTCCCCCCCTCGCTTTTGCGCCCTGTCACAGCCCCGACTCGCAGGTAGAGAGAGTTAAGAGATTTAAAGAGAAATTGCTACATTGTGAGAAACTCACCCTGATGTTTGAGCAGCCGTCGGCGCGGGGTCTCCGGGACGGCCCCGCACGGGCTGCACAGGGAGGACCCAGAAGGGGCCGGCCGGCCGGGCCGGTCAGCGCACTGCCTGATCGCATGGCGGGCCCGGCTCTGCTGCGCCCGGGCCCGCCGCCGCCCTTGCAACGAAGCGGCCCCGCGCGGCCCGGCCCCGCGCCCCGCTCCGGGGAGCGCCCCTCGGGTATGCAAAAAAAAAAAAAAAAATTTTTTTTAATTAAATGCAAAAAAAAAAAAATCTTGCTGGGTTTTTTTGTGTCCCGCCCCCCCTCCTCTTCCTCCTCCTCCTCTTCCTCCCCTCCGCCCTGCTCGGAGGAGGAGCACCAAGAGACTCCACCTCTAGTGTAGCAGATAGCCAATCGTGGTGAGGATTGTTAGAGCGGCAGGTCTCGTAGCCAATGGAACGGTGCGCACTCCGTGGGCGGGAGCACAGAGTGGCAGCACCGCCCCCTCCTCCCGGCACGGCGGGGCTGCCAGAGTGCCTGCCCGGCTCCCGGGCAGTGGTTCGGAAACCTGGAGCTGGGACTGAAGTTGGTGGTGGTGGAAGCGGAGCTGAAGGGTTCGTCCGTGCGCGCCCACATCGCCGCACCAGGTCCGCCCAGGGAAGAAATGCCGTGCTCCGTGGCCCAAGATGGTGGCTTCTGCGGGATGGGGCGCCCCAAGGCACCTCCGAAGACGGTCAGAGATGGAGTGGTCGAGGCTTCTGGAGGACGTGGGACAGCGATGCTGTTCCGCGTCGGCTTCAGAGAGTGCCGGGGATGGGAACATCGGGGGTGACCAGGGCTCCAGGCGTGGCGTATCAAGTCTTTCCGAGCCTGGGGATCTTGAGCTGCTATGGCGCAGAGACCCTGGTCAGTCCTGCTGGAGAGCCTGCTCCATGCTGGCGGGCCGCGCAGATCCGGAGCTCAGAATCCTTTGCGCGACGCTTGGAGTCACAGGTCTGTTCAGAGCTCTTGGTGAGCGGGCATTTTTATTTAGTCCTGCGCAGCGCGTCCGGACCGCAGTGACCTGACCACTTAACATTCAGGTCTCACAAACCCTCCTGTTACCCCCGGGGCCCTAGAAAACCTGGTGCACACAGTAGGTATCAAATAAATTAGATTTGTGTTGCATTAACGACTGATTGATTTGTTTCGTATGCCTTATCGGTGATCACATGTTGGCACTACCCAAATATTTACTTAAGCATACATTTTAAAATCGTTTGGTTTTTCGAAACTATGTCTTGCTATGAAGCCCTGGCTGGTCGCTCCACCTGCCTACCTGCCTTCACCTCCCAGGTGTTGGGATTACACTTCTGTGTCTGTATGCCTGACTTGATTTTTTTTTTTTTTTTTTTTTTTTGTAAATTGTTACTGGGAGGGCAGTATATATAGTTCTGCTGTGTGACGGTCCGGGTGCAACAGTGAAAAACTAAGAATTAAAGAGGCTCCTGCTGCACTACGGCTTTTGCCACTTGCTTGCTGTGTGCTGTGTTGTAAATGACTTCGTCACTCCTTGCCTCTATTTCCTGTTTTCTAAAATGCTGACGGTGGGGTTGTCGAGATGGCCCAGTGGGTTAAGG
Organism: Cricetiscus sungorus; assembly: GCA_030556225.1. Taxonomy (NCBI): domain Eukaryota; kingdom Metazoa; phylum Chordata; class Mammalia; order Rodentia; family Cricetidae; genus Cricetiscus; species Cricetiscus sungorus. Next base: position 3,862,048 of record JANBXA010000305.1, on the reverse strand, counting down.
GCTCTTGCCACCAAACCTGGCAATGAGTTCAATCCCTAGGACCCACATTGGTAGAGAGAACTAGCAGCAGACACAAGTCGTCCTCTGAGCCCTATGCCTGTAATAGATATATTTTTTTTAATGCAATGGGCCCGTTTTATAGAGCCATTGTAAAGAGAAGGACGTGCCAGCCGCTGCCATTATATGGACTTGGTAAGATGAAAGGTACCCGTTGGCAGAAGTAAGTGAACGGGCACCTTGGAAGTGTCCACTGTCGTCACGAGCAGCCTTACATGGCCCACTGGAGGTGTGTGAAGTGCTTGGGGAAACCAGCAGTGTGCACATTGCTCTTGTTTTTATGTAACTGGCACGGTGATTTGAACCGGGAGTGTAGTCTTTCCAATCAAAACTGCCCTCAGAGGGCTGCACACGCACACTTGGTGCCCTTGGGGAGATTCAGGCCGGGGAACCCATAGTTCAAGGTCATGCTCAGCTACATAGGGAGGTGTAGGCCAATCTGGGTTGTTTGAGAGCCTGTCTCACTCTCACAACAGGAGACAGACCTGGGAGCCCCCACCTAGAGATGGTCACACTGTGTAGAAATTCAGCTTTGGCTCCCAGAAGGGAAGTGTTTTTGTCCATCAAGGAAGTGGGGCCCAACACTCTTCTGAAATCCTCTGCACAAAGTGACCTGGCCTCAGGGGCACTTGGGTGTCTGCTAGAGCTGATTGAAGTCCTGACAGAGCTAGATGGCCGGAGGCCAAGGGGTTGACTGCTTTTGCTCATTCGTTCATACAGGAAATGTGCTCTCTCTAACTGCCTGCACCAGGAATCCAGTGACAGCATGCCTGTTGTGCTGGCCCTTCGGAGGCTGAGATGGGATTGCTCAGCATTCAAGGCCAGCCTAGGCCACGAAGAAGACCATGTCTGATAAAGGAAAAATTACGCCGGTGATATAGCTCCAGGGGCAGAATGATTGCCCAGCATGCAAGAAGCCCTGGATTCTGCCCCCAACACTGCATAAACCCTCCGTGGTCATACACTTGAGTGGCGGAGGCAGGAGGATCAGATGTTCAGAGTCATCCTCTCACACACAGCAAGTTCCAAGGCCTGGAACTCCAAAATCTCTTGCCTCTAAAGCAAAGGTTTGCTGGAAAGAGATATTGTTTATGGCTAAGTCACCCATCTGGTCCTTATGCACACCCCAGACCTCTTAGGAGTAGGCTTTGAACCCATGCTGCTTGGATGTTTCTGGCTGGATTTGGTAGAGCTAATGACAGCTCAGCCCCCAAGCTGAGTCACAGCTGGCACAGCCCTGTGGGATCAAATAGCCATCTTTTCTGGCCATTCTTGGAAGCTCATCCAGGCATCACAGCTGGTGACAAGTGTCAGTGCTATTTAAAAAAAAAAAAAAAATCACATGGTGGGGATGGGGACACAGCTCAGTTGCTAGACTGCCTGCCTAACATACACAAAGATCTGGAGTTCAACCCAGCTCCATACATATGGGCATGGCGATACACACCTGTAGTTCCAGCACTCGGGAGGAAGGGGCAGGACAGTCACAAGTTCAGGGTCAGCGGTTGGACAGATAGCTCTGTGTTTTTTGTTTGTTTTTTTGTTTATTGGTTGGTTGGTTTTTCAAGACAGTTTCTCTGTGGCTTTGGAGGCTGTCCAGGAACTAGCTCTTGTAGACCAGGCTGGTCTTGAACTCACAGAGATCGGCCTGCCTCCCTAGTGCTGGGATTGAAGACATGTGCTACCACGGCGTGGAAGCTCCGTGGTTAATAAGTGTTTTAACAACTTAACAGGAGGACCCAAGTTCTGTTCCCAGGCACCCATATCAGACGACTCAACAGCCTTTAATGTCAGTTCCAAGAGAGGGGATGCCATCTTTTAGCCTCCTTAGGCACTGAGATTTGTGTGTAATTTCAAACAGGCACACATACATATAATTTGAAATAAGAATATATATATATATATATATATATATATATATATATATATATATATAAAGCCTACTCACTTTAATCCCAGCATTTGGGAGATGGAAACAGGTGGGTCTCTGAGTTCATAATGAGACCCTATCTTGAAGAAGCAGAAGAAGATAAAGGAGAAGGAAAAGAAATACATATTTTTTTAAAGCATAGATGGCTACTATTTCTTTTTTTTTTTTTTTAATCTCAGTAGTTTGGATTAAACTCAGTGCAGCAAGGGCTCTAGTCACCATCCCCAGTCCTCTTTTTCATTTTTTATTTTCACAGTCTTGGTTGCTGAAGTTCAGGCCTGGAACTTGCCATCCTGCAGCCTCGACTTCCCTAGCAGAAGGAGATAACAGGCTTGCAGCGCCGGGATGGGCTGAATATTTTAGTTTTATGACAGTATAAAACTATATTTTCAGTATATAGTGAAAAGGAAAGGTAGAAGCCGCGTATTCTTGTTGTGGACAGGTCCAAATATTTGAAAACTTCCTTTCCCTAGGGGCCTGACGTCTGTCTTGTCGACCGAATCCTCCTCTAACCCAAAAGATTATCCCTTCTCACACATTTCTGCACCATGCACTAGCTCCTTCCTTTAGAGCCCAGAACCTCCCTGAAACCAGGTTAGTAAAGCCCAGCTCTTACCCATGAGCGCCATCTGTCTACTGAAAGTGTCAATGACATCCGTTAAAGAGTCTCTTGTACCATGGGGATGGGGGGTGGGGGGTGGGGTTCTGTCTTGCTATACAGCCAAAGATGACCTGGAACTCCTGACCCTCCAGTCTCCACCTTCCGGGATTACAGCCTTCACCACCATGCCAGGATGATGCGGCGTTAGGGATTGGAACGCAGGGATTCCTGCACCGCGTCCCGAGTTCTATTTCACTGTGTGTGTGTGTGTGTGTGTGTGTGTGTGTGTGTGTGTGTGTGTGTGTGTGTGTGTGTTAAGTCAGGGAAATTTTACTGGAGTTGGTCCTCTCCTTCCACAAGTGGTTTATTGAGATCAAATTCAGAGCAAGGCTTGGAGGTAGGTGTCTTTACTCGCTGAGGTATCTGACTAATCCCCTCCCACTTCCCCATCTCCCCCTTTTAAGTAAACGGCTTCAACCTCTGAAAGTAGAAAACACTTCCCCGTGGCTCCTGTCAGGCATTGGAAGCTTAAAACTTAGCTCCCCAATTGTTTCTCTATCCGAGAGCCTGCTGGCACACGATTGGTGCGTTTTTCCTTTTGCATGTAACACTTCAATAACCGAAATCCTGACTGCCAACCTGAAACACTCCTGCCTTTCCAGGTTGTTTTAAATAGGGGCGAGGAGAGAAAATTTTCACAAGATTTTCAGGGGTCTGGGTTTTGGTGGCCAGGAAGAGGAAAAGAGGGGAAGGAAGGCACTGATTCCTGCGTAGTCACTGTCCTCTAACCATGTCCTTTCCTCGTGGCTGCACCGTACCAGCTCCGAGCCCAGTGCTGCTCAGAGCGCAGGAATCCGGCAGCGAAATCAGGCAGCGCCGAGCCCAGCCCGGCCCGGGGTCCTCACCGCCGCAAGTGCGAGGGGCAGGGCCCAGCCCTGGATTGGCCCAAACGCGGGGGCGTGGCCACGGCTCCGCCCCGCCTCTGCCCCCCCCCACCGGATAAAACAGGCTTCGCGCCCTGATGCTCGAAATTATTCTCGGAGTGGGCGTGGCTTAGGTTTGTTTACACGTTGCCATTGGCTGGATTTGAATCGGGCCAAGCGGGTGTTCTACGGGGGCGTGGCTTCGGAGGGCGGGGCCGGCGGCTGACAGCTTCCAGTGAACCAGAAGGCTTATAACAGAGCTTTGGCTCTGCAGAACCCTGTTGGGGTTTCTGTCAGCTTCCTTAATAAAGGCTAGCCAAGAAACTGAGGCGCACATTTTCATAAAAATTCCTAAAATAAAAAAAAACATAGATACAACCTAGCTGACCAATAATGGGGATCTGAAATCAGCTGTGATCAAGCCCCCCCCCCCAGGAAGTCACTGCAATAAACAAGGAAAACGCGAAGTGGCACAGAACAACTTTTGCACCCACTCAAGGAGAAGGGAGCTTCTAAAAATGCAAAAAGTATCGTGAAAAGACACCAGTTATTTGCCGATATATTGCACAGAATAACTCACAAAGTGGAAATAGACGGATTGGGTGAATAATAGGTTATTTTGTAACTTTGTGAAGTTAGAATTCGTATCACCTACTCAAATAAATATACTGTAAACTAAATAACGTATAAATGTAAGCCAGGAATGGTGGCATATGCCTTTAATCCCAAAGGCTAGTGGATTTCTGTGAGTTCAAGGCAAGCATGGTCTAGTTCCAAGACAGCCATGGTTATGTAAAGAGACCCTGTCTCAAGAGCATAAAAAATAGAAGAAGAGGAGAAGGAGGGGGAGGAAGATTAACTTCTGAAAACCAGGTCTTAGCACCTATGTGGGAGAATGACACAGGGGATATGAATTTATTCATCCTAGGCTACCATATCTGTACTAGAGCCAAAGAAGAGGAAAATTATCATTTACAGTAGCCAGTAGCTAGCATCCTTTATCTTCAGAGCACACATTCCAAGCCTTCCGTGGATGCCTGAAAAAAGATAATACTAAACACTGAATACTTTGTTTTCAATTATTTTGAGATAGGGTCTCATGCATTGAGATTGGCCTTGAGCTCCTAATTCTCCTGCCGCCACCTCCCAAGCACTAAAACTATAGATATGCACCAGCTTGAACCCGGGATTTTGTGCCTGCTAAGGAAACACTCTACCACAGGGCTCCGTAGCCCAGGCTGGCCTTTCATTTCCAGCAATCCTCCTGGCTCAACCTGCAGACTGCTGAAAGGAAATGGCTTTGACGCTTCAAAAGCTTGCACCATGCCCAGTTTTTCCTCTGTTTCCAGCTCAAGCTGCCACATCTACTTGCAACTACACTTCCTGGCTAGCCTGGTGATGGATTCTTTCTCTTTTGTAGACTCAAAAATAGATGATTTTGTCTTGTTCGTGGTATTTTATCACAGCAACAGAAAAATAACTAAGAGAAGAACCTGAAGAGGTTAACATAACCAGGGTGTGGTGGTTCACACCTTCGAACCCATCTTTAGGGAGGCAGAGTCAGGTGGATCTCTGTGCATTAGAGGCCAGCCTGGTCTACATAGAGTGTCCAGGACAGTCAGGGCTATATAGAGAAACCCTGTCTGGAAAAACCAAAACAAATTAACAAAGTAGCAAAATAGAGCCATTATAACAACATACTTCACAAAAATTACTTAGAACTTAACCTAATTCTTGTTTGTATCTTTGAGACAGAATCTTAGTATATAGCCTGTTTTGGAGCTCTTTGTGTAGACCAGGTTGACCTCAAATTCATCCGGATCTGCCTGCCTCTACTTCCCAAGTACCTCCACACCCAGCTTAGCTAATTTTTATATTTTGTGTTTTTATCTTTAATGACATTTCATGTGTGTGCATGCACAAATGCCACTGAGTTGTGGGAATTGGATTTTTCCTCCTCTGTGTTGGTGTCCATATTGAACTCAGGTCATCAGCCTTGGCTGCAGGAGCCGTTTACCCGATGAAGTATCTTGCCAGCCTTGGGGTGCTTGCTTTTTAAGATTTCTTTTGTTATGTATGTGTATGCATGTGTGTCTGTATGAGTAAATGCTTGGAGAGTGTGAATGCTCTTGGAGACCAGATGTCATCGGATGCCTTGGAGCTAGAGTTACAGGTAGTTGTGGGTTGTGGAAGCCCATGACAGGTCCTCTAGAAAGGCTCAAACCAAGCCCCCTTTCCAGCCCCTCTCCCCAAATCCCCTCACCTCCACCCCACACAGGATTCCTCCATGTAGCCCTGGTTGTCCTGGAACTCACTCTGTATGCAAGGCTGATGTTGAACTCAAAGATCTGCTTGCTTCTGCATCCTGAGTGCTGGAACTAAAGGTGCCAGGTCCAAATTTGGCTTTTTTGAGACTATGAGGCTGGGAGAATGGTTCAACTGTTAAAATCATTGACTGGCTGGCATCAGTGGCGCACGCCTTTGATCCCAGCACTCGGGAGGCAGAGGAAGTCAGATCTCTGTGAGTTTGAGGCCAGCCTGGTCTACAGAGTGAGTTCCAGGACCGGCTCCAAAGCTACACAGAGAACACTGGCTGCTTTGCAGACAACCCAGGTTCCATGTCCAGGTGTTCACAATTATCTCACAGTGATCTACATGCCTCTATCTCTCCAGTGATGGGATTAAAGGCTTGTGACACGACACCATACCCAGCCTAAGATAAATGTTTAAGAAACAAAAGAGTGGTTGTGGAGGGAGTAAGGTGGGGGAAGAAAGAGAGAGAGCAAGGCCACTGGATTGGCAGACATGGAAATGAGGGTTCTGGGGTTTGTGGGGCTGAGGGTAGCTTGCAAACGGTGATTAGCAAAGCATCGAAGTGCATGAAAAAGTTCAGCACCATTACTCATTAGGGAAGTAAAAGTTAAAACCACACTATGACAGCAATACTCACATACCAGAGCGACCACAGTCAAATGAGGAGAGTGCACGGAGGTGGCTCAGGGGTAAAGTGCCTGACCTGTGAACAGGGAAGCATCAGCTCTGATCCACAGCTCCTACACACAGCTGGGTGTGATGGCATATGTCTGTCACCCTAGTGGGAGGGGGTCAGGAGTGGGAGTGGAGACAGGTGGATCCCTGGGGATTGCTGGGTAGACTAGTGAACAAGTTTCAGATTTAATTAGAGTCCCTGTCTCAAAAAAAAAAAAAAAAAAGAAAGACAGAAATCAATAGAGGAAGATACCTGATGTCTACCTGTCTTCCATGCATACATACACTAGTACCTGCATGCATGCATGAATTTGAGCACACACACACAGATGGCTAGTGTTAATTATGAACTTAACAGTATCCAGAATCACGTAGAAGACATGTGGGCCTGTAAGTGGACCATATTTTTCTCTTCCTTCCTTCCTTTCTTTCTTGGTAAAATTATCTTCTTTGTTCTTAAATTCTATTTTTGAATTCATGCAAAATATTTCAGATCAATGCTTTTTAAAATATCTTTTTATTTGTTTGTTTCTGTTTTTTCGAGACAGAGTTTCTCTATTGTTTTGGAGTCTGTCCTGGAACTCCCTCTGTAGACCAGGCTGGCCTCGAACTCAGAGAGATCCGCCTGCCTCTGATGGCACAAAAGGTGTGCACCACCAACACCCAGCAAAATATCTCATTTTTAATGTATGAGTGTTTAGCCCGCAGGAATGTCTGTGCACCACATGCCTGCAGTGTTCACGGAGGCCCAAAGCAAGGATCAGGTTCTCTGGAGCTGGAATTACAGCAGATGTGTGAGCTGCCCGGGTGCTGGGAACCAAACTCTAATCCTCTGGAAAAGTAGTGTGTGCTCTTAACTGGACCAAATTATTGTTGCCATAAGGATGTAGTTAGTTTTATTTCATGTGTATGCATGTTTTGCCTGTATACATGACTTGCAGCACAGGCATGCAGTGCCCACAGAGGCCAGAAGAGGATGCTGTATCCCCTGGGACTGGAGTTCCGAGAGTCCGAATGATTTGGAACCACCATGTGGCTGCTGGGAATGAAATCATAGTCATCTGGAAGAGCAGTCAGTGTGCTTACAGCTGAGCCATCTCTACAGTACAAACTCACTCTCTCTCTCTCTCTCTCTCTCTCTCTCTCTCTCTCTCTCTCTCTCTCTTTCTCTCGTGTGTGTGTGTGTGTGTGTGTGTGTGTGTGTGTGTGTGTGTGTGTGGTGTGAGAGAGAGAGAGAGAGAGAGAGAGAGAGAGAGAGAGAGAGAGAGAGAGAAAGAGAGAGATCTTGCATCTCAAACTGCTCTCAAGCCCAGTATGAGCCAATAAGAACTTCCCACCTCCTGCGTGCAGAGATTAAAAGTGCACCACCACACCTGGCTTAGCCTCTGTTTTTTGAGTCAGTGAACCCCAGGGCTTGGGGCACTGAAAGCTTCCCCTGGGAGGCAGCTGTGATGTGCTGTGCTCTGTGGTCTGCAGATGTCAGGAGTTTCCACACGATAACTTCCCCTTGCATGGGAAGTCCGGGCCTGTAGCAAAAAGGGTGGCAGGCAGGGCAACGGCAGACAGCTCTTGCCAGTCTATTGGAGCAGACTGCCCTGTGCCCACCACAGGTCTGAGATTTCTTTTGTTGTTGTTCTTTTGTTTGTTTGTTTGTTTGAGTCGATTTTTCTGTTTAGCCCTGGCTGTACTGGAACTTGCTCTATAGACCAGGAGGTCTGAGGTGCTGATTCAGGTAGAACACATTAGGCTGGCTGAGTGGTTTCGTCCCACTGGTTCAGCCAGCCTGGAGAAGACAGGAAGCTGACATTTGGTCAACTGAATGCCTGGGAGGACCAGAGTGGGGTGAGGAGGCCAATGGTGCTTGACGGAAGTGATTCAAAAGATAAGCCACCAAAAGAGGGGCTGAGCAATGCCAGCAGGTGGAGATGTTAGCAAAGGATGGCTAAGGAGGAGCAGGAGGCCTGTGCTGCTGGAGTTTCTCTTTACCGCGTGCGTGTGTTGCTGGGGAAACTCTGGATTTCTTTGCATTTCCTTCTTTTTCAGTGTTCACACTGGTAGGGTTCTCGGAGGCCTGACCCTTCTCAGAGCACAAATAAGGGGTGCAACGAGGAAGAAACCCAAAGATCAGGTAGAGCTGAGAATGTCACTCAACGGGTGCACTGGTCACCTAACACGCACGATGTCCCAAGTTCTGTTCCCAGTGCCACACAAATGGGTACGATGTTGCATAGCTCCAAAGTCATCTTTCTACTTAGTGAGTTTGTGAGTTTGAAGTCAGCCTGAGCTACACAAGTCTGTTACTCAGAAGAAGAAATGCCCAGGGTGAGGTGAGCCCTGTGACACAGATCTGCCCTCACCATGCACAGGGAGGCTGAGGCACAGGGCTGAGAATCGGAGGCTAGCCTGGCTATGCGGACAGCAGACGGGAGATCTGCACACACAGTGTGCTGTGTGGGTCACTTCTGTGTCATGTGACAAAATATGTAACGGGAACCATACAAGGGAGGAGAGTTAATTTTGGATCACAGTTTCAGAGGGGTCTCTTCCACCATGGTAGGAAAAGCAGGGCACAGGTCTTCTGTCTGTGCCCGCCAGAACATGTGGAGACAGTTCACACCACCGTGGACGAGAGAGCAGGGAAGGAATGTGACTAGGGGTTGGTATAACCTTCAAAGCCTGCCTGTCCCCAGTGACTTACTTCTGACAGATGGCTGTCTCCTCTAAGTGCCATCAACGTCCCCAAACAGCACCACCTGCTGGGGAGCAAGAGCATGTGCAGGGGATCATTTCAGAGTCAAATGCTAAAGGCTGTATGTGGTAAATAAAACCTCAGGTGGGGTGGTGAGATGGCTTGTGGGTAAAGGTGCTTGCTGCCAAACTGGATGACCTGAGTTTCATCCCTGAGGCCCACATGGTAGAAGGAGAGAACTGGCTGGCAGGAGTTGTCCATACTTATGGTATGTGGTATGTGGGAGTCCCTCCAAAATAAATATACGTGGTATGGTGGCTAATGCTTTTAATCCAGCACTCAGAGGCAGAGGCAGGTGGACCTCTGTGAGTTCAAGGCCAGCCTGGTCTACAGAGCTAGTTCCAGGACAGTCAGGGATACACCTGTCCCAAACCCTGTCTCAAACAAAGAAAAACCATAACAAAATGAAAACACAGAACAAATTCTCCTCTGTGTGTGTGTGTGTATTTAGAAGGCAGAGATATATACCTGTTGTCTTTCTCAATTATGACCACCTTACTAATGAATTTTCCACCTTACTAATCCATTTTTTGGTATTGCTGAGGATTGAACTCAGAGTCTCTGAGTGAGAGACCAGCAGGCTAATACCGAGGTATGTCCCCAGTCATCTGCATTGTGTTTTGAGACAGCCTCTCTCTGAACCCAGGGATGGCTTAATGGCCAAAGAGTTTCAGGGATCCAGCTGTGCCTGCCTTTCAGGAGCTGGGATTACAGACACCAGTAGCTGTGCCAGGCTTTTCACATGGCTGCAGGGAATCTGAACCCAGAGATCCAAATGTGATCAGCAGGTGCTTTATCCAATCCACTGAGGCATCTGGGTCCACCCACGTCTCCTAGATTAGTATTTTTGTTTTTATACTTTTTTAGATTTATTTATTTTCTATGTGTTTAGGATGCAGGCACGTATGTGCACCATGTCCATTGTGCCTAGTGCCTCAGAAAGTCAGAAGAGGGCATTGGATCCCTTGGAACTGGAGTCACAGCTTGTTGTGAGCCAGTGTGTGTGTGTGTGTGTGTGTGTGTGTGTGATGGCAACCGAACGTGGGTCCTCTGCAAGAGCAAATGCTCTTAGCTGCTGAACCATCTCTTCCGCAACGTGATTTTGTTTGTTCGTTTGTTTGGTTTTTCAAGACAGGGTTTCTCTGTGTAACAGCTCTGGCTGTCCTGGAACTCACTTTGTAGATTAGACCTGGCCTTGAATTTACAGAGATCCCCCTGCCTCTGCCTCCCAAGTACTGGGATTAAAGGTGTGTGCCATCACTGCCCGGCCAGCCCGAAGAATCTATGTTACATGGATTTCAGTTCTGGTTAAACCTAAGTGTCAACTTCACTATGGAAGTTCTGAACAAGATGGTTCCATATGGGCCAGAGATGGCTCACTGGGTAAAGGGGTGTGCCGACTAAGTTTGATTATGGAACTCACGAGATGGGAGAGAACTAAGGTTGCAAAGTTATTCTCTGTCCACATCCACTGTGACATGTGTTCTTGTAATTCTTGTAACACACACACTAAGTGAATGAGTGAATAATGATTTTTTTTTTTTAAAGAAAAAAGTGTCTGTGCATAGCTAAGCTGTGAAGGAGAAACAGAGCCAGAGGGACACATGTGAGAGCAATTGTCAGGTTGACCATCCTCAGTGTCTGACCCTCTCACACCGTATCAGGGCCACTAGACTTAGGGCATCTCGGCACACACACTGGAGTCCTAGCAAATACTGCTGAACTCTTGGCTCATTCAGAGGTAGACAGAAATTAACACAAAACAAAAATTATTTTGAGTCAGGGATCTCAGTTTTGTAAAGAGCACCTGTATTTGTTTCTAAAGTAAGTGCACAGATTCATGTTTTTAAAAAACGGTTTTGTTTTGTTTTGAGGGTTGATTTTTATTGGGGCTGGAGAGATGGCTCAGAGGTCAAGAGCTCTTGCTACTCTTGCAAGAGTCTAGAAGGCCTGAGTTCAGTTCCTATACCCACAAGCACCTGGAACTGCAGCTCCAGGGCATTTGACAACCACAAACAAACGTAAAAGATTTATTTTTAATTTGGGGGGGGGAGTGTCCATGGAAGCCAGAGAGGACATGAGTGGGAGCTGGAGTTATAGGCCATTGAATGAGCAATCACATGAGGGTTGTTTTTAGACAAGGTCTCACACCGTAGCCTAGCTGTCCTCAAACACGTTATCTCTTCTGCCACAGAATCCCAAGGGCTGAATGGCACAGTACTTTTCCATACAGCCATTAAAATGAAATCCATTTGTTTCTATATTTGTAAAATTACCAAAGGTAGAAAGACGGAATATAGTAAAATGTAGCTTCCTGAATCTTTTGTGAGACACACAGGATAATAAATAGATCAAGTATTGGGTTTTTTGGTTTTGTTTGGTTGGTTGATTTTTCGAGACAGGATTTCTCTGTAGCTTTGGAGCCTGTCCTGGAACTAACTCTGTAGATCAGGCTTGCCTTGAACTTACAGAGAGATCTGCCTGCCTCTGCCTCCCGAGTGCTGGGATTAAAGGCATGCACCACCAACACCCAGCCAGATCAAGTTTTTAAAAACTGATCAAGAACAGACATAAGTGGCTGGAGAGATGGCTCAGAGGTTAAGAGCACTGACTGCTCTTCCAGAGGCCCTGAGGTCAATTCCCAGCACCCACATGATGGCCCAGAACCATCTACAGTGGAACCTGATGCCCTCTTCTGGTGTAAAGGCATACGTGTGGCTAGAACATTCACATACATAAAACAAATAAATCTCTTTCTTTCTTTCTTCCTTCCTTTCTTTTTCTTTCTTTCTTTTTAAGAGAGAAGCTGGGCATTGGTGGTGCACACCTTTAATCCCAGCACCCGGGAGTTAGAGGCCAGCTTGGTCTACAGAGCTAATTCCAGGACAGGTTACAAAACTACACAGAGAAACCCTGTCTGGGGAGACAGAGGGGAGCTGAGCAGGTTCACTAGTTTGAGGACAGCCTGAGCTACATATATGTCTCAAAAATGTACTAAAGGGTGCTCCAGATATAGCTCAGTGGCAGAGCAACAGGGCAGAATTCGCCACCAAGGACCTGGAAATGTGGCTCAGCAGGAAGTGTGAGGGGTTGAGGGCGTGGCTCGATGCAAAAGCGCTCGTGTAGCAATGCACGAGGCCGTGGATTCAATCCTTGGTACTGTTTAATATTAAACTCAATAGTAATTTATTTTTTTAAAAAAAGCCAATCTTGTAACTCCTGCAGCCGAGCCCACCGTGACGTTCTTGGCTTCCAGGGAGTCAGCCTGCCCACGAGCATGCGCAGAGTGGCTCCACTAGTCCCCACCAGCCCATCCGGGGAAACGCTGCAGCCGCCAGGGATGGATACGGAGGGCGCCCCGGGGACACACGGCGTCGTCTCCGGAGGGCTCGGCGCCTCTGCCTGTCCCCTCCCCCTGCGGCCCTTCCGTGGCCCTGACTTCCCTCTCACACCTTCCAACCGCCCGCTCCCCCAAAATGGCGACCAACCGCCTCCTTTCCCGCCCGGTGGGCGGGTCACATGACCCCGCAGGCCCCGCCCCCCGCGGGGGAAGCCACGCCCCCTCTCCCTAGGCCTCGGCGAGCGTGGCCCAGGGGCGCGCGCCACGAGCCCGGACGGGACGGCGCGCGCGGCGTGCTCGCGACGACGCCGGGCCAGCCACGTGCACGCACACTGCGGCGGGCGCACGCGCCCGGGGCCCGGACCGGGCTGCGCGTGCGCGCGGGGCGTCGTCCGGGCGCCTCGCGGCTGACGGGCGGCCGCTGGGAAGGCCCCGCGAGGCGCGAGGCGCGAGGCCCGGCGCGCGAGCCCCCGGGGGCGGGTAAAACCCGGTTGCTGCTGCCCTTGCCCCTTTCCCCTTTCTCCCTAGCCCTGCCTGCCCGCCCTTTTCCTCTCACCTCGACCCCTCTTCACCCTGTCCTTGGCTTCCTCTTCCTCCCGAAGCGCAGGCCTCTGTGGCCCCCCGTCCAAGGACGCCGCTCACCTCCGCGTCGCGCACGCTCCCTCTGCACCCCCGCAGCCCCTTCCTCCTTGGAGAAGACTCTTGGGGTGCCCCCGGCCCACTGCACCCACCTTTATTTTCTACCCGGCCCCTGCCAGGTCCCCCAACTGCCCCCTCGCAGCGCCCCAGCTCGCGCCGCGGGCCCTACCCGACCTCTGCGCCTTCTGCACCGCGGCCTTGCATTCACAGGCCCCACTGCTCACCACCCCCTTCCTCCTCAGGTGTCCCGCTCGGGGGGACCCGGATGTAGCTCTTTTTTTTTTGAGGATCTTCCAGCAGGAACAACAAACTCCCCTCTCTTCCTTGGTCATGCCTCTTCCTGCGCTTTTTCTAGCAAAAATACTATTTCTGTCAGTCAAGATCGCCCCAGTCTCCAGCAAGAAAATAGAATAATCATAATATTATCGAGACTACAATTCCCCCTTTTGGAATACTTTTCCAATTACAAGAAACCAGCTCATTTATGTCTCCCAGTTTCTCTTCTAATGTGTTTGCTTCTCCAAACCTCTCTTCTGAAGCTTTCCCAACACAAATCCCTTTTCATCATCAATTCTGCCTCAGTTAGATTTTGCCCCGACAAAACCCTTTAGGCTCCTCTTACCTGGCTGGGATAGTGGGGAAGAAATAATTTTTTAAAAGTAATTTTTAATTTTTATCTTTTATCTATCCAGCTTAGTATTGTATCACTTCCTCCCTAAATCGTCTCTCTCCTCAATTTCATACCTATTTTCCCTGTTTGTTTTTGGCTCCAAGTTCTGACTGTCCCTTCCTTGTCACTACCTGTTTTCAGGGCAAAAGATATTGGATGAGTTTTCAAAAATTACCACCTCACCCTTCCAGGAGATAGTGAAGGTCTGTTTCCACCTGAATCCTCTTTCCTGTGGGGCCTAAGCCAGGCCCACTTGTTCCCTGGAGAGTCACTCACTTGCTTTCGGGGTGAGTTTCCTGTTTTTGTGCCTGTTCAAAGACACCCGCTGTGTTGTGTGCATCACTTTCCAGTGTTTGTGACCGCCTCTGCACCAGTGTGAAGATCATACAAGCAAAATCAAGCAAAAGGATAAGTATAAACACAAGGGAGCCATTGAAAGAGATCCCAGGGCACATGCCAGCTGACCTCTTTTGAGGAAAGCAGATTTTTATTAGATTGAAGTATGTTTTCGTTGTTGATGTTCATTGCAAAACAAAAAACTTTTACCTTTCTTGCTGGTTCATGGTAGCAACTCAGACCCCTACAGAAACAAGCAAGTGAGGGATCATAGTAGGAGAGATTGTGGCAATCCAAATTGTGTTCTCTCCATTGCATGATGGCAGCTAGTGCAGATAGCCAGTCAAAAATGGCAGGCCAGTGGGGCTGGAGAGGTGGTTCTGTGTTTAAGAGCACTGGCTGCTCTTCCAGAGCACCTGAGTTCAATTCCCAGCAACCACATGATGGCTCACGACTATCTCTAATGGAATCTGATGCTCTCTTCTGTCATGCAGGCATTCATGCAAATAGAACACTCATATACATAAAATAAATAGATAAGAAAAGAAATGCCAGGCCAGGTTTGCAAGAACCTTTTATGGTTTTTTTTTTTTTTTTTTTTTTTTTTTGAGACTACACCTCTGGCTCTAAAACTGTCTTCATGTGAAAGTTAAATTACTAATGCTAACAATGAATTTAAGAGTTTAAAAATTGGCAGGGCAGGGGCTGGAGAGGTGGCTTATTGGTTAAGAATACTGACTGCTTTTCCAAAGAATCTGGAGTCAGTTCCTAACACTCACATGGTGGCTCATAACCATCCATTGACCCAGTCCCAGGGTCCAGTGCCCTCTTCTGGCACTGAATGCATGTGGTACAGAGACATACATGCAGGCAAAACATACTCCTAAGTGGTTTAAAACGGCAAGGGGGGAGATGTAGCTCAGTTGTGAGAGTACTTGCCTAGCTAGCATGCATGAAGCCCTCAGGTGGTGACCCCCCCCAGCACTGCATAAAACACCTATCCTGCCAACACTTGGGAGATGGAGGTCAGAAGATCAGATGTGTAAGGACATTCTCTTCTATGACCATGAAACACAAATGAGATACACATAATAACCCTGTCTCAAGAAAACAGTAAAACAACAAAAACTAAGGGTACTGATTACACCGAAAAAGCTGAAGCAGAAGATTGCTGAGAGTTCAAGGCCAGCCTGCACTATAGAATAAGGCTCTGTCTCAGAGAGAGAGAGAGAGAGAGAGGGAGGGAGGGAGGACGACAATGCGAGACCCTTAGAAAATACATTTTTTGAGTTGGTTGTGGTTTAATCGCAGCACTGAAGGCAGAGGCAGGCAGATCTCTTAAATTCAAGGCCAGCCTAGTCTGCAAACAATAGACAGATAGATTAGGTAGATAGATAGGAAGGAAGAAAGAAAGAAAGAAGAAAGGAAGGAAGGAAGGAAAATGCTTGCCAACTGCTGTATTTGAAGTTTTAGGCTTAGTAATTTTGTTAGTTTTATAGTGGTGGGAATCCAACCCAGGACCCCAGCATGCTAAGCAAGCACTCTGCCACTGAGCTACACCACAGACCTAGATTTTTTTTCCCTGTTGGAAACACACAAGGGTAAACATACTTAGAGGACTTTTTCTCTTTACTGTATCAGGTATTAAAACTTTTGATCTTCAGTAACCTATTAGTTGGGTAAGGTAGCCCATACCAATAATCCCCAACTAAGGAGGTGAGGGAAGAGGATTGAGAGTTAGGTCAGCCAGGGTTCCAAAGTGGAACTCTGTTTCAGGAAAAACAAAAACCTTTTCATACTTGAGGACCTCAGAGAGTTTTAATGTAAACTATATGGACTAATATTCTTCTATTAGAATACCAGTTAAGTCACTGGGTATCTCCATTCAGCCTCCTTAAATATTAAATATATTGAAGTTATTATCTCAAACATTTCTGAATTAATTTTTTTATTTGCAAATCCATGGTCTTGTAGTGGTGTGTCATGCACAAATCACTAAGTTTGATCCCCAGCACTGAAAAATTAAAGTAGTGGCTGAATCTGGCAGAGCAGCCCAGCCACTCAGGAGGCTAGTAATTAAATACAGTCAAATGTGGCTTGCTGAAAGCTTTATTGTTTGTGTGAAGTATGCAGGAGAAGAAATACATCAAGGCCAAAAAAACCTGATGAGTACAGTGGGCCAGGCCTGTAATTGCTCTGTCACTAGAAGCTAGAGATTATTTGAGTCTGAAATCAGCTTGGGAAACATAGTAAGACCTGGTCTTGAAAAAATAAGAATAGGCTGGGCATGGTTGTGCCCGCCTTTAATCCCAGCAATTGGAAAGGCAGAGGCAGATAGGTCTCTGTGAGTGAAAGGCCAGCCTGGTCTATGTAGTAAGTTCTAGGCCAGGAAGAACTACACTCTGGGACCCTGTCTCAAAACAGCTAACTAGAACAGTCTATTCTTTGTGGCAAAATAACTATGACGCCATTGCCCATGAATATAAATGATATCTTAATTAAAAACTATATGAAAGAAAATTTTAGTACAAAGAAAGTATTGACTTACGTTTCTATTGTCATGTGTAGCTCCTATCTATTTCTTAAACAAATGAATATTATCATAAAATAGCCTTGACCTCTGAACTTCCTGAAAAATTCTTGGGAGACCCAGCATTTACCTTATTAACAAAAAATATAAAAATAAAAATAAATCAAAGATGCAGTGGGGAAAAAAGAAAGAAAAAAATGTAGCTGAGCATGGTGGCACACACCTTTAGTCCCAGCACTTGGGAGACAGAGTCAGGTGGGTGGATCTCTGAGTTCTAGGCCAGCCCAGTCTACAAACTGAGTTCCAAGATAGCCAGGGCTACACAGAGAAACCCTGTCTTGGGGGAAAAAAAAAGATGGAGAGATGGCTCAGCAGTTAAGAGCAACAGCCGCTCTTCCAGAAGACTGGGATTCAATTCCCAGCACCCACGTGGCAGCTCACATGTATTTGTAACTCCAGTTCCAGGGGCTCTGACATCCTCACACAGACATGCATCCAGGCATGCATTGGCAAAATGCCAATGAACATTAAGTAAATTATATATTCTTTTAAAAAGAAAGGAAAATGCTGTCCTAGATTTTGTTTTGTGTTCCCCTTTTTAAAACAGGGTCCCAGGCTTGAATTCACTGTGTATTCTTGCGGATGACCTTGACCTCCTGATGGCCCTCCTTCCACCCCCACCGCCCACCCCAGTGGCTGGAATTGAACTTCATGTCACCATACCCTGATTGCTGCTCTAGATGTCAGGTGCATCCTTGCATTCTTTGCTAGGACAGCTTGTGGGAAAGAAGGAACTTTGGTGTGTCCTTTCCTCCTTTAGTTGACTCAATGCCAGAGTTTTCCTTTGTGAGTGTCCTTCAGATTCCTCTGTATCTCAGTTCCCTGTCTGTTTCCCATTTGCTAGAAATAGCCGTGTGCCACTACTACACAAGACAAAATCCAGTCTTTAAGTGATCAGAGGAAATGAGTCAGTCCTCTGGTTAAAGCCATAATGCTAGAGAAGGAGGTCTTCCTTAATTATTCAACTTCGCAATGCAGATTCGGCAGGTGTCTAATGTCATGTGGGCAGTGGTATAGTAGAGTGATTCATTGTGAAGGCTTCCAGATCAGACTGCTCAGGGAAGGATTCTAACTCTGAATTAGAACAAGTTATTTATCTGGGTTTTCTTTATGTCACCCATGACAAGGTTAATAATGTAGCAGCTGCCTCAGAGAGAGGTTGAGGGAACTAAAGATGGCACTTGACTTATAATAAAGCCTCAATAATGTCCATGCTGTTATCATGATGATGATGATTACAAGGGCCTCCTGGGGAGATAAGTAAAGACCATGGGCAGAGGAGGCCATGATCCCTGACTAGAGAGGACAGTTATCTCTGGCTCTGGCCCTGTTGGTCACTGTCAGGGAATGTCAAATCTAATACTTTTCAAGAGATGATATAAATGTATATGTGTAGAAGAAATCCTCTCTAATTGTGCTGGGAAAAGAACAAGGGCTTTGCAATTACACAGTGGTTTACCACTGAGATTTATCTCTAGCCCTTGGTTTCTGAGGCATAATCTCATTATGTAGCTCAGGCTGGCCTTGATCTTCTTATGACCTTCTTTGCACCTAAGGACTGGGATTACAGTAAAGTGCCATTATGCCTAAAAGTAAGAAAAAAAACTCTTCATTTTAAAAAAAATGTTTCAGTTGAATCCAATTAGTGAAAACACTGTATAGGTCAAAGAAAACGGCCTATACTTTATAATAGGTCCTATTTATTAGTATGTGGTTTGAGACAAGGTTTCATGTTGCCTTGCTATATAAAACTGAGGCTGACCTTGAACTCCTGATCTTTCTACCTAAGTGCTGCTGGGATTGCAGACATCTGCGTTCATACTCAACCTTATTTTATTATACTTATTTATTTATTGTGAGATAGGTTCTTACTCTGTTACCCTGGTTGCCTTAAACTCATAGTAATCTTTAATGCCTCTTGAGAGCACTGAGGTCACAGCTATGATCTGAGCCACCATGTTTGGAATGATTGTTATTTTTATGTGAGTTATATTTGTTAATGTAATTCTGTGCACATGTGTGTGTTATGTTGTGTGATATGGCAAGATATGTATTTTTTCAATTGTTCTCCACCTTTATTTTTGAGACAGGATCTCTCACAGAACCCGAAGCTCATCTATTCAACTAGGCTGTCTGGCTAATGAGATTTAGGGACCCTGTCTGCCCCAGCTCCACCCCTCCAGCACACACCATTGTATGTTCATTTCAAGGATTCACACTCAGGCTGTCATACATTCACAACAAGCATGCACAAGCCCTCTCCTCAGCTGATGATGGCTTATTTTTATTTATTTATTTATTTATTTATTTATTTATTTATTTATTTATTTATTTTGAGACAGGGTTTCTCTGTAGCTTTTGGAGCCTGTCCAAAACTCACTCTGTAGACCAGGCTAGCCTCAAATTCACAGAGATCTGCCTGTTCTGCCTCCCGAGTGCTGGGGTTAAAGTCATGTGCCACTATTGCCCGGTTCATAATGGCCTTTTTTAAAAGAAAATATAATAAACATTGCTTTGGATCCCCAGTGTTGAAAGAAATTGTTTCTAAAGGCATTGTTTCAGCAAGGCATTCATGATTATAAACAAGGCATAAAGTTCTAAAGCTCATAGCCCTTATGCAGCTATAAAGCTAAAATTAGTTTGCAAATGAAATGCAAACAAGGCAGCCCAGCCAGTTTAATCAGATTGCAAAAAATTAATTTAAGGAGAGGACAACTATCTCACTGCATCTTTAATATTCCTAGAAAGGGTTCCCTTGCTGACTATTTTGCTGGCCCTTTTTGGCTTTAGTGAAGATCCTGTGGTGTCTCAATTCTCTAACCCCTTTTCTCATTTTAGGAACGATTCATCTTGGCGGGGCAGTAGTGGCACATGCCTTTAATTCCAGCACTTGGGAGTCAGAGATAGGCTGATCTCTGTGAGTTTGAGACCACCCTGGTCCACAGATCCAGTTCCAAGCTAGGCTCCAAAGCTACACAGAGAAACCATGTTTCAAAAAACAACAACAACAACAAATGTATCTTTGTGCTTCTATGTATGTGCACATGTGTATTGGTGTCCATGGAGACCAGAAAATGTCCTTGTATCACTTGGAGCTCAATTAGCTAAATCTACTTGCATCCTCCTCTCCTTAGCCTGCTGCAGTCAAATAGTGCTTTCTGGCCAGAGAGCAGACACAGAGCTTCCTTCTCAGAGTCACTCAGTGATCCATGTATTCCCAGGCTTTTTTCTTTCAGATTGTCTGTAGAGTCAAGGTCTCAAATTTCTTAGAAGGCAGGGCCTGTAACTAGTGATGAAGCGCTTGCCTACCATGTACAAGGCCCTCCATTCAATTCCCAACATCACCACCATGACCACACATGCTACAATGCCTGTTGGATTAATTTATCTGTTGACAGAATGAATCAGATGTGCTCTACTGACTGGAAAAGGCCAGTGGAACCTGGGCCTTGGGCCTTACCCTGCCTGCCTGAGACTCAGAGCAGGCTGATTGTTCTGGGCTCAGGGATATGTTGAAAAGCAAATGCCATCCTGTCTGATGCCCTAACCCTGGATACCTTACATGTCTTTTGAGGTTTTTGGTGGTGTTCTTGGGTCTGGAATTCTCTGTGCAGACCAAACAAAGCTTGACCTTTCTGTGATCTCACCTCCCTCAGCCTCCTAAGTGCTGCCACTGCAGTCCTGTGACTGGCTGTATGGTTTGTGCCCTCTGATTTAATTTAGTATTTGGAGTGCTGTGGGAAACCCAAGGGTGGAAGCTTTTCGGTCCTCATCCTGTAGCGCACCATCACCCCAGCTTCCTCTCTGGCTTTGGCAAGTTGGTTCTTTGCCCCAGACTTTAGCAGCTGCCCTTTCACAGCCCATCTCCTGAGGAGTTTCCAGATTAGACAAAATAAGAACAAGACCTTTGCTGTGGGCTTTCAGTGAGCCAGGAAAGGTCAGATGGGAGGCTGTGGTTCTTTAAGAATAAATTCTACTCTTTTCCTTCCAGCACCAGGAACCCACACCAGAAACACAGCTGCCTCTCCAAGAACACTGCTGAGCCAGGGAGAGGGATGGGCTAGGGTAAGTTAGAGTACCCCAAGAGCTCTGCTCCTCCCGTGGGTCACCATCTCCTTCAGAGGCCCACTAAGGGCTGCAAACCTTTCAGCGTTACTCAGAGTTGATGTTTCTGTGACGGGATAGATGGGAAGTATTTGAATTACTAACTCAGTATTTTTCCTTCTTACCCCTTTCTTTTCTCTACCTCTCCTCTTCCTACGTTTCCTTCCTCCCCTCACACTCTCTCCTCTCTCTATCCCTTTCTTCTTTTTCCTCTGTTCTCTTCTCCACCCACTTGTGTTTCCCAGGGCAGTCTTGAACTCCTGGATTCAAGGGCTCTTCCCACTCAGCCCCCCCCCCCAGAGTATAGGAGTATAGGTGGGCACCATTGCATTCTCTAACCTTTTATTTGCTACAGGATCATTCGTGTATTTTCTTCTTTTTGACTGAGTGTTGGTGGTTTGTCTATTATGAAGAGTTTGATCTTTTTTGTATCTGAGTTGGATGACTGAAGGTAGTGAGTATGTCTTGCAATTGATCTAATGTGTGGGTCAGCACTGTCTACACAGTTTTTCATAGTACTTCCTTTAATCCCTTTTATTTTTGGAAATTTTATTCATTTGGGGGGGCTGAGATAGTGTCTCATGAAACACAGGCTGCCCTCAAACTGCCTATGTAGTCTTACCTCCATCTCCCAAGTGCTAGAATTACAGGCATGCCTGGTTAATGCAATGCTGGCAGGGGAACCTAGAGCTGCATGTGCTTGGCTAACTGAACCACGCTCCCAGCCTAACTTCACCATTTAATCTGTATTAAAAGTTTTTTTTATATACCAGACTTTTCCAGTCCAGACTGTTTTACATATACAGCATGTCTCCATTTGGGCTGTGGTATTTCATGTGTCACCTTGGCCACAAAGGACAAGTGGATAAGCAGCTCCAAGCTTAAGACCACACCTGAAT
Organism: Cricetiscus sungorus; assembly: GCA_030556225.1. NCBI lineage: Eukaryota > Metazoa > Chordata > Mammalia > Rodentia > Cricetidae > Cricetiscus > Cricetiscus sungorus. The sequence continues at coordinate 3,840,222 of JANBXA010000305.1, read as the reverse complement.
TTCCCAGTGTGCTGATGTGTGCCTGCACATCTAGCTTTGAGTTTTCTTGTGGCTGGCACTTGGGGTTTTCCTTACTTGTCTTTCCTGCCTGGACATACCCTAAAGTCTGTCTGATTTCTCCTCTGTTTACAGCTGGAGGGAGGGGGCTCTACAGTCCACTGTGTGCTATTCTTCTGTCCAGTCAACACTCTGGCTACCACACCTACCACCTCTTAATTCTGATTCTTCCTTGCTTATTTTCAGGAGCCAGCTGCCAGCAAGTGCTCTTCCCTTCCTGACTCTGGACACGGCCTTGCTTGTCTGGAGACAGGCTGTGGTCAGGACCTGGCAGTGGAAATCTATGGAGCCATACAGCCTTGGGGAGGAGGGGGCCCTTCCATCAGAAGGGCACCTCCCTTCCTTCTCTGAAAGTCAAGGGCTCAACTGCAGCGACACACTAAACCGGGACCTGGGTCCCAGCACACGGGACCTGCTCTATGCTGGCCTAAGTGGTTTGGACCTTGACCCCAATCTCTCCACATCGGATATGCCCAGCGAGGTATTGGAGGACAATCTGGACACCCTGTCCCTGTACTCAGGGAAGGACAGCGACTCTGTGAAGCTGTTGGAAGAATATGCAGATTCTGAATCCCAGACCTCCTTACAAGGTGAGGCTCTTCAGGGACAGCATCCACAGTTCCTGCAGCCAGCCCAGGATTGAATCTGCTAGCACTGGCTAGGAAAATTCTCCTCTTTAACTGGGCCTGGTGATGCGAGCTCATAATCCCAATATGTAGAAGACAAATGCAGGAGAAACACTACAAATTCAAGGCCATCCAGAGCTACATAGTAAGACACTATCCCCCAAAACAAGCATCCTAAACTAAAGGGAAGGAAGGAAGGAAGGAAGGAAGGAAGGAAGGAAGGAAGGAAGGAAGGAAGGAAGGAAGAAAGGGCGGAAGGAAGGAAGGAAGGAAGGAAGGAAGGAAGGAAGGAAGGGAGGGAGGAAGGAAGGAAGGAAGGAAGGAAGGAAGGAAGGGCGGACAAAAGTGTCTGCTTCTACGGGAGGCTTGTGGACTACTTTGGGATTGTTCCCATCTTGTGAAGGAAAGGGAACACTAACCCTAGGGAACAAGATTGAGACGTGGGTAGGTAGGCAGACATCAGGCTTGTAGGAGACTTTCCTATCATTGCTGTACTCAGTAGCACTTTTCATTCTTCCAGAATGAGTGGATCCTGTCCGTTCTGTTCTGTGCTTGTCTAACTTTTCAGGTTCGTGTCCTTATCTATAAAGTAAGGGGACCCCAGTCCTCTCCTGCCCCTGCCCCTGCCCCAAAACAGCAGTGGTGAGTGTGAAAAGGGAAGACTGCAGGAGCCTCCATAGACCACAATGTACCAGTCAGCTTTGTCCTTTTAAAGAGATCTTGGCATCTTCTCAGAACACTGTGGTCCCAGCAGACCTCTTGCCTCAGCCTGTCTAGGAGCCAGAACTATATAGGTTGTGCCACCATGCCCAGCTAGGTGCTTGTTCAGCCAATACTGGATACTATCAGTAACACTTCATGTCAGAAGTATTCAGTTCCAAACTTTTCTCTTCAGCTGTGGAAGAACAAGGGGAGGATTAGTGAAATAATTGAACAGCTTGGGTAAGTCTCAGTTTGGTTTGCTGTTGGCCTCCTATAGAGGAAAATTCTTTTGTTTTGGGTTTGATTTGGTTTCGACCCTCTTTATTGGTTCCTGGCAAGTTGCTTCAATGGGTTGACTGGGCTAGAGCTCCTGAGAGTTTGTATAATCACATCTTTTGCCAGGAAGTCCACATGTAAAGGCCAGTCTACAAAGATAGTAATCTGTTGGGATTGTGTCTGAGAAAGATTCTGAAGGCCCCACTCCACAAAAAATGACCAAGCAGTGTCAGGCCGGTGCCTGTGTTGTAATGAGCAGTAAGTCTTAGAACAATGAAAGTTCACAGGGAAGACTCCTGCAGCACTAACCAGGCCCATGGCTGTGGTGCGGCACTCAGCTTGGGCCATGGTGATACCCGAAAAACACTAGTGATTGGACATATGTTCGTTGTGTTCATTTTGCTGGGCACAGAGCAAATTGAGGTTCTGCTTAGTTTAGCCTTCCTTGATATTCAGCTATTATACTGCCCCCTCTCCTCCACATACACATACATTACATTTCAACTCCATGATTTTGAAACTTAAATTTAGGTTCATATATGTGAATACGCTTACGTCATTTTCTTCCTTTTTGTTTTTCAGTCCAGGGTCTCACTCTGCTACTGATCAAACTAGCTCTGGCTCAAGTAGTTTTCCTGCCTTAGCCTTCTGTATACCTGGGACATCAGGCATATACCACAGGCCCAACTTTAATTAATTTTTATCTGTTTATTCGAGACAGAGTCTCACTGTGTGTCTAGGCTATCCTCAGACTCTGACTAATCCTTCTATCTCAGTTTCCCAAGTACTGATGACTACTGGAATGAGCCACAACTCCTGGCTACATTAATTTTTTAAATTAGAAAAGTAAAATGTGCTGGGAAGTGGCCACTCAGTCCTTTAATCCCAGCACACAGGAGGCAGAGGCAGGCAGATCTCTGAGTTTGAGGCCAGCCTGGTCTACAGAGCGAGTTCCAGGACAGCCAGGGCTACACAGAGAAACCCTGTCTTGAAAACAAACAAACAAAAAAGTAAAATGTATTTATTATAGAAAATATAGCAATAAGCAAGATAAAATACCTTTAAGCCATTTACTGCACACATAAATACTTTGTTTGCTTTGGTTTTTTCCCTCCTGTTTTTTGATTGTTTTGTGTGTGTGTGTGTGTGTGTGTGTGTGTGTGTGTGTGTGTGTGTGTGTGTGTGTGTATGTGTGTGGTGGAGATACTGTTCATCTGTGTCTCCCAAACTGGCTTGAACTCAGCAGTTCTTCTACTTTAGCTGGAATTACAGGTATGCATCAATGGGTCCAGCTCATAAATCTTCAAATGCATGGGTAAATTGCTCAAATATATGCTATTTTATAGAGTTAATACATGTGAAAGGCACTGAGTTCCAGCCTCCAGCAATATGCTCAGTCCCATGTGTGATGTGATAGTGTTGAATGGTTTGAATGCTTGGTGTTTTTGGATTCCTGTGTGAGACTGAATTGATGGTTACTGTCTTCCATGTTCTAGTATGTTGTCCAGTCAGTCTTGTTGGACTGTTGACGTGTTTCTTTGAACAGCTTTGAAAATATGTGTTAATGTCTCTGAGTGTATTCCACATCTATGAAGGTGCCTGTGGAGGACAGAGTGGGGCATTGGATTCCCTGGAGCTGTAGTTACAAGCAGTTGTGAACTGCCTGCTGTGGGTACTAGGAACTGGGCTCTGGTCCTTTGCTAGAGCAGCCAGCACACTCTCTCCGGCCTTGTGACCAACTTTTTACATACTGATCATTTTCTCCTGGATTAGTTTGCTGAACATTCTGCTCACAATTTCCAGCTTCTAGAAAGCTCAGGTGACTGTGTAGGCCAATGACTGGCTGGTTTGGTGTCCTTGTCAGCTTTGTTTTGCTATAGTTTGTTTCCTAGTTTTACAGTTGATTTAATGTGTACTTAAAGCACCCTTTCAAGGCTGAGGTCTGTATTCTGAGGGGAGCCTGGTCTTTCTTTTTTTCTTTTTTTCTTTTTTTTTTTTTTTCTTTTTTTGGTGGTTGTTGTTCGTTTTTCAAGACAGGGTTTCTCTGTGTAGCTTTGGAGCCTGTCCTGGAACTCACTCTATAGACCAGGCTGGCCTCGAACTCACAGAGATTCTCCTGCCTCTGCCTCCCAGTGCTGGGTTTAAGGCATGCGCCGCCACCACCTGGCAGGATTGTGGTTTTTCTTGTTTATACTTTCAGAGTTGTGCAGTGACTCCCACAGTGGTTTTTCTCCTTCAGTTGGGTGAGTCTCTCTCTGCCCCTGGAAACAGGACAGAAGCAGTCTGCTCCTTCTCCGTATGCTGGCCTTTCCAGTACTTGAAGACACCTCTCTTTCCCACCTGAATGCCTCCAGTTCCTTCAGCTGTTCCTTAGGAGACACAATTCATAAAAATACTAGATATTATTTTACCAAAGGATACAGAAAATGTGGGAAAATCAGACAAATACAAGGAGGGAATACGGGTAAAATCAACCCATCTCTCTACCAGTGAACCCCAGTCTGCCTGTTTCTACCTAAATTTACTTTTCTGCTTTCATATCTGGGGTAATTCTGTTTTCAGGCAGATAGCTCTCTCTCTCTCTCTCTCTCTCTCTCTCTCTCTCTCTCTCTCTCTCTCTCTCTCTCTCTCTCTCTCATTTAGTAGTATGGTATGAACATTCTTCCATGTTCTTGTATATTTCTACAATTTCTGTTTGGAATGCTGTTTCTTAGGTCATAATACAGGGTTGGTGTTTAGCTCCCTGGTAGAATACTTGCCAAGCACTAGCATGTGTCAGACCCTTGGCTCAATCCCCAGTGCATCTTACACAGACACACAGAGCGGGGTGGAAGGAGAACTCTTGCCAGATAGAAGGTTGTTATTAAGGTTTACTAGGACAAGCAGGTAGGCTTTTGTAAAAACCTGGGAACCAAGAGCAGAGCCAGATGGGAGAGTGCACAGATGCACTGTTGGATAATGTAGCACCAGGTAGACCTTGTGTGAAGGTCAGTGACAGGGTAGGTCAGTCTCCAGCTCTGCTTGTCTTGTCATGCTGCTGCCCTAGATGCTCAGCCTACTGCCATCCCCAGCCCTCCTCATCTTGCACCAAGACCAGGTACAGTCCTATTGATGGGGAATGTCCTGGACCTTCTGCCCATGCAGAGCTGCCAAGGGGGAGGAGTTCAGGCAACCTGGACAGGGCTCTGTGCTAAGGGTCTATATTGTTTTAGGACTCACAAAGCCTAGTTTAACATAATCTGTGCTTTCTCCCTTTGTTTAGACCTGGGGCTGGGAGCACTCAAGGTGCCTAAAGAGGCTGATGAAGGAGGCAGGGCCACTGGGAGTACAAGGAAAGGCAAGCGGCAGCACAGTTCCCCTCAGAACCCACTCCTGGACTGCAGCCTGTGCGGGAAGGTGTTCAGCAGCGCCAGCTCCCTGAGCAAGCACTACCTGACACACAGCCAGGAGAGAAAACACGTGTGCAAAGTCTGCAGCAAGGCCTTCAAGCGCCAGGACCACCTGTATGTCAAGAGTCTGGTCAGGACTTTCTCCTACCCTCTCATCCACCCATCCTGTCTTGTTTTGAGCTCCCACCTCTGTGCTACACATGTATCCCCTGTCCTCTGCTATGGACTCTGTTCCTTTCACACCACTACTGTCTGGGGCAGGTCTCTCTACTGAACTTCCAAATTTACACCAGTGAGGAAACCCCTGCCTCTATTTGCAGATATGACTCTTGTGGTTTATAAACGTGATGGGTTACCAGGCATGATGGCCCACTGGGGAGGGGGAGGGGGAGGCAGGAGGAGCAAGAGTCTAGGCCAGCCTCAACTACATACATAGCAAGTTTGAAGTCCACCTGGGCTTCATCAGAAAAAAAGTACAAATGAGTTTGACTAACTTGGTAAAGAGATGCCCCAAGTTCCTGGCAGGTGTCTGAAGACACTGGGTCTGCAACCCCTGAGGATTTTAAAAAAAAAAAAATCCTGTATAAAAGCTTAGAGTGACCATGTGGTGGTGGCTCATGCCTTTAATCCCAGAACTCAGGAGACAGCGCAGGCAGACTTCTGTGAGTTTAAGACCAACCTGGTCTACACAGTGAGTTCTAACACAGCCAGAGCTACACAGAGAAACCCTCTCTCAAAAAGACAAAAAAAGAAAGAAAAGAACCTTTGAGCAAAGCCCCCTTGTAGTCAATGTCTTGAGAATAACAAGTTTTTATTGCTGTGAAACTCAAGAGTGGGAGAGGACAGTGCCGAGCTAGGGCGCTGGGTAGAGGGGGCGCTTTCTCTCCATCCTCTGGTCCAGCCCCGCCTCAGGCAAAGGAGGTAGGTTCCAGTGCTTAGGTCTTCTGAGTCCTTTCTTCACAAGACCATGGACATTCTCTGTAGAAAGACAGCAGTCATTAAAATGTCCCATCCACATACCCTGGGATTGTCCAAAGCTAGACTGTCAGAACCCTGAGGATAAGAGCTCAGTGTTGACAATATCATTGTCCATGTCATCAGGAGTAGGCACAACACACATTAACATGTATTTACACTTGCACAGATTATTGACATGCTGGCCTTTTGGCTCTAGGAAGGTTTTATTGACTATTGGTAAGTTGGTTTCTTAGCTGGAGTTGGGGTGGGGAGGATATCCCAGGAAGCTGCCACCATTGACAGTCCTGTGGTGGTTCCAGACTGGCATCTCCTCAGATGTATTCGGTAGAGCTCTGCTCCCCAGGAATGCTGGCGGAACCATCTGAAAGTTCACCCTGTGCACTTTGTGAACCCCAAAGAGTAAAGTGTGTGTGTGTGTGTGTGTGTGTGTGTGTGTGTGTGTGTGTGTGTGTGTGTGTGTTCAGCGTTTACCTCTAGAGAATTGTTTTCCCCTGTGATCCCACTTTGGGGAAACTTGATCTGATTCCCATGGATTTATTTTTTCCCACAGTGTTTGTTAGTGGTGAGGACAATTGGTTAGAATAAGGGGACCCAGCAGTTCCTGCAGTGGGGTGTGGGCCTGCCTGGTGACCTTTCTTCCATGTCTCACTGCAGGACGGGGCACATGCTCACCCATCAGAAGACCAAGCCCTTTGTGTGCATCGAGCAGGGTTGCAGCAAGAGCTACTGTGACTACCGCTCACTGCGTCGCCACTATGAGGTCCAGCATGGAGTATGCATCCTGAAGGAGGCCCCACCAGAAGAGGAGGTCTATGGAGACCCGGCCCACAACCATGATGTGGCCAACCAGCCTCCACCCAGCAGCCTGAGGTCCCTGGGGCCCCCAGAAGCTAGGTCCCCTGGCTCTGTCCTGCCCAACCGAGACCTCCTTCGCTGTATTGTGAGCAGCATCGTCCACCAGAAGATTCCCTCTCCTGGCCCAGCAGTGGGGTCTTCTGACACTGAGGCAAGGAGCTCAGCCTGTGCCTGCCCCACCTCACTGGGGTCATCATCCTGTACTCCAGCCAGCACTCCAGTGGCCCCAGGAACCCTGGGCTCTGAGGTTCCTGAGGAGACTCATCCCCCACGGAAGGAACCTGCCACCGAAGGGCTCACAGCTGTCCAGTCAAGGGTGGCTGAGAATGGTGCCCCTGACCCACCAGAGTCAGAGCTGGAGTCAGAGTCTCCCCGGCTTCAACGGCCATCCTCCCTGGAGGGCTGGCCAGAGGGCAGCTCCCTGCCTGCCTGCCTGCCTATCTTCCGAGGCCACTCAGTTCCCTCAGGATCTCAGCCATCCAGCCACAACTTCCAGTGGCTCCGGAACCTGCCTGGCTGTCCCAAGAACAAAGGCAGCAATGTGTTTATGGTCCACAAGCCCCCTGCAGTGCCATCCCGGGAGGGCTCTGAGGGGGGCCCTGGGCCCAGCAACATCCCCAGCACAGTGGAGCCTTCACCCAGCCTGGGCACCAGCCAGGAGGACCTGCTGCCGTTTCCTCCAGCACTCCTGAAGGCACCCAGTGAGGCCTCCAGTGATGTCCGTCAGGCAGCTGGGGAAGAAGATACATGGCCTCCCAAGAAGAGCAAGCCTGACTGTGAGTCATTCCAGTGGCAGAGCCCCACAGAGCTTGGGCTCCAAGACACTCAGAGCCCAGGTGGGCTCCCCTCAGATGCCACACCCCTCTTCCGGCAGCTGTTCATGAAGTCACAGGAGTCTCTTGTAAGCCATGAGCAGATGCAGGTGCTCCAGATGATTGCCAAGTCCCAGCGGATCTTCTCCCACACCCAGGTGGCTACAGCCTCAGCCCAGAGACCAGGGCCTGAGGGCAAGCAGTCAGCCCTGAAGCCATTGCAGGGGCCATGGCCACCACAGGCCCTGCCACCAGTACCCACTGTGGACTCTTTCCAGATAGGCCCTGGACACTCAGAGCCGGAGGGATCTCCAGTCCGCAGGAGGAAAACCATGCCTGCAGTGTCCAGAGAAGCTTCTCCTGGTGGTTCAAGGCGAGACACAAAAGGAGGACCCAAAGTGGCCTCTGCACCACCGTCCCTCACAGGGCCAGCTCTGCACCCCTCCCGGAATCCAGACAGCTCTCTGGCCAAAGGAACCTTGGACCTGGGGGACATGCTTCCCAGTGCAGGCTCACGGCAGTCCCAGTTAGGTGGAGATGAGTCAGCTGGAACCCAGCTGGTTGGGAAACAGGGGCAAGGTGAGAATGCCCTGGCTTCAGGGGCCATGAGAGGTGAGAAGGGCCCAGCCTGCCCCCGAGGCGGAGGCTACAGGCTCTTCTCAGGCCACCCCAGGGCCCAGAGATTCTCTGGTTTCCGGAAGGAGAAAGTGAAGATGGATGTGTGCTGTGCAGCGTCTCCCAGCCAGGTGGCCATGGCCTCCTTCTCATCGGCTGGGCCTCTGGCAGATCCTCCCCGGGACATAAAGTCCAAGCTGACCATCTTCAACAGAATCCAGGTATTTGTACCCTTGTGCCGTGGGCTGTGCTGTGGCAGGGCTGTGCATATACCCTTGGATGTATCTATAGCATTGGTCAACTGTCCAGCCACCTCCCCCATTGCAGTGAGTCCTTGTGTGTGATCTCACCAGGACAAGCACTGATCACTGTTGTCCACCAAGCTCTCTTCCCTGCTTTCCTTGCCCCCTGCTTCCTCCTAGATTTGCCTCCATCAGCTCTTGAGAGGAGAGCAAGGGGCCCGCCACCTCCCTTAACTCTTAACTGCATGTGATGGCTGTGCATTCCACGTGATGCACAGCACCTGGGTCCTTTGTGCATCCTGCAGTGACCAAGTGCTCTCTGGGCACTTAGCCACTCCTCTTAGGGAGAGCAGCATCGTTTCACCATCTCACAGCTACCACTGTGTTGCCAAATTTAGTGTGATGAGCCCTTTCAAATTTTGTGCTTTAACAGACTTTGGTATAGCTGCAGGTTCGGGCACAACTATTACTGTTGGCCAGAACACTTCATCACTCCCATAAGATACCCTGCATCCCTTAGTTATCAACCCAGTCTTTGGGTCCCTCTATTGTTATCCTTCCAGCCCTAGGTACCCACAACCCTGTCTCCATGGCTTAACTGCTCTGGACATTGTATGTCAGTGTAATCATACGTTGTATGATGGTTTGTGTCTAGCGTTGTCTGCTTATATCACATGATCATGGTCCATTCATGTGGCAGCATCTGTCAGTGCTTATTGTTTTTTAGAAATTAAAAACAATTTTTACATTTATTTAGAGTAAAGGTAACACTATGCAGTATTAGCTGGCCTGGGACTTGCTATGTAGACCAGGCTGGCCTTGAATTCACAGAGGTCAGGCCTGCCTTTGCCTCCTGAGTGCTGGAACTTGGCACATTTTGTGTGTATCGGGGGGAGGGAGATACGAGTATAGTCATGAGCACGCTACAGAGCTCATGTGGAAGTAAGAGGACAGGTTATGGGAGCTGGTTTTCTCATTCTGCCAGGTGGGTTGCAAAGATCAGACTCAGATCATCAGACTTGGCAGCAAGTGCCTCTATCCCCTGAGCCATCTTCCTACCCTATCCCATTCCTTTTTCTGGCTAAGCAATAGTCCAGTGGATAGACATTTCAGATTTTATTTGGTCAATCATTAGTGGACAGTTTTCACTCTTCAACTCTTGTGAGTGAACTCCTGGAAGGCTGTGTACAGTTTTTGTGTGGGGATGCGTGTTCTCTTTTCTCTTGGCTAGGACTGGAATTACCAGATCCTACAGTCTCTCTGCTCAATATTTAAGGAGTGGCCAGATTGCTTTCTAGAGAGCAGCACTGTTTTTCAGCACCTCTACTATGCGCAAGTACCCTGGTTTCTCCATGTTTTTGCTGTCACGGTCCCTTTAGAGTGTACAGTGGTGTCTGCCTATGCTGCCAGTGGCATACTCTGGCACTGCTGATGTCAGCATCCTCCTGTGTACTCACAGGCTACTTGTGTGTGGCCTCTTATTTTACTGACTTGCAGTATATATTCTGTATGTGCATCAGACAAGCAAATTGCAAGCACTTTCTCTCCTTGTGTGGGGTGTCTTTACATCTTATGTGTGAATACATGTGGGGTCAAAGCTTTCAGTTTTAATGTGCCTGTTGGGTTTTCTGCTTTGCTTTAGTGTCAAACCTGAGACACCATTGCCCAATTACCACCATGCAGACTTCCCCAACACTGTCTTCCTTGTTCCCTTGTCTGGGCTCTGCTGGCTCAGATATCCTCTCATCTCCAGGGTGGAAACATCTACAGACTCCCCCATCCAGTGAAGGAAGAGAGCTTGACAAGCGGATGGTAAGTTCAGAAGCCCTCATGCCCCACCAGGGCACTGCCCCTGGCAAATACTCCAGCTTCTCTGTGCTCTCTTTTGTGAAGAAGCCAGAGTCCTCCAGCCCTGCAGAGGGTGCTTCAGCCCTTGGAAAGCTGAATATGGTTTTCCATTTTCATTGTTTAGTAAGAATTGTCAGGGGTTTGGGGCTGCATACAAAAACAAACACGAAAGGCAACAACATCAGAAGCAGCAGTCAGTGCTAGAGCCTCACTCACCCATTCTCTTCTGCTTCTTTACCCACAGCCATCAGCCAAATGGGGGTCCCACAGACTGGACGGAGTCAAAGAGCACTTTTGTGTGCAAGAATTGCAGCCAGATGTTTTACACCGAGAAAGGGCTGAGCAGCCACATGTGTTTCCACAGTGACCAGTGGCCATCACCTCGGGGGAAGCAGGAACAGCAGGTGAAGGGGCAAGCTGTGGCTTTTACGGTATAGGGCTGCAAAGAGTTTGGGCAGTGGATAACGGGACAGTGTCTTCTAGAAGGGATGTGTCATGAGTGCCAGGACCACCTGTGCAGGCCCTTGCACCAGCCTCCTGGCCTTTATATGTCATCAGGAGTAGTTTCTTCTCCCTGACTGCTCTTTCCCTTAAACTGCCAACTCTCTATGCTCAGGTACTTGGCACAGTTTTGCACTGAGGCCTGATGGGGATAGGGTTCCCTGGGAGCCAAAATGTCCTTGGTTAAAATAGCCACAGCTGGAGAACATGGCCTAAGGTGGTGTTTCTCCATCTGCTGTTTCCCACCTGCTGTGGAAGTCCTAGGAAAACCCCAAACCAGAAGCACTCAGAAGTCCTTACTTTAGAAGTCTTGGTTTGCGCACACAGTTAACACTGGCGGAGCCCATGTCAAGCCTAGTGATGTGAGTGCTGGCGACAGCAATGACCTTGTCAGCCCAGATCCTGATCCCAGACAGCAATGACCCAGAGTCCACAGGGCTGGGATATTGGAGAAGAAGGAACTGAAGAAGGCTGAGGGGCCAGGCAAGAAGGCTGGCAGGGATGAAGGAGCAATGGAAGATGTCAGGGTCATTGTGATGGGTCTCTGAAGCTCATCTCTTTACTATTGGCCCCTTAACTGAAGTCCCCATGTCAGTGCTAGACTACTGTTGGCTTGTAAGAGCCGCTGGCATCTAGGAGAATATACTTTTATTTTGTCACACCATAATACTATGTCTCTGGCCCCCACCTTTCTTTTTCTTTTTACACATATTTTTGTTGTTTTCTGTGTTTTGAGACAGGTTCTTTATATAGCTTTGGCTTAACTGGAACTTGCCATATAGACCAGGCTAGCCTTGAACTCACAGAAATCCACTTGCCTCTGTCTCCTGTGTGCTGGCATTAAAGGCTTCGCCAATACACCCTGTATCTGGCCCTTACTCTTGGAATGCTTGTCACTTGAACTACTGCACTGCCTCCATGCATCACTATGTGAGTGTATGAGGAAGCTCGGGGCCTCAGGATATTACCATCCTCAGTATGTTGGTCAGCTCTGGGTCAGGTGGGCCATGGCAGGCATAAGTGTCCTGTATCCCTGTCACCATTACCAGCCCCACCTCCCCATCCCTGAACAAGCTGAAGACTGAGTTTGTATGGCTGGTGGCCTCAGGTAACACCCGTGTTTCTGTCCTCTCTTCTTCAGGGACAAGAGAAAGATGGGGAAGAGAAAGACAGCAAGGAGAGCGGCCAGTACAGAAAGCGGAAGAAGCGGCCCCAGCCCAAGGCCCTGTTTGCCCCTCCTGCACCCTCTGCCCTTGGGGAACCAGGCCCAGGAGGGTGGCACCAGAGCTGCCTGCGCTCTCCTGTGTTCCTGGTGGACCGCCTCCTGAAGGGCTTATTTCAGTGCTCTCCTTACACACCACCGCCCATGCTCAGCCCCATCCGTGAGGGCTCCGGGCTGTACTTCAACACCCTCTGCTCCACATCCCGGGCTGGGCCGCATCTCATCAGCCCCGGGCTTGGTGAGTGAGGCCAGAGCATCTCCTATGGCCCACAATCACTTCATCCTGTGCATCTGGTCCAGCCTTTATTTCCAGCCTTGTATGTGCCTGCTTTGGGGGAATTCAGTGCTACTCGGAAACACAGAACACCATTCTTGGACCAGAACCTTCTAGATGTTTTTTTGCTGTTTTGTTTTGGTTGGTTGGTTGTTTTGTTTTGTTTGGTTGGTTGTTTTGTTTGTTTGTTTGTTTGTTTGGTTGGTTGGTTGGTTGGTCGGTTGTCTGGTTGTTTATTTGTCTGGTTGTCTGGTTGGTTGGTTGGTTGGTTTTTTAACAGCCAGAAAGAACACATAAAGGCCATCCATTTACCCGAATCACCCTTCTGTTGGTTTTCATAACTACTGTATGGAGACAGAGGCACATACGATGCATGCCCGCCATGCAGCGTAGCCATTTCAGACTTCTGATTTGAGGCTGCTCTCAGGGCTCTGAGCCTTCCTGTACTCTATCTTTAGAGGGCTTTACCACCCCAGAAGCCTGTACCCCTGGAAGCTATACCACCCTCCCAGCTCTCATCTCCAGCCTCAGGAAGCCACTCATCTACTTCCTGTCCCTAGGCCTGCCTATGCTAGGTATTTCATATAAATGACACCATACACTGTAGCCTTTTACATTTCATGATGTTTTCAGGGTTCACCAGGTGGTAGCATATGTTAGAGCTTTAATTTTATTGGTGAGTACTGGATGGCTACACCATGCTATGCTGCTGCTGCTGCTGCTTCTCCTCCTCCTCCCCCTCCCCTCCCCTCCCCTCCCCTTCCCTCCCTCTCTTCCTCCTCCCCCTCTCCTTCCTCCTCCCCCTCCTCCTCCTTCTGTGAGAATATTTGTGAACAACTTCCTGTGTGTGGGGGGTCTACGTACCAATTACTTTTGTGTAAAATACCTAGAATGAAATGCTGGGTCACATGGAAACTCTTTTTAACTATGTAAGCTGCCAAACTACGTGTCAAAGTGTTTGTCCCGTTTTGGATCCCCACCAACAATGCAGGGAGTCCTGGTGCCTCCGCCCTTCCTGCACTTGCAGACTGTGCTTTCTCTCAAACCATCCTGCCAATGAAAGGTGCTTCTTGCTATGTTTGGATTTGTGTTGTCCTGAGGGATACTGTCCCTGGTGCCAAGCATCTTGCAGGGTGCCCCCTGGAAGTTTGTGTCCTGAGTGTTATATGTGACAAGTAGGCTGGCACAGGGTCATAAAGGGACACTCCTGTTTTCTCTGTAGCCCAGGCAGGCCTTGAGTTCCTACCTCTCCTGCCTCAGTTTCACAGTACTCTCTCTTTCCCTTTCCCTCCGCCTCCTCCCTCCCCCTCAAGAGTTTTCTAATTTTGACTCTTTAAAAAAATCTTTTTAAATGATTTTTTTATTTTTGTTTTATGTGCATTGGTGTTTTGCCTGCGTGTATGTCTGTGTGAAGTGTCAGATCCCCTGCAGCTGAAATGACAAACAGGTGTGAACTGCCATGTCGGTGATGGGAGCTGGAACACAGCCAGCGCTCTTAACCTCTGAGCCCATGTCTCTAGCCCCTAATTTTGACTTTTAAATTTGCATCTTCAGTCAGTTTCCAATTAGATTTTTGGATGTTATATGAGCTGTAATTATCAAAGTTCTTTATTTTGCATTGACACTACTTGCTCCTGCCATCTGCTGAAAGATCATTTCCACTGAATTATTTTAGGTGTCTTTATTAGAATCAGGTGGCTGAGGCAGGAGAGACGCTCAGCTGATAAAGTGCTTGCTACGCAAGCATAAATATCTGAGTTCAGTCTCCAGAGCCCATGTAAGAAAGCCAAGTGTAGTGGCATACATTGTAATTAATGCCAGCATGAGGGAGACGGGTGCATCCTGGGGCTCTCCTCGCAGCCCGCCCAGCCCATCTAGTGAGATCTAGGCCAGTGAGAAATCTTGTCTCAAAAATGAAGGTGAATGATAGCTGAAGAACAACACATGACATGACCTCTGGCCTCCACACACATACACACACTTGCATACTTATCTGCAGTTGGTTGGTTTTTACTTTGTCTCTTGGGGGCCTGCAACCCAGCTCCCAAATAAATGCATACAGAGACTTATTCTTACTTATGAATACCCAGCCTTAGCTTGGCTTATTTCTAGCCAGATTTTCTTAACTTAAATTATCCCATACACATTTTGACTCTATATTTTTATCTTTCTATATACCTTTCTTTACTTCTTACTCTGTGGCTTTCTGTGTAGTTGAGTGGCTGGTCTGCTGTCCTCTCTCCTTCTTTTCTCCTTGATCTTTTCTTCCCAGATTTTTCTTCCTATTTATTCTTTCTGCCTGGCAGCTCCCCCCATCTTCTCTCCTGCCTCCCCATTGTTCAGCTCTTTATTAGCCCAATCAGGTGTTTCAAACAGACAAAGTAACACAGAGTCACAGAGTTAAACAAATGCAACATGTCTTTGCACCATTAAACAAATGTTCCACAGCATAAATGATTGTAACACATCTAAAAATAACATTCCACAACACTTCTCTGCATACATTTGCACTTGCACACACCTACATTAATCAGCGGTGCATGGTTTTGTTCCTCAGTTCTTTTCTATTATTGTTCATGCTAATTCTTATGCTAGTATCACAATGTTTTGACCACTGTAGCTTTGTGGTAAACTTTCAAATTGGTTTATTTGAGCTCTCCTATGTTCTGTCTTCCAGGATTGTTTTAGCTGCTATGAGTTCAATTGCATTGCTGTAGAATTTTAGGGTCAGTGGTGATTTTGATAGTTATCCTGTTTGACATGTAGATTGGGTGGAAGTATTGCCATCCTAAATAATTTAGGCCTTTCTATCCATGGTGGATTGTCTTCCCATTTATTTAGGTCTTGTTGCATTTTGTCTCAATATTTTTGTCAGCACATGTATGTCTCATATCTTAGTTTGTTGCTTTTTTTTTTTTTTTTTTTTTTTTGAGATAGGTTCTCTATAAACAGACCAGGCTGACCTGGCACTCACCATCCTCCTACCTGTGTGTCCAAAAGTGGTGGAGTGGCAGGCACACACCACCGTGTGCTGTGCAGTAGACATCATTCTTTAGCAGAATCCATAGATTTGTGCTCTTGTTGGCATGGTGACATGCAGAGACGCTGTGCTGTCCATGTCTGCTGGGCTTTACGTGCTCCAGCTGTTTCCTAAGCAGGCCCCATTCTGCACTGTTGTCCTGGCTACTTTATACACAGTGTTGCAGATCTGGCCACATGAAGCCAAGGGAGTATAAGAAAGCAAGCACTGCCCACAGCGTTTGCTTTACCTTCATTGCCACTCCATGTCTTTCCACAGTTCTTGAGAGCCCATTACCTTCAGACACGATTCTGCTTTTGTATGTGTGATACAGGCACACATGTGTGTGGAGGCTGGAAGGCAACCCTGACTATTATGCCTCTTTTGAGAAAGGGTCTCTCAGTGGCCTGGAGCTCACCCAGCAGAGTAGGCTGGGTGGCCAGTGAGCCCAGGAACTCTGTTTTGCCTCTCCAGCACTGGGATTGCAGATATGAACCACAACACACAGGGCTTTTTGTCTTGTTTTGTTTTCTGTTGTAGGTATTCTGGGGATTAAGCTGACATCTTCCTCACTGACTGCACCATCTCCACAGAACCACAGTTTTGTCCTTTCTGCTATTACTGTAACATATATTTCTAGATGTTTGAGGCCCATAATATACATTGCCCTATGCAGCTGATTTTTAAATTAATTAGGACAAAAAAAAAATAAGTCGCAATTGACTACACTGCCTTTTGTAATTACCTGAACAATAATTTCTGCCAACACTTAACATTAGACTATGGAGCCACACCACTGCCTGAGCACTCTTTACAATCTCCTTTCAGAGGTAATAATAGCTTTAATAGCACACAGTCCTCATACTCTACAATTTATCCTGTTTGTTTGGAGAAAAAGCCTCACTGTGTAGCTTTGGCTAGCCGGGAACTAACTGTGTAAAGCAGGCTGTCCTCATACTCGAAGAGATCTGTCTGCCTCTGCCTCCTGAGTGCTGGGATTAAAAGTGTGCACTACCATGCCTAGCTTAATTTTTTAAATTATGTGGATGTATGTGTGTGTTTCAGGTCATTATATGCACATGTGAGTGCAAGCGCCTGTCTAGTTTAGATAGGAGCATTGGATCTCCTGGAGCTGAAGTTACAGGTGTTTGTGAGCTACTTCATGTGAGTGCTGGGAGCTGAACTCAGGCCTTCTTCAAGAGCAGTCTGTGCCTTTAACTACTGAGCCATCCCTACAGCTCCTCAACTTATCAATTTAAACTGCATAAAGGCTCAGTGGTTCTTGGTAATGATACAGGACCATGCACCATCACCCCATACTTGCTTTTCAGACATTTTTTTCTCAACCTAGGAAGAAATCCCATTCTCAGCCACCATTCCTTTCCCATCCTCTTACCCAATTTTGGGCTGAGCTCACCCACTATCTGACTCTATAGGCTTGGCTGCTTGAAAGGTTTCAAACACTTGGAGTCACAGTATGTGGTTTCTTATGCTTGGCTACCCTCACTCTGTCATGTTTGGATTCCATCTGTGCTGTGGGATGTCTCAGTCCCACAGCACAGGGTGAAGAGTATCCCTCCTGCAATATTTCTCATAAGCCAAGATTGGTAGCAACAGATTTTTCTCAATTTTCTTTAAATCTGAGAATCTTTTTCATTTTACTTTTTAAGGTTAACTTTCTGGCACAAGACTTGTTTGACATTTGTTTTTGGCATAGTGCTGTGCCTCCACCTTCTGACCGCTAGTTCCATGAGAGGTCAACTGTGGGCCTCACTGTGGAGTTCCCTTGCGAAGGGTGAGATGCTTCTGGTTTGGCTTTTTGTTGTTTTTCTCATTTTGCTTTGAGATTTGAGTCTTTGACTTTGCTCCTTTGCGTCTGTGTTTGTCCTGGTTAGAATCACAGTGCTTCGTGGGTTTGCCTGTTGTTTCTCACTGAATCTAGGGGCCTTCACCATTGTCTCTTTAAATACCTTTCCAGGCCCTTCTCTTCTCCATCTGGTGCATCCACTGCATGTGGTTTCAGCATTCAGGGTGTCCACCTTCTCCATTCTTTTTCCTCTGCAGGCTCTTTATTCATTCACCTCCAGGTTTCCTTCCTGATCATGTCTTTCTACAAACCCAGTCAAACCTGTGAGTTCAGCTCTGGTCACTGTATTTTTAACTCCAGAATTTCCACCTCTTAAAGTTATTCCTTGATGAGAGTTCATTATTATAGTTCCCTTGCTTTTCTTAATTGTACAATTTTTAAAATTTAATTTTTAAAGCTTACATTTATTGATTGATTCTATGTGTTTGAGCACAAGTTCATGGTGACACGTGTGGAGGTCAAAAGGCAACTTAGGAGAGTCAGTTCTCATCTTCTGTTACATGGGTCCTAGGAGCTGCATCAAAGTGGTCAGGGTCTGTTAACTTACTGGTTTAATGGTTTAATGCCCGTGTGGAGTTTTTATCAGTTTTATTTTACACTTACTTATTTGTGTGTGTGTGTGTGTGTGTGTGTGTGTATCTGGTGTGTGTATGTATGTATGTATGTATATATATATATATATATATATATATATATATATATATATATATATATATCTGCCTGTCAGTCTGTCTGCCTGCCTGCCTGTCTGTCTGTCTATGGGTACATGTGACATGAGTAGACAACCTACAGCAGTCAGTTCTGTTTCCACCACGTGGGTCCCAAAGATTGATCCAAGCTCTTCAGACTCAGTGGCATCTTCTCAGCTGAGCCATCTCACCAGCCTCATGAGTTTTTTGTTTGTTCAGTTGTTTTTCCTGAGATAGTGTCTATGTAGTCCTGGTTGTGCTGTAACTCACTATGCAGATCAGGCAGGCCTTGAACTCACAGAGATCAGCCTGTCTCTGCCCCCAGTGCACCACCATTCCAGGCAAACAGTGTTTTGGTGTTGTTTGTTTTGGTTTAAATTCCTGAGTTCCTTCCTCTGCTTTTGTCAAAAATCCCCCACCCCCACCCCAGGGCCTCGCAACTTTGTTTTCACCTGTGTCCTCAAAGGCAGACAGAAGGCCCCGAGGGGTCCTGAAGCTCGGTCTTGTTGACGATGTTCCCTGTGTGTTTTCTAGACCAAGTGGACAGCTCCTTTGGCATCTGTGTGGTGAAGGATGACACAAAAATCAGCATCGAACCGTGAGTTGGGACACTTATGTCCAAGCCTTCTAGAGGGTGCTCTCGCCAGCCTGGACCCCAAAGCCTCCTTTCCTGGGAGGGGCGGCCCACTTTTGTCTAAACTCACACAGATGGGCTTGGGGTGGGACAGAATTTCTTCCACGGACCTGAGTTTCTGGACAAAAGTGGTGACATCATAGTTCAGGAAGATAGAGCATTTATGGGCTGTGGCTGGACGCAGGTGGTCAGTGTCAGCATGTAAAGGAATAGGTTCCTTTCTGGAACCTATTCCAGAAATGAGAAATGAAGAAGATAGGAAATGCCTTCATCTGTTGGGTGATAAAAGTAATGAGAAGCCACTGTCCGAGAGACAGCAGTAAGCTGCCACAGAGCAGGCTGTGGCTGTGAGCAGGGCACATAGTACATCTCTACTGTTTCCTGGAATAGTCACCTTTGAATTCCCATATGTGTATGTGGCCTCGTTTCAGACATATCAACGTAGGAAGCAGATTTCAGGCGGAGATCCCAGAACTTCAGGAGAGGCCACTGGCCAGAGTGGATGAGAATGTAGCTTCTCTGGTCTGGAAGCCATGGGGAGATGTGATGACCAATCCAGAGACCCAGGACAGAGGTGGCTAAGGCTTTGGGTCAGATCCCCAGGTCCCCCCTTCCCCATCCAACTCCAGGAATTGTGCCCAGGGCCCAGCATCTCTCTCCCACATTGCATTGGCCTGCCTCACCTTTCACTTGCCAGTGCAGGTGCCAAGCCTGAGTGCCTTTGGTCCCTCCTTGTTCCCTGCCCTCTATGGGGATGTAAGGAGATGGGAGTTGCCATGGGGAAGGTACTTTCCTGGCATGACCTGACTCCATTTCTTCTTCCTAATGCTCTTGGGCTTTGCTGGGACCATAGTGATGGAGCTCTGCAATGTGGCATGCTCCAGTGTGATGCCAGGAGGGGGCACCAACCTAGAGCTTGCACTCCACTGCCTGCATGAAGCCCAGGGCAGTGTTCAGGTGAGACTCTCAGCACTGGGCACTCTGGGCCTCGGGTTGCCTGGATGAGGGAAGGTGAAGGCCCATGTCTGCAGTCCCTTGAGGCTGGCATAGCAGGATGGGAGAGTGGAAGCTGTTCAGTTACAGAACTTGCCTGTCAATTATTGATTCTCCAGGACAGTGGTTCTCAAGCTGTGGTCAAGACCCCTTTGGGAGGGGGGGCGGGAATCAAACAACCCTTTCACTGAGTCACCAACGACCATTGGAAGTCACAGACATTTACAATTCATAACATAGCAAAATGAAGTAGCAACAAAAATAATTTTATGGTTGGGGGTTCACCACAAGAGAAACTGTTTTAAAGGATTAAAACATTAGGAAGGTTGAGAGCCACTGCTCCAAGAAAATGTATTCTGGGGCAGTGTAGGCGGGGCAGCGATCAAGACCTGAGACTCAGTCCTGGGCCATGCTTTCTGCTAAGCTGAGGGGCAGTACCTAGCACATGTATACTGACATCCACTGGATGTCAGTCATGTGTGTGCTCTGTCTTTGGTTTAGTACTTCATTGTCCTCCTCTGGGGATTCTTAGGACTTTAAGAGTGGAAATCCTGTTTTGTTTTGTTTTATGGTTTTTTGAGACAGGGTTTCCCTGTGTAGCCTTGGAACTCACTCTGTAGACCAATTTGGCCCCAAACTCAGAGATCTGCCTGCCTCTACTTCCTGAGTGCTGGGGTTAAAGGGTGTGTCTCCCAGTGGAAATCTTCATTTTCATTTTGTGCCAGACCCTAGAAAGTCCATCCCTGGTCCTTACTAGGATTAGAGTACCCCATACCCTCACAGGGCTTATAGGAGAGACAAAATGTTTATAAATGTATTGGCTTAGGGATGTGGTTGCTCACACCAGGGCAGAAGGATAAGACACTTGAGACCAGCCTCAAAAACTCAAAGGCTAGTAGTGTAGCTCATATGTGAGGCTCAGGCTCCATCCCCAGCACTGCTGAAAGATAAAAGTACCCCATCAAGGAATGCAGAGAGAGTAAAATGCAGTGCTGGGTAGGGTAGCACTCTATGCAGCAGGCTCTGGTGGGGCAGGAGTATGTGCTTCACGAACACACACACATCGTGTCCTTTGTGGAAAAAGCCATACTTTGAAGGCAAAGATGACCTTCAAAGGGTGCTCAGTGAGGTTATCATGAGCCCACAGACTCCACCAGCCCAAGGACAAGGGCTTCCAGGTAGCCCTGAACCAGATGACGTAAGAGATACTTGTTTTCAATGGAAGAAGAATGGAGGCAGTCCACACTTCCCATGCCTTGTGATCTAGGTTGCCCTGGAGACTCTGTTACTCAGAGGACCCCAGAAGCCTCGGACTCACCCACTGGCTGACTATCGCTACACAGGTAACTAGGGAGGGGGCTGTTTGATACTGAAGACTGGCTGCTCCCTGGTAGGCCAAATGGCAAACTCCACTCTGCTTCTTCCCCTTGGCCTTCTTTTCAGGGCCTTTACCTGACTTCCTGCAGGGGCCTGTTCTTTCCAGAGGGCTCTGCAGGCACCACCTTGAGTTCGTTAGACCCCACCAGCCCTGTTCCATCATTCCCTCCTGATCTTCCCATTGAGCTTAGCGTTCTTGACTGGGGCAGGGGATATGGACTCAGGTTGAGCAGCTGAGCACAGCAAAGCCAGGCCGCTTGGGCCCAACAGCCCTTGGCCACTGAAGCCTTAGCCAGTTGCCCATATCTGTAACATAAGGGTAGTAGACCTTAAGACCTCAGCTTTGTAGGATTTGGGAGGACTGCCCTAGATTAGTACATCATCGATGCTCGTAATGGCAGCACTAAAAAGTGTGGTCCACATGTCAGTCAGGCTGTGGTCCCTTGAGAAAAACCTCCCCTGCCCTGGCTGTGCTCCCTGGCAGGTTCAGACATCTGGACCCCCATGGAGAAGAGGCTCTTCAAGAAGGCATTCTGTGCCCACAAGAAGGACTTTTACCTGATACACAAGACGGTAAGATGACAAAAGGCTTGGGCAGCAAGCCTCACCTCATATAGCTGCCCCTCACCTGCCTATACCACACTTGGTACCTTGTACGCATCTTCTTACCTCAGATGGTTGTCCTGCTTCTCATCAATAGGTGCTGATCATTCCAGCTCAGCACATGCTGCCTTTAACTGTCCTGATGTACTCACGTGTGCATGTACTGAAACACGCATGGACATACAACCTAAAGCTCTCTTCTGCTTTTGTTTTTTGGTGGTGGTGTAGGGTTTTTTGTTTGTTTGTTTGGTTGGTTTGGTTTGATTTGGTTTGGTTTTTGGTATGAGACAGTGTCTCTCTGTGTAGTTCTGGCTGTCCTGGAACTCACTATGTATGCCAGGCTGGCCTCAAATTCTCAAAGATCTTCCTGCTTCTGCCTCCCAAGGGCTGGAATTAAAGGTGTGTGCCATCACTGCCCAGCTTTTTCTTCTGTTCTTAAAAAAAATGGTGTACATAAAACTACACATAAATAAGGTACAAGGCCGAGTGTGTTTTACATATGTATGCACCCATGGGACCGTCACCACAGGCAAGACGGCAAACTTCTCTGTGATGCCCAGTACCTCTTCCTTTCCTGGAAGCCTATTACACATGCCACTGTGCCTCTTCCAGTGTCCCTGGTCAGCCTTGTCTGTAAGAAAGTTTGCAGTTTCTGGAGTTTTGTACCACTAGGGCAGTTAGACAGCATGTATTCCTAGATTCATCTAGCTGCTTATACTCAGCACACTTACTTTGAAGTTCCTTGTGTTTTTTATTAATAGTTTATCCTTTCTGCTGCTGAATAATAGTCTACTGCATGGATGTATCACAATTGTATTTAGTCATTCATCAGTTGATGGACATTTGAATGGTTTCCAGTTGGGCAATTATAAAATAAAGCTGTTGTGAGTGCTGTGTACAGAGTCTGCTCTCAGAGTTCATTCTCCTTCCCAGCCCTGTTTCATTGTTTTTTGCCTGGAAGATGAATTTGCTCCTGTTGCTCTATCTTGTTCAAAACAGAAGTCAGCTTCCTTTTCTTTTTAACTTGGTACTGTTTCCTAAACAGAAGAATGCTGCCTTGACTCTCAGTTTTCAACAACACTCAGCAGTTTCAGATTCATGTGGAGAAAATGTGTTCTGGCACTCACTGGCCGGTTAATTTCCTGGGGAAGTTTCCTTCCAGGCAGTTTGGGTTTTCCCTCCCTCCCTCCCTCCCTTCCTTCCTTCCTTCCTTCCTTCCTTCTTTCCTTCCTTCCTTCCTCCCTTCCTCCTCCCCCTCTTCTTGGTGCTGGGAATGGAACCCACATCCTCCTTCACAGTAAGCAATCTTTCTACCACTAAGTTCCACCTCCAGCTCTCTGTCTGTCTGTTTGCAGGGCCTCTTTCTTTGTTGAGATAAGGCATCACTGTGTAGCCCAGGCTGCCCTTGGACTCTTCAGTCCTCCTGCTCAGGCTGCTGAGATCTGGGATTACAGTCCAATATCACTCACTACACCTGGCTCCAGAAATCATGTTTGTTTGTTGAGACAGAGTCACTCTACATAGCCCTGTCTGGCCTGGAACTCACTATGTAGCCCAGCCTGTTCTGGAATGTCCAGAGATCATGCTGCCTCTCCCTCCAGAGGATAAAGAAATGCACCACCACATTAGGCTCAGGAGTCATATTTTGACAAGAGCAGGTGGCTGGGCCTGAGTTCTGTCAGTTACCCTGCACTCAGAGCTGTCCTCATGTGGCCACTTTCCCTGGGGGCTTCTGAGGCTCGTTTAGTTGTGATGGCTGTGCACTCACCACAGAGGTAGGGCTTTCTGTGTTAGTCCCATTCTCACTAAGAGTGGCTGTTGCCTGCTGTAATGTCACTGTGGGCCTCCTCACTTGTGTGTCTTTATGTGTCTTCCTACAGGGAAGAAGCATGCTGGAATTAGTGCTAGTGGCTTCATGGGCAGAGGTGCTGGGGAAGGGATTTCCAGGGTGGGGTCACATGTGAGGTGCTGCCCACAGTCTGCGTCTGTCTTCCTTCCCATTAGATCCAGACTAAGAGTGTAGCACAGTGCGTTGAATACTACTACATCTGGAAAAAGATGGTTAAGTTTGACTGTGGCCGAGCTCCTGGGCTGGAGAAGAGGGGCAGGAGAGAGCTGGACGAGGTAGAAAGGACTGAAGACAAGGTAGAGGATGCATGGAGGAGTGGTCTGGGTGCATCTACGGTGCAGTCAAAGGGTGGAGGAGGCTCCTTCCAAGGGAAGGTCTCCCTGCAGAGGACATGTTTCCACACTGCTGTCTTAAGTCATCTTTACCCCTTCTGCAGGTCACTTGCAGCCCTCGAGAGAGACCCACCCATCGACCAACTCCTGAGTTAAAGATAAAGACCAAGAGTTACAGGAGGGAGTCTATCCTTCACGCCAGCCCAAGTGCAGCCCCCAAGCGTACCCCTGAGCCTCCAGGCAGTGTGGAGAGCCAGGGCGTATTCCCTTGCAGAGAGTGTGAGAGGTACCAGCCTTCCCTCTGGACCTCCACCCTCTTGTTAGACTCCCTCCCTTCCCAAGCTCCTCTGGGCCTGACCCACATCTTTGTGACTTCTCAGAGTGTTCGACAAGATCAAGAGTCGGAATGCCCACATGAAGCGCCACCGCCTCCAGGAGCACGTGGAACCTGTCAGGGTGAAGTGGCCTGTGAAGCCCTACCCACTGAAGGAGGAAGAGGAGGAGGAAGAGGAGGAGCTGGGGGCTGATATGGGCCCCCTGCAGTGGTGACTCCTTGCTGGAAGCCAGCTTGCAAGGAAAGGGATCCAGCCCTGAGCCAGTGCCCTGGGCCTCTCAAAAGTGTTTGGGGCATACTTACCCTCTCTGTCCTCTCAATGTCTAGCTTTGCTAGCAAGCTTGGCTGGCATTCAGACATGTACAGGCAGAAGCTGTCACAGTTAGCTCTGAAGTCGTGTGGGTGACCAGAGGCTCTGTCCTCTCCTGGTGAACAGCTGCTTATTTGCAGAGTCCCATTCACTTGGAGCAGGGGACCTGGGAGGCAGAAGGTTTGGTCCGGGTGGCTTTTAGATCTGAGCTGTGGGCATGGGACTGACATTGATTAGAGAGAATCAGTGAGGACACCTGAGATCCAGTGACCTGGGCCGGCCTCTGGGTGGGGCCTCCCTGCATTCCCACCATCCCTAGTCTTGCAATGACTGTATATTGTTAGGTGTGTTTTTTATGTGTCTGCTTGTATCTTATTAAATTGGGTTCTTAAACAGCTGTTTTCCAACTTCTCAGCCTGTGTGCTCTGCAGAAGCTTCAGGCCACATCTGGGGCCAGGAGGTGAGCAGGGAGAGGAGAGAAGGTAGGCACAGTTAGCTGCGCGCACACCAGCAGTTCCCAGTCTGCAGATGGGAACACACAGAGAAGCAAAGGCTCCTTCCTCTTAGGGCTTCATTGTAGGAGAGGACTTGCACAGGTGCTCTGGCCATGATAATGGAAGGGTTGCTTAGACTGGAGCCAGAAGAGCGAGTGTGGAAATAGCTGTTCAACCTGAAACGAAGGAGAAGAGCAGACAGCAGGCAGAATGGCACCTTGGCTGCAGCCCATGTCAGGACGGGAACCTCTGCCCCAGCCCCAACTTGCAAAAGGACAGAAGAGCCCGGCCTCACCTCCCATGTCCCAGGATCCCATCCCAGCTTACAGAGGAGGTCTCACCAAGGGGCCACATCTCAGCTAAAGAGTAGAGGCAGTGGGGGGGGGATGATTTTGGAGTTGTTGAGATACCCTGTTAGTGGGGAGGGGATGATGCAGGGCAGCCCAGGGACCAGAGTTGGCCCTCTTCCTTCCTAGTAACCTACACATTGGTTTCCTGCTTGAACATGCTTTCCCAAAGTGTGTAGCTGGTAATGAGGAAATGCACTTTGCTTGGTGGGTCTTCCCAGTGGCGTGACTACTGCTATGCATCGAGCTCTCCACTGCTCTGCCCTGAGCGACTTCACTGCATGAGTGCAAATGCAAGGCTGGCCTTACGGGTTGAGGATATATAGCCATCTGTTGCTGCACAGCACATTGCCCCAAAAAGATGGTGCCTTGCAGCAAATGGAAGAGGAACCAGAACTGATTGTGCCACCCAGATCCGCCAGCTCTGTGGTCAGAATACAGCAGTGGGCACAGGGACATCCAGACAAGCGTTCAGTGTAAAGGGCCTGGTGAAGCTGTCTTCCTTTTCCTGTCTCCCACACCCAACTCACATAACACTTTTCTCAAACATTCTCAAGTGCAGTAAGAAGATACAGATTCCTGTGCCACCATACCACATCACACTGTTGGGACTGGGACCACTGTGGGCCAAGCCTTGGAGTCTGGTCTTCTAGATGACACTTTAGAATAACTGTAGATTTACAGAAAACTGGCATAGTACCAAAATTTCCACATACCCAGTTTCCCCCATCAACATCTTACTATAGCTTAGCATTTGCTACAGGTACTGAACCACTGTCAGTACTATTAACTGACTGCCCACGCTTAAAAATTCTCCTTCTCCCTCTTCCTCTCTCTCTCTCTCCCTCCCCCCTCTCTCCCCCCTCCTCTCTTCTCTCTCTTTCTTTGTGGGGGGGGCGGTTACAGAACAACTTGCAGGAGTCAGGTCTCGCCTTCTACCATGTGGGTCCTAAGAATCGAACTTTGGTTGTTAAAATTGGCAGCACGTGCTTTTACTAGCTGAGCCAAATCAGAGTTCTCCAGCTAAAAATGGAGACCTGGATTCCCCAAGCCAATTCCAGAGACGATCGCCAGAGGGCGTAAAAAGTTTATTGTCTTAAACCACAAAGCCTTTCCTAAGCGACTGAAGCAGGAGGCGGAGCTAAGCTGCAGGATCTGTCAAACCCAGAGCCTGACCCTTGAGATGTCACGTGAGCGGAGCGTCGCTGGTCAGCTGATTGGGGTGTCCCAGTTCCGCAGAGGCGTGGTGGGACGAGTCCATGGGGCCTGCTGATTGGTTGCAGGGAGTCAAAGGTCGTGCTGGGGTGGAGTACTTGGCAGCGAGGGGTCGTGATTGGCTTGTGTCGTGTCACGTGGCAGTGCGCTGCGGGCTCTGCGGAAACTAGTGGCGTCGGTCTGCCGGCCAGAGCCCGAGTTGCGGGTCGAGGGGCGGAGTGCGGCGGCGGGGGCGTGGCCGGAGGGCGCGCTCCTCCGCGCGAGCCCGCTGGTTGGTCCACGCGGGTCACGTGGCGCCGCAGGCCGGGCGACGTCAGCGCAGCGGGCGGAGTTGTGCCGAGTGCGCGGTGTCCCGGCCTGTAAGTGGTTTCCCGGCTGTGTCGGGCCTGAGCCGCGCAGCTCTGCGACATCATGGACACGTCCGGGAAGCAGGCGGAGGCGATGGCGCTGCTGGCCGAAGCGGAGCGCAAGGTGAAGAACTCGCAGTCCTTCTTCTCCGGCCTCTTCGGGTAAGCGGCGAGCGAGGCTGGGCCCGAGGCGGGCGAGAGCGGGCTCGCCTGGCCTCTGCGCTCTGGAAGCCCCTCTGCGGCCTCACACACCCTGACCCGGACCCTGTGGCCGACGACACCCACGGAAGGTGGCCGCGCCCTTCCCAGGCTGGTGCCCATGCTCTGCGGGGCCCACATTTCCGGGGTGAGGACACCAGATGGAGGGGACCCGGGCTAGGGAGACCCTGGGCGTGATGAGCCGGAGTGTGAGCTGTGAGGGTGAGTGGGGCTCTGGCTAAGTGACTGATGGCAAGGAGGCCTGGCCCGAGAGATGGCGACCCCCCCCCAGGGGGTAGGTGTGAACAGACAGCGGCGATGGGAGGACGAGGCACCCAAGAGAACCGGAGTAGGGTAGGTTTGGGGTCTGAACACACCCAGGAGGTGGCAGGCACCTCACAGAAAGTTCCTGAAAGTTGGGCCTCTTCAGCCACATTAACTTAGGAGCTGCAGAGCCCAAGCCTGGCTTGCGATTTGGAGGCTTCTTTATCTCAGGGCAGTATGTTTTCCTGAAAGGGCAAATTGATCAACAGCTAACTCTGCAGAAGTGTTGTTGTTGTTGTTGTTGTTATGAACTATGTATAATGTTCACTGTGTATAATGTATAAAGTCTGGTGTGGGCTCAGAGCTCTTAAAGGCCCTCTAGCCAGGAGGAAGCAGACTCGGAGAGTGTAAGAGACCAAGGCAAGACTGGAGAGCCTGAGGGGACCTGGAAAAAAGCCGGGAAGGGGATAGAACCCCAAGCCTCGGGGGAGACGACAAGCAGAGAAGCGCATTGGGAAAGGGACCCGGCTGGTGGTGCTGTGGGATGGGGCGCAGAATCAGAAGCCTCTGAAGTCAGGCCTGGAGAAGAACGGACAGCTTGCCAGAAAGCTGGGAGAAGGACCTGGGCTCTGAGAGGCTGCTACGAGCTGGGTGGAGGACACAAAGGAATGAAGGGAAGGAGGACGATGAAGCCACCCTTGTTAGTTGAGGTCAGATAATGTTTAGCAAAGGAACTTTGCCATCTGTCCCTGCTGCAGAGAGAGACATCCAGGATCTGATGGGACTATCATCGGACAATTAGTTTTCCTCGTGAGAGGGGTGTGTGTGTGTTTCTTCAGTCTGCACAAGGGCAGAAGTTGAGGCGAAGTGTTGGGGTGGTGCCTCGGGCTCCGTTTTCAGCAGTAGATTTCCTAATTGCTCTGTGTCTGATCTCTTTGGCCCAGAGAGATAAGTGTACAGTTGGGCTGCTCCCAGGGGAGCAGCTGGGAGTCCCACCTGTTTACCACTTCCCAACCACTGATAGAGCAGAACTGGGGGGGGGGGGGGCGGGGCGGCATTCACACAGTTCCAGAGTTGAAAGGAAACTTTGAGGGAGGCTTGGTAAAGAGTGGGGCAGTGAACGGGAGCCTAGGAGGGCGGTCGAGGCAGCAGGAATTTCTTCCCAGAAGGATGGAACAGGGACAGAGATGGCTTACGGGAGGACCAGCTTCCATCCAGGGGCTGAGCAGGAGACCTGGGGTTTCCTCACTGGGGGAGCAGCAGACGAGGCAAGCTTGAGAAAGGGGGTTAGTAGAGGCAGAGTTCCCAGCCAGTCCGTGACTTGAAGGGGAAGAAGGGGGAGGGGGGCTGCAGATAGATGAGACCTGTAAGCAGGGTTTTACTGGGGGCAGAGATGTGGGAAACCGGTTACAGTGCTGGTGGATAATGTCTGCTCCTTGCTCACTCTGCTTCTCAGCCCTGCCTGGGGTCAGGCAGTCAACCTTATTTAGTTCCCACACCTCACTGTGGAAGTAGGTAAAGGCTAAAGCGGACAGCCAAAACTTGATCTGTCTAGCAACACAGGAAGCAGAGGAGGCACCAGGAGGCCAGACCTGGCCCATGTAGTTCCACAGCCCACTCCATTAGCTGGTGCTGCGGCTCTGAAGCCCAGACACCCCCAGACAGTCATGCCTGCTTGTGGGCACTGCTTATAGGGCAGGTGCTGACAAACTAGTTTGGGGTGCTGCCTGCCTTAGGCTGCTGCCTGTCCCCACAGCAGTTTTCTGCAAACATTTGAAAGAACAGATGGGTGTTTTCTGGTCTCTCCAGGAAGAATAGAAGAGGAACTTTAGGGAAGTGAGCAAGGCCCACCGGAACTGGGGGAGGGGGGCCTGAATGTACCGAGACCACCTGGAGAGAAAGGACTTCCCCACCAGATGGGTGCTGCTCTGGCCCTCCCTCCTGGTCCTGGGGCTGCCAGGTAAACATTTGACTCAGCTGTTCCTCCCTAAGGCTTCTTCTGCTCTTGGGGATGTCAGTGGTGACAGCCTCTCCAGTTAAGTGGCCTCTGCTCACGCTGCATGGGTCATGGAGGCTGTCCTCACCTGGGGTGTGGCGGCCTTGGTGCTCACCCACCTCACTCTTCTGGATTTCTAGGCTGGATGACACAAGGGTGCTTTGAAACACCAGTCAGTTTACCACCAAAGCCCTTTTAGCTTTTAGCGCCTTCCCTGCATGATGGGCTCCTGCCCGAGAGTCTGGGCACTCTTTTTGTTTGTTTGTTTGTTTGTTTGTTTGTTTGTTTGTTTTCGAGACAGGGTTTCTCTGTGGCTTTGGAGGCTGTCCAGGAACTCGCTCTGTAGACTAGGCTGGCCTTGAACTCACAGAGATCCACCTGCCTCTGCCTCCTGAGTGCTGGGATTAAAGGCGTGCGCCACCGCCACCACCCAACTCCCTCATTCCTGCTCCTCTGCTGTGCACCATGGGGACTGAACAGGTCCTGAAGGGCAGGTCTGTTCCCTAGGGCTCTTCCTGATCCCTATTGCCTTCCCTTCAAAAGCACCAGGATGGGTCTTTGTGATTACCAGCACTTGGGAAGCAGAGGCTGGCAGATCTCTGTGAGTTTGAGGCCAGCCTGGTCCACAGAACAAGACCCTTCCCTGTGGAGTGCCAGTGTTGTTGGGGAGTTTCTTCCTCTAGGAAACAAGGTCAGAGTGACCCCTCTACCTGCTGTTTTTCTGTAGAGTAAGCAGATTGATTTGGAGCATGGGAAGTACTGTGGACTTTGAGTGTGTGTATGAGACGCTCACCAGTGTGATTCTTAGTGTCATTGCTGCAAGTTGAGCTGGAGGGGCTGGGAGACTAGAGGAGGAGGCAGAGTGTTCTGTTTACAAACAGCCAGTTCCTCGAGATGACATGTTGACAAGCTGGTTTCCTTGGAACTGCCTGAGGGCACCAGGAGTCTGGAGGCCAGCTTTGGAAGTGAGCAAGACTCCTTCTTGGGGAGGGAGGGTGCCTCCAACTGGGCCCACAGACATTCTGCAGAGCCTGGGACAGGCTCAACTTTGTATCTGCTCCCCTGCCACCTGCAGAAGCCCCAGTGTCCTTCCAAATAGGAACCACAGTGCTCACCAGCTGCCAGGATACACAGCTGAAAGCTTGGCCCCTCCTGCCCAGTCTGCAGGGCAGGTGAGGTCTCTGGGGGAACCCAGAGCTGCTCCTGACTTAATCACAGTGTAGCCTCTGCTGACAGGTTGCACATGGCTTCCCTGGTTCCTTTGCTCAGGAGCTGCTGAGAGGCCAGGGGCATTCCCAGCACTTCTTTAAGTAAAGCAAGTGTTGGCATTCTGGGCTGCAGTGAGTCAGGGCACAGAAACGAGGCCTTCCAGGCTGTGCGAGTGACATCTGTGACCCTGGACTGGCAGCTTTGTGGGACAGCGGGCCCCTTATTAAGTACCATGTTGTCCCAGTGTGTCCTCCCCTAACCACCGTGTACCCCCACCCCATCCCCCAGACACCAGCATCCTTCCACGAGAGGGCGTAGCATTTGCATAAACCTACACACAGCCGGCTCCTGTACCCTTTGAGTCACTCGCAGATAGAATTGCCTGCTCCCCTGTGCTGTTGAGGGAACAGTGACATGGGGAGAAGCCTTGACACATCAAGAGCAGATGTAGGTTTTAGGATGTTTGTGATCCTGATGAGTTGACCCTATGTGTACAAACCCAGAGACATAGGCCACTCACTGCCCTGTCAGCACTGGGAGATTAATGCAGGAGAGGAGACAGGTGGCGCGCACAGCTCACCGGAAGGGGGAGGCCTCAGAGCCCACGCTGAGCTGCTGAAGTGGGGAAACATTCCTGAGTCTGAGCTCTGTGGGGTCTGATGACAGTGACACCCTCACCAGTAAGGTGCAGAGCCCTATCCCAGTGACAGGGGGCAAGGGTGCATCGCCCGCCACCAAGCAGTCTAAAGTGCCCATTGGGAAGGGGAATTGTTCCTGTTGTTGTGGCCACCTGAGTACCTGCTGGGTGCTGTGCCCAGGCCAGGACTGAGTGTGTTTGTATCTCCCAACTCTTGAGGTCGGGTTCAGTCTCCCCTGTGCAGCTGAGGACATGCAGGTCCTGGGGTTACCAAGCCAGGGTCACTGACACAGCAGAGTGCCTGAAGCATTTTCTGTCCATCACTGTCTGTAAGAGGGTTCCAAGAGGACTTGAGGACACAGTCGCAAGCTGGTGATCCTTTCCCTCTGGGCCCTTCTGCCTGTGGTGACCCGTGAGGGCTGGTGAAGCGGCATGTTCCTTACCTAGAGGATGCTGGGCAGCTCCAGCAGGGAGCAGGCTCCTCCTTCAGCAGCCTGGCTGGGTGTGCTATTCTCTGCTGGACACTTG
This sequence comes from Cricetiscus sungorus, assembly GCA_030556225.1. Classification (NCBI taxonomy): domain Eukaryota; kingdom Metazoa; phylum Chordata; class Mammalia; order Rodentia; family Cricetidae; genus Cricetiscus; species Cricetiscus sungorus. The sequence goes on along the minus strand of JANBXA010000305.1, from coordinate 3,808,583 downwards.
AGGCCAGCATGCTCCTGGCCACCCTCCTCATTTCCCAGAGGACTCTGGGGTGCCAAGCAAGGACAAGCAGCGTCAGCTTGGGCCACGCTCCTACAGGTCTCCCAACATCATCCCCAGTTGAGAGCCACTGGAAGCATGTGTGCTTGTGGCAGGGCCTGGGTCCGTCATCTTAGTCAAAACTGAGTGCCCTGGCTGTGTAATCTGGCCAGTGAGCCTCAAGTCCTACGAGAGAACTGGGGACCGGTAGCTGTGGATGCCAGAGGGACAGAGAGTGTCTCAGACACAAGCTGGGGGGCTGCAGGAACATGAAATGGCATGCAGAGGACAGAGGCAGGATGTAGGCAGGCCTAGCCTGTCCTGTACAAGCCCTGGCAGCTGCCAACAGTGCCTGCACTCTGCTGGCACCATTCAGCGCTCCATATGGCAGCTGTGCCTGGGAGGCCCGAGGCTGCTTCCTCCGCGCCTCTTGGGGGAGCAAAGCTGAGCAGTAATTATAGACAGCCTGCACCAGGCCAGCCCCAACCAGTTCCCTGTATTCCCGTGGAGGCACGGAGCTGTGGGCTGCAGAGTGCAGCCGAGGCAGCTCGGAGGAGGTCAGTGGGGGAGGCCTGTCAGCTGTCACAGGCAGTGCTGCCCAGGCCCTTCAGGAGGCAGAGCCTGTGGCGCATCATGCGGGAGGCATCCTTTCAGGGCTCAGCAGTAAAGAGGTGGCTGAAACAGCTTCCCCCAGCTGAGATGGGCAGCCTCAGTGGGCCGCAGAAGAGCAGCGTGGGTAGTGGATCTGAGGGCATCATCCTTCTGGTCACTCTCTGTCACGTCAGAGCAAGGCCTCCTCCACTCTGCCCTGCCCTGTCTGCTTCAACCTAGTTGCACCACGCCCTGCTCTAAAAGACTGGCCGGTTTCCCTGCCTCAGCTCCTCGAGCGTGTTTCTGACTCAGCCTTTGCACATGCGGTGAATCACACCTCCAGTGCCCCTCCCTCCTCTGGGGTGGCTCCTCGGCCACTGAGGACTGAGCCCTGGCCTCACCCCCTCAGGTACAGCCCTCATGGCAAGCATCTGTGAGCAAGCATGTTGATATTGTTCCTCCTCTGAACAGCCAGCATCACATCCTCAGATCCTTGTCTCACCGCTAAAAAGTGTGTGTGCATGGCTTCATGGGGATTGCTGAGTAAAGTACGCAAGTGGCTCTGCCCCTTGGGGACTTTCCTCCATCTGTAAAAGGAGCTGGGACTCTGGAGAGCTTCCATTGTCACCTCACAGAGGCGGGGCAAGGACCGGGGTGTCAGGAAAGGAGGCAGCCTGGGGCCAGAGCAGGCAGTAATCCCTCTAGCTTCCGATGCTGTAGACAGGTCAGCCCAGCTTAGCTGTAGCCAGCAGCTGGCAGACCTTGTGCTGAGTCTGCCTGGTGTGCTGATCGAATCAAACCCAGCCAGCAAAGACTGCTCTCAGGGCCATTCTGCCTCAGGCTCCTTGATAACACCAGACACATCTGCTCTGCCAGGAGCGTGTAGGGCTGCATGGGACCTAGTGCTGCCTACCAGGAAAGGGTGAGCTGGGGTGGGGTGGGGTGGGGGTCTGTGGGGTGGAAAGCTGTTCAGACAGAATTCCAAAGGATGGTAAGAGCACTGATCGCTCTTGCAGAGGGCCCAGGTTTGATTCCCAGCACCCACGTGGTGACTCACAGCTGTCTGTAACTACAGTCCCAGTGCGCCCGGTACCCTCTACTGATCTCCTTGGGCACCAGGCACCAGGTGGTACTCACACACACACACAGGCAAAACACTCGTACACATGAAATAAAAGTGAAAACAAACATTGCAGGGAAATAGTCAGTTGGTAGTGAGTTTGCCTAGCACGTACAAAGTCCCAAGTCCAGTCCTGAGCACCGCATAAAATCAAGCATGAAGGCTAGCCTCAGCACGTAGCGAGGGTCAAGGTTAGCCTGGGTATTGGGGCACATGAGACCCTGTCAGAGACAGTGAATGTGAGTATTCTGGGGCTGGGGATGTCTGTGGCCCTAGTTTGTATCCCAGCACATCCAGAGAGCATTGCAAACAGTCCTTGTGGGGTCCAGGAGGCCCTCCCAATTTAATCTATGCCAACAGCAACATGGGTATTCTGACCTCACCATGCCTGGGAGCCAGGGCAGCAGGGGTGGACTCCGTCGAGGAAGCACCTCACCTGGCGCTGTTTGAATTCAGGAGTCCTCCTTCAGGCCATCCGCTGGCCTCACACAGTGGTCAGACTTGCCTGGCCACCCAAGTCACCTGGTCTCCAAACTGTAGTGGTTAAAAGGCCCAATCCAGGCGCGCCCTCCTGAGCAAGTGTGCAGGCATGTGGCTGTGGGTGCGACCTCCCACTGTTCAGGGCTGTGTCGAATTTCGTTGACTGCTCCTGTGTGTGATGAGAGTTTTGAACAGTTGTTGGGTGACAGCCCTCATGGGCCAGACCTCCCTTGAGACAGAATTTGGAAAGGACTTAGGTGTCTGAGCTAATAAGACAGCCCCCTGGCCCCTGGCCAAGGAGGGGGTTCATATGTGAGAAGCCAAGGTAAAGCCCAAAGGGGCTCCCTTTACTTTAAAACGACTGCAAGCTGCTGGGGTGCAGGCGCAGTCATAGGACACTTGCCTGTCAAGCCAAAGCCCAGTGTGGTGGTGCGAGCCCATAACTGAGCTGGGAGGCCAGGAATCCAAGGTTACCTCCCCGGCGCCGTAAGTGTGAGACCAGCCTGGACCGGATAAGACCCTGGCTCGGCAAACAGACTAATATGTCCCCCCACTTGTGTGTCTCCCAGGCTCCTACCCTGGCACGGTGAGTGCAGGAGGGTGGTTTCGCATTTTCTGAAGGCTGTGCTAGATGCCTTTGCAGCCCTTCTGGTTGTGCCTTAGGATCAATTGCTAGTGGTGTCGTTCATTGCTGGGCTGCAGATCAAATACAAATCCTGATATTAAAACATGGGGCTGGAGGTAGAGCTGAGTTGGCGAAAAGCTTACTTAGCATACTCGAAGCCCCAAGTTCTATCCCTGCCCCTGCATGGCCCGAGTGCACATCTGTAATCCCAGCACGCATAGGTGGCAAGAAGATCCAGAGCCTGAGCCACACTAGATCCTGTGTGAAAATAGTGAAATATATACATTTTCATTTTCTTTTTTTTTCTTTCTTTTTTTCTCCAAGGCAGGGTTTCTCTGTAACTTTGGAGCCTGTCCTGGAACTCGCTCTGTAGACAAGGCTGGCCTCAAACTCACAGAGATCCACCTGCCTCTGCCTCTGCCTCCCAAGTGCTAGGATTAAAGATGTGTGCCACCACGGCCTGACCTTAAAATGTTTAAAATGTGTAGCCCAGGCTGGCCTCAAACTCATGAGCCTACTGCCTCCTCTTCCTTCAGCATATCCTACCAGCATACACCACCACAACTAGCCATAAATTTTCTGAAAGAGATAAAATGTGCAGATGGTGTGAAACCAGTTAGCAGAGCAAACATGTACAGTGACTGTCACCCCACCACCAGCCCCAGCCCCAGCTCTGCAGGCGCTACCTCAGGGAACAATGCTATTACTAGGTTTGGATATATTTTTCCAGAAATGTTTAGTGTGTATATAAATGTGTGTTTCTCCCCACTCTGTTAATTTTTTATATATAAACAGTATTTTATATTTATGTCTGTGATGGTATCTCTCTGTATGGCTGACACGTGCCGTATCTGCCCTGTTCTGAAGTGTGATATCACTCTGTAGTGAGGTCTTTCTGGAACCATGGCCATGTGTAAAGCAGAGTGCTCTACAGCCTCCTGAAAAACAGGAGTCTGTAGGTTCCCTGGGTCCAAGTGGTCACCTGCCATTAGGCAGGAAGCAGAAGAGGCCACGGTGTCGGGCTGTGGAGGAGGGGATGTCACGAAACACCACCATCACTGCTACCACCACCACACTCCCCTCAGGGACAGGACAGCAGCGTTCCACCTGCAAACAGCCTGTATGCAGGGCTCAGGGCACAGCTGGGCAGCTGGCAGGGCGGGGTATGGGTTTGCTTTCTGATAGCACACTGGCTGGTCTCTTCACCTCTTCCCTGTCCTTCTTCCCAGAGGCTCATCCAAAATAGAGGAAGCATGCGAGATCTACGCCAGAGCCGCGAACATGTTCAAGATGGCCAAGAACTGGAGCGGTGAGTGCCCTTGCCCCGCAGGCCAGGCCCGGAGCGTGGCCCTGAAGTCCCCTCCCCAGCATCGGGCACCGATGGCAAGAGGCCAGGGCGGTGCTTGGCCCCCTAAGTTGGGGCATATGTATAGCGGGGTGCGTTCTTTCTGAGGAAAGGAGGGCACCCACCAGGCCTCCAGTTGAGATCTAGCTGTTGGAGCAGCCCATCACTTGATTTTATGGTGTGGCTGCCTCTGTCAGCAAGGTTCGTCCAAGAACTAAGCAAGAGACAGTTTTGAAGGTCAGGGAGGAGCTCTTTGGACATCATGGGGGGATGACCGTGGGGTGCAGAGGTTCAAGGTGGACTCAGTTATTGCCACATCCTATGAATGTAGTTACCAAAGCCCAGCACTGCAGGGACAGTTATTTAACCGAAGGTAGCTTTCCTGCCCCTCCCCACGTTCAAAACAGAAGTCTTAGGCCATCCATCCCCTGCTCACACTATTTGGAGTTCTTAAAAATAATTTGGGAGCCTAGTATGGTGTCCCAGCACTCCAGAGGTGTGGCAGGAGGGGCAGGAGTTCAAGTCCCTCCTAGGCTACACTGGACATTTGAGAGTATTCTACAATAAAAGGGAATAAAACACTACTGTGACAATGATGGATACTGCCACTATCACTGACAGTATGACAGTGTTAGTCTGGCATTTGTGAGGCAGTGGTTTCAGTCCCTAGGCCCACCAGGTGATCATAATGATGAGAAAATGGCAGAACAAAGCCTTTGCAGACTTTGTGTGTCCTGTTGTGCCCAGGAGAGAGGACAAGCCGGGCCTCGCACAGCTGGGAGGCTCCCACTCAGCTCGGACTGGAGGAGCATGCAAGGGAGAACCTTAGCTGAGGTGGTATTGGAGCTCCGCCCACAGCAGGAAGACCCTGCTGCCTCCCTCCCCTTAGCCAGTCTAGGGAGGTGCGTGAGCAAAGCCGTGTGCGGCCTATGCCTGGTGACCAAGCACAGGATGGCCCAGGCCTCAGGCATTAGCACTGTCTGCATGGGCTCTGGCTCTTGCTGTCCACATCCTGTTTCCCTTTCCAGGCAAGGACTCGTAGCAGGGGTGCAGCTGAGAGCTTTGGGGAGTTGTGGGGGGCAGAAGCGGGCTAGGGAAGGGGGCGAGTGGGAAGTCTCACGGGTTGCTCTCACCAGTGCCTTCCCAGAGCACCCCTCCCACCCTGCCCTGTCTCCACCTTCAGTTCAGGTTCTGGGCTTCCTGTTCAAAGGGAGAGCTCCAAGCCCAAGAGTCTGGGTATGGAGTCTCACGTATTTGCAACCCTCAGCTCTGCCTGCCTTTCTTTCCTCTCTGAGCACGTGGTGGCTCTGGAGGTGCCGGCAGAGGCCGGGGAGGACATGGGACTGGCACTGGGTTTACCCTGGCTGTTTCTGTGCCCCTGGGCTCAGGCTCCCCCAAGGCAGCTTCCTGATGTCCTCATTCTACCAGGTGTACCACCAGGAAGCTCTGCGAGGGGTTCAGGCTGCCATTGGGCTGGAGTGGGCTGATCTTGGCTTCTCCCTGCGACTCTGGCTGTAATCCTGGGAGCCTAATGTGCCTCTTGGGGCAATGCCTGCAACTGCATTGAAGCTGCGATGATCTGTTCTATTCCAGCTGCTGGGAACGCTTTCTGCCAGGCTGCCCAGCTGCACCTACAGCTCCAGAGCAAGCATGATGCAGCCACCTGCTTTGTGGATGCAGGCAACGCTTTTAAGAAAGCTGACCCACAAGGTAAGAGAAGCTGGCAGAGCAGCTGAGCACTGTCCCCACATCCCTAGGTCTACACTGATCTGGGTTTTTCCTGGCTGATACATGATAGGCCAAGAGAAAACAAGCCCCAACTTCAGAATTGGCTGGTCCTTGCTGGCACTGGCATCCTGCCCTGCATCCCCACCTCCCCCACCCTAGTGTGCAGCCTTCACCCCTCCTGGGCTTGGAGCATTTGGGAGTGGGAGTTCCATTTCAGAGCCACTGCTTGCCAGGGAGCCAGGCAAAGCTGCTCAGTTGTCAGAATTAGCATGTAGAAAGGAGCGGGGCGGTAGATGAACCAGGTAGAGGAAATCAGCCTGACCTGCCTCCCCTGCACCCCAGAAGGAAGCAGAGAGGGCAAGCCTCAGATGAAGTGCCAGAGCCCAGCTCCTTACAGCAGAGCCTATGGGGACAGGGGCCTGGTTCGCCTAAAGCACAGCCCATGGACCTCAGACTTGAGATTGCCAGGCTGGGGAACTTGCTTTCGTTATTTTTGTTCACTTATTTTTGTGGTGCTAGGGATGGAGCCTGGACCTCTTGTGTGCTGAGGATGCGTTGTACATGTTCGTAGTCCTTAGAATGGTTCTTTTTTTAAATCTTGGAGCCACATAGAGTACTAACTTTACATTTCAGCACACAAAGGTATTTGGTTTTTTTAACTGACCATCTAAGCCAGTGGTAGTGCATGCCTGGCATCTCAGCTTCTGGGAGATAGAGACAGGAAGAGAGACACTCACAGCCATCCTCAGCTCTTGGCTACATAGTGAGTTTGTGGCCAGCCTGGGCTACTTATGACGTGACTCATAAGTAAATCTTTAAAATATCTAGGATGGTTCTCTCAGCAGAGTGGGATAGACGTAAATATTCTTTCCCAAAGGAGATGCCCAGTGCTTGCATGAAGGTCCACCTCTGGGGAGAAGACAAGCACCCCTGCTCTCCCCAGCATCAGTGGATAGCAGCCGTCATTGTCACGGGACCACTGCCAGTTAGAGAGATGACTGTGTTGACTGTGTCCCTGGGCTGACTGGTCACTCCTGTTTGTTTAGCTGTGAAGTGCTGGAGCTCAGGCCTGACAGTCAGGGGGACGATGGCCTCTCAGATAGGGCTTGGATACACCAGTGACTCAGGGCAGCCCTGTCCCCACAGAGCCCTCCCACACTTGCCCTTCTGCTCCCCGGGGAGCTGGTTGGCCTGGAGATGCTGCCTGGCATCTGTGCCCTTCAGCTGCTGCTCCATCCGGAGCGGCCGAGAGGACTTGTTCCTGGATGGTAGTGGCTGCCAACCTACAGGATGCCGTAGCATCGCGAGCTCTGAACACAAGTGCCCCTCCCAGCTTGTGGTCATGTCCTTTTTCTCTGGGGACCCAGGCACATGGCCCCGGCCTTAGCAAGTGCAAACTGATAGGAAAGAGTATTGAGGATGCGGCAGCCGAGGGTGCGGATGAAGGTGAGGAGGGCAGACTTGCCTCACAGGGAAAGCACAGTGAGAGAGAGGAGCGCTTGTGATGCTGAGGCTAGGGACTCAGCTGTGTGGCATCCAGCGCTTCTGTCACTTCTGTCGCGGTGCCCTCCCCAGTCGCAGTTCCCCAGATGAGGGGTAGGGACTGTATTTGCACGGGTGACAGCTGTCCTGTGGGAGAGAAGAGTAACCAAGCAGGGAGGACATGCCCAGGTGGCCTGAGCAGATCACTCCCCTCCCCGAGGAACCCAATGGGGCCTTGTGCTGCCCCACTGCGCGCCTGCCTGTCCATCGCCCTGCTGTGTGGTCTCTTCAGTAATAGCACACACCTACTGTGACATGTGTACAGCAACTCCTGGCATCCAGAGGGACCGGCCCTGGGCTCCAGAGCCGCCCTACATGGCCAGGTGCCCTGGGAAACAGCTGGGACTCCCTTAGCTCCTGTGAGGTCCCCTGCCCTGTGGTCTGCTCTGTCAGGTCAGCTCTTTAGGAACTGATGACTTTGCAATAGCAGCCTGAAGCCTGGGGATTTAACCCTTTCATGGCAGGACCTTGCTGTGAATGTGCTCGGGCAGGGAAGTAGTCTGGCCCAGCATACTCTCTGTCTACCCCCACACCCACTGTTTCCTGGGAGCCTACTGTGTACAAAACAAACCGATGTCTTTGCACCAAACCGCTGGAGCCTGCGGTTTGTCCCTAGTTTGTTGTGGACGGTTCTTGCTTAGATCTGCCTGTGATCAGGGCCTTCAGGGTGATGCAGAGGTGAGCTTACCTTGTGGACAAGCTGAGCACCAGACGGTGGGCACAGACCAAGGGCCCTACTATTTCCCTTTAAGAGTGCACTGAGGCCTGTGGCATCAGAGAAGTGCTGTGGTGAGAGCCGGCCAGGGGGTCAGCTGGCAGTCTGTCACTTTCTAAGCTGTTCCCAGAGCCAGGGGCCAGCGTGAGAGGACTAGGCCGCGTGAGCCCGTGTCTCTCCCCCACTGCTGTGGCAATAGAGCCTGTGCCAACAGACCTTAGCTACTGGAGTCCCCTCAGGAAGCAGCCGTCGGGTCCACTGTCACACTGTCAGCCTGGTAGGCAGTCCTGTGACCTTCCCAGTACATGCCCTCTGGCCCACCTAGACCCTCGACCCTGCGCCTCCCCAGCCCTCTCTTGAGATACATTAAAGTAGTAAAAAGATACTGAGAGCTCATTTCCATCTGCTAGAAAATTCCTCCCACTCACGCCTCTCTCCTCCAAATAACTTGTACAAAAAAAAAAAAAAAAAGCCTTCCCAAATTTAAAATCTTGGAAGAGCTGATACAAGAAAGGTAGCTGGTGCCATCCTGGTGTTGGGCACAGCTTGCTATTCGAGCGGCCAGCAGGGCTGGCCCCTTTTGGGGGCACTGAGGAGAGAACAGTGCTCTTCATCACTGTGGGTGGAGGGGCCCCAGTGCTCAGGGCATCCGAGAGGCCATCAGGGCCGTCACAAGGATAGGACCTACTCAAGGTAGAGCCAGCCTCTGGGACAGATGGTGGGCATGGCAGCCTCTGCCCAGCTCAGCCCTGGCCATCAGTTTGCCCTTTGACAGCAGGGCTGTGCTAGTCTGATTGAAGCTCTGTGGGAGCCTGGCGATGCCACTGTGCCCTGATCCCACTGGAAAGCTGGAGGTATGGCTGCCTATGGGAGAGGGCAGCCTCTCCCTGGGAAGAGGTGCCGTCAAGTCTCTGTGTGGAGACACCCAGTCTGACCAGGTTGCCTGGGGCCTAGGGCTGTGGTCCTCTCTTTTCAGCTGTTCTGAGAGCCCAAGAGCCCTGAAGCCAAGGCAACTGTGTGCCTGTCGTCTCCCTTGGGGAGTACAGGCTACCTCCTGTCTCCAGGATCTGCTATAATGACCTCTCCTTCCTCTTCCCTCCCTAGAGGCCATTAACTGTCTGATGAGAGCAATCGAGATCTATACAGACATGGTAAGGGTGCTTGCTGGCCCTGTCCTGTAGTCCCTGTCCTGTAGTGTTCCATCCTATTTGTGCTGCATTGTGGGAGGCAGGGAATTTGCTTGCTGAGCTGGGCTACACAATGGGGTGTCTGCTGTAGCACACAATGCCCCTCACATGTTGCCTCTGCCCCTTGTCTGTCCCCATGTTACTATAGTGCCCATGCAGGAGCTTCCTCTTGCCTGCCGCCCCTCCCCGGGTTCTAGGATACTGTCCTGAGAGACAGCGGCCAGGTGGTAGGCCACTGTTCCTGTCAGTTCATTACTGTCCCCCCCTTCACATGTCACCTCCATCTCTGTGGTCAGAGCCCTTACTGAGGTGGGAACCCAAGGGTGATAGGCTGCATGGGGGTGAGCCTGGGCGTGGAAGATGTCTCTGGTCATAGGCATCCTTTCCTGTGTCCCCCAGGGCAGGTTCACAATCGCAGCCAAGCACCACATCTCCATCGCTGAGATCTACGAGGCAGAACTGGTAGACGTGGAGAAGGTGAGCTGCGCTGGGGCCTCTGGTGCTCCCGCCTCCGCCACTGTGGTGCTCGGTGGGAGGAGGGAGGAGGGAGCAGGGAGGAGGGTCCTGCGAGTGCTTGCAGAAGGCAGGGAAGCTGCGCTGCGCTGTGCTGCGGCGTTGCTGCGCCCTGTTCCCCACCGCCCATTCTCATCTCCGCAGGCCATCGCCCACTATGAGCAGTCGGCAGACTACTACAAAGGCGAAGAGTCCAACAGGTAGCCCCTCCCTAGCCTGCCCCTCCTTGTGGGACCTGCCACTGTCCCTTCATGCTCCCCCTCCCCACAGCTCAGCCAACAAGTGTCTGCTGAAGGTGGCTGGCTACGCCGCACAGCTGGAGCAGTACCAGAAGGCTATCGACATCTATGAGCAGGTGGGCTTGCCTGTCTCGGCGTCTGCCCGCCCCACTCAGTGTCCGCTCTCTCCCAGGCCACCCTCACCAAGTGCTCCTCCACCAACAACCTGTCCTGGATGGGTCCACTAGTCCCTCCTCACAGGAGCTGCCCCAGAGCGGGTGGGAGGAGAGCCAGCAGAGCAGGGACACTGATCCTGGGTTAGCAGCAGCTGTCACATGCCCCAGTGACACTGTGCTTGTGGGGAGGACCGGGCCGTGGCCAGAAGACAGGCAGGCAGCTGGCCCTGGGAGGGGCGGGCCCTGCTTCTCATACTCCTACAGCTGCCAGCCTCTGCCCACCAAGTGCCAGTTTCCTGTGCGGCTGCCGGTGGCACCTCCTCCCCCACTGACACCTGGCTTCCCCGACTGCACCCACACCCTCATGGTCATTCTGGGAACACTGGGCAACCTGCTGAGCTGTCCCTGATGGCTGTCATCCTGAGATCCCCGGACCTCCCTGGGGATACGGGCTTAGCTCCTAGCAGACGTTGGTGCTGCAGTGACCTCCACCCTTGAGTTGCCTGCCTCAGCTCATGGTGGTATGTGGCTGTAGGTAGGGACCAGCGCCATGGACAGTCCCCTCCTCAAGTACAGCGCCAAAGACTACTTCTTCAAGGCGGCCCTCTGCCACTTCTGTATCGACATGCTCAACGCCAAGGTGAGCCCACACCAGCCGGGCCCTTTTACAGGCCGCCTGTGTCTGCTAGCAGGCCGCGTCACCGGTGTTAGAGGACAGTCTCTCCACTTGGCCCCTGCCCTTTGGTTAGACTGGGAAGTAATTTGGCAGTGGTGTTATTCACCCTGGCTGTCCCTGCCTAGGCCTGGCCTGGATGCTTTTGTGAGTTCCCAGCTGCTGGCTGGCTCCTTGCTGGCGTATCCCCTTTGTGGGTCACTGTTAATCCTGACTGTCCCCTTCAGTTGTGATGTGAAAGCTGCTGAGGCCAGGACACAGTTCCTGCCAGGCCCTGGGACTCCTGGTGGCATGGCTTTAACTTTGGCTCTGTGCCAGAGAGGTCAGGGATAGGGAGGGCAGTGGTTGGTGGAAGGATCTAGAAACTGGGTGCTAGAGTTCAATCCTGGTCTTCCTGAGCAGACCACTGGGACTATGGTGTGTGGCTGCTCTGCAGTCGCCCCTTTACCTGAGTGCAGCTGGCAGCTTTGCATTTGGGGAAGGTGAAGCCATTTGCTGATTTTAGTTCTTGTGGTGGGGATGCAGCCTAAGTCTTCATGCATGCTATGCAAGTGTTCCCCCTGAGCCACATCCCCAGCCCTCACTGATGCCTTATGAGCACATGGGTGGGTTTCTTCAGGACAGGTCCATCCCTGTCCATCTGCCACACCCACCCACCCACCCACCTAGTGTCCCCACTGTCACGTAACCCACTCAAGGTCCTCACATGGGTTCCATGTATGAAGGCCCAGCTGTAGGCCTGGTGTGTGGGGTGGGATCTTTTGTCACCTCCCCCACCTCTGCCTGGGAAACCTGGCCCCTCCCTTCAGCCATCTCTGCCAACTGGATTCAGCTGAATTGGAGATGGCACCAGCAGTCACAAGTCAGATGACCCTGGCAGAGCACAGAGCACCAAATCAGAACTGCCATGAGAGTCCCAGTCTTTGTTAGCTTTTCTCATCCTCTCCCATTGCTCAGCTTGCTGTTCAAAAGTATGAGGAGCTGTTCCCGGCCTTCTCGGATTCCCGGGAATGCAAGCTGATGAAAGTGAGTGCTGGATCTGGCCCGCCCTGACCTGGGGATAGATTGGGCAGGGGTGTCTGGCTGCTGGGTCTCCGCTGAGGATGTTTAGGGACACCCTCAAAGGGCTGCACCTATAGCATCTGCTGGGTCTGGCTGTTTGCAGAAACTGCTGGAGGCCCATGAAGAACAGAATGTGGACAGTTACACAGAATCGGTGAGTGGCTGGCACGGGGTTCTGCCTGGTGGATTTTCTCCCATACGTCCTCTCATAAATTCTGTCCCAGGCCCTGGCTGTAAGTTTCTTCCTGGTGGGTCACCCTAGAGCCCTCAGGGTTCAGCCCACATCCCACTGGAATAGGGCTGGGAGAGGCAGTGTTCTTATGCCTCTAGGCTTCAGTTCCACCCACAAAGCCAAGACGCTAGGAGGATGTTTTAAGCTGCAAAGTCTTTTACTGCCAACTTATGCTCCCGCTTTGCAGACTCAGGTGACAGGATGGGACTGGGACCAGGAAGGGTTCCAGGAGGGAGCAGTGTGTCACAGATCTTCCCACCCCCTGTGCGACAGGTGAAGGAATATGACTCCATCTCACGGCTGGACCAGTGGCTCACCACCATGCTGCTGCGCATCAAGAAGACCATCCAGGGCGACGAGGAGGACCTGCGCTAGGCCTCCAGCCACTGCCTCCCGCCCATCTGTCAGTCAGAGAGGTGGGGCCCACACCTCCCACCAGGAGCATGAAGGCCGAGAGTGTGCAGTGCGGGCCGCATCCTCCAGGGAACCAGGCAGGCTCCGCTGGCTGGATGGCCACCCTGTGCCCGCTGCATCCCTCACCCTGCCATTTATTTAAGCCCCCAAAGGTATCCTCCTGCCCCAGAAACCACCTGGACAGACTCTCCAGTACAGACCTCTCTGTGTACAGCAGGATTCTGGGGTCAGCATCCGGTCCCATCTCCCAGCTGTGTGCTAAGGCTTTTTCTATCTCCCCTACCTTGTCCCCCAACAGAGATAAGAACACAGGTAGCCCTGAGACTTCCTCTTCCTGGCTGGTGGTGACCTGCCCCAGGAACCTTCCCCTGCCCCCTCCAATGGCAACCTCTCAGGTTAGACCCCGCCCTGGAGCACAGTGTACCTGGGCCCTGCCCTGCGCCTGCTGCTTTCCCTGTATCCAGGTCGGCCTGTCCACCTGAGACTGCAACTGGCCCAAAATGGACAATAAAGACCTGCCACTTTTGCATGAGTCTCTTCTGCCGTCCCACTGCCGTGCTGCCCTCCCGCTTGGGCCTGGGCTGCCCTATGGGGGTACACGTTTCTCCAGCCGAGCCTCAGAATCAGCTCAAGAGTGGCCCGGCCCAATTGTCCCCCCTCTTCTTCCACACTGCCAGAAAGATGGCAGGAGCTCATACCCAGTCCACCCCACATTGGCTCTGCCGGGGCTGGGCCCCTCCCTGTGGGATTGTCCTGGCTGAAGCAGGCCCTATAGAAAACGTTGAACTTCCAGACATCCTGATCTGCTCCTCTGTCCCTCCAAGAGCGTCCCCACAGTTTCGGTCAATTGATAACTTTGGTCCTCAACTCTGGAAAAACTTGAGGCTGGAGACTGACCGTCGTCCACCATGTGCATCGCTAAGGCCTATGAGAATGTGTCGTCTGGTCCATTCCCAAGTCTTGAGTCTCAGCCCTGACTGATCCAAAACCCTGCTGCTCTGTGGTTAGACTGCAGTCGCCACCCTTCTGGTATTTTGGAAGCTTCTTAAGTGGCTCAGATAACAGTAAGGTTGGAAATTAAGTGACCGTGGATTATAAATTGTCATGTGAGTCAGAAGCAGCCTGAAGAAAAACTGCACAACCTGGAGAGACAGCTCACAGGGTCAAAGCACTTATGCAACACGCATGAAGACCCAAGTTCAGATCCCCAGCACCCACATAAAGAGCACCGGCAAAGCTGGGCATGGTGGGGCACACCCTTAGAACCAAACTCTGGAGGCAGAGGCAGGCGGATCTCTGAGTTTGAGGACAGCCTGGTCTACAGTGGGAGTTCCAGGACAGCCAGAGCCATACAGAGAAATCCTGTCTAACAAACAAAACAAAACACTGGCATGACCACACATACACGTAGCCCAGGAAGGTTTGGTGCTGACAGGGCTGCTGGGGCTTGGTGGCCAGAAGCCTAGGATCAGGCCCAGCGAGAGAAGCTGCTCAAGGATCCATCCAATGGTGATAACAGGGCAGGGACGCCCCGTCGTCCCCTGTGTATGGACGGCACTGATGCGTTCATTATCACAGACGCCCTCACGTCCCATTCACTCAATTCACAGGACACTGCTAGGTCAGCAGGGAGCACAGTGCTAGGCCCACCTGCCAACAGTTTTCCTCACCAAGCTGGGAATCTGGGGTTCTCCAGCCCCTTACTTCCATACCCACATTACGTCTGAAGAGTGCCCATGTGAGATGTCAGTACTAACAACATAATGGCCAAGGACCTGCCACATGGTTGGGGGGTCTGTAAATATGGGTATGCATGTGTGCCATCCACGTGTGCGGGTAAGAAGACATTGTCAGCCAGCCCTCTTTGCTTTATAACTTTTGAGACCATCTCACTATTTAACTTTGGCTGTAGACCAGGCTGGCCTCAACTCACACAGCTCTGCCTACCTCCATCTCCTAAGTACTGAAATTAAAGACCTGGGCGAGACAGGGTCTTCTGTATACTGCTGTGCCGAGTACTCTTAAGCTCCACCCCTCACAGAAGTCGTGGGGGTTTCAAAAGTTCTGGGTTCCACAGATTGAATTTGGGCTGTGAAGCTTGCAAGCACCTTTACCGTCTGAGCCATCTGCCTGGCCCGTGGTTGTATTTCTTTGGGGGGGGGGTTGTTTTGTTTTCTTTTTGTAACATGTTTACCACAGCCTACTTTGTATCAGGCCATGTATTCCAGGTAGTGAAGTTTGATTCTGAAAATGAAGTAGCAAATCCAGGCCCCCTGAAGGCCTCCACCCCGGGAGCATCTGGTTTGCAACAAGACACATCCCTGCTTTTCCTGAGCTCTTCTGGAGAGAGTTTGTGAGGAACTCTGTAAAGGGTGTGATGGCACCAGGAGCAGTGCGAGTGGTTATGCAGAATGTCACTGCAGATGATCAATATAGCAGGTGGTTTCAGGATGGACAGCTTAACTGATCTTTCCCCTGGGGATGAGTGATACTGCTTAAGTATGAAGTTGTAATTTATTTGTGTTTAATACTAGCTGCTGCCTACTACCAGTGTGGTCTTAGGGAATGTACTTACATCTGTAAAAGTACTTTAGGGCCAGCAAGATGGCTCAGCAGGTAAAGGTACTTGCCACCACGCCTGGCTACCTGAGTTCCATCCTTGGGGCCCATGTAGTGGAGAGAACTGATCTCTGATCACAGTTGTTCTCTGATCGCATGACATGGTACACCGTACACATGCCCATACAGAAACACGTACACAAATGAAAGTTGAAGATTAATAGTAAGAGTACCTACTTTACAAAGACATGTTTGTGTTCTCACACTTAGCGGACAGAGGTAAGAAGACTGTCACAAGTTTGAGCCCAACCAAATGTATGAAGCAAGATCCCGTCTCTAAAAAGAAAAAAGATATGTCCCTCAGCCTCAGCTTGATTATGAGTTTTAATTAAATTGACAGGTGGAATGTGCTTATACAAAAGGATAATAATTAAGTTTTATAGTTCTTGTTTGGGTGGCAGTTGTTGGGGAATGAATATACTTTTAGGTGCGTGAATGTGTATGTGGGGTGTGTGTGTGTGTGCATGTGTGAGTGTGTGTGTGTGAAGACAGAAATGGGGCTGGGGTATCTCATGTAGGCAGGCTGCTGGGAAACTTAACTACATACTTAAGGCGGGGGCCCAGACACTATGTAGCAGAAGATAGCATTGAACTCCTGACCCACCTGCCTCCACTTCCCCAGTGCTGGAATCACAGACGCGCGCCATAACGCCTCCCCCGCTCCCCGGCTCGTGTTTATTATTCTACTTTCCACACTGCTCAAAAACAGGCCCGGGACGGTCTCCGTATCCCATGTCAAGTCCTGGAAGGCCCTTTCCTTAGCTCTGAAATGGGAAAGAACCGACCACGCAGGCGCAGAAGGCCTGGCGCCATCTTGGTAGAGGGCATTGACGGCAGCTTCTTGACGTCATCAATGTGCGCGAGGGCGTTTCCCTAGCAGGCTGGAGAGCAGCAAGCCAGCTGGGACTGGCCGCAGAGGGCCAGGATGGGGGAGGCAGCCGTGGCGGCGGGACCCTGTCCACTCCGCGAGGACAGCTTCACACGGTTCTCGTCGCAGAGCAACGTGTACGGACTGGCAGGAGGAGCCGACGGGCGAGGGGAGTTGCTAGCCGCCACTCTTAAAGGCAAGGTGCTCGGCTTCCGCTACCAAGACCTCCGACAGAAAATCCGGCCTGTGGCCAAAGAACTGCAGTTCAACTACATCCCCGGTGCGTGGCGCTGTGGTGTCGGGGGCGGGACTGGAGTCGGGTTGAGGAGTCTGAGTTGGTAACTGAGGCGACGTCAGGGTTAAAAAACTAGCAATCAAAAACCGGGCGGTGGTGTACGCCTTCAATCCCAGCACTCGGGAGGCAGAGGCAGGCGGATCTCTGAGTTCGAGTTCCAGCCTGTTCTACAGAACGAGTGCCAGGACTACACACGTAAGTCCTACCTCCATAGAAAAAACAAACAAAAAACCCTGGTAATCATTGGGGCCCGATGCAGCAGAAGTCGTCAGGGCCTGAAAGTAGTTAGGGTCCATTCCTCAAATACAGAGGTCAACAGTCTGGTACTGGTGGTTAGGACTCCCGCAGACCCAAAGTTTTTCCTGCAGTGGGTGGAAGTCAGTGAGACCTGCCCAAGCGGTGAACTTTGAACTCCTCTTGCAGTGGATGCGGAGATCGTCTCCATCGACACCTTCAACAAGTCACCCCCGAAGCGGGGCCTGGTTGTGGGCATCACATTCATAAAGGTACCACAGCACCCTCCTCCTGTCCACACCCACCAGGCCTGCCCCAAGTGCCCTGAATTGCTCCAAATGTCTCCCAGCCCCTGTACCTCCGCTGAGGGCAGTCTCCACCCGTAGGACTCAGGAGACAAGGGCAGTCCTTTTCTTAACATTTACTGTGACTATGAGCCTGGCTCCGAGTACAACCTGGACTCCATTGCAGGTGAGTGGAGCCCGGGGGAGAGGGTGCGCTGGGCTGGCTGGCCGGTGCTCAGGTGCTGCTGAGTGAGCTGAGCTTGTGTCATTTCTGCAGAGAGCTGCCTGAATTTGGAACTGCAGTTCACACCTTTCCAGTTGTGCCACGCGGAGTGAGTGATCTTCCTCTGAGGCTTTTGCCCTAGCTGGGAAACAACAGGGTTTTAATGGACTAAGGGGTGGAAACAGGTATTGTTAAGAGTCCCAGAAGTGACGGGAAGAATGATCAGGAAGTGGGGTTTCACAGGGCAGTAGCAGACTGGAACCCACACACCCACCTGCCATCGCCCATCTTATTCTGAGGTTGCTTTCTGGAGAGAATGCAGCCAGGATGACTAGGGGAGCACCGTATTGTCACCTCTCAGGCAGCTCATTCCAGAGAGTTAACTGAGCAGCTAGAACTTAACTCCAGAGGTTCCGGATCTTTACTTCCCAGACCTGGGGCCATTCTCTAGATTCACAAGCTCTGAGGCCCCCAGATTTTAAAGATGCATTTGAAGGCTGGGGATGCAGCTCGGGCGGTAGAACACACGCAAAGCTCAGTGTTCCATCCCCAACACCACATAAGCCAGTTTGGGTGGTGCTTGCCTCTAACTCCAGCATTCTGGAGAAGATGGGGGCAGGAGGACCAGATCAGAATTTTGATCAAGGTCATCTTGGGCTGCATAATGAGTTTAAAGGCTAACCTGAGTTATAGAGACCCTATCTCAAAACACAGACAGACAGACAGAAAAAAGGAAAGATTGTAACAAGCCCAGCAGCTCCTGGGAGTCTGTAGAAGGAATTGTAAGGAGGGCCGATACAAAGTATCTAGAATCTTTAGTTTCTAGAATCCCTAAACTTGAGAGTTCTACTCCAGGGATTCAGAAATTCATGGATAACAGGGATTGACAACATTTTTTTTTTCAATTTTTTTTCTTTTTCTTTTTCTTTTCTTTTTTTTTTTTCAAGGCTAAGTTAGTAAATGCGGAGTTTGGAGGGTCAGACAGTATTACAGCTACACAGTCCTGCCACTGGAGCAGCAAGCAGCAGTTGACACTAGATGATTGGCTGGGGTTGTGCCAATAAAACTTTATTGACAAAAAGCACTTAGTGAGTTGGATTTGATCTACAGGTCCTAATGACCAACCTCTCTAGTCTAGCAGATGGGAGTTATAAAAAATGAGACTTTTGGGGAGTGGGGAGGGGAATGCATGCATGTGCTTGTGCAAGTATGTATGGTATACATGCATGTATGTGCAAACCTTATTATGAATCAAAGCCTCACTGTATAGCTCAGGCGAGCCTTGAACTTGAAATTCGCCCACCTCAGCCTTCCCAGTGCTGGGATTACAGGCAAGCATTACCCTGCCAGATCTGGAATCTAGAATATTCCAGATGCAGTAATTTCCATGATTGGAGATAGTCAGGGTGGAGATTTCTAACAGTTCTGGTCTACCAGAGGAGACAAAAAATAGGGCTTCAGAATCCTAGGGTTCCAGAAGGAAGAGGTGTGATTCTCTGTTGTTATTTGTTTGCTGAGCCTTTTGGGTTTTTTTGTTTGGGTACAAAGTCTGTGTGCCCTGGCTGTCTTAGAACTCACTGTGTAGACCAGGATGGCTTGAACTCACATAGATCCACCTTCCTCCGCCTCCTGAGCCCTGAGATAGATTCTTTTATGTTTACTTGGATGCAAGAGGGCCCCACAGCATGGGGGGGTGGAGGTCAGAGACAACCGGAAGGCGATGGGGCTCTCCTTCCTCTCTGTGGCCTCGGGAATCGGATCCCAGTGATCCCAAATGGTGGCGGTTGCCTTTACCCGCTTCTCAGCCCTTGCCGAGAGGCTTGGCAGGCTCATTCTAGAGGACCCTCTCTCACACCGAGTGAAGATTCTAGCAGCCAGGGCTGTCAGAGCAGGCCTCCCAGCTGCTCTGAGATCTCGACGTTGTGGAACTCCAAAGTTGGTGTCCACAAGTCTGCAGAACACTAAGCCACACAACTGGCATTCGAGTCGAGTCTCTGAATGTTAGTGTTCATGCCGGCAAAGTTTGCTTGTTTGTTTGTTTTCCAAGACAGGGTTTTTCTGTGTGACAGTCCTGGCTCTCCTGGACCTCGCCTTGTAGATCAGGTGGCCTCAAACTCCCTAAGATCCATCTGCCTCCCGAGTGCTGGGACTAAAGGCGTGGGCCACCACTGTCTGGCTTCATACAAATACATATTCCAGGCTGGGTGTGAGTGGTTACAGGTAGGAGGGTCAGGAGTTTAAGGTCAGCTGTGGCTATATAGTGAGTTCAATACTAGCCTGGGACGCATGAAACCCTGTCTCAAAATAAGTTGACAGTGGCATTTCTAAATCCCAGGAGGAATTAAACCCCAGTCAGGTCCTAGCACATTCTAGATTTCTCTGCTTTCAGAGTCCAGGTTGGGGACCAGCTGGAGACTGTCTTTCTCCTGAGTGGGAATGATCCAGCCATTCATCTCTACAAGGAGGTAAGGTGGGCAGGCTGGGCATCAACCAGCAGGGATCCCCATTGCTGTGAAGGCCTATGCGTGGGAGGCTGTTGACTTATTCCAGAGCCTGGGGTGGGTCTCGTTCCTCCAGAATGAGGAGCTACATCAGTTTGAGGAACAGCCCGTGGAAAACCTCTTCCCAGAACTCACGAACCTGACTAGTAGGTAGGAGGCGACCCCACCAACCCCCTGCCCTGCACCCAAAGAAGGGCCCAGGGCCCTGACTGCAGAGAAGCCAGACAGAGCAGGCCACCCTCTAGTACAATATACAGTAGGGGCAACCTTAGAGGGACTAGGAAGCATGGTGGGGTGTCACTCAGTTGGTAGAACTCTTGCCTAGCATGCTCTAAACCCTGGGTTCCATAAATTCCAGAGCACCACAAATTCCAGGCACCTGTAACCCCAGCACTCAGGTGGCAGAGACAGGAGGGTTGGGAGTTCAAATTCATCCTCGACTGCATCATGACTTTGAAGCTAGCCTGAGACTCTGTCTTTAAAAAAAAAAAAAAGCAAGGTAGCATGTTCTCAGGAAATTGCTCTTGGGCGCATGTCTGCAGAGCAAGCAGAATGGGGCTCAGTGTGCATGTGTGGTAGCGGCTGAGGCAGCAGGGTCCTGATGCTTGAGGAAGGGGCTGGGTGCTCCTGGGAAGCAGAGATGGGGTGAGGGCTCTGAGACAGCTGCACGTCTGTCCACCCACCCATCTCCCTCCCACCAGTGTCCTCTGGCTTGATGTCCGCAACCTGCCCGGCTCATCCCGGCGGCTCTCAGCTCTGGGCTGCCAGAGTGGTTATGTGCGCGTGGCTCACGTCGACCAGAGGGATGGAGGTGAGGCTCAGGCCTGGGGTGGGTGGGGAGCAGCCAGGGAACGGGGACAGACCTCTGAGCCCCTGCTGTCCACACAGAGATCTTGCAGACGTGGACAGTCCTGCAGGATGGACCCATCTCCCGAGTGATTGTGTTCAGCCTGTCCAGCCCTGACGGTGAGCTCTTCATTGGAGGGTGGGCGCTACAAGCCCAGCTTTCCCCACCCTGAGCCCACACTCACACTCCTCCCTTCCGGGGCCCCTCCAGCCACAGTCATTTCTTTTAGCATCCCACCTCAGTCTCTGCTCTGTGGTCTAGCCTTGAACTTTTACTATGCTTCCACCTTTCCCGTTGTGATCTAACCCTCACTCCTCATTTTGTCTCACGCTGACTCCCCCCCACCCCACCCCAGACCTCTCACTCCTCCCTTTGACTGGCAGCTGATCTGCCCGCCATGGTCTCATTCTGTCCCCAGGAGCTACTTTCTTCCCATTCCTTGACCTTGGTCTGTCCTATACTGACATTCACCTCGACCTGCCCTTTGTCTTCTAAACAGGCATGTCGTCCCCCCCCCCCTCCCGCCGAAACCCTCATACTGTGGTCTAACCTTAGACTTCAGCTCTGGTCTAACTTTTGTGTCTCCTGTTGTGTTCTAACTTTAGATTTTTTTTTTTAATATTCATCTAACACCCGTCTAATGTGTGGGTCACAGTCATTTTGTAGTCCAGCCTCTAACCCTCCCTGTGAGGCACAACCTCGTCCTGAGGTCTAGCCTTCATTCTTCACTGCCGGAGGGAAAGGGATAAGGAAGAGCCTGTCCCCATAGGCCCCCCCAACTCCATCTTTTCCATAGCAGCCGAGGGCAGCCCGCAGCAGGAAGGATACAGTCTGCTTGTTGCCAGCATGCTGGAGCCAGCTGTAGTGTACTGGTGAGGACCTCTGGGTGCAGTTCAACCTCCTGCTTGTATGGTGTGATCTAACCTTGTCAACCCTTTGGGGTGGTTAGGGTCGGGAGGAGGGCTGTGACCAGGGAGGAGGGGGGAGTGCTCACATCTGGGTCTTGTAGAAAGTTTGTTGAGGGTGGCTACGTCTTCCTACCCTTAAAGATACCCATACCCCTGACACGGGTGGGTCAGGGGTGCCAGCAGATACCCAGTCAGGAAGGCCTAGGCACGACAGTGCTTGGCAAATTCCGTGGTGTCAGAATTTCCCATCATCTTGGATGTTAAGCCGCCCAAAACTGCGAAATTGTAAAAAAAACAGTCAGCTTTGTGTGTGTTGGTATCTCATGAAGTCAAGGCTGCCCCTCCAGCTACGAAGCTAAGGATGACTTTGAACTCT
Source organism: Cricetiscus sungorus (assembly GCA_030556225.1). Classification (NCBI taxonomy): domain Eukaryota; kingdom Metazoa; phylum Chordata; class Mammalia; order Rodentia; family Cricetidae; genus Cricetiscus; species Cricetiscus sungorus. The sequence continues at coordinate 3,786,771 of JANBXA010000305.1, read as the reverse complement.
CAGCCCCCACCCCCACCACCACCTCCCCCCACCCCCGCCTCTGCCACCTGAGTGCTACGATTACAGTTTGTATAGTGCTGGATTAAACCCGGGGCTTCAGTCATGCTACACCCTACCAACTAAACTGCATCCCACCCCCCAACCTCTCCCATTCCTCCTTCCCCCTCACCCAAGTTCCAGTATGTGCATGCCCACACCCTGCCATCATCAGCTCCTACGAGCCAGTTCCGTCCAGCTCTGCCACACTCTGGCTTGGGAGTGAAAATGTCAGCAAGTGCAGAGTTGCCCGTGCTCTAAGGCCCCAGGTGCTTAGGTGAGGGGCCAGGGCGCACGGATCTCCCAGCGCCACCATAGGGGTCACAAGTGGAAGGGCAGTGGGGTCTGCAGGGTGGGCCCAAGGCCATGCACCCGAGTGACAGGCTGGCCCTGTGTGGGGACGTCTAAGTTACCAACATGGAGACAAAGACACACAGCCCCAGGGAAGTGGGTCTAGACCACAGGGGAGGCCAGTCGGGCATCACCTACCGCGTCACCTACCGTCTGGAGCCAAACGCGAGAGGGCCCTGCCACCTGACCTTCCCTTACCCCATGTTGGGGACCCTCAGGGACCTTCTAAACCAGGGCCTGGAAGACCAACTTCTCCTGCCCAGCAGCGACCAGTTCGACAGTGTTCTCTGTGGCCTGGTCACTGACGTGGACCTAGATGGACAGCCAGAAGTCCTGGTGGCCACGTATGGACAGGTGGGTCTTGAGACGAGCCTGTCACTCATCTGTGTTCCTGCAGTGACCGTCCTTCCTGTGTGACCTTGACCCCTCTGCCCACAGGAGCTGCTCTGCTATAAGTACCACGGGCTGCCTGAGGCCAGCAGAGGCTTCCGCCTACTGTGGCGTAGGACCTTCGCCAGTCCCCTGCTGGCCATGGCCCATGTGGACCTGACTGGGGATGGGCTTCGGGAGCTGGCTGTGGTGTCCCTGAAAGGGGTGCACATCCTCCAGGTACCACTCTTCATTTGTTTATTTGTAGGGGAAAGCTGAGCCACACCCAGCCCCTCCCTCACTGGGGACTCTAGGCAGGGGCTCCACCACTGAGCCACGCCCCAGCCCCTCACTGGGGGATTCTAGGCAGGGGCTCCACCACTGAGCCACACCCCTAGCTCTTGGTTTTTGAGACAGACTCTCAGGAGTAGCTGGGACTACAGGTCTGTGCATCTGGTCATGACACATGCTGTATTCTTTACTGTCACCTGAGGCCCATTGTCTCCAGGCATTTCTTCCAAATTCTCGTGTTGTCTACCCCATCCCTAGGGCTAGCCATCAGGCAGGTCTCGATCTACTTCAGCTTATTTGATGTCTCTGTTTGGATACAGCCTACCCTTTCCCACCATAGCCTGCTTTCCCTTCCCATCTTCCCTTGGTAATGTGGTCTAACCCCCAGCTCACTGGTAACTGACTTCTACATTACACTTGACTGTGTGTGTGTGTGTGTGTGCTGCGTGCGTGCGTGCGTGCGTGCGTGCGTGCGTGCGTGCGTGCGTGTGTGTGTGTGTGTGTGTGTGTGTGTGTAAGGCCAGGGAGGATTTCAGGAGTATGTGTCTGTCTGTCTGTCTGTCTGTCTGTCTGTGTAAGGCCACAGAGGATTTCAGGTGGCCTGCTCTATCTTCTCCATCTCATTGCCTTGAGGTGGAGTATCTTACTGGGCCTTGAGCTAGGCTGGAGCTCACAAGCCCCAGGGGAGCCTCTCTGAGGTCTCACCTCAACTCCTGCTTTCCACTTCTACGTGGTCCCTGATGTGTTGGCCTCTCATCTGCTGTCTGGATCTCACCTTTGTCCTTCCCACTGTGGTCTAACCTCGGCTTCTCTCTAGCAGTTGAACCTCAAATTCCCTTAATGGCATTTTGCACCATCTGTCTATCCCACGGATTACTTTTGTTATTTCTTCTTTCCCTTATTTATGTGTGTGGTACTTGGTGTCAAACCCTGTGTGCAGCGTCCACCCAGCTTGTGGGGCTGGGAAATTGAGTTTATACTGTGTAGCCAAGGCTGTCCCAAAATTCACAAGTCCTTTTGCTCTGGCTACCCTCACACTGGTTTCCAACCTCAGCTCTTTGCATTGGGGTCTAAGCTTTGCCCCTCCCACAGGAAATTGGCCCCAGCCCCTCCTGCTGAGTCCTGCCAGGGAGACATTCTCATCCAACGCCCTGGGGTCTACTCCCTGCCCTCCTGCTGCGGCTGAGCCCCTGGCCACAGAATGGTCTAGCATGTGCTCTGCTGTCTCCACTTACCCTCCCTTTTTGCCCCACAGCACAGCCTGATCCAGGCCTCTGAGCTGGTCTTGACCCGGCTTCGTCGTCAAGTGGAGCAGAGGAAACGTGGGCAGGGCCTCCAGGACAGAGCGGGCCCCAGGCCGGAGGAGCCCCCAGCCTCCTGAGCACTGCCTGGGCGTCTCATGTCCAACACTGATGTGGGGGAAGGGTCTGGGAGAAGAGTGCTTTCCCTGGACTCGGATGCTGGAAGCCCCCGACCCACCCTGGTGTGCTGTGCAACCCTAGCTGATCGCCCCTCTGGGCCACTGGGAAAGGGGTGTCCTCGGCAGCCCCTTCAGTCCCATCAAGGGTTGGTCCCCTGAAGACTATTTATACATGCAGAGCAACAAAGCTGTCCTAGCTGTCTTCATTTCCTGTGCCTGGCAAGCATCTATTGAGCACTTACTGTATGCCAAGTTCTGCTGAATTCACCCCCGAAGAACTGAGGAGGGGAACTCCACAGAGAGAGTCCAAGATTAGACCCAGAGGGAGGGAAGGAAGTTGCGATGGGTGGGGGGTTGGGGGGAGGGTTGGCTGGCATATTGGAGAGCAGTGGAGCCTTTCTCTGCACTGGAAACCCAGTGCTAAACCCAGGAAGTATGGTGCCAGACCAAGGCCGCTGAGGCCACCCTGAGCCAGAGGCTTCTGGGCTCATTGTCTCCACCTAGGATGAAGCACAGATGGCAGCATCAACAGTCAAGGGGGAGTGAGAGCTCTGACTGAGGGGAGAGGGGGGTGGGGGATGGGGATAGGGGGTGGGGGATAGGGTGGGGGGGGCGCTTCCTGCATGGTGGATCTCTCTCCTGGGAAACCCACGGAGACTGAGGGAATCTTTGGGGATTTGGGTTGCTTTTTAGCATCTCCGGTTTAGCAGTAAGGGGCCTGCAGACTCTCTCAGCCCAGAGGTAGAAGTGATGGTATTATTGGTCCAACTGGAGCAGGTAGTCAGAGGAGGGGTGGTGATTGACAGGGCTAGCTCCTAGCAGAACATAACTGAGCATAGATTCTGGTGGGGGTGGGCTGCCGAAGTTAGGCCACAAGAGATGTACCATGCTGAAGTGGCTATTGGGTACAGCTCACCTAAATAGGCCAGGAGGGGTGAGACAGAGTCTCCAGCCCAAGACTCCAAGGAAGGTAGCCAAGCAGGAAGGGTTGCCTTCCCAGCCGCAGACCAGGAATAGGATTGGAGTCAGTGGAGTTGGTGACTTTCAGAGTGAACCCAGGCTGGCGGTGGGCCTGAGTGGGGCTTCCTTGGAGACGCATGTGTTGTGGGGGTTGGGTAGGTACCAGTCACTCCCACCAGGGAAATCCAACTATAAATCTGTCCACCTTCCTTCTCGGCAAAGTTGAACACCCTCCAGGTCTTGGGAGATCCCATAGCAAGTTCCCAACTTCCCAGGCTCCGGGCTCTGGAAGAAGCCAGGCCCAGGCGTGGGAAGCCTCGGGGAGCTGGAACTTACCCCTCCTGGCAGCAGGCCCAAGAGTGTCCTGCCAGAGCTGGCAGTGGGCACCAGCTCCTGGCAGGGGATCCCTCTGTCCCTGCCACACCGCACCGGTTTATGCCCAGCATCCAGCACCTGTCACCTGTCCTGTGGAGGGAGGGAGCCTAGAGAGGGTTGTGAGCGTAGTGATGGTGAGGGTGTGTGGTGCGTGCATCCTCAGGAGGTGTGTGCACTTGCCTGTGTGTGTTCAGTCACCTGTAGGCTTGCGAATTTGTCTTCAGAATCCCAGGACGCTGGGCTCAAGACTGACTCCTAGGACACTGGCAGTTAGAGGGGGAGTTGAGACAGGGTCTCACGTAGCTCAGGCTGGCCTCTAGCCAAGGGTGACCTTCAGCTCCTGAACAACCTCCGCTTCTTGGTTGCTGGGATTGCAGGCCGAGCCTAGTTTTTACAGGACTGAGGGTAGAACCCAGGGCTTGGTGCATGTTAGGCAGGCATTCGACCAACTGGTCCACATCTTCAAACCCCAAGTTGTTTTATTTAGAGTCTAGGTCTTGCTATGGGGATGGCTTGGAATTCAACCATCCTCCTGCCTCAGCCTCCTGAGTACTGGGATCAGAGCAGTGTGTCACCACACGGCGTAGCCTTGATCCTTCCTACCTTGTCCTCAGCTCAGAGGCAGCCACACTCCAATACCTGCTGCCTCAGCTTCCCCACCTTTGAAATGGCGCTAACAACTGAGGGTTGTTAGGGAGAGTGTTTTGGCGGCGTAGGGGCTTTGGGAGTGGTTCTCTTCATACCTGGGCATTCTGGTGGCAGTTCCCTGCCTTGTGTGAGGTTCCCTGAGCAGGCTGGGTGAGCCTGTGAACTTGGAAGAGCTGCCGCCCAACATTCCTGCCCCCCTCCCCCCAGGTCTGCCAGCCTGTGGCTATTTGTAGCGATGACTGCATCTCTGGGCCCTTGTATGGACGGGATGCTGCTTGTGTGTGATGAGAGGGAGGAAGGGAGAGGACACAGACAGGTGCACGCACTTGAGCACTCCGTTGCTGTCCTTGGCCTCTAGTGCTGAACCCTGAGACTAGGGCAACCTGCAGCCCCACCGTCGGGCCCCGCCCCGGCCAGCTAGCTCCCTTGCCCACGCCCCTTCCCGGGCTCCTCCTGCTCACTTGCAAGGCCTCCTCCTAGCTCTGTGGCCCCGCCCAGCCCGCATGGCCACGCCTCCTCCCAATGGCTCCTCCCACAGCAGTTTCTGTAGCTGGAACTCCCAGACCCCCTTCCCTTCCATAAGTCCCGCCCTCCTCTGGCTCCTCCCTCTTTTCCTCCGGCCTCCCTCCTCCCGGTGGTCCTTTCCCCAGCTCCCCTGTGCCCACCCTCTCTCCTCCTTCAGCTCCTCCCTCCTCCAATTTGCCCCTGTCCTCCAACCCACAGCCACCCTGTCCGCACCCTACCCCTCCTCAATCTCCTCCTTCCTACCTCCCCGAGGTCCTTTCCCCTGCTCACTTGTCCCATCCCCTCCCCTCCGCGGCTTCCCCCTCCTTCAACCTAGTCCCTCATCTCTTGTGTCCCCGCCCCCTCCCCTGGCCTCCTCCCTCCTCCCGAGCTGTACTCCCCTACTTCTCCTGCCTCGCCCCCCTCCCCGGGGCTCCTCCCTCCTCCCCCCATCTCCTGTGTCCCCGCCCCCTCCCCTGGGCTCCGCCCTCTCCCGGCCCCTCCCCGGTTCCCCTCCTCGCATCCCCTCTGCTCCCTCCTCCCTCCTCCCTCCTCCCTGCTCTCCCTCAGTCCCCGGCTCCTCTCCCTCTTTCTCCCTCTCCTCCTCGGGTGGAGGCGCCCATCGCGGCGGCCCAGCGGGGACCGGAGCGGCCGCACGGCAGGTAAGAGCCCAGCGTGGCCGCGGGAGCGCCGGGGCTGCGGGAACCCAGGCTGTGCTGCGTCGTCAAGTGCGGGGGGGCTTCCTGAGCCCCGGCTCCAGTCCCGGCTGCCGGGCTCTCTGCGTGCGCCATGTGTATGGTGTGTGTCTGTCTGTCCGTTTCTGGGCACCTGGGTCTGTGTCTCTCCCCTCGTCTCCCTCTGCCTGCAGCCAATTCACACCCACACACCTCTGTCTCCGCCCCTGATGCACGGGGACCTGGAGGAGGCTGATCCTCCAGTGTGGACTCCCCCGAGGGCCCGGAGTGCCCCCAACTCCTAAGCCCCCGTCTCCGCATCCTCCCAACCCTGACATTCTGAGGCTGGTCCCGACTTCAGCCTAGCCTGTGTAGTATTAGACCAGTCCTTCCAAAGTCTAACTCCCTTATCTCTCACTGTCCATTCATTCTTTGGACAACTCTGCGACACTTTCGTACTCCTGGGCACTGCTCTAAGGTCATGCTAGACAGGTGCTTCCTGAAGTCTCTCTTCCGTCCCTCCAGCCTCACACCTGCGAGGTTGGGTGGGAAAGCAGATCTCCTGGGGACTCTGACGCTTCCCTTCCCACAGGAAGGTGGGCGAGGCGCTGCCCAACACCTGGGCCAGAGCTGGGATGAGCTTTGGCGTGCCCACAAGGTCCCCGCTCTGTGTGGCAGGCTGTGGCAGGCGTGTGGCAACTCCAGATGGCTTAAAAGGTCACTGGGTTAGGAGCCCCCACACCGCTAACGCCATAGTTCTGCTCTGCCTCTGGCTTGGACAATTCCTTCCCCTCCCCAGCCTCAGTTTATCTATCTGCAATTCGAAACCCTGTGTATGCTGTGTGGCTAAGGGAGGGACAGACGGGTGGTGTGTGTGTGTGTGTGTGTGTGTGTGTGTGTGTGTGTGTGTGTGTGTTCCCGCTCTGCAGTGCAGCCCCCAGCAGTAAGCATATACCCCAGGTCCTCACTCTGCTGTGCTTGCCTCCATGGATGTGAGACTCTTCCCAGAATCCCCCAGAGGCACGCCAGGCAGCACAGGACACTCACCACTAACCCAGCTGGCCACCAGCCCACCAGGCTGGGGATGCCCCTGCCTCCAAGCCCTGAGATGTCACCATCTGCCCTGCTGGCTCCTCCTGGACTCAACCTGATCCTTTTGCCGCTGAGTCTACACCCAGATTAGCTTTCAAGGCTCAGAGGAGGAAGCCTGGAGCAGAAAATGTGGCCGCCCCTGCCATAGACAGACAAGGCTCAGGCCTCTTGTCCATGAGTTTCACAAATATTTATCTAGTGCTTTCTCTCCTGGGCCCCTCTTCCAAGACCCAGAGCGAGAAGGGGGAAATCTGGGTGACGGCAAAGGGGATTGAATAGACGGCTGATAATCCCGCCCCTGGACAGGCAAACATTAGACCGCTGGCCCTGTCTTCCTGGAGGACTTCCCAGGCTTCTTGTCCTCCCGAAAAGGGGCAGTTAGATGTGGCTGGATGAATTCTTGACTTTCTGGATCTTCCCTTTTTCTCCCAAAAGCTCAGGAGGGAGGAGGAGGAAGCAAAGGGGAATCTACTTGGGATCCTGGTGGGTTCATAATTATGCCTGAGTGTTTGCTAATTAGGGGCTGCTAATTAGATATATCATTAGGGGCCTTGCCTAGGGGACTAACTGTGCAAGTGGCCCTTTAAGAATCACCCCTCTCCCCGCCCCTGCACACACACATGCACACACACACACACACACACACACACACACACACACACACACACACACTGCTCACTCCTTTTCGGGAAGTTCTGCCAACATGCTGCCTCCCTCCCCCAGAGAAGCCTGCTCCTGGTCTGTGGGTGTGAGCCGAGGCCAGGCTGTGGGTTAGACTTCCAGAGGAACTTTTCAGACTGCCATGGAAGGTGGGAATTCCTGAAGACTTGAGGCTAGAGGCACCCCAAGGCGTCTCTGAGAGGGCAGCCGGCTCAGGTGACAGCTCCTCTGGCCTGCCTCTTCTCTATAATAGGCAACTGGGTTACCATAGCTACATGGGCGGGGCTGGGACCTAGACCTAGGGCACCCTTCTGGGCGAGTGGATGGATGCTGGGTGACCTGAGCAGGTTGCTTCCCGTCTCTGAGCCTTGTTCCTCTAGTTTGTGAATTGAGTGGAAGACGCCTACCCCAAAGGCCAGGTGTTTCATCTCGGCAAGGACAGTCAGGGAAGATGACACAAAAACGAGGAAGCCCAGAGAGGAGAGGGCTTGAGGAGGGAGGAATTGCATGGCTGGGACAGAGCAGACAAGGGAGAGGGAGGCATCCTCCGGGCATGGGAAGGGGCTACCGTCCTCTGAGGCTGGAGCCATGGGGCATTCTAGAAAGAGGGTGGTGGGAGCTAGTGGGTGCTTACTAATTTATTATTGTGTGCACGTGTAAGGTAGAGGACAACTTTGTAGAACACATTCTGTCTTCACGCCTCTTCTTTGGCCACAACGCACTCACCACCCCCTTCTGAATACATAAAATGTAGTAAAACATAAACACAGAAAGAAGGGGGTCTGGAAAGATGGTTCAGCAGTTACGAGCACTGGCTGCTCTTCCAGAGGCCCTGGGTTCAATTCCCAGCACCCACGTGGCGGCTCACAACCGTCTGTAACTCCAGTTCCAGGGGATTCAGCCAGCACCCATGGTCAAAGCACCAATGCACATAAAATAAAGATTAAAATATGAAACAAAAAAAACACAGAAAGATAAAAATAGCCCCTCAGACCCAGAACCTACCACAGCCCCCTGAAGGGCCAAACGGGAATGACTAAAATTGCCCAGTGGACGCCTGCCCTCCAGCTTTAGGCTCATACAGCGACCTCACCGTGTCCTGCTCACGCCTGTATGCTACTTCATTGCTGATCCTGCATTTAATTGTTGCGGGGCCTCTGGGATGCTTCAAGGTTGGCCCTGTCATAGACAAAGCTGATGTGGACGTTCTCCTGGGGACCCTTTGGCGAGACGGCCTCATGAGCCTGTCCTAGGAAGAGAACTGCTGAATCATAGAGTGTGTGATGTTTGGCTGCGGGCTCCCAGGGTATTTTGGTTCGTTGAAGTTCCTAGCATTTCACAAGGCCCCTCTGTCCTCTGTGTCTTTTCCTCTGGGTGTCCGTGTGGTGACCTCTGTGTTTCCCTGCGCCTCCTTGTTTGACAGTGCTGGTGATGAAACCCAGGGCTTCTGCTTGCTAGGTAGGAGGTCTATCACTGAGCCCCACCCTAAGCAGGGGCTCTAACACTGAGCCACGCCCCCAGCCCCTCCCTGGGGCAGTCTAGGCAGGGCTCTACCACTGAGCCACGCCCCCAGCCCACACTGCGCCTTTTGAGTGACAGGGAGACATCTGATCCACTCACTTATCTTCTGCTCCTCCCCTTAGGACCCCATCACCCTCCATGGCTCCCCTGGCCTTGGTGGGGGTTGTGCTCCTCCTGGGAGCACCCTACTGCTTGGGGGAGGCCACTCCGACCCCTTCCCTGCCGCCTCCCCCTGCTAACGACAGCGATGCCAGCCCAGGTGGCTGCCAAGGTTCCTACCGCTGCCAGCCAGGGGTGCTGCTGCCTGTGTGGGAACCCGACGACCCATCGCTGGGAGACAAGACAGCAAGGGCCGTGGTGTACTTTGTGGCTATGGTCTACATGTTCCTGGGTGTGTCCATCATTGCCGACCGCTTCATGGCATCCATTGAGGTCATCACATCTAAGGAGAAGGAGATTACCATCACCAAGGCCAACGGGGAGACCAGCGTGGGCACTGTGCGCATCTGGAACGAGACCGTGTCCAACCTCACACTCATGGCCCTGGGCTCCTCGGCGCCTGAGATTCTGCTGTCTGTCATCGAGGTCTGTGGCCACAACTTCCAGGCAGGTGAACTGGGCCCAGGCACCATCGTGGGCAGTGCCGCCTTCAACATGTTCGTGGTCATTGCCGTGTGTGTGTATGTCATCCCGGCTGGCGAAAGCCGTAAGATCAAGCACCTGAGGGTCTTCTTCGTTACGGCCTCCTGGAGCATCTTTGCCTACGTGTGGCTTTATCTCATTCTAGCAGTTTTCTCCCCAGGTGTAGTCCAGGTGAGTAAAGACCACACTCCAGGAGAGCCTGCTGGCTCGGAGTGTGCGTGTGTGCGTGCGTGCGTGCGTGCGTGCGTGTGTGTGTGCGTGCGTGTGTGTGTGTGTGTGTGTGCGTGCGTGCGTTCGTGTGTGTGTGCGTGCATGCGTGCGTGCGTGCATGCATGTGTGCGTGCGTGCGTGCGTGTGTGTGAACAGAACCACCAGATACAGCCGTGCCACACACGCTCTGCACCAGAGGGCTGAGCCAAAGACAGCAAGTCAGAGATGCAGGTGCAAGTAGAGGTGATTTCCAAGACTTTGCACGGGCTAACAGAGCCCAAAGTCCATGTAAGACACGTCTCAGCTGGCCACAGAATTACCTGAGAGCACTTCTTTTGCATAATTTATTTCTGACTTTGCAATATGACATGTCTATTTGCATAATTCGAACTACACTTGCATAGGCCAGTCCCCCCCCCACCCTGTGATCAGACAGTGCAAATCAATTTGAGTAACTTGGTCCATTTACATAATATATCCGTGGTACCCACATCTGCATAATTTATCTCTCCGTAGGGCCCGGGAGACAGGGGCAGTTTGCGTGGCTCGTTCATTATTCATCTTCAGTGTAGTTTATACGCCCATCCAATCGCAGAGACACCAGCAGAGGCCAGTGTCCACTTTGCATAATTTATTTCCACGCTGAGGCAGACTTGAAACTCACAGCTGCCTGACTCACACCCCAATTGCCACGGTGCTCCACCTCTGCCACGCCCCGTGTTTTCACCTGCACCCCCGCCGGTCCCCATCTTCCTTCACAGCATTTGGTTAACTTATTTCCCACAATTCTAACTCCGCTGCCTCTATTTGCATAATTTATTCATGGACCCAGCCTCATTCGCTCCCTGCGCATGCATAATTTATTTGTGGTGTCCGAGACTCACTCATTCACGCTGTGCGTGATCTGTTAACTCCTGTCACTTAACAGATCCTGCTCCAGAAGGACCCAGAGGGAAAAAGGCTTTAGGGTTGGCATCAAAGTGGAGACTGTAGGGATTATCTGGGTCTGTAATCCTAGCGCTAGGAAAGCTGAGGCAGAAGGATTGTTATGAGTTCGAGTTCAGCTGGGGTTACACTGTGAGAACACTTTAGAAAAACAGGAAGGGAGAGGGGAGGGAGAGATAGGAAGGAGGGAGGGAGGGAGAGGGAGGAGGGAGGGAGGGAGGGAGGAAGAGAGAGAGGGAGGGAGAGGAAAAACAGACACCATGAGATCAAAGCCTGGGAGAGAGTTTACACCTAAACCATGGCTGCTACACTGAGCTTCCTAGCAGTCCTGGCAAAAAGTCCAGGATAGGACACCAGACAGTCTTCAGGGTCTCTTAAAGGACAGCATCCTGCCACAAGGTCCAAAACAGTCTGTGTGAGTGTGTGAGGTGTAGGCTTTCATGTGAGTGTGCACAGGTGTGCACACACAGGGGTCACTGTCAGGGGGCTTCCTCCGCTGCTCTCCACCTCTTTCTTTGAGTCAGGGTCTCTCTCTCAACCTGGAGACCACCGTTTGGATAGATATGCTGGCACTTGAGCTCAGGGGTCCTCCTGTCCCCACCAACCCAGCACTGGGGTTACAGATGCAACCCGCACCCTCACCTAATGTTTTATCTGTGGTCCTCGTATCTGCCCGGCAAGCACGTTACCTACCCACTGAGCCGCCTCAAAGTGCTTTTGAGCGGGGAGAGATATATATACATGGATATGTATGGAGCTGTGAAGAAGGAATTTTAGACACCATAGGTGAGGGGGGGCAGAATGGAGGAGACATATGAGCTAGCTGTGACCTAGAGGAAAGATGGAGGATGGCAGAGCTTCAGATGGAGCACTGGTGACCACAGTCCCTCCAGGAGCATCAAAGAGACTGGGCTGCAGTTAAGACCAGCCTGGCTCCAGATGTCCCCACAATTGTTATGTGACTTCAGGCAAAGCCCATATCCTTTCTGGGCCTCCATTTTCATATCTGAACCATGAAAAAGGGATATCCTAGGTCACCATAAAAAAAAGAGGCTTGAGCTGGGGTTTGGCGGTGCACACCTTTAATCCCAGCCATTGGGAGGCAAAATCAGGTGGATCTCTGTGAGTTCAAAGCCAGCCTGGTCTACAGAATGAGTTCCAGGACAGCCAGGGCTACACAGAGAAAGCCTGTCTAGGAAGGAAGGAAGGGATGGAGGAAGGAAGGAAGGAAGGAAGGAAGGAAGGAAGGAAGGAAGGAAGGGAGGCTTGGTTCATAGAACCCTAAAGCCAAGTGCCTGGGTTCAAATCTGACCTCTGCTAACACCCTTGGACAAGTCCCTTTGTATGTGGGTCTTTCATTGCTGAGCTTTCAGGGCTACTATAAGATGACTTTAGCTATTCTGTGTAGATGGCCTTGAATCAGTGTGCCTGGAACAGAGTAGATGGAGCTCTGAGTCCTGTGAATGAAACTGTTGACACCACTGGCTTCTTGAAAAGTTAGTGTGTGCACACTGAGAGGCTGGGATGCTCTCCCAGTGCCAAGTAGACGTGCGTGCTGGGTTGAAGAGAAAGAAAGAAAAAATCAAATACCATTCCATTGGAGAGGCAGAGGAGCCGCCAAATCCAGCATAAATGCGATTGGCGTCCGCAAAATCACAAGGGAAAATAGAAAACACGTAAAGCGGGGTTGAGCGTCCACACTTGAGATACCACTCAGGAAGATCAGGGGTGCAAAGCCAGCCCGCGCTACAAGAGATCTTAAGTCAAAAAATAAAAACAAAACGAACAAAAGTCAGAGTTGAACTCTGTGTTCCAATGACGATGCATAGTGTCTTTTTTTTCTCTTTTTCTTTTTACTCTTTTTCTTTTTCAAGACAGGATTTCTCTGTGTAGCCCTGGCTGTCCTGGGATTCACTCTGTACACCAGGCTGGCCTTGAACTCACAGAGATCTGCCTGCCGCTGCTGCTGCCTCCCGAGTGCTGGGGTTAAAGGTTTGGGCCAGCACTGTGCAGTGGTGTTCTGAAGGATGTGGGCCTATTCCTCATGGTGTGGGATTGTCCCTGAAGTTTCCTGCAGTCACCAAGTCAGGATCTCATGCTCCTCCCCAGCTATGATGGCACCCCTGGGGTTTCCCACACCCCCTCTCAAGGGTACCCTTGCTCCTGGGGGTTGACTAGAAGGGGCCTTGGTCCCAAGGTGGCCCCGTCTTCACACCTGTTCACAGTGTCAGCTCTATAAGGTAAGAACCTTCCAGAGGGACCTTTCATTTACACTCAGGGAGGCAAATGAAGCGGGAGACGCTGAGGTTTTCTGGTGATTAATGGAAAAGCTCCAGGTCTGACAAACATGGGGCAGGGGCTGGCACTCTCGAGCCCTCTGCGCAGCTCTTGCCCCGGCCAAGCTGTGAGGTCTCAGAAGCCACCAGGAGACACCTCGACTATAGGATGGGGACACTGGACTTTAAAAGACCCTTTTCCAGGACTGGCGAGGTGACTCTTGTGACCAAGCCTGGTGGCCTGAGAAACTCCTGAAAGTTGTCTTCCGACCTCCACCCCAACCCCCGCTCCACAAAGTAAATAAATGATATTTATTTATTTATTTTTACAAAAACAAAAAATCTCCTTTCTCTATTGACACATTTGTAAGTAACGTGGGCGGCCACCTTCCTCTCTCCCTTTCCCTCCCCACTCTCTTTCTCTCTTAAAAATATTTTTTTAAAAAAACTAGAACGAAACAGGGTGGCGGCACACATCTTTAATCACAGCACTCAGGAGGCAGAGGCAGGTGGATCTCTGTGAGTTCAAGGCCAACCTGGTTTACATATTGAGTTCCAGGATAACAAGGGCTGCACAGAGAAACCCTGTCTGGAAACACCACAGAAGGGGGGGTGGTTAATAATCTTCACACCCAGCTGGCCAGTGTTGTTGTGTATTGCCTATGTGTGTCCAGGGAATAGACAGGTTAAATCTTGCCCAAACCGAGCCCAATATCATTGGAGTAATGATGGTTGTGGACAGAGAATACTTCTGTTATTGCTTTTTTTTTTTTTTTTTTTTCTACTTTCATACCAGAGATTGAGCCTAGGCAGGTGCACTGCCACTGAGCCCCAGCCCCTCATTGGGGGATTCTAGGCAGGGGCTCTACCGCTGAGCCACACCCCAGCCCCTCACTGGGGGATTCTAGGCAGGGGCTCTACCGCTGAGCCACGCCCCAGCCCCTCACTGGGGGATTCTAGGCAGGGGCTCTACCACAAAGCCTTTGTATTTGTATGAATGTTTTGCTGCATGTTTGTACACCACCCATGTGTCTGCTGCCTTCAGAGACTAGAAGAGGGTGCTGTATCCCTGGGACTGGGGTTAGGGATGGTTGCAAACCTCCACGGGGGTGCTAAGAACTGAATCCACTGAGCTGTCATTCCTGTTCTGTCCATTTCTCTCTTAGAACTTAATAATAAAAAATACTTTTGGAAGCCAGGTAGTGGTGATGCACACCTTTAATCCCAGCACTCGGGAGGCAGAGGCAGGCAGATCTCTGTGAGTTCGAGGCCAGCTTGGTCTACAGAGTGAGTTCCAGGACAGCCAGGACTACACAGAGAAACCCTGTCTCAAAAAACAAAACAAAATATTTTCGAGGCAAAGTCTTACTATGTAGTCCTGGCTGGTCTTCAACTTGTAGAAATCAGCCTGCCTCTGCCTCCCCAGAGCTAAAGGCATGCACCATCACACCTGGCTAAATCGTTTTTAAAACTTGGTGTTTATCTGTAGAGGACATATGGCTGCCAGGGTAGAAGGCAGAGGACAACTTGAAAGAATTGGTCCTCACTTTCACTTCCAGGGAATAGACCTCCAGGTGTCAGCTTGGGAAGTATTTCGCCACGTTTCCCAGGCTAGCCTAAAACTTGTTATCCTCCCCTGCCTCAGCCTCCCAAGTTTCTACAGTCACCAAATTGTGCCACTGTGACCAGATTGTTTTACCTCTTGAGTGTCTCCCATGTGCCAGGAGCTGGCAGTGCCGAGGACGCGTGTATCAGTGCCAGCCTGGAGGTGGCCCTCATTTACCCACCCCAAGGCTGCTGGGTTTCCTCGGAGCTCTTTCTCTACCTGCCATGCATGGTGTAGGAATGAAAAGGAAGCGGTGGCTACAGATGCAGAGCTCAAATGAACTTTGAGAAGTCAATCTTGCCTCTCAGAGCCGTTCAGGCTCTGAGGAAGGAGAGGCTGGCCAGGGCTGCGGTCACCAGTGGGCACGGGGAGACGGAGGGACTGTGGTGACCAGAAAGCAGGTGTTCCAGATGAGGAGGAGAAAAGAGATGGAGGGGGAGAGGGAGGCTCTGACCCTGATAAGCCGGGAGCACAAGTGGGAACATCTGTCACTTGGTGGCTAAGAATGTCTCAAAGTCTAATTAGTGCAGGTCCAGCAGGGTATAGCATAGCTCTCAGCAAGTGGATGGATAAGAAGAGCCAGGCAAAGAGCACACATGCACACAGTGCCATTAGAGAGGCCCATTCACTGAGAGGACAAAGGAGGGGGAAATGACATAGAAACAAGGAGACCTAGGTGACAAGACCAAGCGGAAGGGAGAAAGGGAAGATTTAAAACACCAGCTGGGGGATAGGGCAGAGAGAAGAGGCAGCCAGAGAGGCAGGGATGGAGAATGAAGCGGGTTGAGGATGGCATGATGGTTTGAGACAGGAAAGGAGAGAAAGTAGAGGAGGAAGGGAGGAAGGGTCTATAACAGGGACGTGGAACTGTGCATGAGTGGGGAATGGGGAATGGGGAATGGTTGGATGGGTGTGTGAATGCTTGAGTTGGTAGATGAGCGGATGTGTGGGTGAGGGAGGATATGTAGGGATGGATGTTTGGGCAGAAGGAGGATGGGTGAGTTGGAGGATGGGTGGGTGGCTAGCTAGATGAGGATGGATGGGATGGATAGGCAGGTGGATGTGTGGGTGGATACATAATGGATGGATGGATGGGCAGACGGACAGATGTATGGATGCATTGATGCATGTGTGAATGGTATGGATGGAGGGAGGGATGGGCAGGTGGGCACATGGATGGATGGAAGACAGATGGACAGTGGATGCTCTCTTAGTTAGGGTTTCTATTGCTGTGATAGAACACCATAGCTAAAAGCAGCTTGGGGGAGGGAAGGGTTACTTCATTTACTGTCTTCGTTACTGTTCTACTGCTGTGAAGAGACCCTATGACCAAGGAAAAGGGAAACATTTAATTGGGAGCTTGCTTTCAGTTTCACAGGGTAAGTCCGTTGTCATCATGGCAGGAAGTAGACAGACATGGCCCTGTAGCAGTAGCTGAGAGTTTTACATCCTGATATGAAGGCAGAAGGCAGGAGTGTGTGTAAGAGGTGGGGGAGGGGGAGACACTGGGTCTGACATAGGCATTTGAAACTTCAAAGCCCACCCCCTTCTCCGATGAAGCCACACCTACTCCAATGAGACCACACCTCCTAATCATTTATTTTATCTTATTTATTTGTTTTATGTATAGTGCTCTGCATGGGTACCCGCATTCCAGAAGAAAGCACCCGATCCTATTACAAATGGTTGTGAACCCCATGGTAGTACCATGGGGTTGCTAGGAATTGAACTCAGGACCTATGGAAAAGCAGCCAGTGCTCTTAACTGCCGAGCCATCTCTCCAGCCCACATCTCCTAATCTTTACCCAAACAGTTCCACTAACTGGGGACCAAACACTCAAGTATATGAGCCTATGGGGGTCATTCTCCTTCCTACCACCACACTCATTCTTGCAAACCACAGTCCATCATCAAAGGAAGTCAAGGCAAGAACTGGCTTGCTCAGTTTGTTTTCGTAACACCCCAGGACCACCTATCCAGAGGTAGCTAGCACCCGCAATGGGCTAGGTCACTCCACATCAACTGCCAACTAAGTAAATGCATGGAAGGCTTGCCCCTAGGCCAGCTTGACTGAGGCATCTTCTCAACTGAGCTTTCCTCTTTCCAAAGGACTATAGATTGTTTCAAGTTCATAGAGAACCAGCTGACACAGATTGGGTTGATGAATAGGTGGGTGGATGTGTGGGTGGACACATGGATGGATGGATGGGTGGATAGGAGGGTGGACACAAGGATAGATGGATGGATGGATGGATGGATGGATGGATGGATGGATGGGTGAGTGAGTATGTATATGGATAGATGGAATGAATAGATAGATTGGTTGATGTGTGGGTGGACACATGGACAGATGATGGATGGATGGATGGATGGATGGATGGATAAAAATGAGTAAGTGGACACATGGATGGGATGGGTGGACACATGGATAAATGAGTGGACGATGGTCGGATAGGTGAATAGTTGGGGGATGTGTGGGAGGACACATGAATGGATGGATGGGTAAGTGAGTGAGTGGACACATGGATGGATGGGATGGGTGGATAGGAGGGTGGACACATGGATAGATGAATGGAGGATAGATGGATGAATGGAGTATGGATGGATGGATGAGCACATATGGAATGATTGGATGCATAGGATAGGTGGGTGGATGTGTGTAGGGGAGGTGGACACATCTGGATTGGTGGATGGATGGATGGACGGACAGACGGACAGGTGGGTGGACACATAGATAGATGTGATAGATGGGTATACATGTGGAGAAACAGAAGTGAACAGATATGGATGAGAGAGAGAGAGAGAGAGAGAGAGAGAGAGAGAGAGAGAGAGAGAGAGAGAGAGAGAGGAGAGAGAGAATGCAGAGTGCTCACCACCTGCCGCCCGCCCGCAGGTGTGGGAGGCGCTGCTGACACTGGTCTTCTTCCCGGTGTGCGTGGTGTTCGCCTGGATGGCGGACAAGCGGTTGCTCTTCTACAAGTACGTGTACAAGCGCTACCGCACCGACCCTCGTAGTGGAATCATCATCGGGGCAGAAGGTGATCCTCCCAAGAGCATCGAGCTGGACGGTACATTCGTGGGCACCGAGGTCCCAGGTGAGCTGGGCGTGCTGGGCACGGGTCCTGCAGAGGCACGTGAGCTGGACGCCAGCCGGCGTGAGGTCATCCAGATTCTTAAGGACCTGAAGCAGAAGCACCCAGACAAGGACCTGGAGCAGCTGGTGGGCATCGCCAAGTACTATGCACTGTTGCACCAGCAGAAGAGCCGCGCCTTCTACCGCATCCAGGCCACGCGGCTGATGACGGGCGCGGGCAATGTGCTTCGAAGACACGCCGCAGATGCAGCCCGCAGGCCCGGGGCCAGCGACGGCACGGCTGATGATGAGGATGATGGTGCCAGCCGCATCTTCTTTGAGCCCAGCCTCTACCACTGCCTGGAGAACTGTGGGTCCGTGTTGCTGTCCGTGGCCTGCCAGGGCGGTGAGGGCAACAGCACCTTCTATGTGGACTACCGCACAGAGGACGGCTCTGCCAAGGCGGGATCGGACTATGAGTACAGGTGAGTCCCAGTACATGTGACATCAGATCCATGCGAGCCCCAACCACAAATGGGACCCAGGTCAAGGTGAGTCCTGGTCCAGATTGCGTTCAGACTCAGATGATCTTGGATACAGACAGGTCCTGGTCCAGGAGGTACTCAGGCCCACGTAGGTCCCAACTACAGGTGCGTCCCAGGTCCAGGTGAGTCCACGTATAGGTGGGTCCTGGGCAAGTCAATTGAAAAGGTAGGAAACATGGCGCCTCCATGGGCTGAGCCTCTAGGAAAGTTTTTGGTGTCTCCTTTCCCTACTATATGCAGATCTGTATTATCAGAGTTTGAATATATTCACTCATCATTCATTCATTAATGATCCAGTCATTATTCATTCCTTCACTCCACTGAGCCACGCCCCAGCCCCTCACTGGGGGATTCTAGGCAGGGGCTCTACCACTGAGCCACGCCCCAGCCCTCACTGGGGGATTCTAGGCAGGGGCTCTACCACTGAGCCACGCCCCAGCCCCTCACTGGGGGATTCTAGGCAGGGGCTCTACCACTGAGCCACACTCCAGCCCCTCACTGGGGGGATTCTAGGCAGGGGATCTACGCCCAAACTCTAGTATGGGAGGAAAAGACCTCTCTGCTGCTTAACACATTTGAAGAGTGCCTACCACATGCTGTTATAGATGTGTCGATGGGGCCACATCACACTGCTTTCCACCTTGTACCAGTTACCTGCTGTTTTTGGTGCACGGGCTCACCTTTGTAATGCATACGACTTTATCAAGTTCTTGGCCACCTGGAGGACATGTGTTGGTCATATGTCACAATTCTCCCGCTCCCCAAATGTACCAGACACAGGTCTGGGGAAGACAAAGTCTTTAGATTTTTCCATTCAACATTCACAAGTTATCTGTGCCTCTAATTTCTGGATCATGCTGGATTTTGTGTTTGTTTTTATTTCATTTATTTGTTAGTTTGTTTAAGACAGGGTTTCTCTGTGTAGCCCTGGCTGTCCTAGAACTTGCTCTGTAGACCAGGCTGGCCTCAACCTCATAGAGATCTGCCTACCTCCGCCTCCTGAGTGTGCTGGGATTAAAGGTGTGTGCCACCACCACCCCGACCATCTGCGATTTGAGTTGACCTCATATTTCCTCGAAAAGAGACAGGGTTGTGTGCGCTTCCTGCCTTCCTGCTGGAGGCCAAGGGAGGGAAACTGCATTGTTGATGCATTTCCCGGGGGGGGGGGGACTTGGTGCCTGCTCCTCTGTTGCTGGCAGGCTCCAGTTTGACTGTTTGATAGAGGCAGCTATCCCCATGCCTGCTATCCCCTTAGATGGAGTTTCAAATCTTTTATTTTAGAATCCCCCATGGCTTCGTTTTTAGGAAAAAAAAAATCTTCCCTTGCTCAGGCTGGTCTAGAACCTTCTATATACCCCAGGGTGTTCCTGACCTCCTCATCTTCCTGCCTCTCCTGGGGGGTAGGATCACAGGCAGGCACCACTACCCCTGGTTTATGAAGTCCTGGGGAAGGGACCCAGGACATGATGGCTGCTAGGCAAGTGCTCCATGCACTAAGCCACAATCCCAGCTTGTAGAATTCTATGGTTCTAACATTAACGAGCAAATGTCATTAGAAAATTTGTTTTATTTTGTTTGAGACCATCCTGGCTATATAGCCCAGGCAAGCTTCAAACTTGTGTTTCTCCTGCCTCCTGCTCCCAAGTGCTAAGATTATATCTGTGAACCACCTCACCCAGCTAAATTTCATTGAGTGTTTGTGTGTGAACTCAGCCTCCCACCCCCAAGCAATGAGACATCTGCTATCTGCTCTGTTGTACATCTGAAACACTGAGGTTGGAGGTCACACAGCTAGCTCTGTGGTTGAACTGGGCCCACAGTCAATCGATGGTCCCGTTGGCTGGGAGTCACCAAGGACAGTGTCTGTCAAGGCACAAGCTGCAGTAACCAAGAGCCCCTGCCCTCTGTCCCTGCCCTTGCCACTTAGCTGTAGGATCCTGGATTCCCCGTGTCCCTCCCACGGGGCTGGGATCCTCCTGGAAAATCTTTACATAAAGCTGGTCATAGTGATGATGACTACCACTTTCTGGCCCCAGAGCCCCAATCCAAGGTGATACTGAGCCCCTCATCTGCAGAGTTCAGGATCCATTAACATCTCAGTCTGCTCTATTGTATACCCATAGACCGCCTGCCTAGAATCCCCCAGTGAGGGGCTGGGGGAGGGGGTGACTGCATCACCATGCTCAGCTTTTGAAGTGTTTTGTTGTTGTTGCTTATTTGTTTTGCTTTTCTTTAATTTTTAGGTTACATTTTTTTAGAGTTATTTTTATCTGATTTTAAGTATATGAGTGTTTTTGCCTGCATGTATTGTATGTCTGCACACTGTATGTATGCTTGGTGGACACGGAAGTCAGAGGAGGGCATCAGGTCCCCTAAAGTTATGTAAACGGTTTAAGAGCCACCATATATGTGTACTAGAAATCAAACTCAAGTCCTTTGGAAGAGCAGCCAACGCCGTTAACCGATGATCCAGCCCCTAAATTACATTTCTTATTTGTGTGTGTGTGTGTGTGTGTGTGTGTGTGTGTGTGTGTGTGTGCATGCTTAGAGGTCACAGGACAATTTATGGGTGTCATCCGTGCTCTCCTTCCACCATGCAAATCCCAGAAATTAAACTCAGGTCATCAAGCTTGGTGGCAATCACCTTTGCCCACTGAACCATCTTGTCCAACCCTGTCATATCTATCTATCTATCTATCTATCTATCTATCTATCTATCTATCTATCTATCTATTTATCTATCTTAATCAGAGGGACAGCAAGGTCTATTCCAAAGTCCCTAAATCTCTGCAACTCAGTTTTTGGTCCCAGCACCACCCACAGCCCTAGAGTTACAAATACAGAATTTAGAAGCTGGGGGGTTCTGCACCACACTCCCACTTCAGCAGACAGAAAGGGGACTGAGGGTTGAGGAGGACCCTAAAACCCATCCTTGGGGGCTGAAGAGATGGCTCAGAGGGGGCTTAAGAGAATTGGCTGCTCTTCCAAAAGAACCAAATGCGAGTCCCAGTACGCACGCAGGGAGAGGCACACAACCGTGTACCTCCAGCCCCAGGGGGTCTTCTGGCCTCTTCTGGCACTGCACACACATGTGCGCATAACAGGGGTGGCACCTCTGGTTCTCTTCTACAGCGAGGGCACGTTGGTGTTCAAGCCCGGAGAGACGCAGAAGGAGCTGCGCATCGGCATCATCGACGACGACATCTTCGAGGAGGACGAGCACTTCTTCGTGCGGCTACTGAACCTGCGTGTGGGCGATGCGCAGGGCATGTTCGAGCCCGACGGCGGCGGGCGGCCCAAGGGGCGGCTAGTGGCGCCGCTGCTGGCCACCGTCACCATCCTGGACGACGACCACGCAGGCATCTTCTCCTTCCAGGACCGCCTGCTGCACGTGAGCGAATGCATGGGCACCGTGGACGTGCGCGTGGTTCGCAGCTCGGGCGCGCGCGGCACCGTGCGCCTCCCCTACCGCACAGTGGACGGCACGGCCCGCGGCGGCGGCGTGCACTACGAGGACGCTTGTGGAGAGCTGGAGTTCGGCGATGATGAAACCATGTGAGCACGAGTGGGAGAGAGGCGAAGCCTGGGCGGGGGTGGATTGGGGGGGGATGCGGACCTGAGGAAGGGCCGTGGCTGAGAATGGGGTGAGGTCAGGATAATCCTGACCTGAAGAACAGCCCTGAGCAGTGGTGGCGCACGCCTTTAACCCCAGCACCCAGGAGGCACAGACAGACGGATCTCTGTGAGTTCTAGACCAGCCTGGTCTACAAAGTGAGTTCCAGGACATCCAGGGCTACACAGTGAAGCCCTGTCTCACAAACAAACATGGGGTGGGGTCAGGGTTGGGGGGAGGGTGCTGAGGAATGGCAACGTTGGCTTGGCATTGAAGAATGATTGAGCTGGGGATGGGTCAGGGCTAGTGTGGGCAGGGTGTGGGAAATAGTCTTTGCTGGAGAACAGGCCCTCGCTGGCAGAGGGGGCGGGGCTAAGGTGGGCAGGGGCTGACGAGTGGCCCTGGGCGAACGCTGGGATGGAGCTGTGGCCGGATGTGTCACCAGAGTAGACATCCTGTGAAATGGACTTGCCTGGGAGGTAGTGCGGGGCAGTGTAGACAGAGTGGGGATAGGGAGCTCAGGGGCGGGAGATGGGGAGTTTGCTGGGAGTTCACAGGCCGGGCCGTGCAGAGAAAGGGAACCTGACTGGGCCAAGCGGGTCTAGCCCAAGCGTGGAGCGGATCGGTAGAGATGGGATAGGGTCTTGAGGGTGGGAGGGGCCATGCAGAGACAAAGTTTGATGGGGCTGAGAGGGAAAGCTTCAGAAAGGATCGTGGCTGATCTATGGATCAGAGGAGACAGGGCCAAGCTGGAAAATGGAATTGGTCTGTAAAGGAGGAGTCTGAGAATGGGCGTGGCCTAGGTGGACCTTGGTTGGGAAAGTCAATAGACTGTGGAAGCAAGGACGGGTCTCCTTGTGGAAGGGGATCTTTAGAAAGGGGCGTGTCTATGGGTGGGCGTGGCCTACCGGGTCCAAGCTAGAGAAAGGGACCTGCAGAGTAGAGGGCGGGCGAGTGCTGGGTGGGGCCTTAAGTGTGGGAGGGGTCTAAGAGGTGAGGCTTGAGAGAGCCAGGAAAAACCTAGGAAACGGTGGGAGGTCCAGGGGTCGGGGAGAGACACCGGATTCAGTGGGGCTGGGGCACAGGGCCCTGAATACTGGTAGGTGCCTGGGCGCAACGTATGCTCTGTAGATGCGCAGACGGACCAGGCATGGCAAACTCTGCGCCCTGGCACTGCCTCAGAGTCCCTGGAGGCCCGAGCTCACCTCCCCCGCGCCTGCCCTGCACAGCCAGCACCTCTCCTCCGCGCCCGCCGCCCCCGCAGCGGCTGGCTCCCTCCTCCTGCCACCCACGCGCTCCCTCCAGCCTCGGGGCCTCCGCCTCGCCTTCATCTGGCCGATGACGGCTCTCCATCCCTGAATCTGACCTCCCAGGCTATGCCTCTCTAGGATCCTGGCTCCGTCATCAGTCTCTCGCTCGCTGCCTCGGGTTATGCTTTAGTCACAGGTCCTGCACAGTTGTCCACATTTGTCTTTGGGGCTGCGGGGGTGGGGTGGGGTCACGTGATGGCTGCTTGGAATGACTAGCTCTATCATCATCCCTACTCATCTCCAAGCTCAAAAGAGACAGCAGGAAGGAATGGCAGAGTTGTCCTTTTAAGGTTCTGGTCCTTCTGATCGTCTAACCCGCTCTTTCCTGCTGCTGCAATCCCATGGGCCTCTCCTCCCCCACACGGCTTCCCCAGCCTGGGACACCCTCTGTCCTCTCCCACCTCCCGCCTCCGCCCAAGCTTCCAGCTGTGGCTACAGGAGCTGAGAGAACAGGAGGCTAATACAGGAGGCTAATTAGCGTTTAGGGAAACACATCCTTCCTCTGACGGGCAGGCGCTAATTAGAGGAACGATGAAACAACCAGGCTGGAGTGGAGGCCTGGGCAGGATCAACACAGAGACTGGAGGAGTCAAGAGACTTAACTGGGAGACACAAAGAAGAAAGCGGGGGGGGGCAGAATGTAGGTAGACACTCTGACCCAGAGAACCGAGGTCATCGAGAAACGAGGGGAACGAAACAAGAGTGAGGGCTAGCTGGAGTGGCGTTCCCGGGAAGCGAAGGATAGTAGCTAGGGAGGAAGGCTGTTGCCTAAGCTTCGGGACAGTCCTCACCTTGTCTAGCGCGGGCCTCTCTCCATGCCCTGTCCGTTGAAATTCTCCTGGGATACCTGTCAGAGTGCTGATTGACACACCTGCCACCAAGCATCAGCTGCCGTGTTAGAAGTTTGTGGGGTGTCTGGGAGAGCGCATGACAAAGTGTGTGCCACCATGTCAGTGTGTCACTGTGTCCGCTTGTGGAGTTTCAGCACCGCGGACAGCGCCCAACCCGCTCCAGACACCAGGCTGCTCTCTCTGCACAGTATTTTCAGACCCAACTGGGCATGCAATCCCAGCAGGAGGGTCGCCATGCGCTGCGGGCCAGCCTGGGCTACGGTGTGAAAACTTGTTTTACAGGCCGCTGGGGATGATGCCCAGTTGGTAGAGAGCTTAGCATGCCAGAAGCTCTGGCGTCCAGTCTCAGCATCAGTTCAGATGGTAGCCCACATCTCTAATCCCAGCACTCGGGAGGTGGAGGAGGAAGATCAGGTGTTCAACTCATCTTTGTCCACCCCGCAAGCTTGAGTTTTTATGTATATATCGCTGTGTGTGTGACGCGTGTGGAGGTGTGCATGCTATGGCCCGAATGTGGAGAGTAGAGGACAACTTCTGGGAGTGCCTTTTCTCCTTCAACCTTTTACACGGGTCCTATGGATCAAATTTAGGCTTTCAAGGCAAGTGCCTTTACCCACTGAGCCACCCCGCCAGCCCTTCTTCACACAGAGTTTGAGGCCAACCTGGGCTCCGTGAGACCCTGTCTCAAATAATTTTCAAACCCTGAGGGTGGGGGTGGGCGGCTGTCCCTACATGACAGCGTCTGCGTATGCTGCATGAGTTCACTTGTGGAGACGTGTTGATTGAATTATTGCCTGCTTAGGAATCGTCTGCCTGATTGTGTTAACTTTATTTCATTTAGGTGCCACCAACAGACAAAGACAAAGGAGAAAGAATACAGACAGGGGAGGGCCAAGAGAGGAGAGAAACAGAGGAGGGGAGATACAGGGACACGGAGGACTGCAGGGAGATGATGGGAGAGAGAGAGGGACACTGCGGGAAATATACACAGACAGCAAGAGGAATAGAGAAAGGAATCTAAGCCTGGAGTAATGGCACATGCCTGACATCCCAGCGTTTTAAAGGCAGGGGCAGGAGGATAGTGACTTTCCAGCCAGTATGGGCTACCTAGTGAGTTCCAGACTAGCCTGAGCTACCTAGTGACACACTGCCTCACAAAACCAAAGAGTGATTAAGTAACAAAAGAGCGAGGTTCATAGAGGAGCGTTAGGAGGGTCCCACCGGGTGACAGCGTCTGTCGCAGGCTGTGTTGGGGGTGTCTCTCAAACGAACAGGCATCTGTTCCCTGAGATCATGCGCTGCAGGGGGATGGCTGGGCGGATGGCTGTGCATGTGGGCGGGTGACTGGTGGAGCTTCCTCTATTGGTGACTGCGTGGGTGGGGTGTTTGTGTGGCTGGGATCTGGGGCCAGGCCTTATGGGGCTGGCTACATACACTGTTCCTCTAGCCAACAGTTGCTGGCACCCAATCTGTGAGCATTCCTTGCTGTGGGACTCGGAGGAGGGGTAGGAGGTGTGTGGGTTCAGGGCCGTAAGGGGACAGGTCACACTGGGCTATTCTCTGCCTCACCCTGGTTGCCATGGGAACAGAAAACCTGAGGAGAAGGGGGAGACTGGGCACATTAGGCTGCTTTTCCAAATGTGGCCAGGATGGAGGGTGGGAAGCTGTAATTATTTTGTGTTGATAGATTTAATTAGTTGTTTCTCTTCCTTTCTTCCTTCCTCCCTTCCTTCCTCCCTCCCTTCTTTCCTTCCTTCCTTCCTGTAGCTCAGGCTGAACTTGATCCCATGGTAATTCCCCTGTCTCTGCCTCTCAAGTGGTTGGGATGACAGATCCAGCCTTTCTATACTTTTTATGTGCTCGTGTGTGTATACACATGTGTGTTCATGTGTGTGGAGGGCAGAGGACACTCTCAAGTGCCATTTTCAGGGCACTGTCCATCTCTTTTGAAACAGATCTCATTGGTCTGGAGCTCACAATTAGGCTAGGCTGTCCTGGGGTGGTTGCACGCCACCAATTCCACCAAGAGCCAATAGCATTGTCCTGAAGTAGTTTTAGGGTGGAGGTAACTTTATGCTTTCTTTGTGCCTGTGCTTCCCCCAGGAAGACCCTTCAAGTCAAGATAGTGGATGACGAAGAATATGAGAAGAAGGACAACTTCTTCATTGAACTCGGCCAGCCCCAGTGGCTTAAGAGGGGCATCTCAGGTGAGGGGTGAAAAGGTGGTTATGGGAGATGCAGGGGGCATAGGGTTGGGGGCCCCGGGGGTCTCGCGAGCCTGAGCTTTGAGGAGAAGCGACTCTCTCATTGTGTCCCTGTCTCTGTCTCTCCCCAGCTCTGCTACTCAACCAAGGTGAGTGAAGGGACCTCTGGGTGTGGAGGGGTGAAGCCTCCAGAGCCACAGGGGTGGGCTTGGGGCAGGTTGGAGCTGAGAGGTGGATTTGGGATGGGTGAAGATTGGAACCAGCTGGGAGTGGGGGGAGGAGGGGTTGTGGAGTTCAGGATGACACTTATAATCAGAGTTGGAAGAAACTGAATTATGAGATCAAATCTAAGTTTGTGGCAGTCTGCATGAATCAGGTTTGTCACTGATTGGGACAGGGGTGGGGTGGGGTTGGGTTATGAGATCCATCTTCCCACTAGGTCAAGACAGGAATTGAATGGGAGGTTGTGGTCAGGGGTTGAGATGGGATTAGATTATAACTGTAGTCAGTGCTTTTGGTAAAACTGAGGTTGAGGGCTAGAGAGATCGTTCCGCTGTTAAAAGCACTCGCTGCTCCTCCAGAGGACTCCTGTTCAGTTCCAGCACCCCTGCTCGGTTGCTTAAAACCACCTGTAACTCAAGCTCCCTGGTAGCTGATGCCCCCTTCTGGCCTCCTCAGGCACCTGCACAATCGTGCAGGCACACAAACACATGCACACACATAATTTTAAAAATGGGAAGCTGAAGTTGGGATGTGAACACTTTGGGTTAGGAGTGGGGTCAGGGGAGGCTGAGGACAGCCCAGTCAGAGACGTGTCTGCCTACTGTGCACAAAGCCCTTGGCCCCATCCTTAGGCCCCTTCACTTGGGAGGTGAAGGCAGGAGAATCAGAAGCTCAAAGTCATCCTCAACTACATAGAGAGTTTGAGTCCAGCCTGGGCTATCAGGAAAAAAAAAAAAAAAAAAAAAAAAAAAAAAAGACAGACTTAGACTTGGTAGCCCAAGCATTTGGGAGGGAGACAGTTGGAGGACAGCCAGGGATACATAGAAACCCTGTCTCAAAACAGCTACAAAAAATAACTGGTGCCAAGATCAGAAGCTGGGAGTCAGAGTTGTGGTTAGAGCCCGTAGCTGGGCTATAGTGGCAGTTTAGGAGAAAGATCTACACTGTAGCCTGCAGTTAGGATTAGCCTGAGACTAGGATGTCTCCATAAGTCACGCCAGCTGCTGTAACAAACTGGCCGAACATTGCCTGTTTGCTACAGTAAGTAGCAAACGCTTGCTGCAGTTCTTTCTTGCTTAGGCAAAGTTTGTGAACGAGTCTGTATTTGCAGCAGGCGGGTTTTCTTTTCCCGTGTGGGCCTTTCCATCAGATGCCTCCACGAGCCATTGAACTTTGTGCCGTCTCTGGACCCCCTGCTGCCTCCAAGCAAAAGGGCGAGAAAATCCCCAGGATCCCAGGCGAGGTCCTGGAGGCCCACCACGCCACCCCTTCTCCCATCCCCATTCTATTGGCTGTAATTCAGTCACGTGTCCATGCCCAGCTGCAAGGAATTATGGGAAATGTAGTCCTATTTGCCCGCAGACCTGCCACACCGCTGAGTTTGTTGCTAGCGATGTTATCCAGTGGAGTTGGGATTGAGGCCTAGGACTGGGTGCAGGACTAGAGTGTGATGTTAGAGCAGCATTCGGGACCAGGTTTGACTCAGCCACCCTATGAGGTAGACACGATTACTGTACCCGTCAGACAGATGTAGAGACTATGGAACAGAGAGGCTAAGGTACTGCCTGAGGTCGCACAGCCTCCACCATGTGAACCCTCAGTCCATTACTAGAACTTCATGGGCTGAGGGGGCAGGTGGTCAGAGGAAGCTGAACCTGTCCGCTGATGCCCCAGAGAGACCAGATAGTGAAGCCATCGCCGACCCTGTTAGGCATGCCCCCTGGACATCTAACCGCCACCTCTCATGCCGCAGGAGATGGGGACAGGAAGCTGACTGCCGAGGAGGAGGAGGCTTGGAGAATAGCGGAGATGGGCAAGCCAGTTCTTGGGGAAAACTGTCGTCTCGAGGTCATCATTGAAGAATCTTATGACTTTAAGGTGATTTCCTTTTCCCGGAGCCTGTCCTGAGCTTTGCTGGGGGCGGGAGGGTGGGTCGGTTCAAGGAAGGAAGAGCATGCCAGCCTCAAAGTCGGGGACCGTGACGGGGTCCTTGGGAAGTCCCCAGGGCCGGCTTCAGCTCTGGATAGTGGACAGCACATACCCGCCTTCCTGGACAGGCGTGTGGGTGTGATTCCCAGCCGCAGGGTTCACACCAGCCCGGAACACTCATGGGTAGCAATTCCCCCCTTCACTCTCTCTTCCCCCAGAACACGGTGGACAAACTCATAAAGAAAACGAACCTGGCCTTAGTGATTGGGACTCACTCGTGGAGGGAGCAGTTTTTAGAGGCAGTTACGGTGAGCGCAGGTAAGTTAAGGGCCAGGGAGAGCCAAGGGAAGGTGATGGCGAGACAGAGACACAAAGGTACACGGGAGGGGAGTGGGGTGAAGAAGACAGGTGGGGACCGGCTGACAGGCAAAGAGCGAGCATCCCCTCCCCCCGCGGAAGGCCAGAGACACAGAAGGAAACAGAAAGGAGAAAGTTGAGGGCACTGCAGTGGGCTTAGCTTTGATTTCCACTCGAGGTAGGTGGGGGACCAGCCCGGGTTTTACCCTAGTAGCATCATAAAGTTAGAAGGCAGATAGGTGAAATGGCAGCGGGCCTCCCCCAGACAGCCCTGGGCTCCTCTGTTGCCAAGGAGACAGTCACCAGGGCACCGGGTTCTTTCCCACCTGCTGTGGTCCTCACCCTTCTTAGTTCTCCCGCGGACCCGCAGCGCCCTCGTGCGGCCAAAGGCACAATAGCGACTGGGTCCACAGATTCGATCCTGGAAATTCACAGGGGTCCTTTGCTACACAGATGGGGAAGCTGAGGCTCAGCTAGAGGAAGAGGTGACCTAAAGTCTCCCAAAGAGTTTATAAAGAGCTATGGAGCTTCAATTCCCTCCTATACATAATATCGGGTTTCCTTCTGGATGGCCTCAACTGGAGGGACTAATATGAAAGGAATTATCGTTGAATAAAATGTTGGGTAGAGAAACGGGTAAATGCGATTGATGCTAAGCCTGACAGTCTAAGTTCCATTCCCAGGACTCATGCAGTAGGAGAGAACTGACTCCTGCAAATTTTCCTTTGACCATCGCACACACAATTAACAAATAAATAAATGTAAACAACAACAACAAAAACCTGTTGAGTGCAGTTCAAATTCAGAGCTGTGGAGATATGAGACCAGCCTAGGGAGGCCCGTGCAGTTGGCACAGCACTTTGAAGCCACAACTTTTTATTTATTTATTTATTTATTTATTTATTTATTTATTTATTATGTATACATTGTTCTGCCTGCATGCCAGAAGAGGGCACCAGATCTCATCACAGAGGGTTATGAGCCACCATGTAGTTGCTGGGAATTGAACTCAGGACCTCTGGAAGAGCAGCCAGTGTGCTTAACCTCTGAGTCATCTCTCCAGCCCGAAGCCACAACTTTTAATGTGTCTGAGGGAGATGGGAAAAAATAGCTGGTCTAGTACTGTCCTGGTCCCATGGCGTGGAAAAGATAAACATGTCACACAAAATGACAACTCAGGGGTGTTGCAGAAGTAGGAGAGAGACCCCAACAGCCCACATGAAGCTCCTGACCCAGCCTGAGGTAAGAGAAAGGCTTCCCGGACGGAACCACACTAAAGCAGACAGCAGACAGCAGTTGTACGAGGAAGGGGAGGAAAATCATGGACCCCTGGGTAGAGGGAGCAGCAGGGATGGAAGTCTGAGTGTTTGGAGGGGGCAGCAGGGATGGAAGTCTGAGTATTTGGAGATGGCGATTTAACTGAGGGTATGCGGAAGTGATTGGTGTCGAGGCTAGAAAGCAACAGTCTGAATGTGAGGGCAGCAGTGAGCCATAGCGGTATGTAAAGCACAGGAGAAGCCTTGAGTCCAGCCTGTGCCTGTCTGTACCAGCCTCTCCACGCAAAGTTCAGGTCCCAGGAGCTCAGCAGAAAACCCACCCAATGGCCGAAGCTCACCCAGGACTGTTTGGTTTATTTCATTTGTTTACATATGTATTTGTTCGGGTTTTTTGTTTGTTTTGTTGGGTTTTTTCGAGACAGGGTCTCATTATGTAGTGCAGGCTGCCCTGGAACTCTTCCTGGAGACCAGGCTGGCAGTGAACTCAGAGGTCCTCCTGCTTCTGCCTCCCCAGTGCTGAGACTAAGCGCGTGCCCCACCGTGCCTGGATCTGGCTTCTCTTTTTGCCTTTCCATCCTCAGCTTTTGCCCTCGTGGCCTCTGAACCACCGCTGCACCTCCAGGAGTCAGATCCACGGTCCTAGCAGGAACAAAAAGAACTTAGGGGAGCCAGAAAGGGCAGGGTGTCTGTTGAGTTTCCTTCCAGTTTTCACCTGATTCCTTTTTGCTTGTGGTTGGTTGAGGAGAAAAGTTTGGTTCTTGCAGAGCCAAGAAGCCACAAAACCCACTTGGATAAGTACAAATTCAAGCATTTCTTTCTTTGGCAAGCCTGTGGTTTAGTAAGTTGGAAAAGACAGAACGGGATGTGGACTGGCGCCCTCCAGCTGGGTTGGAGGGGCACGCTCTGCCCGCACCACCACAGTGCACTGTTCCTGAGAGGGAAAATTTGGGTACTTGTGGCTGGTTCTGGCAAGGGGTTTCAGGACTCAGCACCTGGCCTCGCCTCAGCTCCCTGCCCACTGCCGGTGCCTGCTGGCCACTGGCCACTGACCTTATCAGACTCCCTCCAGCTATAGCACTTGGCACACAAGAGCCTGCTCTTTCCGCTTTCACTCATCGCCTCTTGCTTATCACCTCAGGATGTGGAGGGCTCCAGATACTTCTGGGCTTTTCAAGTCACTGAGTGCTAAAAGCTGATCAGGTCACAGTAAGCGACAGTTTGGACCTTTCTACAAAGCTCAGAAAATACATACGTACAGGACGCCTGTACTGAGAAAGTTAGGGTGTTTGAGAAACTCTCCTTTCTTTTAGTCTCATTGCCAGGGAGGGAGAGAGAAGGAGGAAGGGAGGGAGGGAGGCTTGCTGTTGCAAGGGATTTTGGGAAAGTATGTATTTTAGCATAGGTAGAAGCGGGGCATTCTGGGAGAGTGCATATTTTTATCCCAGGATGTGGCTGTTGCTCACCTCAAGGGATTCTGGGAGCTTGGATAATTTTAGCTGGGTGTTTGTCTCTGCCTTGCTCCTGGAGACTCTGGGAAAGCCAGGGTGTTTAGCCAACTGTGGAATCTTGGCATCTGTTTTGTTGGTGGTGCTGGGGAACAGAACTCAGAACCTCTCACATGCTAGGCAGGCAGTGAGTACCTCTGAGCCGAAGCCCTATGTCACTGCAGGGACTCCTCCCAAAAGTGAGTATTTCTAGCTGTCCAGATGGCTGTCCATGGCTGTGGAGGACTTTTGGGGAAAGGACTATTTTTAGCCCAAGGCATGGTCATCTCTAGCAGCCAGGGTTTGTGAGACACTGAGTACTTTTAGCAAGGGATATATGGCCTCCGCAGGCTTTGAGAGGCCCTGGGAAAGTAAATGGATTTACCTGTGCCCGACACTCCCTTGGCTGCAAGGCATTCTGGGAAAGTAAATATGCGTATGTGTATCCAACTCTCTTAGCTGCAAGGGATTCTGGAAAGTAAATGTGTTTACTTGGTCCCTTAAGCCCTAGGGATGCTGGGAAGGTAAGTATATTTACCTGTATCCATATCCTCTTAGCTGCAAATCTGAGAGCAAATAAGCTTCCTTCGGTCCAATACTCTTAGCTGCTGGGAATTTTGGGAAATTACATTTACCTGGGCCCAACATTCTCTTAGCTGCAAGGGATTCTGAGAAAATGAATATATTCCTCTCAGACCCACATTCTCTTAGCTGCAAGGCATGCTGGGAGAGCAGTTCATTTGGAGCTGTCTGGAAGCCTAACACAATGGAGCTGTGTAAGCAAGGAAGTCTGAGGCATGGCGTGTGCCCCAGCTGGGTCATGTGCCCACAGGGGATGAGGAGGAGGAGGAGGACGGGTCTCGGGAAGAGCGGCTGCCCTCCTGCTTTGACTACGTGATGCACTTCCTGACGGTGTTCTGGAAGGTTCTGTTCGCCTGTGTCCCTCCCACCGAGTACTGCCACGGCTGGGCCTGCTTCGGCGTCTGCATTCTGGTGATTGGCCTGCTCACCGCCCTCATCGGAGACCTGGCCTCTCACTTTGGGTGCACCGTTGGCCTCAAGGATTCCGTCAACGCCGTGGTCTTCGTGGCCCTGGGCACCTCCATCCCTGGTAACCGCGGGAGGCGGCTCCACAGGAAAATATGAGAGGGCCTGGGAGGGGCCGTACGGGTGCCCAGAGCAGGCCGGGCAGGGCTGGGGGGCTAATGTGATGGGAAGCATTAGACAGTACGCTTGGCTCCGTAGGAGGAAGGGGAGGCCACCACTGGGGTGGGGTGGATCCATAGAGAGGTCCTCCCCGGATGATTACACCCATACACGTGGTAGGTGGTGAGAACCGGTGATGATTCTGAGGGTGTGTGTGTGTGTGTGTGTGTGTGTGTGTGTACATCTGAGGGCCGCTGGAGGGAGTCATTTCCGCCTTGTGAGTTTCAGGGATTAGACTCGTGTCATCAAGCTTGGTGGCAAGTCCGTTCACCTGCTGAGCCGTCTTGCCAGCCCCATACCTTCTACACGAGCGTGGGGATTTGAACCCATGTTTTATGCTATTCCCAGGGAGCCATCTCACCAGCTTATTGGTTTGGGTTTGTTGTTGTGGGTTTTTTGTTTTGTTTTGTTTTTGTAATGGGTCTCAGGTAGCCCAGGCTGGACTCAAAATCACTATATACAAGAGTCTGGCCTTGAATTCTCACCACCCTGCCTCCACCTCCAGGAACTTGGATTACAGGTGTGGGCCACCGCACCTGTGTGTGTGTGTGTGTGTGTGTGTGTGTGTGTGTGTGTGTGTGTGTGTGTGTGTGTGTGTTTTGGTTTTTGAGATAGGGCCTCAGTGTATCTCAGATGCCCTGGGTTTGGCTATGTACCCCAGGCTAGCCCCAGACGCATGGTGGTCCTCTTGCTCAGTCCTCCCAAGTTCCAACCTTTATGCACAAAAGACCCCCGAGAAGCGTTCTACGGACAGTGGAGTCTACTGCATGCAGATTCCCACAGGACGTAGGTGAGGGCTCCGGGGCCGCTCTTCACCCCTGCCTCTTGTCCTTGCAGACACCTTCGCCAGCAAGGTGGCCGCGCTGCAGGACCAGTGCGCAGACGCGTCCATCGGCAACGTGACCGGCTCCAACGCGGTGAACGTGTTCCTGGGTCTGGGTGTGGCCTGGTCGGTGGCCGCCGTGTACTGGGCGGTGCAGGGCCGCCCCTTCGAGGTGCGTACGGGCACGCTGGCCTTCTCCGTCACCCTCTTCACCGTCTTCGCCTTCGTGGGCATCGCAGTGCTGTTGTACAGACGCCGGCCACACATCGGCGGCGAGCTGGGCGGCCCGCGGGGACCCAAGCTGGCCACCACCGCTCTCTTCCTGGGTCTGTGGTTCCTCTATATTCTCTTCGCCAGCCTTGAGGCTTACTGCCACATCCGGGGCTTCTAGGGCCCTAGCCACCGCCCTGATGGTGGGGACTCGGCCGCGTTAGCTCTTGGACCCACCCCGTTTCTCTGTCCAGACTCAGCCTGGGCCCCCTGGGACTCCTCTCCATGGCTCCCTCCTCGCCAGCCCTCCGCCTGGGATTAGCCTCCCTTCCCGCCTGGACCCCATTCCTCCATCTCCCTTCTTAGCGGCACCCCCTCCAGCCTTGTAAGTTACATCTCAAATCCGAAGCCAGGCACCCACCCACTAGACACCTCCTTCTCTGCCTCCCTGGACACCCAGCCTGACTCTGTCTCCCCATGCCACAGCCCTCCGTCTATGCCCCCGGGCCTTAGAACATCTCCCCAGGTACCTCAGAGGGAGGCAGTGCCATCCCAGGATGCCACCCATCCCCACCCTTACTCCCAACCCTCAGGGAGCCCCCTGCAGTCCCCAGGGGAGTGAGTAGGTGGGTGTGTGTAAGAAGGGGGGCACGCACTTTCCCCGACTTCTCCACTCAGAGGCTTGGAGAGGGAGGAGGGACGTTTGGAGTTTCTGTCCCCCAGGCTCAGCTGGAGGAGACACATCTTGAAGCCACCACTTCTGACATTCCAGCGCCCTACTCGCCCTCCACTACCTCTGAGAGCCCAGCCACGCCTTGGAGGGAGGGGCCTGTGTGTGTGTGTGTGTGTGTGTGTGTGTGTGTGTGTGTGTGTGTGTGTATGTGTACATAGTGTTTGGGGGAGGGGGGACACGGGAGGGTGCATGTCTTGGGGGAAGGGGCGTCGACAGACTTTCCCTTTGCGAGAGCGGCAGCACGACTCACTCAGCCTTGACAATCTGTGTAGTGGAGGAGACTGAAGATCAAAGGGAGTCCAGCCGTCCTCCCCTGACAATATTCTAGGTTTGATGAAAATACTCTGGAAGGTTCATTTTTGCCCTCAGTGCCAGCCAATCCGGGCAGGACCCTCGAAGAGGAGAGACCGAGGGTCCCAGAGGACCAATGCCACAAGCCAGCAAATGCTGCCACATCTCTGCCTGTTGGGGGGCGGGGGTGGAAGGGAGGGTGGGTGGGGGTCTGGGTGGGCGTTTTTAACTTTGCGGGCCATACATCTGTTGGTAGGCCACCTGAATTTTCTTACTGTTGATGTTTCCTGCCCCAAAGACATCCTTGGGGCATGGGGAGTGGTGCACACTCCACCCTACCACCTTCATAATTTCCTTCTTCCCCTAAGTTATTACTGTTACTATTTTTGCATTTTCTCGTCCAGTTGTGCATCGGACCCATTACCCACTGACTGCCCTTCTCACCCCAGACTCATCGGCATCACTCGCTGTCCCTTCTCTGTGATTTCTGTAAAAATTGCCATAAAACTTTGAAATTCTGCCTGAATAGTCTGCCCGTGGGAAGTTGGGTGCAAAAGGAGAGGGTTGACGGCAGCTCCGACGTCTAGGGAATAGGGGGACAGACTAGCCTACCTATGCTTCAGGGTGTGGCCAGACAGTATTCACTAGCCACGCCCCTGCCCATCAGCCACTGGCTTCTAGTACCATGCCCCACCCATCTGCCACCAGCCTAGCCCTGATTGCCATGCCCTCTCACTAGCCCTGAGCTTCTGCTGGCCACACCTCTCTCACCGGCCATTCACTTTTCCTCTTGGTAGGGTATTGTGGGAACGCAAAGGAGCTGAGGTTGATGGAGTTTCCTAAAGAAAACAGGCCACATTCTTAGAGTCAGGGAACAGGAGGGATGCGCGTACATTTGCTTGTGCACAGGGGTGGGTTCCAGGGAATGAGCACAGCCAAGGTTAAGGTGTATGGACCTGCGAGGCAGTAGATTTTTCAGGTTGCAACAAGGGATGAACAGGAAGCCTCCTGAACTGGGTGGGAAGCAGAACCTCAGGACCAATTATAAGAAACTTTCGCGACCACACTAAGGAGGCTTAGTATTTAAAAGCAAAAGAATGCTTTGACGTCAGCTGATTTATATATTTTTATATGTGTATGTGTCCCCGAGTGTATGTTTGTGAATCATGTTTATGCAGTACCTGCCAATGCCAGAAGGGGGCGTTGAATCCCTGGAACCGGATTTACAGGCAGTTAGTTGTGAGCCACTATATGGATGCTGGGAACTGAACCCCCAGCCTCTGCAGGAGCAGCCAGGGCTCTTAATTAAGCTCCAAGCCGGCTCTCCAGCCTCTGTTTTCTATTTGCAAGCATTCTGTGGTCCCACTGACTGGAAACCCAGTACTCCGGCAGGAGAAAGGGGGTTCGAGGCTGGGCTGCAGGATGAGAAACGGGTAACTGAGATGGTGAGTCAGGGCGGAGAGAAGGCGCAGGAAGACCTGGAAAAGACGGCTGGAAAGAGGTGGCGATTGAGACAGAGGGGGATTTCTGGAAGGGACCTTGAAGTGACCAGATTAGGGACAATGAAGGTGCAGTGCCACAGGGTTGGGACGAGCCGGGTAAGTGGAGGCTGCAGCGACCACAGCCGTGCTGAGTGTAGCGTAGGGTGATGCACACGGGAAGGTGGAGAGAAGAGGCTCAGAATATCCTGTCTAACCTACGTGAGAAACTTTCCTTTTGGGTTTCTGTTTTGTTTTGTCTATCTGGTTTGTTGTTGCTTGGTGGTGGTAGTTTTTCAAAACAGGGTTTCTCTGTGTAGCCCTGGCCATCCTTGAAATCACTCTGTAGATAAGGCTGGCCTTGAACTCAGGGACCCATCAGCCTCTGCCCTAAGTGCTGGGATTAAAGGCGTGCATCACCACCACTGGCAAGACCCTCTCTGTCTCTGTCAACATTTATTATACATTCAGTATTCAGCCTGCATGTATGTTTGACGCCAGCAGAGGGCGCCAGATCTCATTGCAGATGGTTGTGAGCCACCATGTCGTTGCTGGGAATTGAACTCAGGACCTCTGGAAGAGCAGGCAGTGCTCTTAACCACCGAGCCATCTCTCCAGCTCCAAGAATCTCTATCCCCCCTCTCTCTGTTATGAAAAGAAAATATTTGAGCTTTGACTTTGCTGGAAAAAGCTTGGCGAGGTCTGAGTCGGGGTAGAAAGCACAGTGATAGAACCAGCCTAATCTGGAATGAGTAGAGCCGGGAAGCTGAGTTGAGGTGCACGGACCGCACTTTGGAAACTCTGGAGAGGGAGGGGGTAGTTGAAGGTGGCTGGTGTTGGGCCGCTGAGAACCAGGACCTGTGCCACCCCACCACTCAGTCTCCTTAAACCCACCAGAATGCAAACCAAGGCTCAGAGAGAAACAGCGCTTTACCCGCGCTGTCATGGTGAGGAAGGGTGGGAATGAGGCCCGGAATGCAGAGCAACAAGGAACAGCTCCATGTTACCAGGAATGGATGAGTACAGTGGAAATGTTCCAGAGGGACATGGTGAGTGAGGCTCATCCAGGCTCCTAGAAGGGAATGGGGACTGGTTTGGGTCCAAAGGAAAGAACTTTGAGCGTACCTCAATAGTGGAGCCCCGCCTAGAATCCCCCAGTGAGGGGCTGGGGCGTGGCCCAAAGGGAGAGAACTTGCCTAGTAAGCAAGGTTCCATCCCTAGCACCCCAAATCCCAGCTGAATGCCTTTCTGGGAGGCAATGTCATTGCTGTCAAGTTCCTTCTTGCTGTGATGTTAGCTCTTCTCACCATCCATGCAGCTGGATCCCATCAGGGTCCTCTTCTGCGAGGACTCAGAACCCCACTGGGATCTGAGTGACATGCCAGAGACAGCAGAGTTTGGGAGAGCAAGTTTTAAGTGCTCTCTCTGGAATCAAAACTCTCTCCAGGCATTCTGAGTGTATGTGAAGAGGCAGCTAGACACGGGACAACAAGCAGCTGTGTGCTCTCGTCCCAGATGAGACGCGGGTCTGGAGAGACTCCGTCAGGATCACAACCCTTCCAAAAAAGTCTGTTTCCCACGAGCTCTCCAGCTTAAACCAACACAGACTTTCTTCAAAGTCTGATGCTTGACTAAATCATGATGTTAGCTGGATTGCATTCCCAAGGGACTTGGGGTGGGGGGATTTGTCTCAAAGATTCCAGAAGCTTCCATTGCCACCTCCTCTGACTCCAGCCCCCTCCACTTCATGGCTTCTGTCTGAGTACCGGCCGGTTTCTTTTTGACACTCTCTTAATTAAAAGGTCCCTAGTGATAGCACTTATGGTCCATCTGGATGGTTAATGTTTTCTCCTTATCCCCCCCAAACTTTAATTGGGCACATCCACAGATTCTGTTGGGGTCACGTCTGGTGACAGTCAGCTTCCGAGGACTGGAGAGAGGACATCTGGGGAGAGGGGCGTTATTCAGCCTGCCCCTGTCTCCACTGGGACTTAATGCAATGCATCTAAGGGCCCTCTCTCTCACCACACTCCTGCCGAGCTCAGCCAAGCCAGACACCCGCCATGAAGCTGTTTCCTGGGATAGAAACGTGCACTGGTGGAGGAAGCAGGGTGAGTCGTGAGACTCACATGAGGGGCTGGAGAGAAGGCTCAGCAGCTAAAAGATCAAGTTTGGCTTACAACCACCTGTAATTCCAGCTCTAGGGGCCCTACTGCCCTCTTCTGGCCTCCACAGACTTCTGCACTCAGATGCACATAAGCGTACACAGACACACACGCACATAGTTTAAAATACGAGAATTTTTTAAATTAGGGCCTGGTTAAGAGCACTTGCTGCTCTTGTGAAGAGCTTCCCGGAACCCACACGGTGGCTCACAATAATCCATAATTCCTGTTCCAGGGGACCCCTGCCCTCCACTGACCCTCCCTGGGCACTAAGCTCACACGTGGTGCACACACATGTAGGCAAAACACTCATACATATAAAATATAAACAAATGTGGTTTCGTTTTGGTTTTCAAGGCAGGGTCTCACTATGGTAGCCCTGACTGTCCTGTACTCGCTCTGTAGAACAGGTTGGCCTGGAACTCACAGAGATCCTCGTGCCTCTGTCCCCGAGTGGAGTGCTGGGATTAAAAGCATGTGCACCATAGCCTGGCTAATTCTCAAGGCAGGTGCCTCCCCTAATTGGTAACCAAGCAGGGAGCACTCGCTGGGTGTGGCGAGACGGAACTCTTCAGACGGAGCTGCCTGTGTGCTGCATGGGGCAATCCAGGGGTGCGGGAGTTATGAGTCATTCATTACCCATTGTGGGGTGAGCTGTTTGGGGAGGCGGCTGTTGAAGAGTCATCCACACTCCTGAAGTCACCCCTAAACTTATGGCTTTTCCAAGCTGCACGTAGATGAACTTTCTTTGGGCTGGCAGTGCCTTCTGTCTGTGGTGAACAGAAACAGTCTGCCCTGGAAAAGTCCTAAAACAACGCACCCAACAGGGCCGGGAGGGAGTTAGGCTGTCTGTCGTGTCTGGCCTGTGTGCCTGGCTGCAGATCAGCCTACCTGTGCCAACCACTGTTCCGGCATTAAAAGGGTTTGTCTCTACACGCAGCTCACGGTGCTCAATGTGCTCCTCTTCTGGCTGGACTGCACACTTTTCAAGTCCTCTTACTCTGCTTTTTGCTCCAGATCGCTGTGAATATCTGTCTAAAAAGCCGCAGTATAGCCTGAATGCCAGGCCGGCTTGGAATTCCCTTTGTCCCCAGTTTGCTTTCTACTTCTGTGATAAACACTCTGACCAGGAGGAAAGGGTTTGTTTGGCTCCCTGATCACACTCCGTGACTGAGGGGCGGCAGGGCAGGAAGCTGGAGGCAGGAAATGAAGCTCGGGCCATGAAGGAGCAATGCTCAACTACTTCCCCCCCCCTCCTTTGTTCCTTTCTTTTCTTTCTTTTTCTGGTTTATTTTTCGAGACAGGGTTTCTCTGTAGCTTTGGAGCCTGTCCTGGAACTTGCTCTGTAGGCCAGGCTGGCCTCAAACTCACAGAGATCCACCTGCCTCTGCCTCCCGAGTGCTGGGATTGAAGGTGTCTTCCACAAACGCCCTGCTTCTTTCTTTCTGGTGTTTGAGACAGGGTTTCTCTGTGTAGCACTGGCTGTCCTGAAACTTGCTCTGTAGACCAGGCCTCAGAGATTGGCCTGCCTCTGGGATTAAAAATGTGAGCCACCACTGTCCAGCTCCTCTCTTCCTTCCTTCCTTCCTTCCTTCCTTCCTTCCTTCCTTCCTTCCTTCCTTCCTTCCTTTCTTTTCTCTTCCTTTCTTTCTTTTCAAATCGAATGAGAGCCTTCCTTTTCACTCCTTCAGTAGCTTGTGAGAAGCAACAGGCCTGGTGTCTTTGTCCCATTGAGAAGCCAGAATTTCAACAAACCTGATGAATCTTTTCCCAAAGTGTGAGAGATGATGGCCAGCCCCGGTGCTGTGACCTTAAAGACATCAGGGTCAGCACCAAGCAAGGCTGCTTTCTTATACAACCCAGACCGCCTACCTAGGGGAGGCACCACATACAGCCGCCCCCATTAATCATGAAAATGCCTGCAGAAAATGCCTAAGACCAGTGTGGTGGAGGCATCTTCTCAACTGAAGCTCCGTTTTCCCAGATGGTCCTAGTTTGTGCCAAGTTGACAAAACAAAAAGAAAGAAACAAAGCAATGTGACACCTTTAAGCTCAGACACTATTCTAGTCTCATTTCTATTGCCGAGATACAACTCGGTCCAAAGCCACTGAGGGGAAGAGAGGGTTTATTCAGCGTACACGCCCAGATTACAGTGCATTACTGCAGGGAAGGCAAAGAAGGGTCTCCCTGCATCCCATCCAGGGTCAAAAGCAGAGAGAATAAATGCATGGACCCTTGCTTGTCAGCTTGCTCTCAGCTAGTTTTTTTTTTCTTCCTTCCCCTTCCTTCCTTCCTTCCTTCCTTCCTTCCTTCCTTCCTTTCTTTCTTTTTTGAGGCAAGATTTCACTGTGTTGTGTAGCCCTGGCTGTCCTGGATCTCAGGCTGTAGAGCAGGCTGGCCTTGAACTCACAGAGCTCTGTCTGCATCTGCCTCC
The DNA here is from genome assembly GCA_030556225.1 of Cricetiscus sungorus. Lineage (NCBI taxonomy): Eukaryota > Metazoa > Chordata > Mammalia > Rodentia > Cricetidae > Cricetiscus > Cricetiscus sungorus. The sequence continues at coordinate 3,745,985 of JANBXA010000305.1, read as the reverse complement.
CGAGTGCTGGGATTAAAGGTGTGCGCCAGCAATTGGCTTCCTTTCTTATATGATACAGGACCGTCTGTCTGGGAAATGCTGCAGTCCACATCCAGGGTGGCTCATCCTACCTCAAATGACAGTGAAGATAACACCCCACTGGCATGCCCACAGGTCAGCCTCGTCTAGATAACAACCAACTGAGGCTCTTAGATTTATTTATTTTATTATTGTATAGGTATGAATGTTCTGTCTGCATGTGTGTACACATGTGTGCCATGTGTGTGCGGATGCCCTTGAAGGTCAGAAGAAAGTGTTGGATCCCCTGGAACTAGGGTTACAGGCAGTTGTGAGCAGCCATCTGGGTGCTGGGAATCAAACCTGGGTCCTCGGCAAGAGCAGCAGTGTCCTTAACCACTGGTCCAACTCTCTATTCTCGAATCCCTTATTTGTGTGTTTATTTATTTATCCTATTTGTTTATTGGCTTTTCAATATAGGGTTTCTCTATGTGTGCCTGGCTAACTTGGAACTCATTCTGTAGACCAGGCTGGTCTCAAAAATGTATTTGTTTAAAAACAAAGCCAAGTCCTCCTCCCACTCCTGTCCAATTTCTCCCCATCTTTCCCACCACTCCTCTCTCCCAAATTCGTGGCTTGTTTTTTTTTTTTTTTTTTTTTTTTTAACCACCATTCAATGCTTCCTCTCTGCTGGAGCACAGATGGCTTCTCAGGGGCCCTATTATTGAAGAAGTTTGCCTCTGTCTTTCTCTCTGTCTCTGCTTATCTCTCTGTCTGTCTCTGTCTCTGTTTGTCTCTCTAACTCTGTCTTTGCTCTCTGTCTCTCTTCTCTGCCGGTCTCTCTGTCTCTGTCTCTCTGTCTCTCTCTCTCTCTCTCTCTCTCTCTCTCTCTCTCTCTCTCTCTCTCTCTCTCTCTCTCTCTGTCTCTCTCCCTCTCTACCAGAAGCCATGGGTTGCCAGTGCCTTGCAGCTAGGGGCGTGACATCATGCCCACCTCTCTCCATGCTGGGACTTTGCCCGGCCCGATCTTGTGCAGGTCTTGTGTGTGCTGCCCCAGCCTCTCTGACTTCCCGTGTGCAGCTTGCCTGCTGTCTGGAGCACACTGTTTTGTTGTAGTCACCCCTTAGAGCACCAAGGATCCTTTGGGCGCTCTTCTCAAGTGAGCCTAGGTTGTGGCAAATGGATAATTAAAACTTAACCAGTGCTGGGGGGTGGCGGGGCACACCTTTGATCCCAGCACTCGGGAGGCAGAGGTGAGAGGATCTCTGTGAGTTCGAGGCCAGATCCAGTTACAGGACAACCAGAGCTACACAGAGAAGCCCTGTCTGCAAAACAAAACAAAACAAAACAAAAATTAACCATCATGGCCTCCCCCAGAGCCTAAGATCATGGGTAGAAAGTGACCAAGTTCTTCCTCACATTGGAACACAAAATGGGCTCTAGCCTAATTCCCAACAGGACCCTTGTTCCCTCCTGAACTCCTTGGAGCTTCCGCCCCGCCCATGTTTCCTAGTGACCTGTTCACAGCACCCCAGGACTCCTCCACCCTCATCTCCAAACCTTTCCCAGTTCACCCTGAAATCCCCTTCCAAAGGTTTAAGAACCACATGGTCAGGGGTAGTCACAGCATTTCTGTGGAACCATTTTCCCATGTTAACTATGTATATCACACACACAGAATACTAGCTAAGTAAAATGCTGGGGCATCTGAGCTCAGATCTTCATATTTCGCAGCAAGTTCTCTATGGCCGGGGTTATTCTCCTAGACCTCCAGTCTCTTACATCCTTCAACTTCTCCCACACAGCCCACACAGCCCACACAGCCCACACAACCAATCCGTTGTAACTGGTCAGCTAACTTAAATATTCACCCCACTGCAAGAGCATCTTCCCAGCACCGTGGAGGATTGCGTTTAGCCACCGGCTAGGTACCCAGGCATTACTGAGCAGGCATCTACAATGAGCCATCACAAGACAGCCTCTTTCCTCCTGTCTCCTGCCCGGTCACTGTCATCGCTGAGATTTACCACAAGCCGCCTGAGGAAAGGATGGAAGTCGATGGGACCTGGCAGGGACATTAAAGAAGGGACAGGAAAGGTTAAAGGCCGTCGTGGTTCACAGGATGCTCTCCCAGTTCCCCACCAGAGGATGGGGACACTGAGATGTCTGGGCAGTGACAGGGGAGATGCTTCGTGGCAGTTACCCTGGGGGCCGTGGGGTTCATGGAAGGCCTTCATCATGGCTGCCTTGCAGAGTTGGGAAGACTCCCTGGTCCTCCTTCCCGTAGAACTCTGGATGTGGGAAAGGAGAGGCACCACTCTCAGCCCGCTAGCTGCTCTCATGGCAACTCCCAGCGCCCCGCTTCTGGTCCTCCCCAAGGAGTCTCCCTCCTCTCCTGAGGACTGAAGTGCTGCTCTAGGGAGGACTTCAGAGAAGGCAGGAGAAACAGGATCGGGCCCTCGCTTCAGGGCACGTCAGTTAGTTCTTGGATCATCCTCAAGGTGCCGTGCGTGCGTGTGCGTGTGCATGTGTGTGGCCCCATCCCCCTCCCTCCCTCTCCTCTGTGCCCTCTGTGGGGTGGGTGGAGTGGAGGACGACAGATGGTAATGGAGGAGAGGAGGAACCAGGGAGGCAGAGTGATGAGACCCAAAAAGAGACAGTGTGTGTGGGGAGGGCGCAGACCAAGACAGGAGGGCTAGGTGGCCACAGGGACGAAGAGGGAGAAACGCAGACACTGAGCCATGAGACCAAGGGAGGGGGCCGCAGCTGGCAGAGGGAGGACTGAAGGGGCAGAGTTGAAGAGAAAAGGGTGGGTGTGGGCGCCTGGGGCAGACAGCCGCAGCCTCCTACCCCCTCCCCGGGGTCAGGGACTGTGGCCATGGCTAATGGAATTATTGCTTGGTGGGGCGGGAGGGGAGGGCAGCAGGCTGCAGGTGACAAACGAGCTACCCCAGTCTCCGCTGCTGTGACGGATGGCCAGGCCTGTAAGGAGGAGGGCTCCTGAGATAAATGGTTCCTTCTGCTGCAGCCAGGCCAGGCCGGGAGACCTGGAGTGTGGAAAGAATCAGAGGGGCAGATGGCAGGCTTCAGAGACAGAGTAACAGGGGGAGAGGCACACGGGGAGACAGCGAGAGCGGCTGGGAGCCCTCGAGGAGCCTAGGCGGTTGCTGCAGAGTCACAGCCTCATGGTCTGCGCCCGGGTGGGAGAGTCCGGCCTGGGAGGCTGAGCGGGAAGATTTGGGAAGACCCAAGCACCCAAGGGCTGGCAGCGGCTGGCAGTGGATGCAATGTGGGACTTTCCCCTGGGTGAAGTGGGGCCACACAGGTTCAGTCCTGAGCAGTCACACAAGCAGAGGCCAGCACAGATCCCAAGCTCCAGCCGCAGTTATCCAAACGCCACCCTCCCAGAGGAGACACCAGCCAGAAAATGCTGGCTGCCAACAGCCCATCCTGTCCCAGAGAAAGGGACGCAACCCTGTTAGGGAGGTAGCCGTGTCAAGTTAGCCAGAGATGAGGGGAGGACAAGCCAGTGTGTGTGTGTGTGTGTGTGTGTGTGTGTGTGTGTGTGTATGTGCATGTCTATGTCTGCGCCAGACAGACTGGGGGTGAGTGAGCCTTCTCTGTGCACCCGCCCACCTCTCCCATCAATTTATCTCATTCCTTCTTTTCTCAACATCCCGTCCCTTTCCTTAATTAAAAAGATTTATGCCCACGAGCGCCGGCCGCTGCTCTTTGCTAGGAGCTGTTAGGTTCTTCTGTGTGCAGAGTACCAGCAGCCGGCTCTGGAGTTGCTGCGGGCACACATTCCCTCGCATTTCTGTCACCCAGCCCTCCCTGCCAGTCTCTGCCACTCCTTCCTTCCCTCCACCTTGGACTCAGTGAGGCTTGGCTCAGACCCAGTTTTGGAACCGGGCACAGCAATGCAATGCTGGTCATCCCAGCACTTGGGAGGCCGAGGCAGGAGGATTATGGCTTTGAGGACAGATTGAGCTCGGAAGACCCTGTTTCAAAAGATGGAGGTGGGCATGGGGAACAGAAGAGTCAAGTTGCGTGTGGTGTCACCTGCCTGTGACCTCAAAGAGTCTGAGGCAGGAGGAGCATGAATCAAGGTATCCTCCACTGTGTAGAGTTCAAGGTTAGTCTGGGTCACATGAGACTCGTCCCTCCCCTCAACACATACCCAAAAATCAGTTCCCAACAGGGCAAAAATGATTCCACCGATCAAGGCTGTAGCTCCAGACTACTGGTTCCCCCCCATGAGTCTCCACCAAGGCTAGCAGGGGAGGGAAATGTGTGTGGGGGGGCAGAGCAGACAGGATACATTTACACATTTAATTAGATAGAAAGGTATCTAAATTAGTTTTCTACCCACAATACCTATGTCAGGGGTGGGTATGTGTGACCAGACCCCTTCCCCGTCACAGCCTTAAAGGCCACGGTGGGGAGAGCTGGGGGGGAGCCCCACTTGGTGTGATAAGCCCACGCTCAGGCAAGGCCCCCCGAAACCTGAAGGGCCTGCTTGTTGCAGGCAGAGGAAGGCGTGCTGGAGAAAGGTCTGGACCCCAGACCATAGCCATCATCAGGATCTGTGGGGTGACAGGGAACTGTCGGGAAAAGTGAGGAGCAGACTCTAGGAGGCTAAGAAGCTGGACCCTGGAGAAGAGGAGGGCCTGGGTGGGGGTGGGGGCTGAGAAGAACCAGGGTCCTGGCCCTGTTGGTCCTCCCTCCCCAGTCCTTTCTCCATCTCATGTGAGCGGTCACAGCACACACGCGCGCGCGCGCGCACTCACACACACACACACTCACACACACACTCACACGCACACACACACACACACACGCACACACGCACACACACACACACACACACACACACACACACGCACACACGCACACACACACACACACACACAGCAGCCTCATGCTTCAGGCCCACCCCACCTGTCACTCCTGCCCTGGCTTTTGTTTCGTTTCCAGCAGAGAAGATGAAGGAGTGCCAGGCGGTGTTTATGGGAGTCATAAACTGTACCTCGGCCAGCCCAGCGGGGCTCACACCACAAACAGCGAGGAGCAGGCTCTCTGGGCCATCTCCCTCTGGGATTCTGTTCCCACGCCTCCAAGTGTCTGTCTCCTTGTCCGGTTCCCTCCTGCCTTTTTCCCCCTGCTCCTCTCTTCCTCCCCTCGACCCCTACCCTCTCTCCCTCTGTTACTTTGGAGACAGAATCTTACTGTATAACCAGCCTTGTATCCAACCCACAGCCCTCCTGCCTCTCCTGCCACGCGCCCCTGGCACGATTACTTTTTGTCCCTGGAACCCCACTCCAAAGCTTGCCCTGCACCTTGGGTACCAGCTCATCGTGGTCAGACCCACGGTTTATGCTGCCATTACCTGAGAGCAGCTAAGGGGACTTCATTTAGGCTAAGGACCGTCCTAAAGGCAGGGCTCAGATGGCCGGCAACACAAGCCCCTGGCCCGCTTACCACCCGGGATGCTCGACCAACCCAGTTCTTTGCTTCTTCGGGGGCACACAGACACCCTTGTCCCCCCAGGAGAGGAAAGGGAAGAACCAGAGCGAGAAGAAAACTAGAATATAAGTTTCGTTCCTTCTTGCACCTCTAACCCTGTCTCACAGCTGGACCGGGGAGACAGAGCGAGGATGACAAGAGAGGAGGAGGGGGCAGAACGCTACGGCAGGCCCCTGGCGGCCAGGCAGGGAGAGCGCCAGGAGGAGCAGGGAGGACCAAGAGGGAGGGTGGGGACCCGGGGACGCTCCAGACACAGGACCCCGCGAATCTGACATACAAAGGCCACGGCCAAGGCGGGTTGCGGGAGGCCCGGAGCCCAGGGAGGGGAGGGGGGAGAGGGGCAGCGCAGGGGGGAGGGGAGGGAGGGGGCAGGGAAGGAAGGAGGGAAGGGGAGCGGAGGGGAGGGGCGAGGCGGGGAGGGGCGCTCCGGAGGCCCGGCGCCGGCAGACAGCGGGTTAAGCGTCTCCGCGTGAACTTCCGGATGTGACACAGGCCCGGCCCGCGCGAGCGGAGCAGCCGCCGCCGCCCTCGGCCGCGATCAGCGGGTCTCGGCCGCTCGGAGACCCTGGCACCCGGCGGGGACCTCGGGGACCTCCCGCCGCGATGAGCCCCCGGCCGTGACCGCCCGCGCCCGGGACAGGCGGCGCCGGCCCATGGCCCGGAGGGTAGGTGGCCGCGCCCGTCCTGCCCCCCGCTCCTCTCTGCCCCCAAATGTCCCTTTATGCCCTCTCGGGGTCCCCTCTGCCCCTCCCTCTGCTCCCCTCTGTCGCTCGCTCCCCCCTTCCTGCCGCCCCCTCACCCTGCCTCTTGGGTCTTCCCCACCCCTACCCCCTCCACTCCATCCCTCTCCTTCTGTCTTCCCCCAGGCTTCCGTTGTCTCAGACCCACCCTGGGCTTCGGGGTGGGACATCTTACTAGACGGGGGCTCTCCTTTGGTCCTGGAGTGGGGAGAGCCCGGAGCCTGGGGGCTTGGGAGGGTTGGAGATGGACCTGACAGGAGCTGAGGGACCCCATCTTCTGTGTTCTTGATGAGCAACAGGGAGCAGGTGGATTCACTTCGGGGTGCTAGAGAAGTTAGCCAGGAAGCCAAAGAAGAGCGGCAGCCACACAGGTGGCCCAGCACGCCCAGGTTGGCTGGACCACACAGGACCCCTGTGCCTCCTCATGCCAGCCCGCCCTTTGCCTCTTGAAGCCCGGGTCTCTCCACTGCTAAGGACAATCTCGGACCTGGAGATCAAAGGTCCTGCTGCCCCAGAGCTGATTCTGTGACGAGGGGACCCGGGATTCTGGCCCCCCCCATACTCTTTATTTCTGGTTGGAGCTCTTTGCGCCGTGGAATGGAGCTACCCTCCCCCCACCCCAATGTATTTATTGACTGTTGTCCGACTATGCCAAGCGCCTTTCATTTCCTTCTTCATTCAATTCCCACTTGGTGTTAGGCTTGATCGCTCTCCACAGCCCCGCCCCCAGTGTCTGTCTGTCTGTCTGTCTGTCCGTCTGTCGGTGTCTGTGTGTATAAGGTTATCTCCGGCACCTGGCTGTGTGGTGCTCTAACTCTGCAGGTTGTGGGGAACATATAAACACTTGTATGTCCCAAGAGTATGTATGTAGGCTGTGTGCCCAACTGTGTGTGCATATGGGTATGGTGGGTTTACATGTTGGATGTGGTAAGTTGCTAAGATATTCTGAGGTGTGTAGTTAACTGCGTGATGGCTCACGTCTGTAATCTCAGCACTCCAGAGGCTAAGGCAGGAGGATTGCTCTGAGTTCCAGGACAGCATAGGCTACAAAGTAAAGACTCTATCTCAAAAAACAAACAAGGCTGCGAGAACACTGGCCGAGAATCCCCCAATGAGGGCCTAGGAGTGTGGCTCAGTGGCAGAGCCCCTGCCTAGAATCCCCAGTGAGGGGCTGGGGTGTGGCTCAGTGGTAGAGCCCCTGCCTAGAATCCCCCAGTGAGGGGATGGGGGCGTGGCTCAGTGGCAGAGCCCCTGCCTAGAATCCCCCAGTGAGGGGCTGGGGTGTGGCTCAGTGGTAGAGCCCCTGCCTAGAATCCCCAGTGAGGGGCTGGGGTGTGGCTCAGTGGTAGAGCCCCTGCTCTCCCTCCCTGGCTGGCTCCCCACTACATCTCTGTCTCTACACCACTTTGCTCTTTTCTCTCCCTGGGTTGCCAGCTCCTTCCTAGACATGCCCTGACCTGGGCATCTTCTTTTGGGTCCTGGGTGGACTCTCATACCCACTTGGACAGCTCTGTGAGACACTTGGAACTTTCCTTGAGTCTGGGATCCTTGAGTCTGGGATCCTTGAGGCTGGGATCCTTGAGGCTGGCATCCTTGAGGCTGGCATCCTTGCAGTGCACGTTGTATGGTTTGGGGTAAAGAGATGCTGACCTTCCGGTTTGTCCCTAGTATGATGAGCTGCGCCACTACCCCGGCATTGCAGAGCACACCCTGGCCAGTTTCTCAGAGGCAGCACCTTCAGTACCTCAAGGCCCTGGCCCCTATGGCACACACCGACCTCCCCAGCCCCAAGTCCCAGGCTTGGACAGCGACAGCTTGAAGAGAGAAAAGGATGACATCTACGGGTGAGTGTGTCTGGGGACGGGGCGGGGGCTCCCCAGGGTCCTGTGTGTCTCTCAGGGTCTGTTTCTCTCCTTGTGTCTGCCCCCAAGCTCCGTACTCCCCTCAGCCATGCCCGCTTTCCTGCCCCCAGACACCCCCTGTTCCCGCTCTTGGCCCTGGTCTTTGAGAAGTGTGAACTGGCCACATGCTCGCCCCGTGATGGGGCATCGGCTGGGCTGGGCTCATCCCCGGGAGGCGACGTCTGCTCCTCCGATTCCTTCAATGAGGACATTGCTGCCTTTGCTAAGCAGGTGGGCAGCCCCGGAACAAGGCACCAGGAGAGGCAGCAGGAAGGGTGGGCGGGAGGCGGACTGCCTTGCCTGGCCTCTGTTCTCCCTCCCAGATTCGCTCTGAGAGGCCGCTGTTCTCTTCCAACCCGGAGCTGGACAACCTGGTGAGGCCCAGGCCTTCCCCGCGTCCCCTCAACAGTCAGCCCCTGTCCTTCCCCACCTGCGTTCCTGGGGTTGACTGAGGGGTGAAGACAGAAAGCCACTGGCCCACATTTCCAAACACAAGAGTGTCGCCCAGTTTGAGAACTCCGGGCAGTGAGGGTTTGAATCCTGACTCTGCAACTCTAGCTCCATGAACCAGGGAACCGGGGCGAGCGGTACCACCCACCCACCCACACACACACACACACACACACACACACACACACACACACACACACATCTGTAAAGTGCAGGGGGAGAAGGGAGGGAGAAAGAGAAAGCTAGTGAGAAATGCACTCTTTGCACCCCAGTACTTGTATGGGCCTCATCCTTTGGCAAAGGTCTCAGGGAAATGGTAGTTCACAAGATGGAGGTGGGAGCCAGAGCAGAGGACGGGCTGGCCAGCTCCCCTTGCGATGGACTCTCTGCCTGATGCTTCTCTTTCTACCTCAGCCGTCAATCAACTCTTCCTGATACTGGGTTACCACACCCGACTCCTTCCCCCCTAGGCTTCCCTGCTCCTGTGTCCCGATGCGTCTCTGTGCTGCTCTGTCTCAAGGACGTTTGTCTCTCTCTTGAGACAGTCTCACGCTACTGTCTAGGAGTGTGGGAACCCACCTCCCTGTGGGCGGTCCCCCTGCCTTAGCCCCCTGCAGGTGCGGGATGCCAGATGTGCCCCTGCACACCTGGCTGCTGCCCTTTCTTCCTGCCCTCTGTTTGCAGATGATCCAGGCCATCCAGGTTCTCCGCTTCCACCTGCTGGAGCTGGAGAAGGTGAGGGCGTCTCACTTGCACCTGCCCTGCCCCTCCTCCCTGCAGCCCCTGTCTCCCTGCTCCCTGCCAGAGTGGAAGCGGAATGTCCCCTCACCCTGTCGGCCCAGCCCTGGCTCCCCGGGTGGCCCCCCAGCACCCCGCTCCCCTCCCAGGTCCACGACCTGTGCGACAACTTCTGTCACCGATACATCACCTGCCTCAAGGGGAAGATGCCCTTAGACCTGGTGATCGAGGACCGGGATGGCGGCTGCAGGGAGGACCTGGAGGACTACGCTGCCTCCTGCCCCAGTCTCCCAGACCAGGTGGGCATCAACAGGCCACCAGGCGCCCCCTGGCAGCCGCAGGAAGGCTTGTTCCACTCCCACCGTCAAGTGTGCATTGCACTCACATCCCCGTGTCGCAGCAGTGCTCAGATACAGCTGGACGACGGCAGCGCGGGCACCTGAGTGGGCAGTCAGCTTAAGCCAGGCACAGACAGTCCCACGCCGACAGAGTTAATGAGCACCTATGAGACAGTAACACAGCCCCTACAGCCTCTCAGAGTCCTGGAACAACCCAGCAACACAGACCACAGAGCCGTTGAGCATCCTCAAACAAGCCACCACCATGACATAGTAGCACGGACCATATATCACTCCTGCGTTGGCATCCTAGGGATAACCACCGCATACACACACACACACACACACACACACACACACACACACACGCACGCACACACGCACGCACATGCAGTTCTGATGGAGCCCGACAGCTCTAAACACTACCAGACAAGCTCAGATATGGTCACATGTGGTCACAGACTGACCAAAAAGTCCTTGTGCACACACAGCAACCAGGGTCTGCAGACATGTGCATGTGTGCCGTGTTGCCCGGCATCCAGCCACATGGCCTCATATTCGCCTGCGTAGACTTAGAAATACAGGTAAACAGAGTGGCCTCAGCTCAGAACACCACAGCACAGTTAGGTACATAGCAGCCATGTGGATCCCAAGTCACCTCAACTGGAAAAAGCCATGTGTCGGCCACACCCAGGTGCTCTCAACACATCCAGTAATGGTACAACCCAGAGACAGGCACTCCGCACAACCCCAGAGCCTGAGGTAACCCACCTCACAGGAGAGCCTCACAAACCCTTCGTTGGAGCTGGAGAAGATAGCTCAGTTAGTAAGGTAAAGCACCCACCGTGTAAGCCAAAGGTCTCGCTTTGGGATCCACAGCACCCAGGTAGATGCTGGGTGAGTCTGATAGAGCCTGACCGTAATCCCAGCACTTGAAAGGTAGAGACGGGTACACAGAGCGAGCTGGCAAGCTAGGCTAGGTAGATTGGTGAGATCTGGGTCCACTGAGAGACCCTGCATCAGTACATAAGGTGTAGAGAATTCGAGCAAAACACCAGACCTTCAACAGACATGCTGTAGACCACTCGTGCCCATATACACTATATACATAAATGTGTTTTTAAAAATAGACAACCCTCAAATTGTGTCACAAACTAGAAAAACAGACTTCGTAATCACCAACATCAGTGACAGCCACACGAGCCTGATGCTGGCCACCACAGTCACCCCAACACCGCTGTCTGTTTCTGCAGCACTCAGAACATGCACACACAGTGACACCCTCCCTGTGGGCAATGCTGCCATCTGGGGAGTCTGGAGGGACAGCACTCACACTCAGGGAGATTATGATACATCGAAGTCTCAGGACAAAGTCTGGCATAGTGGCTGGGGCGTGGCTCAGTGGTGGAGCCCTTGCCTAACATAGAGGATACCTTGGGATCTGTTCCCAGCACTGAACAAAACCTAACACATCTGAAAATAATTTTTTTTTGTAAGTTCAGTGCAAATTCATTGGAAAAAGAAAATCCAACCTGAACTAGTGAGAGGCTATTTATAGCCTGTATTTTTCCCACTTAATTAATATTCACGAGGTTTGCCGGGGCGTGTTAATGGGTTTGGTGCTGAGGCAGAGCCCTGGTGCCTGCTGGGAGTGAGTAGGAAACCCACTGCCCCAGCATCCTGGCTCAGGATGAAACAGGGGTGTTTGTTCTTTTGTTTACTTCATTTAGTGCCCTCTTGAGGCAGGGTCCTACCCTGTAACCCAGGCTGCCTTGGGATCCATGGCAGTCCTACCTCAGCCGCCTGAACACCTGGGTTCAGGTAGCATCACCATCCCTGGCTTCCAGAGTGAGGTCTGGAATCCGAAGCAACTCTGGACCCTGGGGTGTCAGATTTGGACGTGCTGTAGACTGCGCCAGCCTGCCTGACAATCATTGCACGCCTTCGCACAAAGGAGCCCATTGCGCTCCTCACACCAAGGGGAACGCTCATTTTTCCAGTGAAAGTGGCACAGAGAGGCAAAGTGACCCGCCCAACATCACACAGCCAAGAAGGCAGGGACAGGTTTTGCCTGCAGAGCCCGGACTCCCTGAGCCTTCTCACTGACATCCTATCCTTGTTTCCTAGAACAATACATGGATCAGAGACCATGAGGACACTGGGTCTGTACATTTGGGGACCCCGGGTCCATCCAGTGGAGGCCTGGCCTCCCAGAGCGGGGACAACTCAAGTGACCAAGGTTAGCACCTTAGGTGGGACAGGGGAAGCGTGGGAGCTGCTAGGAGGGGGAAGGGCTGCAGCGTGGTGTCTTGGGTGAGGGTACTGCCGGCCTCTGTTGCTCACCACCATCATGTCCTCCCCTCCCCTCCCCTCCCCAGGAGATGGGCTGGACACAAGCGTGGCCTCTCCCAGCTCTGCGGGCGAGGACGAGGATCTGGACCTGGAGCGCCGGCGGAACAAGAAGAGGGGGATCTTCCCCAAAGTGGCCACCAACATCATGAGGGCCTGGCTGTTCCAGCATCTCTCGGTAAGAGTCTTCAGACTGGGTGGAGGTGGGCACAGGGAGAGGGAGGCCACCGTCCCGGAACCAAGCCCCAGTTGAGAGCCACCCAGAGGTGAGCCCCCCGCCCGCCAACAGTTCCCCCACACCATCCACCAATCATTCACCCACCCCAGCATACTCTGTAGAGAGTGTTCTGTTGCTAAATGCATTGTGACGCAAGGCTAAGGGACTTACTTGAAGTCACCCGGCCAGACACAGGTTCAAATGCAAGCAGTGCAGCCTTAATTCTTACACCACACGGCCTTGTGGAGCAAGACTGATAAACACAGAGAGGCTAAAAACAGATATGGGGGGAAGAAGGTAGAGATGGAGATGGACTTAGGGCAGAGGAAGAGAGACAGAGAAATGGAAACTTAGACTCGGAAATGGTGGCTCAGCCAGCAATCCCAGCACTCAGGTGGCTGAGGCAGGAGGATTCCTAGTCTGAAGTCAACCTGGGCTCCATAGGAAGCCTCTCTGTTCAAAAGACATAAGAGCATGCCTGGTGAGATGTCTCTGTGAGTAAAGATACTGCAAAGGCCGAATTTGATCCCTGGGACCCATTTGGTTAAAGGAGAGGACCTGACTCTCACAATTTGTCCTCTGACCTCCACATGCAGGCACACACATTCACATACACACACACACACACACACATACACACATACACATATACATACACACACATATACACACATACATACATACACAAACACACATACACACATGCACAGTACACATACACACACACATACACATATACATACATATACACACATATACATGCACACACACATATACATACACACATACATGCATACACACATACACACACATACATACATACACAAACATACATACACACATGCACAGTACACATATACATACACACATACACACACATACATACATACACACACATACATACATACACAAACACACATACACACATGCACAGTACACATACACACATACACATATACATACACACACATACACATATAAATACATACATACACATATACATGCACACATACACATATACATACATACACACACATATACATGCACACATACACATATACATACATACACACACATACATGCATACACATACATACACATGCACACATGCACAATACACATATACATACACACACATACACACGCACACACACACACCACACACACACAGGATGAGAATATAAATGCAATTGTAATGGGGGTGGTGTGGGGGGTAGACTTGAGCTGTAGTTAAGTTGGGTGGGTTGCTGGCCTAGCATGAGGAAGCCTTGGATTCCACCCATGGCTGCATACACTGGCTGTGGTGAGCCACGCCTGCAACCCCAGCACTTGGGAGGCAAAGTCATCCTCAGCCAAGAGGCAAGTGTGAGGCCAGCCAGAGCTACAGAATAAAAGCTAAGGGTGGAAGACACAGCTGAGCAATATATAGTGGAAGGGGAGAGAGGAGGGACTCTGTGGGACTCCTCCAGCAGAACAGGGTGGGCGGGGCTCTTGGCCACCCCGGTCTGCGAGTCCCCTCCTGCCCTGCTGCTCTCATTGCTATGAGAGGTGGGGCTGGAAAACAAATGCCCAAGGCTTGGTTGGCTTGGCTCCTCAGCAAGGGAGGGAGACTTGCTCTCCTACCCTCGTCCCGCCTGGGGGACCAGACGGACCAGGGCTAGATTTTAGGGAGCAGACAGCAGTGAGGCAGGCAGGCGGAATGACTCTTGTTGGTGGTTGCAGCACCCGTACCCCTCAGAAGAGCAAAAGAAACAGCTGGCCCAGGACACAGGGCTCACCATCTTGCAGGTGAACAACTGGTGAGTGGCTGGGCTGGGCGCTGTCCGTGGTGCTGAAGCGCCATCTCCCACCCTTCACGGCCCAGATGCAGACTCCTGCTGTCCCTTCTTGTGGCTCTCTGACCCCTGAATACTCACTCACACTCTTTTTCCCCTTGCCCCTGACGCTTCCCAGGTTTATTAATGCCCGGAGACGGATTGTGCAGCCCATGATTGACCAGTCCAATCGCACAGGTACACAAAAGGGCAGGTGGGACCAGACCTTCTGTGCCTCAGTCTACTCCAACGTCTTTGGAGGGTTCCTGAAGCTCATCTTGTACCCTTGGTCATCTCTTGAAGCTTCTACGATTCCGTCTGAACCCCTAACTCCCTTCTCTAGGCTCCTGGGGCTCTGTCTGCACCTCAAATACCATCTTCTTTTGTATAATAAGCATTGACAACTTTGTATCGTATTTCTGAGTCTACATAACTCTAGTTGGTCTAGAACTCACTCTATAGATCAGACTGATCTTGAATGCACAGACATCCGCCTGCCTCTGCCTCTCAAGTGCTGGGGTCAAAGGCATTTATCACCTCATCTGACTCCAACCCTATTCTTGTGACTCCTAGGGGGTGTATCTCACTGAAACTCTCTCTCTCTCTGAAGGCCTCCTGAGTCTCTACCTGTGTCCCTGCCCCCTCTAATACCTTTGTAGGACTCCCAGGGCTCACCATACACCCCATCCCCTTTCCCAGGACAGGGTGGATCTTTCAACCCTGAGGGCCAGCCCATGACAGGCTACACAGAGACTCAGCCACAAGTGACAGTCAGGACGCCAGGTAAGCTCCCTAACCTATGCCAGGCCACACCTCTAACAACACGCCTTTACAATTGGCTTGTGAATAATTCATAGACTGCCTGCACACAGGGAGCAGAAGATAACAACACGGGTCTGCTCTAGTTTTTCTAAGCTCAGACTATTCAAGACTGTTTTTTCTTAGAAGACCAGAATCACTACCTCCTCCTCCTCCTCCTCCTTATCCTTCTCTTCCTCTCCCTCCTCCACCTCCTCCTCCTCCGTGGTATTTTTTTGAGACAGAGTCTCTCTATGTACTTCTGGCTGTTCTGGAACTTTCTCTATAGTCCAGGTTGGCATTGAACTCACAGAGATCTGCCTGCCTCTGCCTCCCGAGTGCTGGGATTAAAGCCAGGCTCAGAACCTCCTTAAACACTTGACTCACCTAATCCTAGTGAAGGACCCCGGGTAATAGAAGACGAGGGGAGGTCTTAGGGCATCTGTGGGTGGGAAGGCTCACTGGCCCTCTCTTTTGCTTTTCAGGATCAATGGGGATGAATCTGAACTTAGAAGGAGAGTGGCATTACTTATAGAGGCCGGGCTCAAAATGAGGGTGAGTTTCCTTAGTCTCAAACTTTGTTAAACTCCAGCAGTGGACCCAGCTAGAACAGTGCCTGAGTGGGTCCCTGAAATGAGAGTTTTCCATGCTTGATGGAAAAATGCTTCACCCATCCCTCCATCTACCCATCCATTCCTCTGCCCACACACTCATCATCCACCCATTCCGCCACCTGTCTACCTATCCATCCATCCATCCATCCATCCATCCATCCACTCACCCAGCATCTATCTGCCCACCTACTCACTCATCTATCACAGGAAACAATGCAGCGCCTTCTGAGTTGGCCCATCTTCCCTTCCACAGGCTTAGCCTCCGGACTGTGACCACCAGCCTTGTACTTAATTGGTCCCTGCTGGTCCTTGGACTTCAGGACTTTGCCTCCAAAGCTCCCACCCCATTCAACGCCTACCTCCCTGGGGCCCCCAGAGGCTTGGGGACCCAAGAGCCCACTTGAGGGCCTCTCAAGGGCAAAGACAAAAGCCTCCAGGTCCTGCACCCTTCTTCTGTCCTCCCTTCTGCCCAGGGCCTGAGCTGAGAACTGGGCCAGGGTCTGCAGAAGAAGGTGGCTGGGGCCCCAATCTAGGACAGAGAAGGGATTGGGGTTGGGCAGGGATGGTCAAGGAAGGAGGGTCACCAGGATTCAAAGTTTAGGAGAGTCCCTTCAATCCTCCTGCCCTCTGCCTCACCACCTCCCTTCTCTGGCATTCTTCTATTTTTCTTTTTTTTTTTAAGGATAAAGTCTTTAAAACACAAATCAAAATTCTCACTTGTCTTCTAAGAGTTCAGATCCTTGGTCACTTGAAACGGAAGCATCACAAACACTAACAGTCATTGGCTGTCTTTTTCCTGGTCCCTGCTCTGAAATAGCCATGCGTATCAGTTAGATGCTGCTGTGTAACAAGCTGCCCCGAATTCTTTGGCTCAAAGTGTATACCATTGTTGAGGTCATTGTGCTTCTGTTTGGCATCTTATACAAGGTACAGCTGAACTTTAAAGTGGTCGTGGGGGGGGGCAGCAAAACAGCTCAGTGGCTAAAGGTGCTTGCAATCAAGGCTGATTACTTGAGTAATCAGGACCCACATAGTGGGAGGAAAGAATAGACTCTTCCCAGCTTCTCTCTCTCTCTCTCTTTCTCTCTCTCTCTCTCTCTCTCTCTCTCTCTCTCTCTCTCTCTCTCTCTCTCTCTCTTGTGTGTGTGTGTGTGTGTGTGTGTGAGAGAGAGAGAGAGAGAGAGAGAGAGAGAGAGAGAGGGAAAGTGAGAGAGAGAGAGAGAGAGAGAGAGAGAGAGAGAGAGAGAGAGAAGGATTCCTATAAAGAGAGCAGCATAAAAACCAGAGCTGTTGGGGCTGGAGAGATGGCTCAGTGGTTAAGAATGCTGGCTGCTCATCCAGTGGACCTGGATTCAATTTCCAGCACCCACATGGCAGCTCACAACTGTCTGTAACTCCAAAACCTGACACCCTCATATATACAGGCAGGCAAGACACCAATGCCCAATAAATAAATTAAAAATAAAAGACTCATCCCCCCCTTTAAAAAATAAACAGAGCTGTGGAGATGACTCAGGGGGTTAAAGCCCCCCTCCAAGCCTGAAGACACAAGTTCAAGGCCCACATGGTGGGAGGTCAGAGTCAGCTTTCATAAGCAGTCCCCTAATTTCCACATGCGTGCCATGGCACGGATGTGAGCTCCCCCTGTGAAATAAAGGCCAAAGATATCCTCAGAAAGGAAGCCAAAGAACCTTAGAAAGCAGTTGGAGTTTCTGCATGGGCAGCCAGTTCCAGCAGCCTCTCAGCCTGGAGGCAGCTAGAAGCCCAGCACCGAAACCAACAAACTCCAGGGCCAGCCTGAGACCACAAAGCTGCATGCCGAGTTAGGGTGCTCGGATCTGGGCTCCGGCTTGTGGAAAGTGACCAGCTCCATCCAGCTTCGTGGACAGCCTGTTCAGGATGCCCTGTGGGCACCAACCCATACAAGCTCAGGCCCCTCACAGAAAACGGTATAGTGGGTACATAGAGCCTGTGACTGTTCTGCACAGTATGAGTCACTGCAGATGACACAGTGACAACATCCTGTCCACTAGGCTGCAGCTGTGCTCTGCTTAAGGATGAGGGCGACTCCAAGGTAGGGACATGGACCAGTACTAAAACTGGTGTCCAGAATCCCCCAGTGAAGACCTGGAAGTGTAGTTCAATGGTAGAGCTCCTGCCTAGAATCCCCCAGTGAGGGGCTGGGGTGTGGCTCAGTGGTAGAGCCCCTGCCTAGAATCCCCCAGTGAGGGGCTGTCATTTGATTTCTACTACTTACTGTGGTGCACGGGTAGGTAACACACGCAGATCCTCAAGATCTGGATCACAGGGCCCTCCATTTCTGGATTGTGGTTCATTCCAGATATAGTCAGGATGACAACCAAGAGTAGCCATCACAACATCCATACAACCGAATAAAAATAAAATAAAGCAAAAACAAGCCTCCAGCCGTTTAAAAAAGGTAACAGAGAGCCAGATAGGGTGGGACCTGCCTGCAACACCATCGCTCTGAAGGCAGAGGAAGGAGGATGGTGAGCCCTGACCCAGCCTGGGCTACAGAGCCCAAATGAGAATCTCTGCAGTGGTGCTGGACAGTTTGTGTCCCACGCTAGGTGACCCTCAGCTTCCAGCAACTCCAGCTCCAGGAGACTCAACACCCTCCCGATCGCCACAGGGACCTGCACAATACATGACATTCACCCACGGACGTGCACACTTAAGTAAAATTAACAAAAACAGTTTACTATTAGCTAATGTGAACTACTTTGCAGGTGTGATATTGGTCTTGTGTCGAGGATAAGTTGAGTTTATTTTCTTCCCAGAGTCCCCAGGACTAAGCAGTGGGATGGATGATGGACAGGCAGTTGGAAGGACCACCAACCTGACCCTCCAGGAGACTGAGTCTTGCCAACGGGGAACTCACAAGGGTCTCCGCTGGGGCACTGTGGGATACTGACTAGACTCTGGCTAGCTGGAGGGCAGAGGTGGGTGGAGCTACTTTACCAACTGCCCCTCTCCCGTGACCGGAAAAGACTCCCACTTAATTCTCCCTAATTAGTAGGGTCTGATGGGCCACCCAGGGGGAGAGGGATAGGGTGGGAGGCTAATAGCAACTAAAAATGCCTCTTCCTGGTGAGGGGGAGAAGCCAGTGTGCCCTTAGGGTATAAGTGACAGTTCCGGGAAGTGGGGGGACCAGAGGAACCAAGCTGAGGGTAGAGAGGTCAGACTTGGTTCTCGGGACGTGTGTGTGAGTGTGTGTGTGTGTGAGTGAGTGTGTGTGTGTGAGTGTGTGTGTGTGTGTGTGGCAGTAGCCGTCACTGAAAGCAGCATGTTTTGTTTTGGAGGGATCAATGTGATGAGTCCCAGGCTGTCTGTCCTGGGGCCTCCGTGTGAGTTCCCTTCCAGGAATCGGAGAGTCTGCATCCCAATGACATACTGGGATGGTCAGTGTCCTTGGGGGCTACTTTCTAGGTGTTAGTGACAGATGACCAGGCACGTTCTGTTTCTGCTCTGTGCGTCTTCCTCCTTGGGCTCTGCACGTGGCCATGTGGCACCGTGGTGATAGCTTCTTGTGGTTTGGATGTGATAAGTCCCCCAGAGACTCAAACGGGTAGCAGTGTTTCCTGGCGTTGTGACACCTTCAGCAGCTGGTCACCAAGGGCAGGCGTGGAGGGTCACAGCTCAGACCCCGCTCCAGCCTGTGCTCACCAGTCTGTTTGTTTGTTTGGCCTGCATGTGAACCATGTGTGTTCACACGCATGTGTGTGCCGTGACCGTTAAAGTAAGAATACGTGGGGGAGGGGCGCCACTAAATCCCATGGAACGAGAGTGACAGACCACTGTGAGGCAATGTGTGGGTACTGGGGACTTCTGTAAGAGCAGGCAGCACTCTGGCCCCCACAGACGCATGTGTGTGAATGCTTAGCGCACGGGGACTGTCACTGTTAGGAGGTGTGGAAGAAGTGTGTCACTGTGCAGGTGGGCTTTGAGGCCTCATATGCTCAAGCTACCCCTGCATGGCACACGGTCTCCTGCCACCGCCTGTGGCTCAAGACGTAGACCTGTGTCCAACAAGCCCTTTTCCCGGAAGTCAGAGCTTAAGGGGAACTGCTGCCCCAAGGTAGGAACCCTGATCTGATGGGGGTCCCTTCCTGCGCCCCAGGGACCAGGGTTCAAGTAGCAGAGGTAAGCCCGATGCTGTCCCTAACACACACCACTAAGGTGAGGCAGTCTCTGGGGAATCTGGCAAACAGGATGATGGCATTGGCTGGCTGGTTATCATGGCTTCTAGAGGCCAAACATACAAGCAGGCTCATCCAGAGCCCTGGGCTGCATCTTAACAGTCCGGGCAACAACAGGTCACATGACCACAATGGTCCCTGTCACCCAGGGAATCTGAGTCCGTCTGAATTCATGTAAGGAAAGATGCTCTTCTCAGGGCATCTCTGGCGGTTTGAATAGGAATGACCCCACAGAATACTCGGTCCACAAGGAGTGTGTCACTATTAGGAGGTGTGGCCTTGTCACAGCAAGTGTGTCAATGTGAGGGTGGGCTTTGAGGTAGCAGAAGCTCAAGCCCCTGCTGCCTGTAGATCCAGATGTAGACCTCTCAGCTCCTCCCTCAGCACCATGTCTGCCGGCTTCCCGTGAGGACTACAATAGACTCCGAAACCCCAACTAAATGTTTCTCTTGCTGTAGTCATGGTGTCTCTTCACAGCAATGAAACCCTCGCTGAGATAGTCTCCATCCTTAAGTGAGGCGTAAGGGTACATAGAAAGAATTTCAGGTCAAGTGGAGGAAAGTCAGCTTAGATCCTAAGCAGAGACACAAGACCCTCAGCCCATTTGCAAGACGAAGCCACTTCCAAGTCCCAGCGCCCTTTGCAGGAATCAGGGCATAGAGGAAGAGAAGGTGCCAGGCATGGAGGATTGCTTGCAAGCCTAGGCACTAGGAAGACCGAGGGGCAGGAGGATCTCAAGACCATGATCCGCCTGTGCAATTTAGTAAGACTTTTCTCAGAATAACAGGGGCTGTGAGATAGATTAGCTGGCAAAGGAATGTATTTGTAACCCTGACGATGAGTTCGATCCCTGGACCTACAAGTTATCCTCTGAACTCCACACGCATGCCATGGTATGCACATGCCCACACACAAACACACACAAAATAAATACATTAAAAAACAAAACAAAACAAGCCAGGGCCTGGTGGTGGTGGCTCACACCTTTAATCCCAGCATTGGGAAGGCAGAGGCAGGTGGGTCTCTGTGAGTTCAAGGCCAACTTGAGCTACCAAGCAAGTTCTAGGGCAGGCAAGGCTACACAGACAACATCTGTTTCCAAAAACCAAACCAAAACCAAACAACCAAACAAAAACAGGGCTAGAGAGATGGATCAGAAGTTAAAAGTTCTTGTTTCTCTTGCAAGGACCTTGGTTCGAGTCCTGGCACCCATGTAGCAGCTCACAGCCATCCTTAACTCCAGCCCCGTGGATCCAACAGGCATGCACATGTTACACACGCACTCGGGCAAAACATTCATATACATAAAGTAAAACAAATCCAAAAACAATCAACGTAAAATGAGCCTGGGAGCAGGATGGCTCTGTAATTGAGCACTGGTCTAGAATCCCCCAGTGAGGGGCTGGGGCGTGGCTCAGTGGTAGAGCCCCTGCCTAGAGTCCCCAGAGAGGGGCTGGGGCGTGGTTGAGTGGTAGATTTCCCTGCCTAGCATTCGGCGAGGCTCTAGACTCACTGCTCATCATTTAAACAACAATGAAACTAGAACAGGTATCACTTATCTTTCTCGTGCCCTCCTCCTCCCCTGCACACACGAAAAGGGACTGTGGCTTCATCCCTGGACCATTACACACTGGATAAAAGAAAGCTCTCCAGGTTGTGGGGACTGATCTCCCCAATTCAGGGAGACCAGCAATTCCACGCAGGGCCTCCCACCAAAGCAGCAGCTGATGAGGCAGCAGCCTGTCAGGACTGCAGACCCACCATGATTACCTCCTGGTCTCTTGTGCACACAGCTCCCTGGCAGGGTATAGTTGCTACGATGAGCTTCGGCGATGCCATCAAGGCCTCTCTTGGACCTGTGTCTGTGACCCTGGGAAGAGTGGCACTGAGACCTGGGGTGCCTCAGACTCCGGGAACTCATCCTTTACAGCCAGAGCAAAGGCCATTGTCTGGCTAGGAGTCAGGGTCAGCTTCCCAGGGGGGTCAGTGTGGGGCTGGGTCAAGCAACAGTAGGAGGCCATCAACACAAGGATCGAGATGCAGCAGCGTCTCGACCCCACAAGGGGGCACTGAGGAGCCGTGAAGTTTTTAACCCCTCCCCACCCCCAATTTTCTGATGGTGTCACTGTACAGCCCCAGCTGGCTTGAGCTATGTAGACCAGGCTGGCCTCAAACTCACAGAGATCTACCTGTCTCTGCCTCCCGAGTGCTGGGAGTAAAGCTATGTGCCACCTCACCTGGCTCCCCCCATTTATTTCTTTATGGTGGGAGGAGTGTGTGTGCCACACCCTATGGAGGTCAGAGGACAAACCCTGGAAGAGTCTGGTTCTCTCCTTCCACCGAGTCCTGGGAACCACTCAGGCCTCAAGCTTGGGTGTTGTTGGATGACAGGTTCGCTGAGGTGTAATTGTACAACCCAATAGCCTTAGCGTATCGTTTAAGCTGCCCACCCATCTCTAACAGACTTTAATGTTTGTTTTTTAGTGACAATTTTAGGCACATATAATGGATCTGGATGCTTTTATCCCCCCTCGCCGCCCTCAGTCCCTGTCATCCTGTCATTTCTGCTGGACCGTCCCCCGCCCCCACCACAAGTCCCTTCTATTTGCAGACTTTTCCGCTCTGATTTAGGTGCTTGTGTGTGTGTGTGTTGTTTTTGTGAGCCCCTGAGCTTAATTAACAGGGGTGGCTCACACAATCAGGTCTGCTATTATCACGACTTTTTGGTGGTTTTGGATTGCTTTTGTTTTGAATGAGACAGTGTCAGGAAATTGCCCAGGCTAGTCTTGAACTCCTGATTCTACCTTCTCCGCCTCTCAAGTGCTAATTGCGGGCCTTCCAACATGCCCACCTTGAGGTAGTGGCTTTTAATCATCCTAAACATCAACCAAAGAAACCTTACATAAGCCACTCTGTAGCTCCCGGGCCCTGGCAGTCACAAATCCAGTTCTCTCTGTGGACATTGTGTGACAGACTTTTCCTGAGGAGACAGCATGGGTTTACTCAGATGGGTCCCATGACAGGGGACCACCAGAGTATTACTGTGGTTACTCATAGAAGCAGAAGTGACTGGGAGACAGCTGAGTCACCAGAGCCCACCCCAGCGTGGGTGATGCTGGGACCTGGAGCACACTGCACAGCCTGCGGGCAGCTCAGCATGTGGGGCCTGTTGGTCTAACCCTCGTGCAGAAGGCTTGGCAGGTCTGAGAGTGATTCCCAGCTGTTCCCTCATAGGGAGGCTGAGATCTGGTAGAGCTGGTCAGTTTTAGGGGTGGGGGTGTGGCTCAGCTGTGAAGCACTTCCTAGACTGGCAAGGCCCTAGAGTTCACCCCCAACACCACAGGAAAAAGGTCAACCCTCAAGGGTGTACGCAGGCCCAGGGCAGGTGACATGGCCCACAGTTATGTAGCAGGGGGCATGGCCGTGCCTTAAGACAGCTCAAGACTGCTTCGGGAAAAGCTTCCTCCCTTGTTTCTTCAGACAGACCAGAGAGGCCACCAATACAGTGAGTTTCGGTAGACTGTGTCTTTTAAGGAAGTTCTCCACTGCAGGGCCTGAAACAGTGGCTGCTTCCAGCCCAAGGCCTCAGCTCCCCTCCTGGCCTTTTCAACCTTATCCGCTTCTTACCAGCCCGATGCAGTGTGTGAATGTGTGAGTGCGTGTGAGTGTGAGCGTGTGTGAGTGTGTGTGTGAGCGTGTGAGTGTGAATGTGTGTGTGAGAGTGTGAGTGTGAGTGAGTGTGTGGGCATGTATGAGTGTGAGCGTGTGTGAGTGTGTGTGAGCATGTGTGAGTGTGTATGTGTGTGTGTGTGTGAGTGTGAATGTGTGTGTATGAGCATGTGTGTGAATGTGTGTGTGTGTGTGTGAGCATGTATGAGTGTTTGTGTGTGAATGTGTGTGTGAGTGTGTGTGTGAGAGTGAGTGAGTGTGTGAGTTTGTGTGAGTG
The DNA here is from genome assembly GCA_030556225.1 of Cricetiscus sungorus. NCBI lineage: Eukaryota > Metazoa > Chordata > Mammalia > Rodentia > Cricetidae > Cricetiscus > Cricetiscus sungorus. The sequence continues at coordinate 3,722,336 of JANBXA010000305.1, read as the reverse complement.
TGTGAGTGTGTGTGTGTGTGAGTGTGAGTGTGTGAGTGTGTGTGTGAGTTTGTGTGAGTGTGTGTGAGTGTGTGTTTAGCTCAGAGGCTGGTGTCAGGGATCTTTCTTGATCTCTTCACCTGTTTTGAGACAAGGTTTCTGGCTGGCCAGCCAATGAGCTCTGGGGATCAACCTGCTCCAGCCCTGGCCCAAGCTGTGGAGTTACAGTTGTGTTGCTATGCTCAGCTTTTATGTGGCTGCTGGGGATCCAAGCTCAGATCCCCCTGCCTGAGCATCTCCCAACCGACGACGGCATTACTGTGGAAGGAGTGGGCCCCGCCTGGCTGAAAGATGTTCCTGGGTACGGGCCTTTGAAGGTTAGACTCTCGCTCCTGTCCACTCTCTTGCTTCCTCGTCTGCAGTGATGAGATACAAATCCCCAGTCTGGAACTGCACAGCTGGGTTCTGCCTCCTACTCCCAAAGCTACCTGTGTCAGAAGTGGCTGGGCTGGGGAGGGAGTGGGGGGTGCCTGAGGCGGGGCCTGGATGAGCTCCCCAGGGGATGAAGAGAGATGCAGGGCAGGGAAGGGCTGTGTGCAGGTGAGAGGGGAGGAGCAGAAGACACCAAGAGTGGGGACGACTGGAGTGCAGCAGAGGCCCTGGAAACAATACCCAGCAGCATGGGGGTGGGGGAGTGAAGGGTACAGCCCACTGTCCCACATGAACACCTGCCGCATCTCTCCTTCCAGCTCTCAGACACACAAGTGGAAGGGCAAGCTGGGGCAGCGGACAGAGGGGCCTAGGGAGAGCTACCAGGCCCTGACATTCCCACAGGGACTCTGGAGGCCCCAGCAGCCTCAGCGCAGTCACCTGACCTGCCCAGGGCCCTCAGGGGTGTGACGGATTGTGGGGACAGATGTTACGGCAGGTTTCCCCACCGGCTGCCGCTGATTCTGCTGCCATGGTCCTGCAACCACGTGTGCCCCAAATAACACTCAGAGACTCTGTATTTGATACAATCCTGTTGGCCAATTACCATTATTGTTAATGGGCTAGCTCTGCCTTAATCATTAACCCATTTCTACTTATCTAAGTATTTCCACGTGGTCGTCTTATCCGGGAGCCGCGCGGCAGGCTTCCTGCTTCTTCCCGGGCTACATCTCGACTCCACCTACTACTTCCTCTTCCTCCTCCTAGTCTCCTAGCCCCACCTATCTAGTTTTCTATTGGCCACAGGGCTTTATTAACAGTATGAGAAACATATATACAGAATCACATCTCCCATCATCTCCTCTTTTCTGTCTAAAGTAAAAGAAGGGGTTTAACCTTAACATAGCAAAATATACCGTACAACAGTTATCAAATAAGAATCACAGTTAACAATATTTAATCCATTAACATTTTGTAAGACTTAAAGAAAATATCATCTATCCTATCTTTGTGAGTCTAAAGTCCTATATGTAACTTATCTTTAATCCTAACTAAGGAAAACTATAATCATAACTATCTGTCTTCAACTCCTTCAAAGACCACAGAAGGATAATATATAAACTCTAGAAATGACAGAGACAATGCATTGCAAGTCAGTCACCCGAAGTTCTTCTGTAATGTTCCATCTTCAGCCCATAGGCCATAGTGTGTGTCCAGACTCCTCAACAAGGCAGGAAACTTTTCTCTGTGTCCTGTAGACTGTCTGGCTGTCTGGCAGCCTCTTCCATGAAGCAGGAATCCTGTAGCAATGTCCATCTTGCATCAGCAGTCACCTTTTTGTGGGTCCTGCATGTCCAGTTTCTACAACATAAAGTCAAACAGTCTAGACAAGAGAAGTACCTTGCTCAAATGGCTATCTTGCCATATTAGAAGCAAACTTTATAACGAGTTTCTTCAATGTCCATCTTCCTTTTTGATGCAGGTGGTGTTACCAGGAGCAGTTGTGCCTCACAGTCAAGAAAAACCCTAAACCATTTTAAATGCCATATTCTGTAGGTCTTTGAAAGGTTTGAAGAATGCCTATCCATCTCAAATACATCTCTATATATCTAGAAATCCTAATTAACTTAACTCCAAGTTTTGACTAACATAAGTAACTCTCTATAATCTGTACTAAATTATACATTACATTTTCCAATGAGCCATAAAAACACAATACCTAAACAAGAGGAGAAATATACATATCACAAAATTGACCTTAAATTGTATCAATAAAAGAAAATCCATTTCAAAGCAAAGTATTCATTTCCATACCATAATTCCCCTTTTCCCGTTAAAATGATTGCTTGTGTCATTAACCATTTATAACCAAGTCCATTTAAATGAAAACAAACATTTATAAACAATATTTGGGAATTTGGGCGTCGTTCTTTCCAAACTACTTCCTGCTGGTAGAGGGTGCTGTCATGGGGTTCCAAAGAAGACGCAGAAATCTTGGCAGTAGTCTGCAAGGCTTTGTCTCAACTGCTTTGAATGTTGGATCACCTGCTGGCTTTGGAGTTGGATTTGGCTTTCCTTCTCTAAATTCAAGCATGTTGTTAAGATTAAATTCACAGTTTCTGCCTTATATCAAGAAGCCAATTGGTGTAAGGCAGAAGAAAACAAAATCGAAGGACTCATTCACTTATTCGCAATTTTCTGTCTGAAATCGTAATTTTCTCATTTACATTTTAATGCTTACTGTTGCCTTGCCCTAATGCATACCGTAAAATTAAAAATTTTACCTTGATATTGATATTTAAATTTCCCACAAGGACTATAACAGTTCTCAACAGCAATCTTTGAACACTCTGGAAAGGAGATGGGGCCCCAATTGGACATTTCTACTTGACTCAACCTGATGCATCTGGACTACAAACTGCACCCTAAACCGGTTTGAGACTGCTTTTCTCGAGACAACTCATGACTAGCTAGCTGTATTGGTGCACCTTCTTATTACAACCTGGCCAAATTTCAATTAGAATTCCAGTCAAGCATTTTCTGCCATACAATGACTACCTACATATGTTACAGCCAGTTCTGTATAGAAATTTGGTTGCTAAAAATTTTTTTCCAACAGGATCCCATAGAGAAATCATCATCCCATTTCAGCAGGAAGTAATCTTAAGATAACAACGGCCCCTTTCCCCACTCTTGGAATTTAGGAATAATATTCATCTTCATAGGGTTGGTTTTAGTTACTTGGGGTTGGGTTTGGAAGGTGATACTTAGACTTGGTTATCTCTTTTAGACAGGAATAGGGTATGGTTGGGAAAGGTATGATTCAGAATGGATATAGGTAGATTAGCCTATTTTCTTGTGAATTATTCAGTAAGAATGAGACATTAGTATTACAGCTTACATTGTTATATATTATTATTTGTGGTAACCTATGTAAAATTAAGTTTATTCCCTTCCTGGAAGAATTGTATCTTATATTTGTTGTATTGTGTGAAATCTTTCCATTTATGATGTTTTATGTACATTATACTTGCCATATTCTATGTATGTATACTATTGCTGGTGTTCAAGACATTTTGTATTTGTTACAATTTGGGATATTTGTCTTGCTGCTCTTTAGAGCTCTACCTCTTGTTTAGACATTTTTACTCTACCTCTACTTTAGGAATTTACATGTGAGATATATATATATACATGTACATAGTTATATTGTTTAGGTATTTATCCTTGCTTTACTCAAGGAAGTTTTATTCAGGCTTGTTAGCCAAGTTCCTGAGTATTACAGATTATCCTCACCCATGTTTCCTTTGCCTATGAGATTAGTCAGACATAGATGCTTAATCTTCAATCACTTCATAGACCTGCAGAACATGGCATTTAAATGTTTTATATATTAGTACTCTGTTGACATGAGACACTGTTGCTCCTGACAGCACCGTGCACTTTCCCGAAAGTATGTTGGACACTGTTGTTGCTCCTTCTGGAGTTCATCCTCGCTTCGGCTAATGGCCTCTTGGGCAAGGAACTGCCTCAGCCTTGACCACTGATTTGGACATGCGGTCCTATATGCTTGCAGGAGACAAACTTAGAAGACTGCTGAACCTTGCCAAGTCAGGGTAAAACAGCCTTTCTACCTCCCTGCTTTTGTTGTGGTCTGTCAAATACTCCTGGCCTTAGTCATATCTGGCTGTACCAACATTGCTGTGAGACCTTGTGTGACTGTCCAGGTAGCTTGCTGTTTCTGTCCTCACTGCGCCTTTTGGAAGTTGCCCATCTGCACTTCCCTTCTACCCTAGTATTGTAATTTTCCTTCTCAGGTCTTGGTGAGGTTGTAGATTAAACTATCTTAGTATTATTCTCTCTTCCTAGTTAGATATTAAGTACTAGACTTAAGTTTTTCAGCTTAGGACAACTCTATTGTAAACTCCCTTATGCCTTCACCTTAGGACTAGGTATGTTTGTGGTTTTGGTCTCGATTTTCCTTTTCTTAGAGCACACTTGTTATTTACTGTTTTGTATATAGTTTTGTATCAAGCTTAAATCTTTTCTTTAGACTAAAAGGGGAATTGTAGTGGGATATTCACCGTGTCTGCTTCTGTGGCACTGACCACACCCATTGAGGGGTGGAGCCAGGGGCGGAGTGACCGATGGAGTTTAGTCTCGGGAGGAGGCGGAGAAAGGCCTTTTCTGGCGGGACACGGAGAGAGGAGCATCCAGTTTTAACTGCTGTGTTCATCTGTCTGTGTTGTGAGTTGTTTCTCCCTTAATAAACATCTATTCGACCTATTTGTTTATCCTGACCCTTATTGAACCGCAATAGACAGATGCTTGTCCTGGACCAGGGCTGTGGCTCTCCCCACAGGTTCAGACGCAAGGTCTGCTTTATTCACAGAGACACCCCACTGTCCCCCAACTGGAGTGTTCCCTAGAGTTCCGGCCTGGAGCATCTGGGGTGCTCCCTGGAGCTCCCGGATCACACGTGCTGCCTGCGATGTCTCAGCACCTCGGTGGGAGTGAAGAGGAAGTCCTCCCGGCACACCTGGCAGTGGTAGGGTCTCTGCAGAGCCGAGGTTTTCTGCGGTGGTGCAGGAGCAGCCTCCTCAGGCGCTGTGGTAGAAAGGGGAGGCTATGGCTCCCATCCCACCCTGGTGCCGCGTTTGGGGCACCCAGCCACGGTCTGGATGGAGTGGTACTGTGGCAGATGTGACAGGCGCACGCTAAGGTAGAGGTGGCTCTGACCGGCCTTCAAGGGTCCTGGGTGGTCCCGGCTAGGGCCAGGGCCTTGAGCCAGACACAGGTGGCAGTGTGTGGTGGACAGGCAATGTGTGGCAAGGACGTCGTTCTTGGCACAGGATCCTGGCACCCCTGCACGTGCGCACGCACACACATGCCCCACCCTGCGCAGACTTGCCTGGATCATCCCTGGGCGCCTCGGGGCAGGTGTTCTGGTGAGCGATGCGCTCCAGGGGTGTGAATGGCATGTGGAGACGGCAGTGTGGGCAGGTCCAGAAGGAGCGGAGGCAGTCACTGTACAGGTCAGTGTCACTCTGCGGTAGGGCCAAGGCGTCAGGACCCAGGCCTCCCTCACACCTCAGGAGTACACACAACCCACCAACCATGTGCACTCACCGTCAGGCAGTTGTAGGTGAGAAAATCAGAGACAGCGTATCCCCCCTTGGTGGGGTGGGGGGACAGGGTGGAGTTTCCAAAGAGGCCGGGCAGACTCGGGGCGGTCGTGATGGTCTGGGGTCCCACATAGAGGTTCTGGGCTTCCAGGCCAGTGAGCCGCCGGAGGCTGTAAGGAACCTCCAGAAGGAGAGGGCAGAGACAGAGATGGGGTGGGCACCCCAGGGCTAGCTGCTAAAAGCCCTCCTCTAGGCCCCAGAGCCCCCCCCCCCAGGCTCTCCTCTGCTCCTTGCGGATGAGACCTCAGCCAGCACTGAGCCACCCCGCCCCTCCTGCAAGGTATCTCAGGCTTGGTCCCCTCTTCCCAACTGCCTAGGCCAGTCCTCACCTCCAGGAAGTCCACCTAGATTCCTCCCCCTGCCTGGACTGCCATGGGGCAGGACCAGAAGCAGCTGTCTGTTCCCACCTACCCACATCTCCCTCTCTGTCCTCATAGGGGACACCTGGGCCCTCATGTGCCACACGTCCTCAGCTCCCACCATGCATGCAGAAGGCGCCCATGTCTAGCAGCACGGCCTCTGGAGTCAAATACGAGCGCCTCCCCTTAGCCACGCGGCCTCGGGTACCACTTAGCGTCTTGGCATCGAAGAGCCTTAAGTGACCCCACTAGGGACGCCCCTTCTTTCTGCAGTACCTTGGCCGCCATGAACTGGAGCAGCTCCCTGCTCAGGGCAGCCACCTCCTGGGGGCTGACCGCTGGAGAGTCCTCTCCGCCCTGCTCCAGCGTCTGCCGCCGCGCCTGGTGGGCCAGCTGTCGGTCCAGGACGCTTTCCCAGTGGGTGCGGAGCCGCAGCGATGTCGCCAGGAGCCGGACGGCACTCTCACTATCTGCGAGCTGCAGCTCCAGCCAACCATCAGCCACCAGGCGGGAGCAGTCACCGTTGGTGTCAATGGACCGGCTGAACAGCAGAAGGGACTGAAGGAGACAAGAGCCAGGGCGCACGGAGCAGCTCAGGATGCCATGTCAGAGTGCCCACCTGGCTGTGTTCCTGCCATCCGTCTGCTTCTTCATTCAACGCCCCGACCCGTCCACTCCGTATCTGCCTATCTCCCACTTGTCCATCATTGTACCCAATGTCCCTCCCCACTAATCTGTCCTGTCTACCTACCCGCCCACCTGTCCACCCATCCACATATCCACCCATGTCCTGTGTGCTACCTATCCCCACCTTCCTGGTCTCCCACCCACCTGCCCATCCTGCACTATAACCACCCAACAACCCTGCAGGCCTCCTCTGGTGCTGGAGACACAGTGAACAGTGCAAGCCAGCCCCACTGGCCGCCAACGTTCAACTTGGAGGGATAAATACAAAACTAAAGGGCAGAATGTCCAGTCAAGGAATCTTAGGGGCCACAGCAGGGGTGGATGTGATCAACAGAAAAAACTGGTGACACATGCTTTAATCCTAGTGCTTGGAAGGCTGAGACAGGAAGATAGAAACTAGAAAGACCCCAGACACAGGCATGTGGGCCTCTGACACCAGGGCAGGGCCAGAACCACCCGTGACGTGTTGTTCAATGGTGATGTTTTGGGGCAATCCCACAGGAAGGACAGGGCTGGTCATGGGTGGGCAGGCGGGAGGCTGGTGACAGCACCACAGGGCTCAGCAGGTGATGCCCATTTGAGATTCTGCATCCCAAACAAGCAGTAAAGAGGCATCACCCCAAATGACAAACGTGTCATTCCCACGATCGAGCCGGCCACCGTACCATCCCTTTCTCCACAGTGCACAGGAGCCTTGGCTGCACGGTCTCCCACTGTACATGAGCCCCAGCTGGCTGGCACAGATGCCGGGCCCCTCTGCAGTGGTGGCTGGCAGCCATGGCTGTAGGGAAAGGCCTCAGTGGAGGTCAAGGGTCACAGCTTCCTGAAGCCCCTGCACAGTTTCTTTCCTGTCTCTGGGGACAAAACCAGAGGGGGACATCTAACTGACTGGGGGAGCTGTTGGGGTAGCACGTGACTCTACACCTGTGGTGGCTACTCCCCCGTGTGTGGCCCGGGCGGTGGCATGACCTCAGCTGCCTCTGTGTAGAGTTAAGGCCTAGGCCATGGAGACGGCAGCGGGCAGGACTGGCACTTCCCTCCTGGACCAGGGTCCCCTTCCCACAGCCACTGTGTCAAAGCTGCACACACCTGCCTCGAGGCCTTGGCACATGCTGGTCCTCTTGCTAAAGATAATCCCCTCTGGACTGCGGCCAGTCAGCACATCTCATCAGCCCCTACCGTACCAGCTGGCGCCCCCACCTCCCATCACTTCTCCCCACCCCTGCTTTTCCTGGTGACTTTTAAAAAAAAAAGCTACAATCTCAAATATCCCAGGCTGGCTTCAAACTCACGAGCCTCCTACTGGGGTTACCGGCATTCGCCTGTAGACGCGGCCTAGGCGTCCCTGACTGCGAGCCCAGGAGGGCAGGAGAGGGCCCGGCCCCTCAGTGTGCCACCGGGTGCTTGGGACAGCACTCAGCACCAGCGGGCACTCAACCAGTGACCGCGGCAAAGAGCCACAAGTAAGGGCCACCCACAGCCGCAGACCATGCCAGCAGGCAGCGTGGGCAGCGGGCAGCTCTGCAGGCAGCCGCCCACCCTGAGCTGGGGCAGAGGCCTACCTGGAGGGCCGGGATGCGGACGCAGTTCACCAGGTACGGCTTGTTGGTCTCCAGCAGGGAGACGAAGGCCAACAGCTGGTGCCTGCAGCTCATTTGGCCCTGGGCATCTGCAAGGTGAAAGCAGCCAGCTCAGGACCACCCGGCTCCCCGGCTGCACACCCATGACCACCCATCCATCCCTCAGGGCCTGAGCGATGGCACACAGCACACACAGAGCACGCCCACCACAGGTTAGGACGGCGTCAGCTAATTGTACACACTCTGCCACAGCCTATGAGCTCTGGACTGCCTGGCACGAAGGAACGGCTGTCCACCCTGGCAGGGTCATCAGCACTGTCCTGACACAAACAGTCCCTGTTATTAAGTGACCTGAAGTCTGGCATGTGCTTTAAAGTGCTCCAGCAAGGGCTGGTGCGACGTGGCTCAGCTGGTAAAGGGGCTTGCTGCCAAGCCTGACACCCTGAGTTCAATTCCCAGGACCCACATGGTAGGAGACAACTGACGCCCACAAACTGACCTCCACATGCATGTGGTGACATCTGTGTCCCAAAACACACACCAAGTAAACAGACGTGAAATTGTTATTTGTAAAATAAATACAATGCAGCGGGGCGGTGGTGGCGCACGCCTTTAGTCCCAGCACTCAGGAGGCAGAGGCAGGAGGATCTCTGTGAGTTCAAGGCCAGCTTGGTCTACAGAGCAAGTTCCAAGACTGGCTCCAAAGCTACAGAGAAACCCTGTGTCAAAAAACCAAAGTTAGATAAATAAATAAATAAAGTGTCCCAGGAGAGTGAACAGGGTACTCGGGTAGGAAGGTGGCAAGGGAGGGGTGACAGATGGTGGCAGTTGTTCAGGCTGCTCAAGGGCACCCAGGGCTCATTGCTACCTTATGTCATTGGAAATTTTCAAGGTGGGAAAAAGGGAGAGAAAAGGAGAAGCTAAGGACGTAGCTGGGCAGGGCACTTGTCTTGCTTATGTGAGCTCAATATCAAGTTCTATAAAAACAAAGTGGAAGGCAGGAAGAAAATGGAACCGGCAGAGGGGCCATTACCTGTCACGGAGGTCAGCAAAGCCGATCCTACCCGACCCAGCCCCTCCTAAGCCTTGTCTTAGTCAGTGACCACCTCACTTCCCTCACACCCAAGGAGGGTGACCTGGCTCCTGAGCTTGCAGCCAGGCTGCAGGGGACACAGCGGCAGCCTGGGGCTGGGCCCTGTGGCTATGCCTGCATGCCTGTACAAAAGCCGAGAAGGATCCCCTGTCCCGCGCTACTGTCTCGCCAGCAAGAACAACGCGGCACACTCAGGATCCTTCTGCAGTAAAGCTTTAATGCTCTTGAGAGGGAGAGCATAAGCTTACAGGAAAGAGAGACCCCCAAACACACAAAACCTATCCCTTATATAGGCTAGCAGCCTCTGCCTTGGACGTGTCACCCCCTGACTAGCTGCTGCTCATCGGCCCATATGACGCCACGGGAGAGGCAGGGACCCAGGGTTTGACAGTTACCCAGCCTATGCGCATCTCTCCTGTCTACCAACGGTTTTGACAGTTACCCAGCGCATGCGCATCTCTCCTGTCTACCAATGGTTTTGACAGTTACCCAGCGCATGCGCATCTCTCCTGTCTACCAACGGTTTTGACAGTTACCCAGCGGTACTTGTAACGGCTCCCTACAATCCCCCTCAGCCCAAGCTGGGGCTCTCTCAGGCTGCTCAGCACAGAGCCTGCTGCGGCGACCCCCACCCCCCCCACCTCCCCCACCCCCACCCCAGCAGCAGCCCAGAAGCTCAGCACTGCGTGCTGCACACAGCTACCTGGCAAGGCTTCTCCTGAAGCTCCCTCCCACGGCACAGGTCGGGGTATGAAAAGGAGCCCTGGGAAGAACCCAAGTGAGGGACCTGAGCTTGCGAAGCCACCATCCACCATGTGCCACCAGCGTCACTGTACCTTGGCTCCCTTCACGGCCCGAGGCCTCCTGCCCCTGTGTGTGCAGTACCTCAGGGCTGTTGGCGAAGACACAAGTGGGGTGCAGCACGATGCCCTGCTTGGCCCGGGTGTGGAAAATCTGCAGAGGTCAAAACAAGCACTGGCACAGAGGCCGAGGGCCCTTGTGTCACACAAAGCTCCCAGAACACAGCAGCTACGCAGGAAACACGTTGAGTGACAGATGGAGACAGGAGGGAGAAGGAACTCCACCTGGTCTGAGTCCTTGCGGCCACTGTTGAATGCGTCGGGCACAGCCAGCTGTGGGTAGAGGCCCCGCCCCAGCACCAGCTTGAGCAGGGCCAGCTGGTCTCGGCTCAGGTCCTGGGCTGAGCTGGCTGCTGCCTGCAGCTGCTGCAGGTTGTGCCGGAGCTTGAACTTTACGTCCTGTAGAGACAAGGATTGGTGGTGGCCCGGCGGTGACTCTAGGGCTGGACATGCACAGTCTGGAAGGTGCTGCGCTAGGATGCACGGGTTGGGAGGGGCTATGGAAATCACTGGGGGAGAGCAAGGCAGCTCTTCAATCCCTTGGAGGTGGCTGTTTCTCCTGTGTTACACACCCCTTTGTGTCCCCGACCCAGTACCTGGCTGTCTCACCTGGATGTCAACGCTGTCAGCCTGCTGGGAGGCAGAGCCCTCGTGGTCCTCATCACTGGAGCAGCCATCCTCCTGCAGCCGCAGCACCTTGCGCCTGCGCCCCCCACCCTCCTCGTGCTGCCGCTTCAGCTGCTGCAGGGCCCGGCGCTCTCGGCGTTGCTGCAGCCGGCTGTAGCTGTCCGCTGGGGCCACTACCTGGGCTCCACTCAGCAGGCCATGGCCCTGCAGCAGCTCCTGTGGACGGGAAGGGCACAGGTGAGTGGGCACAGTTAGTGGGCTCTGGGCTGACACAGGCTCATAGTCAGTGTTCTCCTCGGTGCAAAAAGAGGGTGCCCCAGTTCCGCTGGCAGGGCCAGGTGAGTCAGCCCTTTGCCCCAGTCTTGAATTCTGTGCCCTGGGAAGAGCTGTCACTGGTTATCCCAGGAACGCTGGTCGGGCACAGGTGGCTCAGGAGAGGGTCATGGCAGCTGCTCCCAGAGCTGCCTGCAGGCTCACTTGGAGGCTACAGTAGGCCACAGATCCTCTGACTCCAGAAATTCCTCTCACCGCTGGGCTGTGCTTGGGAACCTATCAGGAATGCCATATCTCGAGCCAGACATGGCCATGCACACCTGTAATCCCAGCACTCAAGAGGCTGAGGCAGGAGGATCAGGGGTTCAAGGTCAGCCAGGGATATATAACAAGGCCCTATGAAGAACAGAGGGATTGGGAGTTTCTGCTCAGTGGTAGAGTGCTGACCGAGCATGAGCGAGAGCCTGGGTTCAAGACTCAACACCACAAAAATAACACACAAAAAAGTGGTGGCGCACGCCTTTAACTCCAGTTCTTGGGAGGCAGAGGCTGGCGGAGCTCTGTGAGTTCGAGGCCAGCCTAGTGTACAGAGCTAGTCCTAGGACAGCCAAGGCTGTTATACAGTGAAATCCTGTCTCAAAAAAATAAAAGAAAAAGCCAAATACCACCAAACTGGACCTTCCAGTGGGAGTCAGTGGTGGGAACCCAGGTGGGAAGACCTGAGCCCGCCACGGCCACCACCACCCTGGCCACACTTTCGTCAATAGTCCTCAAAGGATGCATTCCCCACTGTGTCTGAGAACACAGATGTTGTATGTGTGTACAGACAATGCTTCCATGCCCTGATGCACATTACACTGGCCTCTCAGTGCCTGGGGTAACAGGGGTGAAATCACAGCTCCAAATGCTGCAGACATGGGGAGGGAAAACTGGGCCCACCATGGCCCATTGTCTCTGAGCTTCCTGTAATCGAGGGAGAGACAGAAGCCACAGAACCATGGGGTTCAAGTTCACAGTGGTGAGCACATCATCTGTCCTCACTCATCTCCGGTGACCACAATGGCACGCGGTCCACACAGCCACCCACATGCCTGTCGGGCAGCCATCTGGTGAGCTATGTGTATTTGCTCACTGGGATGCCACAATCAGAACGTGCAGAGCCAGGTACACTGCAGTCTGGGCTCCAGACTGGCTGTCCTGTCACATCACACAGGCACCCAGCACTTAGTCTAAGCTGAAGGCCAAGAGTGGGCTTCACCATCAGGATGCCAGCAGCCCAGGGGCCCAAACACCTTCCCAAAGAACACTCTTCCAAGTCCACGTCCCCTTTGCCCCGAGAGCCCCAGTCCTGCTGTCTACCTGGACAGTGATGTGGGCGGCCCTGGCCGCCGAGAAGGGTCTGGTCCTCACCTTGAACTGGCGCCGCAGGTTGGCCATCTCGTACAGCCGGTGCTCCTCCACACCCCGCCGGCGGCACCATCTTCGAGAGTTCCCGCTCCGCTCAGACTTCACCTGGTTGAGGGGCAGACACCTCAGGGTCAGGGCCCAGCCAGCTGGAGGAGGGAGTCAGTGCAACGCGTGCGGGCAGGGTGGACATCTCACTACAATTCCCCTCTTAGTCTAGGGGGAGATTTAGGCTTGATATAAAACTATATACAAAGATAGCAAATATCAAGTACGCTCTAGAAGGAAATGTAACAACACACACACTTAAGACCTACCGCCAGTGAGGCCACAAGAGCAAATGGCAGGAACTACAGAGGGCAGGTTGGGGGCTGCTCTCAGGAACCTGGTAGCCCCCTCCCAGGACTCAGCCTCAGTGCTGCACTCCCCCCACACACACACACACAGGAGCACCCACCCAGACAGCACACTGGGTTAGGCGCCTTGAGCCTCGACTCTGATCTGCCACGGATGAGGGTGCAGGAATGGCGGACAGAGTATACGATATCCCCCAAGTTGGCTGGCTTTCCTCCAGACAGCACTGGCTGTCTCTGGGCCCCAGGACATGAAAGGCAGGGACAAGGGATCCCTTAGGTGGATTCAGGGCTTGGACACATGAGACACTACAGCTGTGAGAACCCCAGTTGAGTAGAATGACCGAGGCGCCCAGCCCACCCAGCCCAACCTCACCTGCACCCAGGCATTGAAGACATTGAAGAGTGTGAAGGGGTCACCCTGGTCACTTTCCAGGGGCCTCCGGGCTGTGGCGCTGTCCGGGTTGCTCTGTGCACTGCGGGTGAATGGTGACTGGACGCTGAGGGCGGCAGCAATGGTCAGCACAGGCTCTGCCAGGCTGAACATGGAACCCAGGATCAGCATCTTCCCTGTAGGCGGCAAGGGCAGTTAAGCCTCCTAGGCCCTGGAAAAGCAACCTTTCTGTTCTGGGGGATTGCTGGGGGGAGGGGCTGATCACACCCTTGCTTACAAAGAGCCTCAGGAACCAGATGGGCAGATCCAAACCCACAAGTCAGGATTTGTGATAGCGTAATCTTGGGTAAGAGCCTCCGTTTCCCCATCTCCCTGCCGGAGGTGACCAGAGTTCCTACCTCCTTAGGACCGGGGCCCTGGTTAGTGCTGGCCGTCACCTTGAGCTGCCTGTGTATCCGCAATGGCTCCAACCAGCCCTGCCTCGCTTGGTCTCCTTACTCCCCATGGCCACAGCTCTCCTCCCTGATGGAGACCTGCGCTGCCTGCCCCTGGACTGTCCTGGTGATGACTGTGGCTACAGCAGAATAAAGCTGGCTGCAGCCTTCATTTAGTTCAAGGACAAGGAGGAAGAGGAAGGCCGGAGTAGAGGAAAAAGGGGAGTTGAAAGGAAGGACAAGGGAGCAGGGAAGGCCTTGGGGGAGAGAAAGGCACAGAACTCGATGCAGTAGATGCACTATAGAAACCCATGTCCTCGTGCTGCACAGGCTCCAAGGCTACACAGAGAAACCCTGTCTCAAGAACAAAACACAAGAAATGGTGTAGCTGGAAGCCAAGCTCCATGGCTCCCCTGATGGCGCCTGATCCACGCCCTGGGGCACATGTCGGCTCCCCAGCTGAGCCTGCCTCCCCACCTATGCTGAGGAGGCTCAGAGGAAACAGGGTGGCGGGAGCCTGAAGCTCTGATTCCTTTACTCCTAGACAGACAAAACTAGCCACCGGGTTAGACCCTGGAGGCCTCCGAGACCACAGCACCAGCCTCTCAGGGCCACTCTGCTGAGTACGTAAAAGATCGCCTTGACCACAGATCTGGGCAGTGCTGTGTCGGTGGCCTTGCTGAGGTGGCAAAATATGGGCTGTGGTGGAAACAGAGCCTGGTGAGTCAGGAGAGCTGAGGTGCAGGAATGACTCAGAATGAGCAAGAGGAAGAGACAGCCCGCTTGACACATCCGGTGACAAGACAGGGCCACCAGGGCAGAGCAGGGCTAGACTGTGCAGACAAAAGGGTGGATCTGAGCTATGGAAAGGACCTGTGTCTCAGAGCCGTGGCCCCCCTGCCCGACCCGCCTCAGGATGACGGTGGAGAAAGCACATCACGTTAGCACCTGCAGTGGGAGACTGCCCTAAGACAGCATGTCCAAGCACTGTGCACTGGTCAGACAGAGTTCTTGGGTGGAGACAGACTCCATCCATCTGCTCCAAGCCACTGAAGACCTCAACAGTGTGGAGCAGGAGGTGACGAGGGCTCCGATGGGCCAGACCTAGCCCCTCTTACTCACCCGGCTGATCTCTTCATTTTCTGCTCACTTAAACACTCCAGTCCTTCACCCAAAGCTCCCACTGACCCCAGGCCAGACACAGCGCTGTCCGTGCCTGACATCAGGTGTCTGCTCGAGTGCCAGTGTGTCCCCAGGAGTAGCCCGCCCACCTCCCGTGCATGATGTGTGAGCTCCGTGACAGTAGCATCCTTGTCCCAGGGGCCTCTAAAACACTCCTGGCTCATGGCATTTAACGCTGTGGCAAACAGTGTTGCAGGGACACCCCAGCCGCTGAAGCCAGACAGCAACTTACTGTGTCATACCGGCCGGGGGGCATGCAGTGGAGCGGGGGCATGCAGTGGAGCGGGGGCATGCAGTGGAGCGGGGGCATGCAGTGGAGCGGGGGCATGCAGTGGAGCGGGGGCATGCAGTGGAGCGGGGGCATGCAGTGGAGCGGGGGCATGCAGTGGAGCGGGGGCATGCAGTGGAGCGGGGGCATGCAGTGGAGCGGGGGCATGCAGTGGAGCGGGGGCATGCAGTGGAGCGGGGGCATGCAGTGGAGCGGGGGCATGCAGTGGAGCGGGGGCATGCAGTGGAGCGGGGGCATGCAGTGGAGCGGGGGCATGCAGTGGAGCGGGGGGCATGCAGTGGAGCGGGGGCATGCAGTGGAGCGGGGGCATGCAGTGGAGCGGGGGCATGCAGTGGAGCGGGGGCATGCAGTGGAGCGGGGGCATGCAGTGGAGCGGGGGCATGCAGTGGAGCGGTATGCAACACCGCAGTGTTGGGCTTTATTCATTTTTTGGTTTCTCTGCTGCATTGGTTTCTCTGCTGCATACATTTCGACTGAGTGACTTAAACTAAACTACTAGGCAGGGATGGCTGGATGCGGAGGGAGGGAAGGGAGTGGTCAGTGCCTGCCGGTGCATGCATACTTGGACTCCCGGCCGCCCTAGTGGCTGCTTCCTACTTCCCTTTTCTTAGCCTACTGAGGCCCTCTCCTCCCTGCGCCTCGTCTGCCCTCTTCCCCTGCCAGCCACACAGCCTTCCTTGATCACACTGGAAGGTTCCTACCACAAGGCCTCTCTGCACTGGCTGCTCCCTCGGCCTGGCATGCCTTCTGCCACACCTGTCCAGTATGGCAGTCACTAACCACAGGTGGCTACTAAGCACTTGAGATGTGGCTGACCCAAACACATATGTGGAATAGGACACGGACACTGGGCTTCCAAGACTTGCATGCAGAAAGAACATAAATACTGTGATAATTGTATACCAATTACATGTTGCAAGCATGTTCTGGGTGTGTTTGTTTAAGCAAATGAATTATGGAAACTGGGTTCTCCTGTCTGCCTTTGCTGAGTCTGAAGTTACACACGCTACTTCCGGCTTACGCTGGGAACGCACTGCCTATCCCATCCACACTCCACGCTGCTCATACCCGCAGCGCCATGCCTGCGTACAGCGCTCGGCTTCCTTGAGCGACAGTGAGGCCTGACCATCCCAACACCTCCTCCTGTCCGTCTCCTGCCTATGTCACACCTGTGCCATCAGCCCACTTCCCCGCTGCACCCCAGCCCCAGGCCCTGGACCCTCAGGAATGAACTGCTTATGAGAGTGAAGGTCCTGGGAAGGCCTGGACTTGCCCCTGGGTTGCTCAGAACGAGCAGGTCAGCGAACTCTGCAGAGGGGTGGGGGGATCCTTACCAATCACCACGTCTACCGGCAGCTGGGCCAGCAGAGACCCGATGGGGGTGAGGGCCTCTGAGCTGTCCAGGGCCCCCTGGTCTCGGAGATACAGGATAGCAGTTCCCAGGCTGGCAGGGGGCGGGGGCTCGATGAAGGGGAAGGTCCGGGGGTCTCCTACACTCATACTCTTCATCTGAAATGAGAAGCAGATACCCTTAGGGGACACGGGAGCCACTGTGGCACACGGACTCCCAAGTGTCTCACGTTGAGGTCTGTCTACCTCACAAAGCAAACCTACACTGGAGGATCTGCAGTCCCTCGGCCTGCTACAGCAAGTGACCTCTGCTGAGCATGTGACTGCTCTGCGCCAATCTGAACATGTCCCTGGGACAGGGCTCACACACTGTAGCTGGAGCACTCTTAACCCGGTCTAGGTGGGGAAGCTGGGTAGACAGATGCCTAGAGGTATAGGTTGATGCACCACCTGGCCCTGCCCACCACAGCAGAAAGTTCCTGGGATTGCTCCTCGGCTGGCCTCTGAGGGGACAGTGACACACCTGTGGCAGTGTGGGAGAATGAAACAAAACTCCTCACCACTAGGTTCGTCCTGGCATACAAACCAAGTTCCTCTCTGGAGAGTAGACGAAAGGAGGTTCCACAAGAGAGTTCAGGCAGCCTGCCGGGATCATCTGGGATGGAGATTCTGCCCATCCATCCACCTGCCACCCCACCTTCTACCCTGTTCCCCGATGTTGTCGGAAAGAACGTCTGGTGAGTAAAACATGGCAGTGTCACCCCATTACTCAAGAGGCTGAGGCAGGTCGAGTGAGATCCTGCCTTAACACACACACACACACACACACACACACACACACACACACACACACACACTGAAAAATTAAGAATAATTTTCTTAATAAGTCACCAAAAGTGAAGAGTGTGGCTGTTTGCTTTAGATTTCCCACACTGCCCAAGCCAGTGCTTTTGGGTTTGTATGTTGACTTCCAGATAGGGTTTCTTTGTACTGCCCAGGCTGGCCTCAAGTTCTACATCCTCCTAATTCAGCCTCCTGGGTGCTGGGATTCTGGGCATGTACCCTCACCCCAGTGCTGGCAGGCGAACAAGTTACCAATGGGTCAAGGGATCTGAGTCATGTCACAATCAAAATCCCTTTAAACCTGAGTCGGGAGACGCCAGAGTGTGCACCTGTAGGAAGGGCCTGTGCCACTCGCCACGCATGGCGACATGGGAATCACGGCACACGTGTGCTGCTGCCTCACTTGCTTTCTCTCCCTCCCCTTCAATCTTTGGCAGTGGACTCAGCCTCACGTGGGCTAGACCGTGTTCTACGTCTGAGCTCGCCTGCCAGCTCTCTACACTTTTCACTTTGCAACAGGAACTTACGTCTCAGATCATTGTGCCTTGGACTCACTGTGTAGCCTAAGATGAACAGAGTGTGGGGTGACAGGTGCGGGGCCATGCTGGGTATGGGACAAAGGACTCTACTCATGCCAGGCAGGCCTGAGCTGCAGCCTCAGTCCTGTTGCAACCCTGCACCCTCCTGCTCAGCATTTCACTGTGTAGCCCTGGCTGCCCTGGAACTCGCTCTGTAGACCAGGCTGGCCTCAGACTCACAGAGATCCTCCTGCCTCTGCCTCCTGAGTGCTGGGATTAAAGGCGTGCGCCGCCACCGCCCAGCCCAGTGCTGGGTTCTGTATCAGGGCCACGCGCCTGGCTGTCTTAATCCCAGACTCCTCTCCCGTCAAAGGCCCCATAAAGAGGAGTAGTGGCCTGTCATCCCAGCACTCAGAGGCAAGGACAAGAGTACGCAGAGACCCACCGAGAGAGAGAGAGTAAGAGAGCACCGTTAGCCATCCCATGAGGGTCCCCGTCACAGCAACTAGACCAAAGCTACCCTTCGAGACAAAGGTCATGATTTAAGTGTCTCAAAGAATCTGGTGTCAGAAGACACTTTGCACTGAGCCCTGTTTCCAGCCACAGCCCTGTCTGTGCCCTTGGATCTGAGGAACAATTCTCCAGCCTGAGTGTGGCCTCCCAGAGTGTGGCCTAGGTCAAAACCCCTCCGGACTCCTCCCAGCAGCCAAGGTCAGGAGGCCTCACCTGAAGCACCAGTGCGTCCAGGGCCACCCTGCGGATTTCCGGGACTGGGTATGGGGCGAAGGCATCGTAGTCAGACTCAGCATAGAGGCGGTAGCAAACTCCGGGGCCCGTG
Organism: Cricetiscus sungorus; assembly: GCA_030556225.1. Taxonomy (NCBI): domain Eukaryota; kingdom Metazoa; phylum Chordata; class Mammalia; order Rodentia; family Cricetidae; genus Cricetiscus; species Cricetiscus sungorus. Next base: position 3,703,658 of record JANBXA010000305.1, on the reverse strand, counting down.
CGGCCCGCTCGGCCCTTGCGCTGTTCAGCGCTGGCCTGGCTGATCCAGAATTCCTGTAGCCGCTGCAGTTTGGCCTGCGGGTCATAGCTCATCTCCTTCACCTTCCCTGGGTGAAGAGGGAGTAGCAGTGGGTGCTGAGGAGGCACTGATGTGCGCGGCATCAGCAAGAAAGGTTAGACAGCTCAACCCCACACTGCACACTCCTGAGAGAGGGACTGCGGTTCACTGGGGGACACTGGGGACGCTGAGGCGCTGCCTGGCTCCACAGCGGCCTGGGGCCCGGGGCCACACCTGTGCCTCCCTGGCCATGGCTGCTTCCCTCAGGCCTCTAGGCCTGCCCAGCACTCTCTTCACTTTCGCCTTCACTTCCTCATTTGGGCCAGCGGTGGACAGACTGCGCCTGGTGTACACGGTCCCCGCCTTTCAGAGACGGTGGGACTGTTGGGAGCACCGCCTTTCAGAGACGGTGGGACTGTTGGGAGCACTTCCGGTCACCCCGATGCGAGTGGAAAGGAAGTAGGGTCCTCACCAGACCCTGGACAGGAGCCATGAGCCAGGGTCTGCTGCGCCCACAGAAGGCTGGCTAACACACACGCCCCTTTTTACCTTTTCCCCCTGATCTTTGCTCAGGGGAAAGGTCGGTCATCCCACCTTGGATGGCCGGTCATCCCATACTAAGTAAGCAAGCACCTTCTGTGTGCAGCCACAAGCACAGTCACGGGCTCTGGGGAGGCAGGCACACGCAAGCAAGGGCCCTGCTCTCCCAGGCCAAGCGCACTGCCACGCAGCCACTTCTGCCTCAGACCAAGAGCTTACTCGTCTAAGCTGATGACATTTAACACTGTCTTCGTGGTACGTGTATTAAGGGATGTTTTGCCTGCCACGCCACCACCCACTGCTAAGGCCCCTGGGCATTCGCAATGTACCAGGTGCCCACACGCCCAAGGACACCAACTCACTCTTTCTTGCAACCTGAGGATGGTGCTGTTACTATTTCCATCTTACAAAAGTGCCAACGACAAGACCCCACTGGCCAGCTCTGATGTATCTTAGCAACCATGCTAGGCTGACGTTCCAGCGAATGTTCCAGTTGGGAACACATAAAATCACAGATTCACAATATAATTCTGCCCCCCCACACACACACACAACAGTGGAAGAAGGGGCTGACCATTAGGTGTAAACACTAGCGCAAGCCACGAAACAAGAGCAGAGAGAGAGATGTCGCAACAGACACAGCAGTCAAGTGCGAAGGCCCCGGGCAGACAGATGTAAGCTTCGACTGTCTGGATGACACTGGGGTGTTGCCTGGGCTCCACAGTTCAGCTCCTCCTCTGCCCTGCAGTGGTCTGGGGCCCTGTGGCCACACCTGTGCCTCTCTCGCCATGCCTACGTTTCTCCTGGGTCCTCATGGTGGTCATGGGCACTGAGGGCCATCCTTACCAGAATCAACTACAAAGCGGATCCCATCGATGGTGACAGAGGTCTCAGCAATGTTGGTGGACAGGATGCACTTCCGTACTCCAGCTGGAGCCACATCGAACACCTGGGGCCAGGGAGGAGGTCACATGATGGATGAACTCAGCCCTGACAGACCTGCTTGCTCAGTGGCCTCCTGGGTATCCAGGAATACTTCACACCCACGGCCTGAGGCAGCCTCAGCACCCTCCCTGGCGCCCACCTCACTCCGTACATCGCCTGAGCCATCCTAGGCTCCCTCCCTCAGCTCCTCAGCCCTTGAGCATCTTAAACATACCTTCAACTCCTTCGCCATCCCCAAGCCCTGGTCCTTTCCCCTAGTCCAGGCCGCTAGTCTCTACCCTCAGCCCACAGAGCCGCTCTCTGGCCTCCAGGTTCCAGTCAAACCCACTCTAACCCACAGACCGCCCCCATGTCCCCACACTGTTCAGCCTGGCTCCCCAGTGTACTTGCGACAAAGTCTGGGCATCACACCTGAGTTTTCAGGGGCCCTGTGGGCCAGCCCCACCCACCTGTCAGCCCCATCTGTCGTGACTTTTTCAGGCTGTCGCCAAGGCCACTTTTGTAGGAGTCCTTCTCTTGGCTAGGCACAATGGCTAAGAGCAACAGCCATGATCACATCCAGCCTGCCATATGTCTTTGTGAGTATAATTTTCCTGGAACTCAGTGAGGGAGCCTATGGCCTAGCCACCTGAAAGCAGAACCCTCTGGCCTTTCGCAGAAAATGTGCCGACTCCTAGTTAAGATCCCCAGAGCCCAATCTCCTGGATTTAAGGGTGCTTGGCCATGTGATGGCTGTAACCCCACACAAGCCCACTGCCCTGGGGTTGGGGATACAGCCCGTGCTGTGCATAGGCACACCTGGTGCCTGGCCTACAGACTCCAGCCAGCCCTGCCTGGGAGGCTACGGGCAGTACCTTGTCTTGGTCAGCCACAGAGAGGGCACTGTGTAGCGGCAGCACCACCCAGCGCTGGGTGAGGCTGGCGTAGGCCTGGGCAGCATCCAGCACCGTGCTGATCTCCGCCATGCCACTGAGGAAGACCAGGAGGTCCCCCCGCTCCTCAGGGGGATACTTATTGTCGATGGCCTCCAGCACTCTCAGGAAAGGCCGTGGGTCCAGCTTCTCTGACTTGGACGCTGTCTGTTCCGCCTCCTGCGGCTGGTACACTACCTGTGAGAGAGAGTCAGGGCAGGAACATGTTGTCACTCTACAGCAGCAATGTGACAGGGACCGTGGGCTCACAGGGGCACTCAGCACAGCTGGGTGGCAGGTGGCACGCTCAAGGTGGGTAACTTTTGGAGATGGTGAGATCAAAGAGCAGTGAGGTAACGAACGAGAAGGCTTCCAGGTAATGGCGGTGCTGCAGGTTTTAAAATCTACGTGCTGGCGGCAAGTGTGCATTAACATACGCTCTTACAGAAGCGTACCCTGAACAAGCGAAAAGTTGAGCTGTGAGGAACCCACCCAGGAGGATGTTGGGAAGCATCTTCGTGGGCATGTAAATGACAGACTCCCAACAACAATGAAGGCCTGCCCGAGAGCGCTGACTACTCAGCCTTCTACACAGCGGCAACATCGGGGCTGTGTCAACAGAACGCATCTGACACGCCCACAGAAGGAGGGGTACAACTAGAGGTCCTAAGACGACAGTCCCTGCCCTGCAAGAGGGTAGGGCCGTGAGAGAGGAGCCTGAGTCCTGAAGGACCACATGGGGCAGTGCAGCCTTCCACCAGGAAGGGCGGGCTTTCCTTTCCTACAGGAAGAAGATGCTTTCCCCATAGTGGACCCTGGCGGGTAGTAATGTTCAGGGACCAGACGCTTTAAAGGGAGAGGCTGTAGTATGCAGAGATGGGGAAGGGGAGTAGGAGCAGAGATGGGAAGGCCGGGGCTCACCGTGATGGGGAAGAGCCTCCCAGGCACCTGCACCACAGGGGCATGGCTGAAGTAGCTCGAGAAGAGAGAGATGTTGATGGTGGCCGACATGAGGATGACCTTGAGGTCAGGCCGCCTGGGCAGCAGGCGGTGCAGGACGCCCAGCAGGAAGTCATTGTGCAGGTGTCGCTCATGGACCTCATCCACGATCAGGACCTGGTACTGGGGTAGGGTGGGCTCGCGCTGGATCTGGCGCAGGAGCAGCCCCACCGTCAGAAACACAATCTTGGTGGCCGCCGAGCGTGTGCTCTCAAAGCGGATCTGGTAGCCAACCTGGGGTGGGCGGGAGGAGAGTATGAGGTCAGGGGAGGGCGCAAGGGAGAGCCCTGGCACCAGAGATTCTCCCTGTGCGACATGGGGTCTGAGGCAAAGCCATGTCTGTGCCAGACCCGAGGCTGCTTACTTAGGCACACAAGGCCACCCTAAGGGCCGGATTTCCTCCCCTGGAAGGAAGGGCAAGCCTAATGTGGTGTGCTCTACAGTGTCTGATGCGGCTCCTGACCGCCAGGGTAACGGAGAGTTACAGGCAGCCCAATGACAGAGCAACTGTTTAGCATGGAATGAGACCCTGGCTCAATACCCAGTACTCCCCCAGAATCAGAATTTTCTACCGGCTGCTAGCAAATAAGATGGATGAGTATCATGGATGCTTACATCTATCTGCCCAGCTGTTAAGGTGCTACACTGGATAACCCTAGCACTGCTGTCGTTTGGACCCTGAACAGGCTGGGAAGCAGGTAAGAGTCCTAGAATCATCTGAGTCTGTGCCTAAGTGATAACTTTAACGCGTACCGCCATGAGGACTATCAGCTCGTTCTGGTGTGTCGCTCACCTGGGAGCCATACTGACTGAGGCTCTCGAAGCCAACCCGCTTGGCCAGGGAGATGCAGGCGATCCTCCGGGGCTGAGTGCATGCCACATGACTGAAGCCAGCAGCCAGTAAATACTGGGGGACCTGAGTAGATTTGCCGCAGCCTGTGTCACCGGCCACCACCACCACCTGGTGTTCCTTGAGTGTCTGCAGGATGCGGTTCTCGTACTGGGCGATGGGAAGTGCTGCCCGCTCCCGCTGCAGTTTGGCGAGCCGCCCAAAGGCCTGCTTCTGCTCAAAGTCCAGGAAGTGAAGCAGCGCCCGACGGAACTCGGACACTCTCTCGCGGGGCAGACCCCTGGCAGGGCCCTGGCAACTCCGAGTGTCAGGGCCGAGGATGGAGAGGTTGATGCGGTAGCGTGGGTCGTAAGTGCGAGGTAGATCAGCCAGAGCGGGGACGCCATGCTTGGCATGGCCCGGGTCTTTCTCCTCCTTCCTCGAGGCCTTGAGGTGCTGGAATCTCTGCAGGCGTTCAAAGAATGCCCAGAACTTCTGGCATTCCTCAGAACCGCGACGAATGTAATCCTCATCACGGAAAAATACGTCTTCCAGGAGGCGACGAGTCTCGGGACAATCCCAGGACCATTTCTCCGCGGCCTCTTCTTCCCTGGGAGCTCGATGGTGGTGGTGCCGGTCTCGGTGGTCCCTCCCCTCCCTTGTCCCGGGAGGAGGCATGGTTCCTATCACACTGCTGTCAGAAGTAGTCTCCCTTCTGTTCACTTAGACCCAGTATTCTCACCTACAGGCATGCCCCATCTCCAGCACGGAGGAGCTGCTCTCTCCTCAACAAGTAAACTCGGCGTTGGCAGGGTAGGTAGCCGGGGCCTGGAGGAGCTGGGGACACATAGGTATCTCATGACTTCTGCAGTAATCTCTGAGGAGGCCAAAGCTTCATCCTGGACGTCCAGGTCCTGGATGCTTGGAGAAGAAAAGAGAAGACATTCAGGCACTTTGACAACATCAAGTAAAAGCCTGCTACCCTTCCTCAAGCCCTGGACCAGGAAGGAGAGGTTGTGAATGCTACTACACATGGGTCACGTGGCCAATCAACAAGAGACTCTTGTAAGAAAGAACTGCAGGAGCTCGATAGAGAGATGGCTCAGTGGTTAAGAGCATTGGCTGCTCTTCCAAAGGACCTGGGTTCAGTTCGCAGCACCCACATTGCAGCTCACAACTGTCTACAGCTGCAAATCCAGGGGATCTGACACCTTCACAGACATACATGCAGGTAAAAACCAATGCACAAAAATAAAAATAAAAAAATAAAATAAAAAAGGATAACTGATATAATGAAAACAGGGAACAGACTTTTCATCTGGTGTCTGTTGGGCTTCACAACATTGGGTGAAGCCCGTTGGAATGGAATGTCTTGAAGTTGAATGCTAGGGTCTCGTTTTTTCCTGCCTGGCACATGCCATCCTTTGTCTGGTAAGTTGTCCACCTTCCTTCAGAGAACAGTCCATCTCATCCACATGGCTCTGGTGGGTTGGGCAAACCATGAAGGCCTGGCCAGCCATGGTACTCTTTCTCCCCCCTTAATCAGTGATTGGTCAGAAGAATAGACACATGAGCCAATCAGGTCCCTACTCCGGAATTTACACTTGGCTGCTAGGAGAGATAACCTCTTTTTTTTAAAAAGAATCTGCAGACAAGTTGGGTTAACCCTAACCCATTCAGAGTAGCTCAGGGGCATCAGTGTTTCCTAGACTGTGAGAGGAACGTGGGAGATGCCCGATAGCATTAGTGTTCACGGCTTAGTTCCGCCGGCCCTCAACTTCTTACCTGCAGGGCTGAGAGAGTCCAAAGCCTCACATGTAGGCAAGTGCTCTACTACTGGAGTACACCACCATCCCATAAGATGTCACTTTGCTTAAAGTCGGGATCTAGTTTCCTCTCGGTTGAAAAAAAATTGTGATAAAACACCTGTGGCTGTCTGTGCAATTGTCCTGGAATTCACTCTGGAGACCAAGCTGGCATTGAATGTCTGTCTGTGTGAGGGTGTCAGATCTCGGAGTTACAGACAGTTGCTAGCTTTCATGTGTGTGCTGGGAATTGAACCTGGGTCCTCTGGAAGAGCAGTCACTGCTCTTAACATCTAAGCCATCTCTTCAGCCCTCATTCTTCCTTATTAAAAGGGCTTTCAGACCAGTGAGACAGCTCAGTGGGTAAAGGCACTTGCCCACAAACTTAGCAACCTGAGTTTGAGTCTTGGTACCCATATAGGAGAAAAGAGTGCGCTCTCTCTCTCTCTCTCTCTCTCTCTCTCTCTCTCTCTCTCTCTCTCTCTCTCTCTCTCTCTCTCTTCCTCCCTCCCTCTCTCTCTCTCCCTCTCCCTCTCTCTCTCTTCCTCCCTCCCTCCCTCCCTCCCTCTCTCTCTCTCTCCCTCTCCCTCTCTCTCTCACACACACACACACACACAGACACACACACAATGTAGAAAGGGGGGTTGCTTATGATAGTAAAAGGAATGAATCACACACTTCCTTAGTTAAGAACCTAGAGACAAGCAGATCATCAGATCTGAATGTGACCATTTACCATGAGCAAATAAATTTATTTGAAGTGGTTTTCTTCATGTACAAAATGGGGGCAATGGCTATCAAATATCAAAACACTGGCAACGAGGCCAAAGAGAAACTATTGCTCAAATTCCCAAAAGTTGGAAAACATCAAAGACACAGGAGCATCCAATGGGGGGGGGGCATTTACACAAAAGGCCACAAATCATCTCCTGGTGGATTAGCAACACCAACTCAGCCTTCAGTCTCAGAGCCCAGAGGTTTGCTCTCCGCAGTCACGGGGGTGGGGGTAGAGGGGTGGGACTCAGTTCAATCCCAGGAACTAGTGGAGCTACATTTTAGTTTCCGGTGAGGAAGACCTTGTGATGTGACAGGGTTGACTCCCCTAGACACAGCAGACAGGGTTTCTCTGTGTAGCTTTGGAGCTGTCCTGGAACTCGCTCTGTAGACCAGGCTGGCCTCCAGACATCCACCTGCCTCTGCCTTCTGATGCTGGGACTAAGGGCGTGAGCCACCACCGCTGCACAAGTATATCACACTGAAGCTGGGCGATGACAAGACTGTCATCGCCTCCCTATTCTAGAAGGGAACCAGACAAGGCTTTGGAAAGCCACTGGAGCACAGAGCTAGCGATCCTCAGAGGAAAGCAGGGACAGGGAGAAGAGGGCTCCTTTTAGGCAACAAACTGCCTACGCATACTAGACCCAACACCAGCATCCCATGCCTACCAAGGGCTCTATTCTTCCAAGCATTCATTCATTCATTCCATTTGGCTTTTGTATGACACAGGGGTGTCACACAGTGCAGGCTGACCTTGAACTCTCTACACAGGTAAGGATGACACCATTGAGTCTCCATCATCCAAGGGCTGGGATTGCAGGTAAGGCCCTCCATACTTCAGACAGGGCATGGCTTCTGGACACAGATTTGCCATTGTAGCCCAGACTGGAATAGAACTCAGCCTCCAAAGTGATGGGATCACAGGTGTGTACCACCACACCTAGCTTCTCTTAGGCTTCTAGATTACCTGGATCTTCCATTTTCTTTATAAATATGTCTCTAACCATCTCTTGATTCTTTGGAATCAAGGCTCATGTCCCTTCCTGGGGTTGTTTCTCTTACTCGCCATCTCCAGACCTCAGTCTTTTTCTCAGTCCATCTTACCACCCACCGTTTTCTTACCTCTTTTTCCTACCAGTACTAAGGTTACAGGCATGAGCAACCCACGCCCTCAAATGCAAGCTTCATTCTTTGTTTTTTTCTAGACAGGGTTTCTCTGTAGCTTTGGAGCCTGTCCTAGAACTAGCTCTGAAGACCAGGCTGGCTTCGAACTCACAGAGATCCGCCTGCCTCTGCCTCCTGAGTTCACCACCACCGTCCTGGCTAACTTTCTTTTTTTTCTTATGCTTCATTTACTTTTGGAGACAACAGTCTTCCTATGTAGTCTGGGTTGGCCTTTAACTCACAATCCTCCGTTTGTGTCTACAACGCTGCACTCAATACTTTTGTCTCCCAATGGTGTGTGTGTGTGTGTGTGTGTGTGTATAGTCTGTGTGTATGTATAGTCTGTGTGTGTGTGTGTGTGTGCGTGCGTGCGTGCGTGCGTGCGTGTGTGTGTGTGGTCTTCCTCCCCGTCACCCCCCGCCTTGGAAAAGGTTGCCCTGAGCTCTCAGCACCATGCAATCTCTATCCTGGCCGCTCCCGGCGCCCTAGGGAGCCTCACCGGAGGTTCCCCACCATCACCATCCATCACCCCGGGCCCTTCTGCTCTCCAGAGCGGGTCTATCCGCGCTCCCAGGTCCGCTCAGCCGCGGGCCTCCCGCTTCTCTCGGGCTCGCACACCGCCAGAGACGCCCTGGGCTCCGGCTCCCTGGCCTTCTCCTCCGTTAACGCCGCGCTTCTCTCAACCGCCCGGAACCATCCCCAAAACGCGCCCCGCAGAGCGCACGGACCCCACGCAGCCGCCCCGCACGCACGCACGCACGCACGCCCCGCCCCTTACCTCAGACCCCGCGGAGGACGCCGCAACTTCCGGTCCTCAGTGATCTGCGCCTGCGCAGACCACCACAGCGCGACCTTGCCTCCTTGTACAAAGGAGCCAATAGGGAGCGAGGGGGCGGGCCAATGGCCGCGCTGCGCCTGCGTACAAAGAGCTCAAGCGGCGCCTCGCTTCAGGCAGCGTCTTGTGCGGTTTGGCGCCTTCTAGAGGCCGGAGGAGAGGTTGCAGGCAAGTGCCCGGCTCTGGCCCCCGCTGTCCCCACAGGATTTCGGTAATGCCAAGGTCTGGCGCTAGCGAAGGAGCTCAGGCGCTATTAAAACGGCCCAGTGGCGGCACGGGGTAGTGAACGCCTTTAATTCCAGCAAAGGTAGGCAAAGGCAGGAGGATCACTGTGAGTTGATGCCAGCCTGGACTACCATACAAAGTGGGTTCCAGGTCATCCAGGGCTACATACTGAGACTGTCTAAGAAAATTAAGTTAATAAAACATTTATGTGATCACTCTATCAATATAACTCACTAATAAGTAGTCAGATCCGACCCCAGCACCCTGAAGTCAGGGGCCAGTCTGTGCTGGTCGGTCTTGTGTCCCTCAAATCCTGCCACAGAGCCACAAACTTTGAATTAAAGGCTAAGTGGGTGAAAAGACTCCCGAGAAAGCTACTCAGTACTCCTACATGGACCATTCACTGGGGAACAGCCAGGTTCGCAGAGCCCCAGACGATCCCGATGCATGCACCGGACTCCATGGTGGGGGAGAGATGCCAACCAGCCATAAAGGGAAGCTTTTAAAGGAGAAGACCACAAGGCTGAAGGCCACAAACCCCAGCGTTTCCATGGTTACTTAAGGCCATACAAAGCACAGAGCAAAGCACTAACTATATATTTTAAGGAAGATACATTTGAGAAAGATAAAACAGGGCATGGGGTTGCAGGGTTTCAGGGTCACAGGGTCTGTCTGGGCTGAGGGATCTTACAACCATCAGGGGACCTTTATGACCAGCAATTAGCAGACACAGGAATGTTTGACATATGTGGTGGCCAGTCACCTCCCCTTCTCTAAGAGGGGGCCAGCCCTGACTCTCCTGATTTAAGGAGTTAAATTTTCCTTTACCATCAGAAGTTCCCTTTCTCTGTATAGGTTTAAGGTCCAAGTGTTTAAACTTTTATTAATTTTAATTTTTGGTCCACCATATCCAGGCAGTGGTGTCACACGCCTTTAATCCCAGCACTCATGGAAGCAGAGGCTGGTGGACCTCTAAGTTCAAGGCCAGCCAGGTCTACAGAGTGAGTTCCAAGACAGCCAGGGCAAGATAGAGACTCTGGAAAAACCATATAAATATAAACTAGACAGGGGGTGTGGCTCAGATTTTGAATTTTTTTTTGTTTCCTCTTCTGTCAACACTTCCCCTTCAGGCCTCTCCATACGTCTCACTTTTTTGCTTGTTTATTTGTTTTCCACTCAAATAGTCTTTCCCTGAAGCTTTTATCTCTGACCTTGCTTCTGCGAGCAACATCCCTCCACACCATCTGTTCCTTTTTTGTGTTTCTCCAAATAGCAGGCAATATTGCTTAATATTTTTTTTTATTCCTCTATTAGTGTATTTCAGACAAGAGCTTTCTGTTCTGGCCAGGCTCCAACTCATGATCTTCCTACATTGGGATAATGGCCATCCTTCACCACATCTAGTAAGATGTGAGCTCCCTAAGAGCAGAAATCTCGTTTATTCTCTTCACCAGAGACTCCTCCAAGCATAGACGTAACCCCAGACTAGGGTAGTGCTCTCCTAAGGATAAAGGAGGACAGTTTGGAAGTATATAATCAAAATTAAAGGTCTACCCACTTACTGAGGAAGCAGTGAGAAAAGTTTATGCACTTTTTTTTTTTTTTTTTTTTTTTTTTTTTGAGACAGGGACTCATGTAGCCTAGGCTAGCCTTCACTATGTAGCTGAAAATGACCTCCTGCCTCCGCCTCGTAAGCTCTGGTCTTACGGGCGTGTATCAACACGTGCAGTTTAATTTGGTGCCCAGGATCCATTCCAAGTCCTCTTGTAAACTAGGCAAACACAGGAGGAACGCTGAGGAAGGAGGCTCCTGTGACCAGATGGAGGAGAAGAAACAACGTGGCAGAAAGACAGAGAAAGGGGGAGGGGGGACCTCGACGTGAACACAAGACAGTAAGACAGGGACTGTGCCTTGTGAACCGAGGTGGAGGGGAGAAGATAGGAACTGGTGCCCGCACAAGAGACAGACAGTATTAGGCAACTCTATTAGGGTTCTCTAGAGTAGCAGAACTTACAGAGTGAATCTCTCTTCCTGTAGTATCTACAGGAAGGGGATTTATTGCCCTCCCCTGAAAATGAGATTGACGACTCCTACAGCCTTCATCCAGTAGCTGATGCAAGCAGAAGCAGACACCACAGCTAAACACTGAGCCGAACTCCTGGAAACCAGTTCCAGAGAGGGAGGAGTGATGAGCAAAGGGGTCAAGACCAGGCTACCCACAGAATCAGATGACCTGAACAAGGGGGAGCTCAAGGACTCCAGTCTGAGAGCTGGGAAACCAGCATAGGACCGACCCAGACTCCCTGAATGTGGTGTCAGTTAGGAGGCCTGGGCAGTCTACGGGGCCTCTGGTAGTGAATCAGTGTTTAACCGTAGTATACGAATGGACTTTGGGAGTCCATTGCACGTACAGGGATACTCTTTCAGCCTAGACACATGGGGGAGGGCCTACGTAGTGCTCCAAATGATATGACAGACTTTGAAGACTCCCCATGAAGGCCTCACCCTCCCTGGGGAGCAGAAAGAGGATGATGGGCTGAGGTTTGGTGGGGGAAACGGGAGGATGTGAGGGTGTGAGAACTGGGATTGACATGTAAAACCATCTTGTTTCAAATTTAAATAAAAAAAAAAAGATCAAAAAAGAATAATTTAAAAAAAAGGAAAGGGTATTTATCAGAGTGACTTACAGGCTAGGGTCCAGCTAATCCGACAATGGCTGGCTATGATTGGAAAGTCTGAGAACCTACACAAGGCTGGATGTCTCAGCTGGTCTTCAGTACATGCTGGAATCCCGAAGAAGTGGGCTCTATGCCAGTGAAGGAATGAGCTTGCAAGGAGAGAGCAGGCCATGAGCAAACGCTTCCTTCTCCCTTGTCCTTATATAGGCTTCTACCGGGAGGTGTGGGACGAATTAAAGGCGTGCCTTCCTGCCTCCGGATCCAGATTTAAGATACGAGTGTTCCCTCTTCACAATCCAGATCAAGGCTAGACTGTCATGGTACACACCTTTAGTACCAGCACCCTGAAGGCAAAGGCAGGTAGCCAATCTACAGAGAGTTCCAGGACAGCCAGGGCTACACAGAGAAACCCTGTCTCAATCAATCAATCAATCAATCAATCAATCAATCAATCAATCAATCAATCTAGATTGAAGGTGTTAGGATAAAGCCCAAGGGGGACCTTGGTGAATTCCATGGCAAGCAAGGGTGACAGAGGCTGAGGGACAAACACGCCAGAGATTAGTGAGAAGTTTTATTAGAAAGGGAAGGGGGCGGGGCAGAGGGAAAGAGAAGGAGGTAAAGAGACACAGAGACAGAGAGAGGACAGAAGAGAAGAGGGGGACAGGAAAAGTCCTGTCTGCCCCACGGGAACAGCGGAAAAGAGAGCAGAAAAAGAGGGTAAGTGGGTGGGTCTGTCTTCTAAAGGGTCCTTTGCACCTGTGTGCTGACCAGGGCACTGCCTGAGTGCATCCTGCCAGGTGGCAGGGGCAGGCCAGCGTAAAGCCTGAGTCCTTACAGAAGCCACGTGTCTTCCTATTTGAATGTAGAGGAGAAGTGGATCCACCCACTTCAAACCAATCAAAAAAAAAAAAAGTCCAACAAGTGTGCCCTCTATTCTGGATTGTAGTTCATCCCAGATGTAGTCAAGCTGATAAACAAGAATGGCTGTCACGGAAACCAAGATGAGAAAAAGAAGACCAGGGTAGTGACTCCAGAACCGTGAGGAGTGACGTCAGCTGGGCCAGAGCTGTGGGAGACAGGTGCGAAAATGTGGGCCTGAGTGACTGGAAGTGTGACCACTGAGATGAAAAAAGATGGAAACTCATTGGTGCATATGTGCTGGGCATCCTTGATCCAAAATGCTTGGGACCAGAAGTATTTCAGAGCTCTTTCAGACTTTGGAATATTAATGTAGATATATAAAATGAGATAACTTAGAGATGTGACCCTCCAGGCCTAAACACAGAATCGCCATCTCATGTGCCCCTACTCATAAATCCTTGCCTTAATTACTTTTGCTGTGATGACATGTTATGATCAAGACAACTTATAAAAGAAAGCATTTGATCAGGGACTTGCTTACACTCCAAAGGATTATAGCCATCGTAGCAGGGACCACGCAACAGACAGGTAGGCTTGGCATTAGAGCTGTAACTGAGAGCTTGCATCTGATATAAAAGCAGGAGAGAGAGAGAGAGAGAGAGAGAGAGAGAGAGAGAGAGAGAGGGAGGGAGGGAGGGAGGGAGGGAGGGAGGGAGGGAGGGAGGGACAGGGAGGGAGGGAGGGAGGGAGGGAGGGGCAGGGAGGGAGGGAGGGAGGGAGGGAGGGAGGGAGGGAGGGAGGGAGGGAGGAAGAAAGAGAGAGAGAGTTCTAATTGGGAGCAGTAACACACCTCCTCCAACAAAGCCACACCCCCTAATTCTTCCCAAACAATTTCCGCACCTGTGGAGCAAGCATCCAAACATATGAGCCCACTCAGGCCATTCAAGCCACCACTAACTTGAAGGTAACTTTTACACCATGGTTTGAAGGAGCTGTGGGTTCTGTTGTTGTTTGCTGGGTTTGCTTCTGGTTTAGGTTTAGGGTTTGTTTTTTGTTTGTTTGACTTATATGTATGAAAAGCTTGCCTGCGTTGTTTCCATGTGCACCGTGTGCATGCAGTACCCAACTAGGCCCGAAGAGGGCATTGTTCTCCCCATACTGGAGTTTGCGAGCCACCATGTGAGTGCTGGGAACTGAACACAGGTCCTCAGAAAGGATGGCCAGTGCTAACTGGAGAGCCATCTCGCTAGTGTCGGGTTTTGGTTTTTGAGACGGAGCCATCTCGCTAGTGTCGGGTTTTGGTTTTTGAGACGGAGTCTCTTGGCTCGAATTTCTGATCCTCCTGCATCTATCTCTATTTTGAGACCTGTCGTAAAAGGTCTGGTGTGGGATTTTCAATCCGTCCTTCCCTAGTCGGCATTCAAAAAGCAGCTCAGTTAGTAGGACATTTGCCTGCGGTGATATTTTGTTTATGCTTTAACAAATAAAACTTGCCTGAAGATCAGAGTTCGAAGCTAGCCACACTAGTTAGCCATCCATGGAGGCCAGAGAGTGGTGGTGCACACTTTTATTCCCAGCACTAGAGAGGAATATATAAAGCGGGAGGAGACAGGAGCAATGCAGCCTGGAGATGCAGTCTGAGGACAGGACCGACGGCCCTGTGGGTCTGAGTGTGGGTAGAGATGAGAACTCTCGTGGATGGCCAGTTTGCTTCTTGCTTCTCTGATCATCAGCTTTAACCACAGTACCTGTCTCTGGGTTTTTATTATTAATGATACATTTGCCTTCTACTACACAAGGCTCTGGGTTCCATCGCTAGCAGTGCATAAACTAGGAGTGATGGTTGATGGGGATGTTCTTCTGTACATTTGTCTCCCTTATTGGTTGATGAATAAAACACTGCGGCCAATAGGGCAGCAGGATGTGGAGGATTCTGGAAATTGTAGGCAGAGTCACCATGTGACGCCGGGAAGAGAGGACACAAGTCAGGGGTTCTCTGGTAAGATAAGACCATGTGTAGAGATACATTGATTAGTGTTATGGGTTAATAATTAAGACAGAACTAGCCACTAAGAAGCCACAGTCATCGGCCACCAGCTTTATAACTAACATAGTGTTTGGTTGGGGCTGACATGGTGTGGGACCCAGCTGGTGTGAAGAACCATCTATAAGAGATGGTTTGATTGAGAATGATCTGTATAAACTCAAGTATTTGCATCAAACTGTTTGGGAAGGGTAAGAAAGTATGGCTTTGTTAGAGAAGGTATTTCACTGGGAAAGGGACTTGAGCTTTTAAAAAGCCCACACCAACCCTAGTCTCTCTCTCTGTGTCTCTGTTCTGTCTCTGTCTCTCTCTCTCTGCCTGCTGCCTGTGTAGATCAGTATGTAAGGCTCTTAACTGCTACTCCAACACCATGCCTATCTGCTTTCTGCCTTGACTATAGAATAACCCTTCAAACGTGTAAGCAAGCCACAGTTAAAAGTTTTCTTTTATATGGGTTGCCTTGGATGTCCACCCTCCTCCATACACACCCACGCTTGCACGAAGACTTTACATACACCTACACATCCAGACACATAAAAAGAAATCGTGCCGGGCGGTGGTGGCGCTCAGGAGGCAGAGGCAGTCTGATCTGTGTGAGTTCGAGACCAGCCTGGTCTGCAAGAGCTAGTTTCAAGACAGGCTCCAAAGCCACAGAAAAGCCCTGTCTCAGGGAGCTGCATTGAAGAATGGTTGCCCCGGCATGATTACGGTTTGTGAAGGCGAGACCCTGGAGCTCTCTGCACAGCTGGCAGGCAGCAACACAGGTCAGAGTCTATGCTCTTCAGCAGCTCACATTGTTCATATAATCTTGGCATCCTACTTAAGTTTTACTGTGAACTTGACACAATATGGAGTCCTCTGCAAAGAGAGAATCTCAATTGAATAATTGCCTCCTTCAAATTGGCCTGTGTCTACGTCGGTGAGAGATCGCTTTGATCGATGACAGAGGGCTGAGTGGCTCTATGTGGCACCATCCTTGGGGTATATAAGAAAGGTATCTGGGCTTGAGCAAAGAGCTAGCAAGCAGGGAGTGTTTCCTCCATGATTCCTGTAGTCAACTTCCTGATAATGGATTATGATCTGGAAGTGTAATCAAACCACACTCTCTTCCTCTCTGATTGCTTTTGGTCAGAGAGCTTTATTACAGCAGCAGAAAGAAGACTGGAACACTTGGGTAAGAAGGGACTTGTGTGTGTGTGCTCAGTTTCAGGAACATCCTGAAACTTGTGAGTTGTTTACCCCCTGACTCTTAAAGATTTACGTCCCGTTTCAGTTTGGAGAAATGATCACATAACAGTCTGGACAAGAGAAAGCTTACAATAAACAACAACCGATATCTTTAATATCGAGAGAGTTTTTATGTGTAATTGTGTAGAGAGCCGAGTAGTGCCACGCCTTAAAGTGGCGCTGGCTTCCGCCTTACACCTTCCCATTGGTGAAGGCTCTCTGGTGTAAACTAGCCCTTAATTGGTTAAGTCTGTTCAGCCTGTCTGCTTCTGCGTTAGAGTAGCCTATCTGCAGGGTCCACGTGGCTCACTGGGGTTGGTTAGCTCAAGGGTATTTAAGCCTGTGCAGGGGTTCCCCCGGCTCTCTCTCCCTCCCTCCCTCCTTCCCTCCTTCCCTCTCTCTCTCCCTCTCTCCCTCTCTCCCTCTCTCCCTCTCTCCCTCTCTCCGAGGACCAGAAGCAACATGTTTCAAGGATCCTGATTAAAACTGCATGAAGAAGATCTATCCGGAGTCGCATCTTCCTTGCTGGCGAGGGTCAGGCGCATACATAATTGCACAGAAATACATGTAGAAGCTGTCATGAAATTTCTCCTTCATTTATTTTAAGGCCAAAGAATTTAAATGGAAACTTTCAAAATGTGCCTTATTTTAAAAAAAAAAAAAAAAAAAAATGGAGAAAGGCCTTTCCGAAAAGGCTCCCTGGTCCCAGTATATTAACAGAAACTCTTTAAACTTTTCAGTGTATACATTGTTCAAGGAGGTTTGGGGGCGGTGCTCAGTACAAGGACATCAGCCTAAAATCCCCCAGTGAGGAGGAAGCATGGTGGGAACATGTCTGAGCACTGGGCATCTGCCTGGAATCCCTGGTGAGGTGAGGAACTGAGAATGTGGCTGCCTAGCATGCATGATCACGTGATCCTCAGGACCACATGAATCAGGTGTGGTGGTGCAAAGCTATAATCCCAACACTCAGGAGATGCTGAAGAGCGCCCTTAGCTTCCTATCAAGTTCAAAACCAGCCTGTGTTTCATGAGACCTATCTCCAACAAATAAAGGAAGATAACCAAGACCGAAACCAAACCCCAAGGATTTGTGGAGGAGAAATTGCGGACACGGTATACCACAGGTGTTGAAATCCTGCAAACCTCGGCGAAGGGTGCAGATCTGCTCAAGGTACAATGTATACCTCTATATTTTTTAAAATAAAATTGCTTAAAGATCCTCAAAAACAAACTAACAGAAAATGACTCCGGCAACATCAAGGAGGCACAGACTAGTTGGAAACAATAGAGTTTAGACAGAGAAAATACCGTGCTTTCTAAGCCAGGGGATGGGAGAAGAGACAAGCCTGCGAAGGCTGGGGCTGGTGAGATTGCTCCACAGGTAAAGGTTCTTGCAGCCAAGCCCGACAACCGGAGTTCAGTGCTTGGGACCAACGTGATGCCCCCCAACACACACACACACACACACACACACACACACACACACCGCCCCTTCCTGACACAATAATTACACATAATGCAAAACTTTTTAAGATGCATTAAGTCCAGCTCTCATCTTTGCAGAATTTATAGTTTATGTGGGCATTTGTGTTAAAGAGATTGCAAGGAGGAGGGAGGAGACCTTGTCCCTGGGAGGAAGCAAGTCAGGAAGAGCTTGGTGGAGGAGGCACCCAGGGGCAAGGCCTTTGCACTTGCTCTGTCTGTTTGGAATACCTCGCCAGATTTAGGCGCAGATCCTCTCTCCGTTATTCATATTTTGGCTCAGCCGTTACCTTTTTCCCAGGTTGCTAGCTAGCCTGGCCGATCTAGGCTGCCTGACCTCGTGTGTGTGTGTGTGTGTGTGTGTGTGTGTGTGTGTGTGTGTGTTTAAGCCTAAGGTCAGGGTTGGCTATCTTCATCTAGTGCTCCCCACCTGGAACTCACTCTGTAGATCAGGATGGCCTAAAAGTCTCAGAGATCCACCTGCCTCTGCCTCCCAAATGCTGTCGTCAAAGGTATGGTCCCCACTCCCACTCCACGCTATTATTTGAGAGGGGGCCTCTCACTGTTGCTTGCTGACTGGGCTAGACAGGCTGGGCAGAGGACCCACCCCCAGGGACCACCTACTCCCTCAGTGCTGGGCTTATATGAGGTTATAGGTACGCTGGGGCTCCTCCAGGTCCTCTTGTTCATACTGCAGCGCCCTCTACAGGCTCTGTGGAGCATCTCGCCCTTGAAGTATTCCATATTCCTTCAACTGCTTCCTTCCTCTGCGAAGTGCTCATTCCTGGGGGGGGGGCACTGGGGGGGCAGGAATTGGTTCCAGCCACTGCCATACCCAGCACCCATCTATCAGGGCTTTGCACAAGCAAGTGCACAATGAACGTTTATTGGATGGAGGACAAAAGCTGTCACTGAGCTCTGGACCCAGGCACGCCTGAAACTGCAGACTGTGAAATGGCCTAGCAAGTTCCCTCTTGGCTACACCGCCACCTCAGACACAGCCTCATGGCTGGTGGATACCTTGCTCACCACGGTCTCTTGGTCCTGTGGATCCCTTAGGGCCCAGTGGTATGCAGCCTGGAGTGACTGACAGAGCTGTTTCCTTCCGAAATACAAAAACATTATAGGATTGAGAGCACTATGGCTAAGGGCCAGGCCTGTAACCAGAGGCTCGGCAAACAAGACCCGGGCAAGAAGCAAGGAGAATGGCGCAGCCACTGCAATGACCACGCTCAGGATGTGGTAAGGGGTCCAGCAGATGAAAAACCCCACCACGACAGCGGTGCCCAGCGGCCAGTGACGTCGGGTCAACTGCCGTTGGAGGACGCCGTGGCAAATGGCCATGAACACCAATGGCCCCAGGAAGCTGAAGAGAAACCGAATGGCAGTGATGCTGGCCTCTGCAGCGACCGAACCCCCGTAGTCAGTGCCACACACGGGCCGGGACGGGAAGTGCTCCCAACGCAGCTTACGGAATACTGCGGAGGGCACCGTCAGCAGCAGGGCCAGCACCCAGGAAGAGACCTGGGCCACCCGCACCCCGAGTGTCCGCTGATCGGCAGCCCTCCAGGAGGGCCTGGAAGCCAGCAGGAAGAGGTCAGCGCTGAGAGCGGTCAGGAGCAGCACACTGGCGTACATAGACAGAACCGTGACCGAGGAGACCAGCCAGCAGCCTGCTGCCCCGTACGGCCAGTGACCCTTCTGGGCGATGGGCACGGCCAGGAAGGGCAAAGACACACAGCAAAGCAAGTCAGCTACGGCCAGGTGCAGGAACCAAGAGGCCCCCAGCCTGTGGCGGGACTCTTTCCAGGTCACCCAAGCCACCATGGCGTTGCCTGGCACACCCACCAGGAAAATGGCTGCGTACAGCAGAAGCAGGATTATGATGTAGACGTCGCTAGAGAAGCAACTGCCGGCTGGGCAGTCTACCGGGGCATCCGGCAAGTCGTGGTAAAGTTCGAAGTCATAGTCATAATCGTCTTCATAGCCCATGGTATAGTTCATCATCCTGGCCCCAGGCACCTGCAGGGACAGACAGAAGGACAAGTCAGCGGGAAAACTTCAGGAGCCTTGTTCTGGGGCAGGGCAGGGCTGGCCCAAGCGGCCCTGGACCGCGGCTGGCCTGGTGGCTCCCTACTAGAGAGACGAATACTGTAATGTTAGGGTACACTCCAGGGTGCCACCATTCTGTGATGGTTATCCTCAATTGGCAACTTGACAGATTCTGGAAGCATCTGGGAGATGGGGGCTACCTTTGATGTGGGAAGGACCATGTTACTTGTGGGGGGACCTGGCTGGGATCCTGGACTATGTGTATGTATAGATGGAGAAAGAGGGCCAGCAAGATGGCTCAGAGAGTGGAGGTGCTTGCCACCAAGCCTGATGACCTGAGTTCAATCCCTGACACCCATATGGAGAAATGACTATAAAACGTTATCCTCTGACCTCCACACATGTGCCAAGCGGCACACACACACGCTCTCACCCATACCAAAATAAAAATACAGACGTTTAAATGAGTTAAAAATAAGCGGGAAAAGTTTCTGGGCAATGACATACATTCATCATGAATGCTTCCCTTTTTTTCTTTTGGCTTTTTTTTTTGTTGTTGTTATTTTTTGTTTTGTTTTGTTTTGTTTTGTTTTTCAAGACAGGGTTTCTCTGTGTAGCTTTGGAGCCTGTCCTGGAACTCCCTCTGTAGAGCAGATATAAGAACAGGAAACTGAGCCTCCAGCAAGAGAACTTGAATTCCACAAATGCTGAGTCATGTACATCTTGAAATTCTAGTATATAACCCTTTACACACCACAAAGTGCCGCGCTTGAAGCCAGGGCCAAGCAGGCGCTGTACCTACTGAGCCTCGCACCAGCCCCACTCAATGCAGGGACTCAGGCAGCACGCTGGCCTGCCCCGTCACCTGGCAGGATGCACTCAGGCAGTGCCCTGGTCAGCCCAGGTGCAAAGGACCCTTTAAAAGACAGACCGCCGCCCACTTACGCTCCCTTCCCACGCTCATCTCTGCACTGCTGTGTTTCCCACTCTTCCTTCCCCTGGGGCAGACAGGACTTTCCTGCCTCCCTCTTCTCCTCTGTCCTCTCTGTCTCTCTTTACCTCTTTTCTCTTTCCTTCCCCCTTTCCTCCCCTTTCTAATAAAACTTCTCACTTACGCTCAGTCTGTCTGGCGTGTTTGTCACCCTCATCTGCTGTGGAATCTGCCAAGGCTTTATTCCTAACCCTCACTGGGCATTCTGGGCAGGGGCTCTACCACTGAGCCTCACCCCAGCCCCTCACTGGAGGATCCTAGGCAGGGGCTCTAAAACTGAACTACATTCCATCCTTGTATGTAGGAAGTCTAGGTTATCACAATCTTAGAACTCCAGCCTATCAGGATATGGGATTGCTGGAACCCTAAACAATCCCTTAAAACACCAGACTCCTAGCTCATGCCTATCTTGGGCGGCTAAGGTGCACTTGTAGCACTCCATGGCAGATTAGAACATATAGATCCTGAATGCTAATGTGTTACAACACAAAGTTCTTGGAATTCCAAAAATTAAAACTTAAGCAAGAACAAGGCATGACAAAAAGCCAAAAATGAAGAGGAGGAGAAGAAGCCGGGCAGTGGTGGTGCACGCCTTTAGTGTCAGCACTCAGAGGCAGAGGCGGATCTCTGTGAGTTCGAGGCCACTGTAGCCTACAGAGCGAGTTCCAGGACAGGCTCCAAAACTACACAGAGAAACCCTGTCTTGAAAAAAAAATCCGAAAGGGGTGGGCAGAGGAAAAGAACACAGCATGGTAGCATGCTTGTGGGCTCAGTGAATAAAAATACAGGAATAAATTCTTAAAATTAAGGACAGAACCCACCTGGAAAAGTTGTTTCGATAGTAGTAACTCTGGGGATCCAGGGAGAATGGAATGCTGCATTCCCCGTGGCTCCTGGGTGCTTTTTGCTCTTTGGAAAGGGTTTTCGTGTAGCTCAGGCTAGTTTCACATATTCTGGGTAGCCAAGAATGACTGATGTGAGCTCCGGGACCTGTCTGTTTCCATTTCCCCAGGGCTTAGATTTCAAGGGGGCACCACCACACCCAGCTCTCGAGCATTTTTGTTGTTATTCTGGGTGTCGATCCAAGGACTGAGGCACAGTCCATTGCAGCTGATGCTGCAATGGGAAAAGCCAAGAAGTGAGGGCGCAAACAAATGATTTACCATATTTTCCGAAGCATAATAGAGGAAGACATCAAGGCCAGCCCTGGCTGCATAGTTAGAGGCTGGTCTAAGCTTCATGAGACCCCGACACACCACACACACACACACACACACACACACACACACACACACACACAATGCTGTAGGGAGAAAGCAATCCCAGAGCCCAGAGAAGGAGGCTGTTAGTGGAAGGAGGCTGTTGCACACAGATGGTAAGGGAAGGTAGCATTTGAGCAGAAACTAAAAGAATGAAGGGAGATGAGGAGGCTGTAGAATAAGATAAAGCACGATGGCTGTGTTCAAAGAACAGCGAGGTCGGTGTGGTTAGGAAGAAAGGTAAGGGAGAAGTGAGACCAAGCCAGGCATGATGCCATTACAGGCACCTGTAATCTCGGCTCCTGGGACTCGAGGCAGGAAGATCAGTCGTGAATCCCAAGCCTGCTCGGCTACGTGACGATTAGGCCAGCGTTTTCATAGCAAAATGCTATGTGGGTGGAGCATGGTTAGACCCGCCTTCTTGTGACTGCAGATCTTGGGAGGTGTAGGCAGGAGGATCTGGAGTTCAAAGCCACCCTAGGCCACACACTACAGGAGACACTGTCGAAGGGGGGGGGGTGCTGGAGAGATGGCTCCATGATTCAGAGCACTGTTGCTCTTCTGGGCCAGCACCTGCATGGCAGCTCACAAATGAGCCATCTATCCAGCTCCTACCCTAACCCCCCACTTTTAAAACTGTTTTGTTGTTGCTGTTTGTCTGGGGGTTTCTTAGATTTATCTTTTTGATGTGTGTCGTTTTCCTGCATGTGTGTATGTGCCCCGCACACATGCAGGCATGGCTGGAGTCCATGGAAGTCAAAAGAAGGCACTGAATGCCCTGGATAGTTCCAGACAGTTGTGAGCCAGCATGAGGGTGTTGGGAACCAAACCTAGGGTGCTCTTAACCACAGCTCCTGCAGGGGGCGCTGAGAAGCTCACAGTTGACAATGGAAAGATCTGACCCTACAATAACAGTTCTACCACATCAGAAGGCGCCCTTCACTGACCATTTTGTGTAGACTCCAGGCGTGGCCCCCAACGCCTCTCAGCATTGCATTTCCTAAGCATTCATTCCATCAACACTCCGATTCTGATAGTCTCTTTAACCTGGTTCTACGGCCGACCAAGGCACAGAGAGGGTGAGCTACTCAGTCAAAGCCCAGCACGCCTTTGATCCCAGCACTCGGGAGGCAGAGGCAGGTGGGTGGATCTCTGTGAGTTCGAGCCAGCCTGGTCTTCAGCGCGAATTCCAGGACAGGCTCCAAAGCTACACAGAGAAACCCTGTCTCCACAAAAACAAACCAGTCAGCTAAAATGGAGGACAGAACTGAATTACCAAGGGTTCTTAGGCCCAAGTCCCGAAATGTTACCGCCCCCACCCACCCAGACATGAAGCCAGACAGCCACGTACACTTTGTGCCCCCGAACCAACTCCGTGATCTGGACGGCAGTCACACCTGGTTCCGTCCACGTGATCCACCTCACCAGTTAGGTGGGATCTCAGAGCTAATGCATAAGAAACATATAGAAGACACAGAGTGTCCTGGGGAGGACAGTCCCTGCGTGGGAGGGGACACTCAACCCACATGACAGTGGCTGGAACCTGCGGCTCTCTCGCTCTCTCTCATCTGACTATTATGGGTTGCCTGGCACTGCCCAGAGCCTCGGTCAACACTGTCACAACAGGAAGGACATAGGGGAAGTTGGGACATTGCCAGCACTGCCAGGTAGCCAGCAAAGAGGTCAAGTCATTTTTCCGAGTATTTTCCCATCCTTAAAGGTAAACTGTATCTAGGTTTCCCTTGTCACCCCAGAACCAGAGGCTGAGAGACAGGAGGAATGCCATGATTTTAAGGCCACCCTGCTATATAAGATCAGACCCTGTCTCAAAAAAAAAAACAAAAAACAAAAAAAAAAAAAAAAACAAAAACAAAAGCAAAAAAACAAAAACAAAACAAAAACCAAGCAAAAGAAAAACATAACAAAAGAAAAACACCCCTCACAGCTGTGTGACCTGCAGCATCTAGCCTAACCTCTCTGTGCTTCAGTCTGTAAAAGGGAATAATCAAATAACACACCTTGAAGAGCACTGGGGATTCAGTGTGCTCTACAGATCTGCTGTGGAGAAAATGTCTGCCACAGTGCTGGCCCGAGGCAAGCATTAGTGCGCCTGAGTGTGTGTCTGTTATTAGCTGCTGCTATCGCGTATCTACACAGCCTCTCTTCCCTTCTCCGGCCCCACCCTGCACAGCTATTGCTGATAACAACCCAGGGCACTTTCTGTGTTCAGATGCTATCAGCCTGTGGTATTTTCGTCTGAAAAGGGAGATGGGGTGATTCCCGGCATTATCTCTCCGCATCTGTCTCTGTCTCTCACTCTCTTGCTCTCTCCCTGGCCCATCCCAACTTAACTCAGTGCTCCACCACTGAGCCGAGCCCTTCCAGTTCCTTGACACAGGGCGTCTCGTTGAACCTCGGGTTTGCCAACTGGATCGACAGACAGGCCAGGAAGCACGAGCGACCTTCTTTCTACCCTCTGATGCTGGGATTAGAAACGGACGCTGTACTCGGTGGCATTGTTGTCGTTTTGCTTTTGCTTGGTTTGTTTTTTGAGACAGGGTTTCTCTGTGTAGTTCTGGCTGTCCTGGAACTCGCTCTGTAGACCAGCTTGGCCTGGAACTCACAGAGATCCATCTGCCTGCCTGCGCCTCCCGAGTGCGTCTTTTACAATAAATCAGTGATATTTGTTTGGTTCCATACACCATACATAAAATAGTATTGCCTCTGTTTTTATGCCTGTGTGTGTGTGTGTGTGTGTGTGAGAGAGAGAGAGAGAGAGAGAGAGAGAGAGAGAGAGAGAGAGAGAGAGAGAGAGAGAGAGAGAGAGAGAGTGCTGTTTGCATGGTACAGTTTACAGTGGAGGTCAGAGGACGTTTTGTGGGAGTCAGTATTCTCCTTGCACCAAGCGAGGTCCCAGGATCAAATACCAACTGTCAGGCTTGGCAGCAAGTGCAATAACCTACTGAGTCATCTTGCTCCCAGATTGCTACTGCTGTTTTGTTTTTGTTGTTTTGTTGTTTTGTTACTGTGTACCACTGGCTAGCCAGGAGATTCCTATGCAGACTGGCTGGCCTCTGCCTACCTCTGCCTCCTGAGTGCTGGGGTTAACAACTTGGTCTACCCTGCACGCATGACTCGTTTTTAATGTTCATCCGTGCATACCTGTGTGTGTCTGTTTAAGTGCGTGCTACGTGTGTGCAGTTACCTGTGTAAACCAGGAAAGAGAGTCAGATTCCCTAAAGCCGGAGTAACACGTGGCCGAGAGTCACCTTATATGATTGAGGGGTCCTGGGAGCAGAACCCGGGTCCTCTGAAAGAACAGTACAAGCTCTTTACCTCTGAGCCACCTCCTCAACCCCAAGTTGTGACTTTTAATCAGAAGGCAGGCATAGTGGCTCATACCTTTAATCTCAGTGCTCTGGAGGCAGAGGCAGGCGGATCTCTGTGAGGTCGAGGCCAGCCTGGTTTACAGAGCGAGTTTCAGGACAGCCAGGGCGGCACAGAAAAACCCTGTCTTGAAGAAAACCCAAATAATAATAGCAATATACAAGCTGATGAGAAAAGAGAAGTCGGTGGGGGATATACATATGTGTGTGTGTGTGTGTGTGTACATATGTACGTATACATATAATGTCATAATGAAACATGCTATATTTTATATACAAAAATGTAACAAAATGGGAAAACCTGGGCATGAGGTACATTCCTGAAACCCCAGTATTTAGGAGACTGAGGCAGGAGGATTGCCATGAGCGTGAGGTCAGTCTGGTCTACATACCAAGTTCCAGGCCAGCTTAGGCTACACCATGAGACCTTGTCTCTGAAAACCAGAAAATAGGGCTGAGGACAAGACTCAGCTGGAAGAGTGTTTAGCGGTCAGTCCCACATAAACTGGACATGGTGACGCATCTCTATAACCCCAGCACTCGAGTTTGAGGCCAGCTGCGCTACAGGAGTTCCTGTCTCAAGAAGCGAGAGAGACCCGATGTTCGCTGTGTAAACATTACGTTTCAGGAGTGGCTGTGCTGACCACCCTGGACTCCGGTTTGTAATTACCCCAGTTTCTCAGCACTTGGGCTCCACCCCTATGGCCT
Organism: Cricetiscus sungorus; assembly: GCA_030556225.1. Classification (NCBI taxonomy): domain Eukaryota; kingdom Metazoa; phylum Chordata; class Mammalia; order Rodentia; family Cricetidae; genus Cricetiscus; species Cricetiscus sungorus. The sequence continues at coordinate 3,677,878 of JANBXA010000305.1, read as the reverse complement.
CCAATGTGTTCCCGGCGTCTAGAAAAGCCCGTGGAGTTCGTACGGCATGTGGTGAGTGAAAGAAGCTAATGGAGGCTGAGCCGCTGCTTTGGATCTGAGAGTGATGGATAAAGCACTTTTCCGGCAAGCCTGCCAACCTGATTCCCGGCACATGGGTGACGGAAGGACGCAGCTCAGCTGAGATCTGCAGGTTGTCCTCTGGCGTCTCTATGTAGGTGGTGCAAATGCAGTACAGAAAGAACGGCACACACCAACTTTTTCTTTTCTGAGACAGGGTTTCTCTGTGTAGCCCTGGCTTTCGTAGAACTCACTCTGTACACCAGGCTGGCCTGGAAGTGACAGATCCTCCCCTCTGTCCCTCAAGGTCTGGGATGAACGGTGTGCGGCACCATCACGCACCTACACACAAATTATTAGGAAAATAAAGGAAATATCTTTTAAGGGAATAAGTTAATATCTTTTAACTTTTTAAGGGAAAAAAAATATGAAAATGTGGGGGAGTGCCACTGCGTTAGAAACAAGAATCAGACTGTCAGTATTCTTATTCTGGGAAATAGACTCAGATAAGCTCCTGTGGAATGTACTCAGTTTACAAGAAACCCCAGAGTTGCCTAGTGACGACCCCTACACACCTCTGTGCACATGCGTGTAAGTTCACCTTTGGCCTAAAGTGACACAGGAACACGGAAAGAGAGGGCTGCTCTCCAGACACAGTGACTTTTGTAGGACTGGCCCAACCTGGGGATCCCTACAGGACAGAGTGTCCTGCACCACAGGGCGTGACTGAACGCTCAGCTGCTTCATGACACCCTCTCTACTGCGCTGACCTAGCTCGTACCGTGTATCGGGGCCTCTGACGTGTTTTCCCAAGCTGTGATGATAATGTCTGTCTGGAAGACTGAGGGTGTGGAGGAGTGTGTTTCGTCATGCATGAAGTCCTGCGTTCTATCCCAGGCACTGCATAAACTGTGTGTGTACATGACAGCTCATGCCTGCCACCCCAGCATTCTGGAGGCAGGGAGGCAGGACAGTCTGCCCCACAGAGTGAGTCTGAGGTCAGCCTGGGTGACATGAGAGCTTACCTCAGAAAAAAAAAAAATAATAAAATAAAATATCCATCTGGAATTCTCACTCCAAGCTTTCAAAACCAATGCCTCTGGGAAGCCAAAGTCATAAAGCTTCTCTCACCCTCCCTCACGCCCCCCTCCATACCTTCTCTTCCAACTGGTCCCAAAGTGGCCAAATGCCGCTCACGAGCAGAACCGGCAGGCCACAGCAGCTGCCGGGAGGCTCAGGGTCTCTTTCCAACAGGGACAGTTGATGGCGACTCTCAGCGATCTGACCTGAACCGTTCCACGGGATTCTCTCTCAAAGGATCCCCGTGAAACCTTTTTAACCAGGAAAAGCGGGCGTGGCCTCCTCCCTGCCTCAGGGGAACATTTGTCTCTTCTTCCTCCCGTGAGTCACAAATTAACCCACAGACAGAAAAGGTCGGAGAAGCCTAAAGTGTGGAGAGCTGGGCCACGTCTCCACCCTTAGCCTCACCGCCACCAGCTTCCTGGAAGACAGATCTGTGTGGACAAATCTAGAGGGCTATGTTTGAAGCCACCTCCCACCCACCCTCAGCCCTGAAGGGCACCTAAGGCTCTGCAGTAAATACTGCCAGCTGACCCACTCCTCAGTCCCTGCTCTGGTCTCTGCCTCTCCTGTCTGTTAGCAGCCACAGACTCTCAAAAGACTTTCCATTCCTCAAATGTTCCTGAAGAAGATAGCCCAGACTTAAAATGAAAAAGAAAAAAAAAAATAGTAACAACAACAACAAAAAAAAAAGAAGTTGACTGTTTTGGTTTTATCTTGTTCTGCTTGAGACAGGATCTCGTGTAGCCCAGGGTGACCTCAGACTCACAACGATTTGCCTGCCTCAGCTTTCCAAGTGCTGGGATTGAAGGCGTCCTCACGAAGCTCTGTGGCACACCATCTTCAAACACGCATCCACACACATGGTACAGGCTTAGGATGCTAAGCAAGAAGACACACCAGGCAGTGGTGGTACACTCCTTTAGTCCCCGCACTCGGGAGGCAGAGGCAGGCAGACCTCTGTGAGTTCAAGGACAGCCTGGTCTACAGCCTGAGATCCAGGACGGCCAGGGCTGCACAGAGAAAAAACCAAAGACACTAACAAAAGAGAAGGTATGGCCTCCACCCTGACATTGGCATCTCCTCACTCAGCGGTTTTGATTGTCATATTTCTCTCCGAGCCTTGCTTAGGCCTTGAGGGGATGCAGTCATGAATTCTTCTGTTGGCATTTAGAGTGTTAAGTCATGTTGTCGGAGGGAACTGCTTCTGTGTCAACAATCTGCAGAGTCCGTGATCTAATCCAGGCCCCTCTCATCCTGAGACGCCTCTGTGTTCTCTATGCCTCAAGTAGAGTTTCATGGGACCTAACTGGTCAACAAATGTGCCAAGATGGTAACAGTCCTGGGGCGTGGCTCAGTGGTAGAGCCCCTGCCTAGAATCCCCCAGTGAGGGGCTGGGGTGTGGCTCAGTGGTAGAGCCCCTGCCTAGAATCCCCCAGTGAGGGGCTGGGGCGTGGCTCAGTGGAGAAGCCCCTGCCTAGAATCCCCCAGTGAGGGGCTGGGGTGTGGCTCAATGATAGAGCCCCTGCCTAGAATCCCTCAGTGAGGGGCTGGGGCGTGGCTCAGTGGTAGAGCCCCTGCCTAGAATCCCCCAGTGAGGGGCTGGGGCGTGGCTCAGTGGAGAAGCCCCTGCCTAGAATCCTCCAGTGTATTGGTTAATTTCCTGAGCTGTAATAAAATACTGTGACCAAAAGCAATTTATAGAAGAAAGAGTTTAGTTTGGCTTATGTCTGTAAAATCAAGAGGCCAGTGGAGCAGTGAGTTGGTTGATCACATTTTCACCAGCAGAGCACAAAGAAAGGATTCAGGAAGTGAGGTGAGAATATAAACCCCACTCCCAGAGCCCACCCGCAGAGACCCACTTCGCGGGACAAGGCTCCAATATCTAAGGGTTCTGTGACCTCTTCAGACAGCGCCACCAACTGGTCAAATGGAAGAGCTTACGTGAGACATTCCTCGGTTAATAACAGGCAGTGGGGAGTTTGGGATTCAGCAGTAGAGACAGAGAAGTGAGGACTGAGAGGCAGGCAGATCTCTGTGAGTTTGAGAGAACTGCCTGGTCTATATCGCGAGTTCCAAGACAGGCTCCAAAGCTAAACAGAGAAACCCTGTCTCAGAAAATAAATAATTTGAGGGCTGGTGGTGGAAATACACATGAAACTACCAAGTGTTTTCAGTTATACCCTTAAACCAGGACCTCAACATATTATGGAGGAGCTCTACCACTGAGCCACGCCCCAGCCCCTCACTGGGGACTCTAGGCAGGGGCTCTACCACTGAGCCACACCCTCAGACTCAGGATATTTTTATGCTGAGGGCTGGAGAGATGGCTCAGTAGTTAAGATTGTTCACTGGCTACTCCTCCAGAGAACCTGGGTACAATTCTTGGCACCCACATGGCAGCTCACAATTGCCTGTAACTCTAGTTGCAGGAAATCTGACACCCTCACACAGACACAAATGCAAGCAACACACTAATACACACAAGAATACATATATATATATATATATATATATATATATATATATATATTTGTTTTTTTGAGACAAGGTTATTCTGTGTAGCTTTGGAGCCTGTCCTGGAACTAGCCCTGTAGACCAGGTTGGCCTCGAACTCACAGAGATCCACCTGCCTCTGCCTCCTGAGTGCTGGGATTAAAGACATGTGTGCCACCAACGCCCTGCAAAGTGAATTACTTTTTAAAAAAGAATATTTTTTATTCGGATCACATATCAAAGTGTTATCTTACATAGATTAATGAAATATATGAACAGAAGCTAGAGCTAGGTCTCGGCTGTTAAGAGAGCTCACCACTGGGCATGGTGGCACACGCACACCTCTGAAACATCCTTCCAGGCCCCTCCTATTCTTCCACCTTGGTTTTTGAGACAGGGGCTTTAAATAGGATCCGCCTTGCCCAGCCGCCAGCCCTAGAGATCCACCTCCCCCCACCCCCACCCCAACCCTCCGCTGAAGGTTACAAGAGCACGCTGTGCTGTGCCTACCTTTGCACACGGATTCTGGGGCTGGAACTCATGGCCTCATGCTTGAATGGCAAACTTTGCTCTCTGAGCTGTCTCCCAGCCCCTCGAATTTCATCCCAGAAGACTCTCACACAGGGTAAATAGCATCGGGGGTGTGAGAAGTCTGAGGCTCCCAGAGGTCACCAGGACAAGGGAGGGAGGACTCTGGCCCCAGGCTTTGCAGCCCTGCAAACAGATGGGCACGCAATACCCATGCAGAGGACTGGGGTTGGGGGGAGGGGAGAGAACAAGCTGGAGTCCACCAAGCTCTCAGCCCACTTCCTTTCCTGGTCACTTCCCCCTTCCAAGCCCTGTTGACAGAGCAGATTCCACAGGCCACACATTTGGCAATACTCTGGACTTTTTGCCAACTTCTGTTTGGGGCAGGGCTGGTTACCCCAGCTGCTGGGGTCACTACCTGGATGTCCTCTACGCTCCTCACCTTGTATGTCCAGATCTTTTCAGGTTTTTGGGGGTTTTTTTTGTTTTGTTTTGTTTTTTTTTTTTAAGATTAATTCACTTTTACCTTATGGTACATGAGTGTTTTGTCTGTGTGTATCTGTGAACCGCACTCGTGCCTGTGAAGGCAAGAAAAGGACCTCAAATCCCTGGAACCAGAGTTACAGACAGTTGAGAGCCACCGTGTGGGTGCTGGGAAGCAAACTTGGGTCCCCCGGAAGAGCAGCCAGTGCGCTTTAACCACAGACACATATCTGCAGCCCCTCTTTTCCCTTTGTTTTTGAAGCAGGGTCTCTCTGTGTAGCCCAAACTCACAGAGATCCATCTGTCTCTGTCTTCCATGTGCTGGGACTAAAGTTGTGCACCACCATGCCTGCTGGCTGGGCTTTCTGTTTAATTTTTGTTTGAGACAGACAGGGCGTCGTGCAGCACAGGCTAGCCACAAACTCACTGTGTAGCAGAGAAACACCTCAAACAACTGAGCCTCCTCCTCCTCCTGAGTAGTGAGATTACTGTCATGTGCCATCATACAGGGTTTTTGTCGTGTGTGTGTGTGTGTGTGTGTGTGTGTGTGTGTGTGTGTGTGTGTGTGTGGGCGCGGGCCCACGTGTGAATGTGTATGTTTGTTATGCTATTTTGTATCCTTACTATGTATTACTATGTATCCTTAGCTGACCTGGAACTCACTATGTAGACCAGGCTGGCCTCCTCTGCCTCTGTCTGGAGTGCTGGAATTAAAGGCGTGCACCACCATTCGGGGTTTTACTCAGTGTTGGTAACTGAACCCCAGACTTGATACCTAGTGAAATGCAGCCTATCCTGGGCCCAGATCTTTTTAAGTGTGTATTTTTATTTTATATGTATGGGTTTTTTGCCTGCGCGTATGATTGTGCACCATGCATATGCTGGCTGTGCACAGAGGGCATTGCAGACTATTACGAGACACTATGTGATTCTGAGAACTTAGCCAGTTCCTCTAAAATGATGGCCTGCAACCTTCCTAATGCTGTGACCCTTTAATACAGTCCCTCGTGGTGATGACCCCAGACATAAAATTATTATAACTGTCATTTTGCTACTGTTAATAACAGTGATGTAAATATTTTTGGAGGGGGCTGGAGAGATAGATACCTCGTGGTTAAGAGCATTGGCCACTCTTCCAGAGGACCTGAGTTCAATTCCCAACACCCACCTGGCAGCTCACAACTGTCTGTATTTCCGGTTCCAGGGGACCCAACACCCATGTCAAATCACCAATGCACATAAAACAAAAATAAATAAATTGATATTTTTGGAGGTAGAGGCTTTGTCAGAGGGGTCTCAAGGGACAAGTGCTCTTAACCATTGACCCATCTTTCTAACCACGCCCTGCATCCCACACCCCACACCCCACACATACCCCGCTCTCAAAGCAGCACCTCCTTCTGCATGGAGCTGGGCAGAAGGTGATCCTCTCTCCACTACTTACTCTCCGAACCAGGAAGCTCAAAAGTTAGCCAGGGACAAAGACTGGGAATGGGAAGCAGGGCAGGGTGGGAGTGGTCGGTCACAGGGGACTCCCTGAAGGAAGGAACGCTAGGCAAGAAGACATACTGAGGAGGCCAGGGCAGAGGTGAGGCATTGACGCCAGAGGGAAAAGCTGGAGCAGCCCCGTGTGTCGGAGGAAGGAGGTTGGGTGTCCAGTGGGAGGGCTGAAAGGACGTGGGTGAGCAGGAGGACGCTGTGGCTTTTCCTGGAATGGAGAAGCAAGGGGAGGAAGAGGTCTGTGGAGGACATCTGGGGCATGGGTGAGGGGGTCAGGAGTGGGACAGTCCCAACAGTGAGGCAACTTGGAGTGGGAGGGGGCACACCTTTAATCCCACCGTGTGGGAGGTGGAGGCAGGAACATCGGAAGTTCAAGACCAGACTCAGCTATATATGCAGCCTAAGGCTAGCCCAGACGAGATCCTGTCTCAGAAAGTATCATTTTCAACCCCATAGACACCATCCAAACATTAGAATGACGTGGGGTGTGTGGCACTCACCTTTAATCGCAGAACTCAGGGGCCAGATCTCTCTGAGATCGAGGCCAGCCTGGTCTACAGAGAGAGTTCTAGGACAGCCAGGACTGTTACGCAGAGAAACCCTGTCTCAAAAGAATCATGAAGGAAGAAGAAAGCTCTGATGAGGTCTGAAGCACCATACAGAAAGTGTCACTAGCACATGGGCAGAAACCAATGGTCGAATCTCCACCAGGAAGAAGGGAGGGCGTAGCAGAGCCAAGCTCCAGCATTTTACTTTACTTACTGTTTGCTTGGACTGTGTGAGTCTCCCTGGGAAACCCAGGCTGGCTCCTAATGCTCAGTTCTGGTTTCTGAGGCTCCCAGGCGCTGGGGTACAGGCTCACACCCACACACCCAGTTTCTCATTGAATCTCTCTTTTTCCCTTTTTTTTTTTTTTTTTTTTTTTTAGTGCACTGATCAGAAAATTCAAAACCATTTACCCAATTGCCTCATACGTCTGGGGTTGGTCTGTATGCATTTTCTAGCCCTCACATACATACACCTGCACATGTTCTGTAAGGCAAGATTGCACATTACAAACGAGTGCATTTACAGCCAACAAGATAACTCACAGCAAAGGTGCTTGCTGGCAAGCCTTGTTACCTGGGTTCAATTCCCGGGACCCTCACAGTTGAAATGAGAGAAGCAGTTCAAACACGTTGTCCTCTGACTTCCGCACGTATGCCATGCCCACCACCACCACCACCACCCCCATAAAGTAAATAAATAAACACTTAAAAAATTAAATAACACATTTTTGTACCTTTTTATTTTTAAATCTTTATTATGTAAGCCACACACAGTTGTTTTTTACAAAGCTGGGATCACACCGAACATCGTTCATAAAAAGACACCATTGTAGAAATAAAGGATGAGTTGGAAACAGTGGTACACACGGATGATCATAGCATTAGGGAGGCAGATGCAGGAGGGTCAGGGGTCAGGACAAGGCAGAGGAGGCAACTAGATACCTTGTGTCAAAAAAGCAGCACACACCTTTAGTCCCAGCACTCAGGAGGCAGAGGCAGGAGGATCTCTGCAAGTTCAGAGGCCAGCCTGGTCTTCAGAGTGAGTTCCAGAACAGCCAGGGCTGTTACACAGAGAAACCCAGTCTCGGCAGAAAAACAAAACAAATAACAACAGTGAATAACATGAAATTCTCTTGTTGTCTGGCTTCCCTGCCCCTGGAAGTCATCATTATCGTGTGTGTATCTGCCCAGCCACTGCAGGAGGACAGCATAGCCAAGGTCTCCCCTAGTAATGGAAGCCAATGTGATGTTTTCCTTCAAAGGAACTTATGCCTGTAATCCCAGCATCCAGGAGGATCCCGAGTTCAAGGCTAACCAGGGCAATTCAGACAAAGTCTCATAAAATTAAACACGCAAAAGGAAGGGAGGAAGAGGAAAAAGGGGGGAGGAAGAGGAGGAGGAGGGAGAGACGAGGTAGAGGAGGGCTGGAAGGGCAGCCCTCCAGTGGCGGCGCCTCCTCTATACTGCTTGACTCTTGTGGGTCGAGTTGTCCACCGTGGACCGAGTGAAGGACTTGCTGTCCCTGACCATGGAGTCCTCCGAGAGGGCGTTCCGGATGATGCTGGGGAGAGACCTGCGAAGCCGCCCTTGGAAGCCCTGGCCAGCCACCACATAGATGATAGGGTTGACACAGCAGTTGATGTAGGCCAGGGACACGCACAAGGAGTTCAGCCTCTGCACGCTCATGAAGGTGGATGAGGACAGGTGCAGCCAAGCCAACATTGTCCCTGTCACCTGGTACGGCAGCCAGAAGACGAAGAAACAGGTAACCACGGCCACCACCACCTTGAGTGTCTTGGTGGAGCGTGTGGCCCTCCGACTCCAGGTCCGCACCAGGAGGAAGGTGTAGCAGATGCTGAGAGTGAGCAGAGGCCACACGAAGCCCAGAATCAGTCGCATCATGGCCACAGCCCTCTCCGTGTGGACGCCACCCTTCCCGTAGTTAATGCCGCATACCAGCTTATTTGAGAAGGGGTCTTTGTACACCTGACGGTATATGAAGGATGGAATGGTGAGGAGAAGTGCCAAGACCCAGGCCACCGCACAGGCCATCCACGCCAGGCCGGCCCATCGGACCTTCTGACACCAGATGGGGTTGAACACCAGCAGGAAGCGATCCGCGCTAATGGTGGCCAGCAGTAGGATACTGGCATACATGTTAAGCAGAATGAGCGAGGGCAGGACCGTACAGGTCTGGTGGCTGAAGGGCCAGTTGTCATGTTCTATAATGGCCATGAATAGGACAGGCAGTGCCAAGCATGAGAGGAGATCAGCCACCGCCAGATTCAGAAACCAGATGGCGTTGATGGTACGTCTGGCCTCGAACGCCGTCACCCACACCACCAGGGTGTTCCCGGGAACTCCCACCAGGAACACGGCCGAGTAGATGATGAGGGCTACGATATCCTCAGAGCGAAACCGCTCGATGATAGGGCCATCCACAGGCACGTCTGGATTTAAGGTCCCATCGGGGTAATCGTTATAGCTGTAGTCACTGGCGCTTTTGTTTGTGAGGTCCTGAGCAGAATCAAAGAGGCAGAGAGTGTGTGAGATGGCGGACACATCTCCTAGGAACTGGGACATTGTCCTACCGTTCTGAGCCTCAACTCTACCACAGGGACAAGAAGGTCTATATAGTCAGCCCGGTTTATAGTGTTTACCTTGAGACACAGACTCTGTGGGTCACCCGAGCTGGTCTTGGACGCATTCTGTAGCCCAGGCCAAACTGAAACCATGCCAGCCCTCCCACCCCAGCTGCCCAAGTGAGGGGAGAACAGGCAAGGCCATACTTGAACGGTGGGGAGCGCAGCGGAGTTGAGACAGGGTCCCACTCCACAGACCAGGCTGACCTCACACTCACAGAGATCAGCCTGCCTCTGCCTCCCGAGACATGGGATGTTTTTAATTAATTTATTATTGTCTATACATGTGTCCACGTGCACTCCATAGCGTGCGTGTGGAAGTCAGATGATAGCCTTCCGTGGGGTGTTCTCTCCCTCCCTGGACCTTTATGTGGGGTTCTGGGATAGAACTCAGCTCTCCAGGTTTTTGGGGTGAGCATTACCGGCTAAGCCATCTCACCACTGATGTGATTTTTTTTAAAATTGTGTGTGTGTGTGTGTGTGTGTGTGTGTGTGTGTGTGTGTGTGTGTATGTTAGTGCAGGTGCCCCAGGAGTGTAGAAGACAGTGTCGGACCCCCTGGAACTACAGGTGGTTGTGAACTACCCTACATACAAGCCAGGAACTGAACTCCAAGCCTCTGGCAACTACTTTTGACAGTTGAGCTGTCTCTCCAGATCCCGGTGAATTTTTTTTTTCCTGGTTTTTCAAGACAAAGCCTGTCCTGGCGTTGGTGGTGCACACACCTTTAGTCCCAGCACTCGGGAGGCAGAGGCAGGCGGATCTCTGTGAGTTTGAGGCCAGCCTGGTCTACAGAGCTAGTCCCAGTGAAATATTTTAAGGAGTCAAATGTGTATGAGGGCTGTCACGAGTTCAACTCAGCTTGAGCTATGTGGCCAGACACTATCTCCCCCCCTCCCCACACACACACACACACAAATGATTTTGTTGTTGTTGTTTCTTAGTTGTTTACTCTTTTGACAGAGTCTGATATACCCCAGGCTGGTCTCAAAACTCCCTTCGTAGCTGAGGATGACCTTAAACCATGGATCCTCCTGCCTCTGCCTCCCTTGTGCTGAGATTACATGTGTGTGCTCTGAACTTGAAACCAATATCCAAAGTTGAAATAGAGATAGGGCGATGTCATCTATTTCAAAACACCTCATTGTTGGAAGCGAAGCTTCATTCTGTGGTTGGCATGCCCAGTGGGGTGGGTCCCCACAGGGTGACAGTGCTCACACAGAGTGACAGTGTGGCCAGGATGTGTAAGTGTATTGGGCAATGTGGCCTTGTAGAACAGCGGTGGATGTCTTGTGGGTTTGTGGCTTTCCTTTAAAGCAGCAGCCCTCAACATGTAGATAGCTTCCTGGGTCGAACGACCCCTTTCGCAGAGGTTGCCTAAGACGACCGGAAGACACAGATATTTACATTTACCACCCGTAGCCGTGGCAAAATTACAGCTATGAAGCAGCAACGAAAACAATTTTATGGTTGGGGGTCACCACCACACGAGGAACTGTATTAAAGCGTTGTGGCATCAGGAAGGCTGAGAACCACTGCTCTGAAAGGTCTCTCCTCAAGCCAGGCTGGATGGTTCATGGCATTCAGCGGCCGGACTCTGTGGGGAGGTGTTCGGTGCTAGCCTGCATTACATGAAATCCATTCTCAAGGGGGCGTGGAGAGGGGAGTGAGTCTGGGAATGGGGCACAGTGCTTGCCTGCCATTCGTGAAGCCCTGGGCTCCAGCCCCAGCACAATATAAAGCTACAAGGGGCAGCTCACACCCCAGAACTTGAGAGATGGAGGCGAGAGGACCAGAAATTCAAACTCACCTCAGTCCCATGCCATAGCGAGCCCCATGCCAGCCTGGGCTACATAGACTATCTCAAGGAAACGTTTTATTAAATTTCCTCTTTGGTTAAAATGATGGACAGGCAGATGCCAGGCACGGTGACATGTGTTTTTGTTTTATTTTTTTGAGGCTGGGTTCCTCTGTGTAGCCCTGGCTGTCCTGGAACTCACCCTATAGAGCAGGCTGGCCTCAAACTCACAGAGATACACCTGTCTGTGCCTCCCCAGGGCTGGGTTAAAAGGAGTGTACCCTCACTACTTGGCATGACACATGCTTTTAACCCCAGTACTCAAGGAGGCAGAGCCAGGTAGATCTCTGTGAGTTTGAGGCCAGCCTATTTGACATAGTAAGTTCTAGTACGGCCAGACAAGAAAAAGAACAAAGTCCAATGTTTTAGTTAGTATGGGAGGGAGCAGGCAATAGCTCTTTCACCAGCAAAGGATGAGCTGACTTTTGGATACCGGCTTTGGAGTTATCTCCTGGAGTCCAGACCCCAGCTGCCCTACATGAAGCACACGTGTCCCTCTGCAAATTTCTCCTGCTCTGAGTCTCTCTCTCTTCCCTCGTTATCTCCCTGGCAGCCCAGCAATCCACCCATTTCCCAAACCCTAAAGCTTTGGAATTTCAAGAGCTGGAAGCAGGGACAGTGTTTGGAGCCAGAAGAAGGACAGCAGAATAAGAAGAGTGAGGGGGCTGGAGACGTGTCTCGGCTTAAGGACACTGACTGCTCCTGTAAGGACCAGAGTTTCTCAGTTCCGTGCTCTGAAGCAGCAGCTCACAACTGAGCACAACTCCATCACAGGGATCTGACCTCTTCTGACCTTTGCAGGCTCCTGCGGCCACGTGGTACACATGCATGCACACATACCCGTGAAACTGATAAATATTCTTTTTACAAGAACAGAGATAAGAATTGAACCTGTGGTGGTGGCAGTAGCGGCGGCCAGCCCTTTAATCCCAGCACTCGGGAGGCAGAGGCAAGTGGATCTCTGTGAGTTTGAGGCCAGCCTGGTCTACAGAGAGAATTCCAGGACAGGCTCCAGGTTCCAAAGCAATACAGAGAAACCCTGTCTCAAAAAAACCAAAAAAAAAAAAAAAAAAAAAAAAAGCAAAACCAAAATTAGGAATTAGGACTGAGCTTTGAGCCAGTATGTTGACATGTGCCTGTATAACCCTGAGGCTGACACAAGAAAATGAGGCCTTCCAGACCAGCCTGGGCTATGCATTAAGTTGAAGGCCAGCCTGAGTTACATAGCTACATAGCTAGATCCCCTCTCAGTAATAATAAATAATAGCAACAGAAAAGAAAATAAGTATAAAACTTCTTGTATTAGCCCAGCAGTGGTGGCAAATGCCTTAAATCCCAGCACTCATGAGACAGAGGTAGGTAGAACTTTGAGTTCGAGGCCAGCATGGTCTACAGAGTGAGTTCCAAGACAGCCAGGCCAGGGCTACACATAGAAACCCTCGAGGAAAAAAAAATAAAAATTAAAAAAAGCCTGAAAAATAACCCTAGGCCCCAGCTGTATTCTGGCTTGCCCTCAGCTCCATATCTTCCTACTTGCTACTCTGAACCTCGATACCGAAGGTCCCGTACACAAGTGATTAGAGGGTTAATTCTAGGCCCAACCAATAACCTCACGTTCCGCCCCTCAGAGTGCTCTCAAGCCCCCCAGACAGGGATTGAACGCTTCTCCTGATTTCTGCTTCTCTCACCATCCTTGCTGTGATGACTCAGACCTCTGTGCAGCCCTCTCTAAACCCCATCTCTGACACTTGTCGGCTGACCACCTCCCTTCCTGGCATGATCTCACCCTGACCTCAGAGCAAAAGATGCTGAATCTAAGCCCTGTTGCTTCCTGGAGCTTCCAGTTATAAACATCTCAGGGAGCATTGGGTTTGACAGAGTTCCGCAAAGGGGGAGAGAGGCTGAGTGTGGGGCAGACCTGTGATCCTAGCACCGGAGAAGCTGAGGCAAAAGGATCTTGAGTTTGAGGTCAGCCTGGGCTACCCGAATTCAGTCTTAAAACATAAAACATAAACATGCGAAAAAGAAGGAAAGAAAAGAAGAAGTTGTAGTAGTTTGGAACTACCCAAAGTATTCTACAGAAGGGACTGAGTAAGTTAGTGATGGCATCTAGGCCACAAAGTACTATGCATCTGTTCAAAAAAAACAAGGAAGATGTTAATGGATGGATACAGAAAGATCTGCCATAGCAAAGGAAATTCTTTTAAAAATAGGAAATAAGAGTGCGCAATGCACAAAGTATATAAAAGGAAGAATGAACTCCGTGTGTGTGTGTGTGTGTGTGTGTGTGTGTGTGTGTGTGTGTGTCTGAACACACAGACCAGCGTCACACACTTTATAGTAATGGTTGCCTCTGAGGAAGGGATTGGGTGGGGCTCAGGGATTAAAAGAGCTGACTTACATAGCTCTTCCTGAACGTGGGACACACTACCTCCTCCAGAAACAGTGTTATACAAGATACCATTGCCTCTCCAAATATACAGTGCCCATGTCTGTGGAGGCAGCTATCCTAAGATCAAAAATATTTGAAAAGAGGGCGAAAATAATTGGGGGGGGGGGGGAAGAAGGGATGAGGAGATGGTGAGAAATTCAGAGCCCTGGCTGTTTTTGCAGAGGGCTTGATTTCATTTCCCAGCACCCACGGGAATCTCACAACTGCCTGTAACTCCAGCTCCGGGGGATCTAACACCATCCTTTGCCTTTTGAGAGCACAAAATCTTACCAAAACAAATAAATGAATGATATGAAAATAGTTGCCTAAGGAATATGACAAGAAAAAAAATCTACGTGTAGATAGTAGAGAGGTGGGAGGTGGGACAGGAAGACAGGAAGTCAAAGCCATCCTTGGCTACATAGTAAGTTCTAGGTTCAGCCTGGGCTACAGGAGAATCTGTTTCAAAATAACAATAGTAAATATTGGGCTGGGGATGTAGCTTAGTGGTAGTGTGCTTGTCTAGCATATACAAGACCCTAGGTTCAAGCTCTGATGTCACAGAGAGAGAGAGAGAGAGAGAGAGAGAGAGAGAGAGAGAGAGAGAGAGAGAGAGAGAGAGAGAGAGAGAGAAATCCTGTGGAAGAAACTGTAATTTACATGTGCAGATTTGTTTCTTGTTCTATTCCTTAAGAGGCTATTTCCACAAGTCTAGATCACACGGGTATTAATAAGGGTCTGGAGGAGTTTTATTAAAATTTATTTATTTGTGGGGGTGGAAATGGGGGTGGGGGGAGTGAAGATTGGGTTTCTCTGTGTAACAGCCCTGGCTGTCCTGGAACTCACTCTGTAGACCAGACAGGCCTTGAACTCACTGAGATCCCCCCTCTGCCTCCTGAGTGCTGGAATAAAAGGCGTATACCACCACTGCCCAGCTCTGGAGAACTTTTAATGGATGCAGAGGATGTGTGTAGAGCCTGTGCAAATACCCTGTCTATATTGCTAAGGGACTCAAGCCTCTCTAAATTGAGGTATCTTGGGGTTTAGTCCCCTGCAGACACCCAAGGAGACATATGTGCTAACCCATCTCCAATTCCTGTGAAGGTAACAATCCTATTTCTTTTTCAAGCAGATACTAACCAGCCAGTTATGCCTGGTTCCTGCCTCAGAAAACACCCCTCCCCAAGGGGAGAGAAAGTAACTGGGATGAGAAGTGGGGGCGGGAAGGGGTAACAGAACCCAGGAGTGGTCCAGGAAAACATCCAGGAGAAAGAAAATGGGCTCCCTCTCTGATAGGTGTTTCCATGGAGATGGAGATGCTCTTGTCTGTGAGATCCAAGATGGCTGCTGCCACCTACTTGTGGGCACTTTGGAGGTGGAGTTGGAATATCCGAGGACATGATCTCTTAAATGTTGTTTTAATTGGATAGAGAGAGAAAGTGTGTGGCTGATGTCTGCTGCGTGGGCCAGCGCTGGATATGTAGGGAGCCTGAACGTCATCACCAGAAGCTGTTTGGGTATATGAGCTTAGTTACTGAAAGTACTGTGTCACTCAGCAACATGAGGACACAGAATTACTCTAAGTTTACCGGCCTTTTTGTTTTCTTTTTTTTGAGACAAGACCTCGTGTAGCCCAGGCTGGCCTTGAACTCATGATCCTCCTGCCTCTATCTCCCAGGTGCTAGGATTACAAATGTGTGTCAGTGCTGTGGCCAGCTTTTACTTCTCTTCCTCCCCTCCCTTTCTTCCCCTCCCCCTCCTCCTCCCTCTCTTTGTTATTTTGTTGTTGTTGTTGTTGGTTTATTTTTTTTGTTTTTCGAAGCAGGGTTTCTGTGTATTGCTTTGGAGGCTGTTCTGGAACTCACTCTGTAGACCAAGCTGGGCTCAAAGTCACAGAGATCCTCCTGCCTCTGCCTCCCGAGTGCTGGGACTAAAGGTGTGCCCTGCCAATGCTCCGTGTATTAGCTCATTTAACACAGAGGACACCCTCCATAGTGCTGCCGCTGTGGCCATCCCACAGGAGAAAAAACTGAGAGTCTAGATAAGCTAGGAAGACTCCCAAATCTTCTCTGCTAGCAAGAGCAGAGATAGGGAGAAAACCCAAGAGCCTTCTCTCTGAAAGGCCTGCACTACCCCAAGAACGGAATGCCGAGTGAGGTGCTGCCTGCTGGGGACCATCACCATCCTCTCAACCTCAGGCCTCTGAGATAGAAAATCACTGCCTCTTAAGAAGCAAGCAGAATGTCCAGCCGAGCATTCCTAGATACAGGCTTGTGGTTTTACAGCCGGTTAGACTAGCTCAGGATTCCTCCTGCTGCAGCTTTACAGCCAGTTAAAGATTAGTTCAGGGCATTCCTTCTACCGACCCTTTCACCCTGCCCACTTGCAAACCCTGCTCACATCCTGCCCGTGGGCCTGTGTAAGCCTCCCCTAAGAAATTAAAGTTGTCAGCTTGATCAGAATACTGTCTGCTGTCCTTCTTTGTACCCCTTGTTCTCCCTTCCCTCTCAGAGTTTTCCCAGTTTGTCGTTGGCTGCCCTGCGTGTTGGGGCGGCTGCATACCTGAGCATCTGGGGGTTTGAGTCCAGCCTCATCTACATAGAGAGTACATAGGACAGCCAGGGCTATGCAGTGAGATTCAGAGAGAGAGAGCGACCCACACACACACACACACACAGAGAGAGAGAGAGAGAGAGAGAGAGAGAGAGAGAGAGAGAGAGAGAGAGAGAGAGAGAGAGAGAGAGAGAGGAGAATGTAAATCTCATTTGAGATTTAGGACAGGCTCCAAACCTACACGGAGAAACCCTGTCTGAAAAAACCAAAAAAAAAAAAAAAAAAAAAAAAAAAAGTAAGAAAAATTATGTATGGGACTAGGCATGGTGGTACTTGCCTGTAATCCCAGCACTGGGGAGGCTGAGGGAAGGAGAATCATGTGATTAAGACCATCTTGAGCTAGTGACATCCTGTCTTAAAAGATCAAGGACTGAAATGCAACTCAGTGGTGGAGCCCCTGCCTAGAATCCCCAGTGAGGGGCTGGGGCGTGGCTCAGTGGTAGAGCCCCTGCCTAGAATCCCCCAGGTGGGATGTGGCTTAGCCATAGAGCTCTGGCCTAAGAATGCAGAGCTACTCCCCAGCCCAAATCAGGGACTCTACAGGTCAGGAGTCAAAAGAAAGATTTGGTACTCCAGAAAGGAAAAAGAACAGTGGATCATAGCCCTCCCTGTTCGGGAAACCTCAGTTGGTCAGGGCAGGGCCAGAGGATGACATAGGACCCAGAGATGAAGAAAGCTCGCAACTTCCCTGGTCATCAAGTTTTCCATTTCCTCTTTTGTGTGGATGAAGCAAGGTCATATCCTCTGTTACAGAGGTGCCAAATCGCAACTCTTCCTAGCACCATGTCCCAACCTCAGCGCCTAGGCATAAAAAGGGACCCTCCCGGGCTGCCGAGATGCCTCAGCGGTTAAGAGCGCCGGCTGCTCTTCCAGAGGACCTGGGTTCAATTCCCAGCACCCACCTGGCAGCTCACAACTGTCTGTAATTCTGGTTCCAGGGGACTCAACACCCATGGCAAACACCAATGCACATAAAACAAAAGTTAAATAGAGCAAAAGACAACCAACCGACAGATCACAACCCCAGAGAACCTAGGGGACAAAGAGGACTCTAAGAGAGACATACATGGATCCGCCTAGGAAAGGGGGAAAAGACAAGGCCTCCCGAGTCGATCGGGTGCATGTGGGGCAGGGAGGAGGGGAGGAGGGAAAGGGAGGCAGGAGAAAGGTATATCTCAATCAAGTACATACAGTTAAATACATTTTTACAAAGGGACCTGCTTAGAGGGACATGGACTCTGGGCTGCAGCTCCCCCAGCTTCTCCAGTAATGATCATTCTTTCGGCTGTCAAGGCTTGGCTTGTTTTGTTTTGTTTTGTTTTGTTTTCCTGGAGACAGGATCCCATTCTATAGCACTGGCTGCCTAAGAACTCACTCTGTAGACCAAGCTGACCTTGAACTCAGAAATCCACCTCCTGAGAGCGGGAATAGCAGGCGTGCCACCACCACCCTGGGTATTTTGTAAAATAATGTTTGTGTTGTTGCTTTTCTGAGATGGGATCTCACTTAGCCCAGGCTAACCTCCAAATCACTACCTAAAATTGAACACCCAACTCCTGGGCTCCTACGTCCCTCCCTCAAGTACCGCCACACCCTGTTTTGCTGGGTGCCCGTAATTAGACCTGGGGCTTACATCACGCCCGCCACGCATACCTGAGCTGTATCTCCAACCCGTTTGTTTTCTTTTTTTTTTTTTTAGCACAACAGCTCACAGTGGAGCTCAGGCTAGCCCGAAACTCACTATGTAGCCCAGGTTAGCCTGGAGTGCATGCAGCACCCTGCCCCAGCCTCCTGAGGGCTTAGATGACAGGTGTAAGCTGCCACACCCAGCTGCTAGAACTCTCCATTTAGGAGAGCCGTGGACGGGGTTTTCTGACCTGAAGAACTTCCTCGGGGCTGCAGCCCTGGGAGACTGCTGCGGTTCCTAGTCTTTGACCACATCCCATCCTCAGTGTACGAGCCCGGTGTGCAGGTGGCAGAGGGCAGATGAAGACGGCTTGAAGGAGGAAAGGGGCAGAGTCGGACAGGGAGAGTGACAGGCGAGAGGAACCCACTCACCATGTCCTGGCTGCTTCCCGGTTCTGTGGTGACAAGAGGCAGACGCCTGAAGGTCCCTCCTGTGGACTGGGCCTCGCTCTTTAAAGAAGAGATGAGAAGAGACGCAGGCAGCTGGCAGGAAGTGACTGTCTTGTCCCTCTGAGGTGCTCATTGGCCACACACGGGCCATTCTAGTCGGGGGCCCCTCCACTGGTGCTCACCCAGAAAACTCCTCAGCACCACCCAGTGCTACCCAAACTGAGCAGAAAAGCCAGGCTTGGAAAAATGAGGAAGTCTCTGGCCCTGGAAGGGGAAAAGGCAATTTCCAGGGCCTCTTCTCCATTGTGGTGGATGCAGCTGCCAAACTTTACTGGCCTTCGTTCCCTCGTCTGAAGGGGACTCTGCTTGTACAGGAGGAAGTCTCGGGGTTACTGGGGTTTCCAGAGAATAGGGATGGAGACCACAGCCCTGCCTGGCCTCTCAACCAGGTGGCCTCTTGTGGCTTTTTGGTTTTTGGTTTTTTTTTTTTATGATTTACTTACTTATGTATACGTTCTCTAACTGCATATACACCTTTATGCCAGGTGAGGACTTCAGATCTCATTACTGATGGCTGTGAGCCACTATGTGGGTGCCGGGACTTGAACTCAGGTCCTCTTGAGAGAGCAGCCAGTGCTGTTAACCTCTAAGCCATCTCTCCAGCCCCTACCAGGTGGCCTAAAGCTAAAGCACACACGGGGTTGTAGAGCTAGGCTTGAGGTTCTCCCATGGGAGCTGTGTGTGTGTGTGTGTGTGTGAGTGTGTGTGTGTGTGCGTGAGTGTGTGTGTGTGTGTGCGTGTGTGCGTGTGTGCATGTGTGTGTGTGCGCGTGTGTGTGCGTGCGTGTGTGCATGCGTGTGTGTGTGTGAGTGTGTGTGTGTGTGTGCGTGTGTGTGTGTGTGTGTGTGTGTCTGTGTGTGTGTGTGTGTGTGTGTGTGTGATAACACACACATGTAATCCTACCACTTAGACTGAAGCAGGAGCATCACAACGTCCAGGCCAGCAGGCCTACCTAGCAAGGACCACGTCTTAAAAAACAAAAACCTAACATCACATGTGTGCTGAACACTCTCAGTTCCAGCTGAGTCCCAGGCCAGTAAGGGTCACTTAATGAGAGCCTGGGGGGGGGCGGGGAGCAAAAGAGAAGAAACACCTTTCTGTCCTAACAGCATAATTAATCCCGTGCTGTGTTGCTTTGGTTTCTATTTGTTTGACACCTGAAATCTCTGCCTACGTCCTACCACACCCTGTCCTGTGTAACTGAGTCTGCTGGGACCTGGAACCTGCATGAGTTTTCGGGGAGACGGGCTGTAGGAGGAACTCACTCCCTGCGTTTCAAAGGCAACACATTGGAGGAAGGGGTTCTAGGTGTGGCCAGGCATGTCTATATTCTCAGCTTGTGGGAGGAGGAAGCGAGAGATCCCATGGCTCAAGTTCATCCTTTGCTAAACAGACAGTTTGAGGCAATCGGGAACAACTCTCAAAAACTCCAGCCCAGCGCAGCGGTTAAGTGCGCTCTCAGTGAGGTCCGGTGCCCTCTTCTGATCTGCAGGCACAGAGCACTGTATGTGTGATAAATAAATCTTTAATGGAGGCAGGCGGGTCTCTGTGAGTTCCAGGCCAGCCTGGTCTACAGAGAGAGTTGCAGGACAGGTTCCAAAGCCACAGAGAAACCCTGCCTCAACAAATAAATAAATTAACTAATTGAATAAAAGTAGGACTGTGTTAGTTTTCTATGTTAGCCGTAACCACCAATCACTGGCTTGTGGCTTATGAGATTGAAAAGTTACAATCTCACTCTTCCAGAATCCATGTCTGAAAGTCGTGGGGACCCAGGACAGACTTGCAGAACGTTCTAGAAGGGTCTTTCTAGACCTCTTCCAGTTTCCGATGACCACTGGCTATGTCACTCCAACTTCTGCCTTTAATCTCACACAGCTCTCTCTTCTGTGTGCCCTCCTGTCTCTTCTGTGGACACTTGTCCTTTTATTCACAAAGCCCCCTTTTCCAGGGCTGCAGAGATGGCACAGAGGTTAAGAGCACCGGCTGCTCCTCCAGAGGTCCTGAGTTCAGTTCCCAGCAACCACATGGTGGCCCACAACCATCTGTAACGAGATCTGATGCCCTTTTCTAGCCAGCATCATATGTGTGGACAGAACACTGTGTGCACAATAAATCAATAAATAAATCTTTAAATAATAATAATAATAATAAAAAACCTTTTCCAAATAATGTTACATCCACACCTTCTAGGTGGGCTTGGGCTGGGTTTGTTTTGTTTTGTTTTTGGGGGGAGGGTACCATTCAAGCAACTCCATGTGCCAAACTGTTCCCCAAAGTGGCGGGGCCATTTCAAGGCATGTCCTTGTTATCGTCACCAGAAGATTATGGACTCTGAAGTGCCTAGCATGAACAGGGTAAATGAATCCTGGGTCATCTCAGGTCATCTAGTTCTTGCTCACTATCCCCGCAGCCTCTGCACTGGCGTCCCCTGGGGGGGGGGGGGAAGAGATGCAGGTGAGGGACCTGGTGACATGGTTCAGCTAGTGTAGTGCTTGCTTTGGATGCAAGAAGTCCTGGGTTCGATACCACAGCGCCACAGAAAGCCAGATGAGTGCCGCGTGCCTCTGTAATCAGGACCGACCTCCGTACACATTAAGTCCAAGGCCACCCGGGGCCACGCGATACCCCGTCTCAAAGACAGTAAGAAGAAAGAGGAGGAAGGCAAGAACTCAAAGCGCCAGCCTGCACGGCAGCTCTGGTTTCAGCCCGGGAGGTTTAGGAATCCCGCTTGGAGACAAGGGTTAAGGTTTGTCTGATTCTCAGTGTGCAGCTAGCGCCCTCTTGTGGCTGTGTACTAATCACGCGCCTCTTTAGCGCTCACACTAGTTTATGACTTGGGGCTTTGCTTTACACATATTGTTATTCTTTCATAATATGTCTAAGTATTTTGCGTGCACCTATCTCTATGCACCACGCGCATGCCTAGTACCAAATGAGATAAGAAGACATCGTCGAATCTCCTAGAACTGGAATTTCAGACAGTTGTGAGAGACTCCATATGGGAACTGGAATTTAAACCCCCCCCCCATCGAGCTTGAGGGCTCCTAACTTATTAAACCATGTCTCCAGATCCCTTTGGGGGGGCTCTGTGTGTGTGTGTGCGCACGTGTGCGTGTACGTGCGTGCGTGCGTGTACGTGCCAACATGCCTGTGTGTGTTTGCTTTGCAGCCCTGAGGATCAAACTCAAACTCATACTTTGTGCATGCTAGACAAGCACTGTATCATTTGCCTACAGCCACACCTCAATGGTTGGGTTTGAAACCTACTGAAAATCTTCAAGGAAGACAGAGAGGTTGTCTTCGGAAGGAAGTAATTTATATTCTGTAATCTGTGCTTTCGGTCTCAAAATCCCAATGTAGTGGAAGATGGCCTTGAACTTCCATCCTTCTGCCTCCTCCTGGAGTTACAGAAGACTGCTACAGTATCAGATTTATGCAGTGCCAGACGGACCTGGAGCCCTGGGCTTCCTGTATGCTAAGTAACTGGTCCACACCACAAGCCGCTAGTCTCTCTCCCTACCTAGAGCTGTTGAACACCCACCCAAGAAGATAAAAGGGCTGGGTGGAATCAAATTATAAAAACCAATATAGTCTCTTGAGATAATAGTTTTAGGGACCGCAGTTTATTTGGAAAGTGTCTAGCCATCCCTGTCCCCAGTGAGGGGCTGGGGTGTGGCTCAGTGATAGAGCCCCTGCCTAGAATATGTGAAGCCCTAATTCAATCCCTAGTTTTGCAAAAGAAAAAAGAAATGAGGGCTGGAGAGATCGTTCAGTGTTATGAGTACATACTGCTCTTCCAGAGGCTAGGAATTCTTATGAGGGAACTCGAAAACTGCCCGTAACTCCAGTTCCAATGCCTTGTTCTGGCCTCCGAGGGCACCTGTACAAGTGGGACAATCACGCAAACACAAACAATAAAAATGAATCCATAAAGCTTAACTTAATAACTCCAGCCTTTTATTTTAATATATCTACCTCATTGTAATTATTTGTGTGATGTGTGCTTTAACTCTAATAGGCAGTGTTGGTCTAGAATCCTCCTCAGCCCAAACAAATGCTCAGTGTCACCCATGGGAAAACTGCGTTAGGTTTCTGTCAGGAATAAGTTTGTAGCTTCCGGTGGCAGAAAAAGTTCAGTTTTGCCACTCACTGGTGAAGTGACACAACCCTAACTTACATCACTCCATCCACTGTAGCCAAGTGTCAGTCATGTCGCCGTGAAATTACAAGAAAAAGACAAGTCATTCAGAGATGTATGGACATACAGACATAAGAGGGGACCATTGTTTTTTATCCAAAGAAAATAATTTTGATTAAAAACAAGATGAATGAGCCGGATTTAGTGGGCATGCTTTAATCCCAGCAGCACCCGGGAGGCAGAAGCAGGAGGATCTCTGTGAGTTCGAAACCAGCCTGGTCTACAAAGCGAGCTCCAGGACAGCCTAAGCTACGTGATGAAACCCTGTCTTGAACACCACAATCCAAAAGAGAGATGAAGAAATTTAAGTACCATATATTGAGTCACCTTTTCTTTTTAAGACTGTATTTATTAAGCTGGGCGTTAGTGGTGCACGCTTTTTAGTCCCAGCACTTGGGAGGCAGAGGCAGGTGAATCTCTGTGAATTCAAAGCCAGCCTGGTTTGCAGAGCGAGTTCCAGGACAGGCTCCAAAGCTACACAAAAACCCTGTCTTGGAAAAAAAAAAAAAAAACTGAATTTATTATGTGTACCAGTGTTTTGCCTGCATGTAGTATGCATGTGTATGTGTACCACATTAATACAGTACCAGTAAAGGCCAGAAGAGGGTCGGGTCCCCAGGAACTGGAGTTACAATTGTGAGCCACTGTGTGGGTACCGAGAATCCAGCAGAAGCCTCTGGAAAAGCAGCCAGTGCTCTTAACTGACTAAGTCATCCCTCTGGCCCCCTTTTGTATTTTTAAACACCAAACGTGTTTGATGATTTAAAACAACTTACTGTTCTGTGAATTCCCTCCTTTTTTTTTTTTTTCTTTTTCTTTCTTTCGAACTGGAAAGTAAATGTGATTTTTTTTCTTTTTTAATTTATTTTATTTGGTTTTTTGAGACAGGATTTCTGTGTGTAACAGAGCCCTGGATGTCCTGGAACTCACTCTGTAGATCAGGCTAGCCTGATCTCTGCCTGCCTCTGCCTCTGCCTCACAATTGCTGGGATTAAAGGTGTGTGTTACCACGCCTGGCTGACTTTTTTTTTTTTTTTTTTTTTTTTTTTGCGAGAGAGGCAGGGTCTGGCTATGTAACCCCTGCTGGCCTAGAACTTGCTGTGTACCAGGCTGTTGGGATTAAGTCACAGAGACTGTTGGGATTAAGTGTGTGAACTACCCGGCCTGGCTAGCCCGCTAGTGTTTAATTCGCTGCGTTCTTCAGTTTCCTCATCCTCAGGAAGCTATCCTGTTACTAAGGCAACGGAGAACAGTGACTGAACAGTGGGGCCTTTCATAAGAACACCAAAACAACGCATGGCCGGGAGAGATGGACAGATGGAGTAACTGGGCTCCCCTTGGAAGGGCACGTTCACGGGGCCCGTTCACTGTTTTCTCAACCCCCCCCCCAGGCTTCCAGGACCTCTCGCTACGGGGATAATTCCAAGATACATCCCTTTCCTTTCAACAAAGAACGGAACACGCTGTTTGGGTTATTAATATTCATGCCGGCTTCCATACGGCACGCAGGAGAGCTGGTACCCTCAAAAGCTCGTTCATATCTGATTTTCTCAGATTGTGGTTTTGCACCTGTTGCAGAGGAGATGTATGTGTCGCAGAGCACAAGCAGGGGTCAGAGGATGATCTGAGGGACTCAGTTCTCCTTCTGCCACGTGCATCCTCAGGCTTGGCCACGAGTGCCTTTAACTACGAAGCTGTTTTTTCTGTCCCTGGGTCTGATGTAGAATCTCTATGTAGTCCCATTATAGAGAGAGGGGGTACCACCTCTATCCCACCAGGGAATTCTGTGTGTATGTGTGCACAAGCATGCTCACATGTGTGCAGGAGCACAATCACACATATGCATGTTTTTATGTGATGTGGGGAGGGAGGTTCCAGGCAGGGTTTCTCTGTAGCTTTGGAGCCTGTCCTGGAGCTAACTCCGTAGACCAGGCTGGCCTCAAACTCACAGAGATCCGCCTGCCTCTGCCTCCCGAGTGCTGGGATCAAAGGCGTGTCCACACGGCCTCCCAGCTTCCCAATGTGGATTTAAGCGGCACAGCAGCAGCCTTTCCCAGAAAGCCTCCGCTAACTTTAAATAGCGTCCTCCCACAGGGAGGATGATTTTCCCCGGTACCATTTTCATATTTACTTATTGAAACTAGGATGAAACAGAATGCCCAGCAGTTAAGATGGCATTTTCCCCTTCTGTAAAGTTCACGCCTCTTGTCAACAACTTCAACAATGCAGAAGTTGAGAGACCGGGATTTTGTTCTGTCTTGGTTTGAGTTTTGAGAAAGAGCCTTACGTAGTCCAGACTGACCTCAAGACTGATCCCAGCATCCAGAGGCAGAGGCAGGCAGATCCCTGAGAGCTGCAGGCCAGCCTGGTCTACAGAGGAAGTTCCAGGACAGCCAGAGCTACACAGAGAAACCCTGTCTCGAAAAAACAAAGACAAAATGAAATTCAGCAGTGCAGCCAAGGATGCCCTTGAACTTGTGGATTCTGCCTCTGTCTCTGAGAGCTGGGATTTCAGGTGTGTGCCACCATGTCTAGTTGTTGCCTGACAAAATGACGGACAGAAGCAACCTAAGGAAGGGAGGGTTAGTTGGCGAGCAGTCCGTCATGGCGGCATGGAGGCCGCTAATCACATTGTGTTTGCATTCAGGTAGTTGGGAGATGAATAGTGGCGTTCAGCTTGCTGTCTCCTTTGTCACCAGGACCCTGACTCCACAGTGTGAAGGGCTTCCCATCTCAGGTAATCTGATGACCCCCCACGTGTGTGCCCAGAGGCTTGTCGCTAGGTGACTCTAGAGTTCATCAAGTTAAGGACAAAGATGAACGAGCACACCAGGGCTGTGTGTGGGAGGTGAGCGCTGGGTTACGCAGCCCTGTTTTGCTGGTGTTTGCTTTCGCTGTGGAAACGGGGTCTCCAGTCTGTCCTGTCCCCTTGGATTGACCCTCGTGGGTTATGGAATAAGGCAAAGACACTCACTTCTCCACCTGAAAGTATGGAGTGCTATTGAGTTTCTTTCCAGCCCGATCCCAGAGCTAATTAGCCCCGAATGAACACACAGACATTTATTATTATTGAACTGTAAGCTGATGGCTAGGGCTTCTTGTTGGCTAGCTCTGTCTTCATTATTAACACATTTCTATCAATCTATGTATTTCCACGTGACCTTATCTACCAGAGAACGGCAGGCACGTCCTATCTTTCTGGTGGCTACATGGCTTCTCTCTCTGCCCCTCTCACCAGAATTCTCCATCTCCTAGCCCCGCCTACCTTCCTGCCTCTATTGGCCAATCAGTGTTTTTCATTCATTAACCAGTAAGGGAAACATATATACGGAAGAACATCCCCCATCAATGGGGAGAACGTGTCTCCTTGCTGAGTGAAAGGCAATGGAACCAAGGTGGGGAATCCCATGGTGGCTGCTTTTTCTTATGTGGCATGGAGCGACATCCTGACTGGGTGAGTGGGGCCCACTGCCTGAGAGTGAAGTCACCGAACACGCCCGTAGGAGCACGGAACACACCACCCTGCAGTTCCCAAGAGTAGCATACATGGGGCAAGGTTGTCCCCAAGCCACTCTGGCCATTGTGGGGCCACTTCTGTATGCGTAATAAGATGTATGATGGGACCAAGGTGGTGGCTCAGGGAGATGGACACGGAACCAGAGTCCTCCATATTAGCCTCTGACCTGGCAGGCAGGCAGGCTCAGGCTAGCCTCAGGGTAAATCTGATAGAAAAGACAGGATGAGAGGGAGGCACTGGGCTGCCATTTTCTGTGGCTGGAGAGCCAGAAGTGAGTATGTTACATGGGTGCTTAGCGGCTGTTGGAACTTGGGCCCCGAAAAGAAACCAGAGTGGGGAAGAGGACAGAGGGTGTAACAGGAGCCGGCCCTTGGGTCCCACGTTTAATAGAGAGAAGCTGGGATTCGACACACAAGAACGGACAGGCAGGGAACACTCCGCACCCAAACTGCTCAAATTGGCAAAGATCGAGCCTGCCGCTCGCTTGTGAGACTGTGAGACGTGGGGGCGGGGCGTATGGACTCAGTCTGGCCGCTGTGGAAGCAGAAAGAAAAACTGAGCAACGGCCCTACCCATCCCGCCTAGAGACAAGGCTGCACACGCTGGGAGGCTGGGGCGACCTGAGGAAAGCCGTCCCTGACAGGCTGCCTTCTGTGGGACATCAGGGACACATGTGGGCCTCGGGACGGAGGAATGATTGGCACTGATGAGGGGCCAGGCAGAACTCTGTTCATAGGAGACTTAAGAAAGGCGGTCCTGCCCGCGTTCCTCAGGAACTTGTGACGCAGGTTGCCCTCTACCAAACGAAGCCATTTTCCTATGGCTACCTGTGGCGCCTGTCGGCATGCTGGCCTCCAGGCTCCCTCAGTATCACAGGGGCCTGTTACACACTTCAGAGCCCGCGCTGGTTAGCTAACATCTTCTCACCTCCTCCCTACCCTAAACTCCCTCAGCTCATGACACCCCCCACACACACACACACACAGCTATTCTCCTGACAATCCAACTGCCAACATGCAACATGGCTCACTGAGTAAAGGTGTCTGTGGCAAAACCTGAGGGCCTGAGTTCAATGCCTGGGTACCACAGTGGAAGGAGAAAGACAACTCCTAAAAGTCATCCTCTAACCTCCACATGCTGTGTGCACATGTGGCTACTAATAAATAGCAAGAGGTTGATGCCACAGGGGTCTTGGGATGGCACAGGTCTCAAGGGCCTTCCCGAAGCCTGTGTTATGATCTTCAAGGCTTGAGAAGCTCTGGAAAATCTGAATGACTTTGGCTAGCATGTGCATTGGGACCAAAGAGTAGTAACGTATGACTGGTCTGCTCAGCTGCCTGTGGGTCATCCAGGTAGCTTTCATCGATGTCAGTCACTTGCTAGAGGGGGTTTTCAATGCTGTGGCTGCCTTGCTTTATTCACCCACACTCTCCTGTAATTAACACCCCCCCCAAAAAAAAAAATCACTTGGCAGTCCCGTCTGGACTGAGTAGACTTTGGCTCCTGTCTCCCCGGGAAAACTTAATTCATCCCTCTGCTACACAGCACGTTCAAGATCAACTTGGGCTGTATGAGACCAAAAAAAAAAAAAAAAAAGATAGAAAATTGGGGTTCCCCCCCAAACCATTAAATAAATGTTGGACTAGTAATTAAGATAAATCTAGGTTGACAGTGTGCCAAATCCCAGGTCCACAATCCCTTAGCTGAGGTCTTCAGGGACAGATGCATTTCAGAACTCGAGGCTGATCCAATTTTAGAAAGACTGTTCTGCACCTATTATGCAAAGCCCCAGGGGTCTGAGGCAGGCATTGTCCACATCCCCCATCAGGCACTGTAATATCTTTTTGCAGCAAAATGTGTGAACACAGTGGAAGGGATAAATAAACACATATAAATAGCTTGGTATGAGTTAGTTTGCCACCATGTGAGAGTGAGGTAAAACTATTCCACCCCCCAAAAAATGTTTAAAGTTGTCTGTCAGAATTCAAAATGCACGAGCTGGCCATAGTGGCCCACATCTGTAATGCAGGCACTTAGAAGACAGAGGAAGGACTGCTAAGCCAGCTAGAGCCATGCTAGTGAGACCTTGCCTTGAATCTGAGGGTTGGCAGGGCCTAGTTCCCTGGCAGGGCCCTGTGGAGCCACGTAAGTAACTCAGAAGGCACAGCAGACAGTGACAACATACAAAGACGCTCTAGAGACAGGGAAAGGGGACAGCAGGGAGAAGAAAGGCTCAGGACCACGGAGCTGGGAGAAAAAGAAAGCAGGAAGCAGAAAGGGAAGCCAGCAGGGACAGAAAGGAGGGCTTCTCCCAAGTCGCTACTTGCTCCTTGCTGGCGTGTGGCACTCTGAGTTAACAGGCTGCCCGGGGAAATGCCAGCTGTGATTCTGAAAGAGCTGGAGGACTCGACAAGATGGAGGAGACAGGCAGCAAGCAAACACTTTCTCGGGTTTGGATCACTAGTTTAATTCTCCCAGCAACCTTCCTTTTACAAGACCAGAGAGGTCAAGTACATCGCTGTGCGCCATCCCGTGGGGGATGCTGGTAGGACAGAAGGGAACCAGCAGGGAAGATGACATACTCCCACCCGACACGAGGCTCCGTTCCTAGGATGCTGTCCGGCTCAGGGGTAAGGAAGACCACACAGGAGAACCTGCGCCGCGGTCACCGGTCACAGGCAAGGGGAAAATGGACTCAATCGCCTGACGTCTTTATCAGAAGCTACACCAGCTTGTCAGCCGTGGCGCCAACAGCAGTGCAGATCAGAGGCTTTACCCACCTTTTTTCTTTTTGATTCAGTTATATACTCCACACTTTCCAAAGCAGCAAACGTGTCCGGTCACCACCAAACCCTGGAAAAAAGCTACAGCATCCCTGGCCAGGGCATGAGCACAGGTGACGGCCTCTATCCCTGCTGCTGTAAACTATACCAACAGCAGTCTCCAGCACACACGATTGTCTACGACGACGCTACACAAGGGCTCGCGACACTCGTTAATCTGGTAAGGCCTTCAGTCTCTGACCTTCAATGGCCCTCCATTCCAACCCCAAATTTACATGAAGAGCCTCTATGGCCGCGAGGCCACCGGGTTAGAGGGGACGAGCCCGCGCTGCATTAGACCGGGAAGCGCAGCTGAGGCTGCAGTCTATCGCTGATGAACGCAGTCCCAGGGACGAGGGATGCGACGAAGTCGGACAGGATCAGGACCGAGGCCAGGGGTAGAGGAGGCGCGGCACAGGCGAGGCCCAGTGGTGCAGAAGCGGCTGGTGCAGGCCACGACGGGGGCGGGCCGGGCCGGGCTATCCGGGCGCTCGGCTCGCCGTCTCCGGGGTCGCTCCCGGTGCCGGGCGGTGGCTGTGGCGCCGGCTCCGTGGCAGTCCCGGCTGCGGTCGCGGCCCGCCGGAGGCTCCCAGCAGGCAGGAGGCGGCAGGAGGTGGGGCGGGTGGCGCTGCGCGGGCACAAGGAGCGGCGGGCGCACTGGGCAGGGGGTCGGCGGAGCCCGCGGGCGGCCGCGTGGGGACCCAGATAAGCCCGTAGTACACGGCGAGCAGCACGGCGGCCAAGGACACGCACAGGAAGTAGGCGCAGACTGGGGCAAGTCGCAGCCATCGGCCGCGGGGACCCTCGCTCAGCCCCGCGCCGCCTGGGCTCTCGCCGCCGCCGCCCACACAGCTCGAGCCCCGCATCGCGCTGCCCACACCACCCGCGCCGGCCCCGCCCCCACCCCGGGCCGCCCCAGACCGCCTCACGCAAGCCACGCCCTCCCAGGGCCACGCCCTCCCAGGGCCACGCCCCCTCCACACGACCTTCTCTCCCTGCTCTAAATCACCGCACCCCTTCCCCTCCCCGTACCAAACCCAGCCACACCCTCACGTCCTAGCCACGCCCCCACCGCCCCAGCCAACCACTGTCACGAGAAATGTCCTAGCCACGCCCTCCGCGGCCACACCCGCCCGCTCCTCCCGGCGCCTGCAGCTCCGCACGCAGGCCAGCCTGTGCCCGCCGGAGGTCGGGTCCCGTCTGCTGCAGCCGGGGCCTCCAGAGCTGGCCCCGCCCACCGGGCCCCGGCCCCGCCCACCGGGCCCCGGCCCCGCCCCCGCCCCGCATCGAGGGCCGCCGCGCCTCCCGCCCCGGCTGACCCCTTCCCCAGCACCTCCGGTAACTTCTCCCGCTCCCCAGAGGCGCGGGTCCAAAGCGGGCTGCGCGGAGGAGAGCGGGCAGCCCGGGGCTGGGCACCTGCGCTGCCGCCCCTCCCGGCAGCGTCCTCAGGATTGCGGGGGAGCCTGCGGGACGGGAGGGGAGAGGAGTCAGGATGGCGAGGAACGCCCTCGTCCCGCCCCTCCCGCCGCAGCGGAGCCCGCCAAGCACAGCCGCGCAGCCTGCCCGCCTGCAGCACAGTTCACGGTTGGCGGCAGCACGCGTTTAATTCAAGCGCTCCAGAGAGCCGCGGCCGGCTGAGCCTCACGGCCCCACGGAGGGGACCGGTCCTCGCCAACTTAGGAGTCGCCCCCGGCCCGTCGCTACCCCGGCTCCTCCCCCTACGTTTAACCCTGTCCGGGCCGGAGTAGCAGAAGCGGAGGAGCGAGGCGGGCGGCTGAGGTCAGGGCAGAGCGCCCAGGGCGGTCAGCGGGCAGCCCCCGGCGGCGGCGCGGCCGCCACCACCTTGCAGAAACGCACCCGCTGGAAGTCTGTGATCTCCGCTGTCTCCTGGCCCTCATGGCCCACCCCTGAGGAGATAAAAAGTGGTAAATGGAAGACCAGCCTGCCAGACCCAGCCTGCCAAGCCCACCTGCGGCTGGCCTCCACCTTACCCAACGCTCAGGACGCCCAGTCTACTGGGGAGGGCAGGAGTGATGAGATGACGACCGCCATCCTCTCGCCCAAACTGTTCTGTGCCACCCGGCCCTCAGCCTCCACCCCTCCACCCCTGCCGCCCGGCCCCCAGCCTCCACCCCTGCCGCCCGGCCCTCAGCCTCCACCCCTGCCGCCCGGCCCTCAGCCTCCACCCCTGCCGCTCTTTTGACCGTCCTTCCTGGGCTCTGCTCCACAGCCTATCCCACTGAACCAAAAGGGAAGAGGAACACGGGTCAGAAACGTGGGTCACCACGTTAGGGTGACCAAGGTCTCACACTTAAGATTCTACGGATTCTGCCTCATCCCCCTGGGACGCTCAGATTTTGAAACCCACCTTTAGCTCTTTCCCACAACCTAGCCCCAGTCCTTTACCTCAACGAGCTTCCCCTGAGCCCAGCTTCCCGGCCCAGCGCTACTCACAACTCCTACTGGCTGGACCTCACAGCCCAGCCTGCACCAACGGAGGCCTGACCCCAGCTCCACCCAGACATGGCACCGCCTCACCTCAAGCCCTGTCCCCCTGCCACCCCCACGAGCAGCACCCATTTCCTGTCCCCAAGCCCTTCCCTCCCCCAGGAGTGCAAGCAGGGCCCCCCACCGTCTCTCGCGCCCCACCTGGAGATGCCTCGGGCCCCTCTTCCTCAGACTTCGGGGCTCCTGCCAAGGTTGGCCCACTCTCCAAGGAGGCAAGGACTGGGGGGTCACCTCCTGGAGAAGAGGAGGCTCAGTCAAGCCCCTCCTTTGCCGAACACCTCCCCACTTGAGGGGGCTCTCGGACAGTGGGGGTGTGCCATTTAAGGAAGTGAACTTTTTATTGGAGACAGGCTCTGAACCTGCAAGAGCGGGCTCTAGGAAACGGGCTGAGGGCGTTGGTTGAGTAGCCACCAACTGCCCTTCCCTGCCATAGGGGTGGGGGGAAGTGTGGGCACAGCCACACCCTGTGAGCTCACAGGACTGTGTGCACAGACACACACACACACACACACACACACACACACACACAGCCAGTTTCACACATTCCCCAAAGGCCAGGCCTCACCCGCAGAGTGGGCGCCGGGCGAGGGGGCAGGGTTGGGAGAGTTCAGTTCCATCTCCTCACCCCAGTCGGACACAGGCTGGTGGTCCCCAGTGGGCGAGAAGGGGCTGGGAGGTTCAACAGGGTCTGGGGACAGCGACTCCTGGGGCCTGGCAGGTGCGGGGTCGGCCTGCTCACAGGTGGGCTTCCCAGCAGGCTCAGCCGCTCCCGGCTGGAGATCAGGAACAGCTGGGGCTTCCTGCTCCGCAGGACCCTCCTCCTCCTCCTCCTCCTCCTCCTCCTCCTCCTCCTCAGACTGCTCCTCCTCCTCTTCCTCCTCCTCCTCAGTG
Source organism: Cricetiscus sungorus (assembly GCA_030556225.1). Lineage (NCBI taxonomy): Eukaryota > Metazoa > Chordata > Mammalia > Rodentia > Cricetidae > Cricetiscus > Cricetiscus sungorus. Next base: position 3,645,568 of record JANBXA010000305.1, on the reverse strand, counting down.
ACGTCTTCGCTCACATCCTCCCATTCTTCATCCTCATCGTCATCTTCTTCCCCCTCCTCTTGCCCCTCATCTTCCTCACCATCCTCCTCAGGAGGTCGGTGGGCTGGGGTCGGGGCCTGCGGAGGCTGCTGGGAACACAGCCCATCAGGGGAAGGCTTGCGACCTGAGCCCCCACACCAGTGCTCACACCCTTATGCCTGCTCTGCCTTACCTGCGTGGGTGCCTCCTCCAGGGACGGGGACTGACAGGACTCAGGGGCTGAGGACACAGCTTCCTCTTTGCTCTCCCAGCGATCATCATGGTCACTGGAGTGGGCAGAGCACAGGGGTGAGGCCTGGGTGAGGGATGGACTCCCGGGGAGCCAAGACAGGTCAGTGCACCCTCAACCTCAAGCCAGAGAGGACTGACGCCACACTGGCAGGCTCAGCGAGGACGCGCCAGAGGACTGACGCCACACTGGCAGGCTCAGTGAGGATGCGCAGAGGGAGGAGCACCCCACCTATAGGCACGAGGGGCCAGCTTGGCCGGGGGCCGGCTGTCCTTTCTCCTCCTGTGGCTCTTCACTTCTGCTTTGTGCTGGGAAAGGAACTCTCCAAAAGTGGCAGGCTTAGGGGGTCTCGCCCAAGCTTGGTCATCTACAACAGAAACCCAAGAGATGGGAGATGTCATTCTGTACATATGTTTCTCTTGCTGGTTAATGAATAAAGCACTGCTGGCAAACAGGAAGGCATGATAGGTGGGACTAGGGCAGGTGGAGGATTCTGGGAGATGTAGTGGAGTCTCCATGTGATCTCAGGGAGAGGACATGAGTCTGACATTCTCCATAAGATAAGACCATGTAGAAATACTAGTGAAATATTAGTGATTATGGGTTAATATTTAAGACACAGCTAACCAATAAGTTACTCTAGTAACTAACCAACAGTTTCATAATTAATACAGTGTCTCTGTGTGTTATTTTGGGACCAGGCTGGCGGTAAAGTGCTGGTAACAAAATGGTATCTGCAACGTGGGTACGAAGAACTTCCATTTAAAGGTTGACAAAAGCAGCCGGGCGGTGGTGGCGCACGCCTTTAATCCCAGCACTCAGGAGACAGAGGAAAGAAAATCACTGATTTCAAAGCAAACCTGGTATACAGAGTGAATTCCAGAACAGGCAAAAGTTACACACACACACACACAAAAACCCTGTCTCAAAATAAAAAATAGAAGTTAAAAAAAAAAAAAAAGAGTAATAAAAAAGCCACGTAAAGATGGAAAGCACACAGAGAGACTGGATACTGCATACTGTTGTGCTGTCTTTAAATTGCACAATTGCTAATATACATTTGATTATCAATGCTGCTAAATTAATCCAATTTAATATATTTTAAAAATGCTTTGACTTAAAAAATTTAAGTCTAAAGACAGGTTACTGGGGAAAAGGATTTCTATTTGTGTTTCCACAGAAAATGAAAAGCTGTGGATTCCTTCCAGACTAACATGGTTTGATCAAGCCAGACCCCCTGAAGCAGTGTCCCAGGTGATCCAACATTCAAAACAGCTGGGACAAGGCAGCCTTGCAGACTACAGCCAGGATTTCTGCATCATCTTAGGAGTCCATGGTATTACAGCATTCCCCAACCAGCAGGAAGCAATTTGGAAAGAATGATGCCCAAATTTACAAATATTGTCTATAAAGTTTGTTTTCACCTAAATGGGGTTGGTTATAAATGATCATAACCAATCTCTTTTTAAAGGTAAAAAGGGGATTATGGTATAGAAATGTATGCTTTGTTTTGGAATGGATTATCATTTATTAATATAAATTTAAGGTCAATTTTGTGATATGTATATCTATCCTCTTGTTTAAGTAATGTGTTTATATAGCTCATTTAAAAATGTAAAAGTACAAATTATAGATTATTACCTATAATAGTCAAAATAGGTTTGTTAGGTCTTTATAGATATATAGAGATATATTTCAAATGGATAGGCATTCTTCAAACCTTTCAAAGACCTACAGAATATGACATTTAAAGTGGTTTAGGGTTTTTCTTAACAGTGAGGCACAACTGCTCCTGGTAACACCACCTGCATCAGAAAGGAAGATGGACATTGAAGAAACTTGTTATAGAGCTTGCTTTCAATATGGCAAGCCTAGCCATTTGGGAAAAAAAACTGCTCTTGTCTGGACTGTTTGACTTTATGCCGTATAAACTGGACATGCATAAAGTGACTGCTGAAACAAGATGGACATTGCTACAGGGTTCCTGCTTCATGGAAGAGTCTGTCAGACAGTCTGCAGGACACAGAGAAAAATGACTGACAAACTGCCGATACAGGTGGACAGTTTAAAGTTTCCTGCTTTGCTGAGGAGTCTGCCAGACACACTATGGCCTATGGGCTGAAGATGGAACATTACAGAAGAACTTCGGGTGACTGACCAGGCAGCGAGTTGTCTCTGTCATTTCTAGAGTTTATATATTATCCTTCTGTGGTCTTTGATGAAGTTGAAGACAGATAGTTATGGTTATAGATTTTTTTAGTTAGGATTAAAGATAAGTTACATATAAGACTTTAGACTCACAAAGATAGGAAAGATAATTAAATATTTTCTTTAATTCCTGATGTTAATGGACTAAATATTATTAACTAAAGTTCTTATTTGATAACTTTTGTTAGATATTTAACTATGATAAAACCCTTCTTTTTATTTTAGACAGAAAAGGAGATGATGGGAGACGTCACTCTGTACACATGTTTCTCGTATTGGTTAATTACTGGTAATGAATGAAGCACTAGGAGAGATTAGGGAGTAGGAGAGGTGGAGGGTTCTGGGAAAGGTAGTGGAGTCACAATGTGATCTCAGGGAGAGGACACGAGTCTGGCGTTCTCAGTATGGCAAGACCATGTACAAATACATATATTAGTGATTATGGGTCAATATTTAAGACAGAGCTAGCCAATAAGAAACACTAGTAACCGGCCAACAGTTTCATAATTAATACAGTGTCTCTGTGTGTTATTTTGGGACTGGTGCAGCTCTGGGACCAGGCTGGCTGAAAAGTGCTCTAACACCCAAGGACTTAGGGGATGGGGACACAGCACAGGCCACACTCAGACTCCACTACTTAACCCTTTCCAAGATAGTACTCACCATAGCGATGGGATGGTTCGTGGGTAGGAGCTGGCCCGTCCTTGAACCTAGGAAGAGAGCAAAGCAAGCACTAGCTGGGGGAACTAAGGAGAAGCAAGAGAAAGCCGGGAGATGGAGACGGGGACAGATCAAACCAAAGAAGCACCAAAGGGGCCACTGGTTAGAATGGGGTCAGACAGAATAAGGGATGAGAGGCAGACCTAGCTTTCTAGTGACAAAACCAGACAAAGATACGGATGTGGCCTCTGAAATACAAACATGGAGGCTGGAGGGACAGTTCACTTCCTCACCGACCTCAGCACCGTGTGCATCTACCAGCCCAAGATAGGCAAGTCCACTGGGGTTGCTGCCCTCAGCCTGCAACCCAGAATGAACACTCTCTCATACATGTTCAAAACAGAGCAAGGGCATAACTATGGCACCAGGCATGGCACCACACACCTGGTACCCTAGCATTTCAGAGGCGGAGGCAGAAGAACCGGGCTCAGGATGTCCTTGACTCCACAGCAAATTCAAGGTCAGCCGTGGCTACATGCCTCAAAGAAACAAAAGTAGCTGGTGGTGGTGGCACACATATTTAATTCCAGCACTCAGGAGGCAGAGGCAGGTGGATTTCTGTGAGTTCAAAGTCATCGTGGTCTACAGAGCTACAGAGCTACTTCCAGGACAGCCAGGGCAATACAAAGAAACTGCCTCGAAAAACCAAAAAAAAAAAAAAAAAAAAAAAAAAAACCAAAAACAATTAAAAAACAAAAAAAGAAACAAAAGGTAAACAAGAAAGAATAAACATGGAAATCTCTACAGGCAAGCAGAAGGTTCTGAGTGAATCCACTCTGGATCGGCAGCTGAGGGTTTTCCCTATCCCTTACCCTTTGCTGGCTGTCCAAGGAGAGTCTGAGTGGCCAAGAGTTCTGTGCTAGCCTAAGTCAACATAGCCCAGCAGGCCTGTGAGCAAGGGACAAAGAAACTTTTCATACACAAGCTGTGCACTCAGCGAGGCTAAGGCTGGAGGCTGCTCAATTCCATGCCCATTGGAGCTGCACACCCAGACCCGCACAATAGAACCAACTCCCACAGTTGTCTTCTGTGGCCTCTCTCGATAAAAAGTATGTATAAGAAGCTGTAGAGATGACTCAGAGGACCAGGGTTCAATTCCCAGCACCCACATGCAGCTCACAACTGTCTGTAACTGTAGGATCCAACAGGTAAGAAGGCTGAAAAGGTCGAAGCCAACCTAGGTAACAGTGTCTCAAACGTAAAAACAAGAGAGGGCTCTGTTAGCTCCGGATGCTCTTCCAGAGGACCCACAACCCTCTGTAACTACAGCCTCAGGGAATCTGATACCATCTTCTGGCATCCGTGGGGACCAGACAGGTACATTTTACACAAACATACATGCAGACAAAACACTCAATACACATACATTTTTTAAAAAAGATGAAGGTGGGGGATGGTAGCCGTAGAGATGGCTCAGTGGTAGAGTACCTGTCTAGAATCCCCCAGTGAGGGGGCTGAGGGCCTAGCTCAGCTTTGTGTACTTGTTAGCATGCCAAAGGCCATAGGTTCAATCCCCAGTACCAAAGGGAGAAAAAGAAAGACAGGCTTCCATACGCCACCAAGACACGGCATGCTGTAGCCAACATCACCAATACCCACAGTGATGAGTGGCCTGAGCCAGGACCCAGCAGGAAGGCCGACTCACATGCCATCGGTCTTCTCGGCATCCCATTCCCGCCGCCACTGCCCAGTGGGCTTGCGGTGTCGCTGCAGGCGCTCCTGGTCGATCTTCTCCCTCTCCTGCTTCCAGCGCAGGTACTCTGACCGCTCTCGGCCCGTCATGGACATCGTCATGTCTCCCCCAATGCCCAGGCCAGCCCTGCGGCCCTGCAGGCACCACAGGCAGTCAGACCCCAGCTCCCCTCCACACCCCCTCCCCCTCCCCCCGACACAAGCAGGACCACTGCTCAGGGCACACAGGACGGAGTTGACAAGCCGCAGCAAGTGGTTGGCTGAAGTTGCCTCCTCAGAGACGCTCTATCTCTTACCTACTTATTTTTGGTTTCAGACAGGGACTCATAGCCCAGAGGGGCTGCCTCAAACTCACTATAGAGCTAAGGAGCTAAGGAAGGCCTTAAACCCCTTGTGCTGGCTAGTTTCGTGTCAACTTGACACAAACTAGAGTTATTTGGGAAGAGGGACATTCAGGTAAGAAAATGCCCACACCAGACTGGCCTGCCTCTACCTCAAGTGCTGGGTCTTATCTGTTTTTCTCAGAAGTAAACATTCCATTTTTATTGCCCATCTGCGTGTGCGTGTGTGGTGTGTGTGTGCATGTGTGGTGTGTGTGTGCGCGTGTGCACGTGTGTGGTGTGTGTGTGCGCGCGTGTGTGAGTGTGTGGTGTGTATGTGTGTGTGTGTGATGCCTGCACGTGTGTACACGTACATGTGGTGGCCAGAGGGATGTCTTGTTCTGTCACTGCCCCCTAGCTTATTCCCTTGAAGCAGGGTCTCTGACCGAAGGGAATCCAATGATCTTCCTGTCTCCATCCCTAGAAATGCCTGGAGTTCGCTCAGCTTTTTTCACAGGAGTGCTAGGGATTCAAACCCAGGACCTAATGCTTATGCAAAAGCAGTCTTACCCACTCACCCATCTCCGTCTTTCCTTTTTTGAGACAGGGTTTCTCTATGTAACCCTGACTGCCCTGGAACTCACTTTGTACACCAGGCTGGACCTGAACTCAGAGATCTGCCTGCCTCTGCCTCCTGAGTGCTGGGATTAAAAGTGTGCACCACCGTCCAGCATCACTCGGGCACTCTTAATCACTGAGGCATCTCTCCAGCCTCTCCTCACCTTTCTCAAGAAACATCCCTGGCCCTTCCTCACTTTTTGGGTGTGATATAATACCCAGCCTTTAATTAGACTTTTACTCATTCATTTTATCCACTGGGTTACAGCACAGCTTTGTCTTAGAACTGTTTTCCCTGGTCTATAATGCCAGCACTTGGGAGGCTGAAGCAGAAGGATCAAGAGTTCAAGACTGCCCGGGAAACTTAATAAAAAAGGACTGGGGATGCAGCTCACTGGGTCATAGTTTACATAGCATGTGAAGACCCTGCAACATGTCCCAGCACGGACAAAAGCCCAACACGAATCCTCAACAAAGAAAACACTGGCAGCAGGGCGCAGTGGTGCGCAGCTTTAAGCCAAGCACTCAGCGAGGAAGCAGGCGTATCTCTGTGCTGGGCTTAAAGATGGAACTCCGTGTAAACTGGGCCAGCCTGGAGGGCTAGACAGCGAGACCCCATCTCAAAAAGAAAACAGAAAACTCTGGCCATGCATCGTAACCCAAACTACACAGCAAGATCCAAACCAGCCTGAGTCCCTATCTCAATAGCCCCAAACCAAGCAGCACCCAGCCAGCCCAAAGCGCAACTCTTGGGAAGCTGCGGCACCCACCTGTCTCTCGTGTTCCAAGCCAGAGCGCACCCGCTCGAAGTCAGAACCTCCCCAGTTGCGGCCATGCCGGCGGCTGCCCTCCCTGCGATCCCTCTCAGGCTCCTCCAGGGGTCCGCCCCGGCGCCGCGGGTCATCCAGGAAGTTGCGCACTGGGTTGGGCTCCAGTACCCCTTCCTGCAGCAGAAGAGCTGGCAGGTGGGCAGCTGGGAGGCACGGGGATGCCTCCTCTCAGCCCACCCCCAGGCTGCCCGGTGCTGACCCGCTGGTTGCGCTCGTACTCAGCAATCTTCTCCATCTCCTCATTCATCTTCTCAATGTTCTGCCTGCGCCGCTCCTCCCACTCCTGAAGAGACAAGACCGCACATGACTGTCAGAAAGATCCACAGTTAGCTGTGCAGAAAAGACAGGGCAGCCCACATTCTCCAAGGACAGGCTGGCGACAGAGGGTGCCGGGGCTGGAACTTGTTTGAGTGCAGGGACCCTGGCACACCTCGGGCACCTCAGAAATGGTGCGTGAAGACAGTAACTAGGCAAGCAACGAGTGGCCAGCACAACCTTTACCCTCCCGTCTGTAACACTCCCAGAGTTTATCGACAACAGCCAACCGAGAGCCGGGCAGTGGTGGCCCTTAATCCCAGCCCCGGGAGGCAGAGGCAGGCGGTTTCTAAGTCCCAGGACAGCCAGGACTGTTACACTGAGAAACCCTGTCTCAAAAAAGCAGAACAGCCACCTGAACAGGGCCCTTTCCCAGCAACCGCTGCTGATGGGATGGCCAAGCGCTCCCCCAAAAATGTAGGAAAGTGTGTTTCCCTGTCAGTGTCCCAGCGTGCACCTGTGGACAACAATCCTAGGGGCGAGCAGGCCTGGCCTCCTGATCCATGGCGTAACTCAGCACACAGTGTTCTGCCCACGTCTGCCTACGCACCAGCAGAGGGCGCCAGATCTCATTACGGATGGCTGTGAGCCACCATGTGGTTGCTGGGAATTGAACTCAGGACCTCTGGAAGAGCAGCCAGTGCTCTTAACCTCTGAGCCACCTCTCCAGCCACCATCACCCTTTTTGTTGTTTGTCTCATTTTTTTGTTGTTGTTTTGCTTTTTTGAGCAGGGTTCTCTGTGTCCTAGAACTCCTCTGGGTAGACCAGGCTGGCCTTGAACTCACAGAGATCCGCCTGCCTCTGCCTCCTGAGTGCCCCCATCACTGGCCTGGCTCACCATGCAGGCTAGGATGGCTGACCAGAGCCCAGGGTCCACCTGTCTGCACTGCAACCGCTAAGGTACAGGTTACAGCGCTGCCACGCTCATCTCTTCTGTGGGTTCTGGGGACCAAACTCAGGCAGCAAGCACTTCCGCGACGAAGTTATCCCCCAGCCCTCGAGGCAGCTTAGTGACCCCTCAGAGTCCAGGTCTGAGTGTCTGCCCTGAGGCTACTGTGCCTCGCAGCAGAGACTGCTTCCAACGCCCTTTGGTCTCACCAGCATCCCCCAACAGAACAAGAACTTAACTCCCCGGGGAAAAAACCCACCTCGCCAAAGGGCAGAGACTGACAGAACCAGCCTGGACCCGCGTGCATGCAAAGCTGTGAGCCAGGGCCAGGTGGCTGCCTGCTGGGGAGTCACAGTGAGGTCACTAACCCCACATGAAGCTGGGCACACAGACACACACACAGCGAGTGCGCTCAAAGCCCAAGTCTGAATTGCTAGGAGGCGGAGGCAGATGCAGAGCGCTGGTCAGCAGGGCCAGCTGGGGGGGGGGGGCTGGAGGGGAGGGAGGCTGCAGGGGGGTGGGGGAGGGGAGGGGCCCACCCAAGCAAGAGCGCAGGAAAACCAAAGGGAAAGACACAGCGATGCGGGCTGTTTCCCCAGCCACCACGCAGGCAGGGCTGCAGGGTGCCAAGGCCAGCCTGAGCAAGCTATTGAGATGAGATCCTGTCTCAGAGGAAAACTAAGGGTTGGGATGTAGTTCAAGGCTAAGGCACGTATCTAATATTCACAAGGCCCAAGACCAGAAAAATGAAGGAACGAATGAATGAATGAATGAATGAACATCAGGGAACAGAAAAAACTTGGCTCAAGCTTCTTGGCCTACTCGGTGCCTACCTTGGACTTGCGGTCAGAGGTTGAGTTGTCTCCGGCCCCCAGGAGATGAGGGGAGCCCCGACCCCGGCCTCTGCGGCCCCGACCCCCAGTTCCTCCTCGAAGCTGCTCCCCAGCACCATCCTCCCAGCCTCGAGCTGTCCGACCTACTCCTGCCCGGCCTCCCTGCTGGGGGTGTGCCCGGCCCCCTCTGCTGGTCCCTGGGGGCCGGGGGGTCCCAGGAGCCCTGCGAGAGGGGCCCAGGCTCTTCTCCTGAAAAGGCAAGGGGGGAAGCCAGTCAAAGGGAAGGTCTGGGTCCCAGGTCCGAGCCCTCTCCATCCGCCCCACCCTGAGGGTTCAGACAGGCTGGACTCTCCACCTCCACTGCCACATTCTCCTTCTCCGTAGAACGGCTCTTCCGAGGGGCTGTCACCGCCACGCCCTCCAACTCAGCCTTTTTCCGGTCCTCCTCGATCTCCTAGGACCAATACCCAGGGGACGGGGTGTTACGGTGCCTGTGCACCAGCTGGGCTCCCACAGTCTTCCACGCTCTCCCTAAGCTTCCTACTGAGGCTTCTCTCCTGAGTTAGACACTGGTCACAGCATCTTCCGCCAAAGCGCACATGCTGCTATGCTGCTCCAGAGTCCCCACTGTAAGCCCGTCTGTAAGAGCCGAATGCTTCCCCACCCTGCGGCCTTCTCCTGCACCCACTCTGGCCTTCTTGCTAATCCCCAGGCCTCAGACCTGCCCTGAGCTCCAACCCCAGGGCTCTGGTACCAGCTACTCCTCTGCTAGAGTGAGTTCCTCAGGCTCCAAATGTCTCACCACCTACCTGCCACTCTCGCTGTTCTCATCCCCCGCTTGGTAAAACACGGGGTACCTGTCAGACTCTTCACTGATGCACACCCCCAGCCCCAGCCTGCAGTGCAGCCTGGCATACAATCAAACCCAATTTTTTTTTTTTTTTTTTTAAATGAATGAATGCATGAAGAATGAGTCAATGAGGCTACCCTCCTCCTAGGTCCCCTCAAAAAAAAGACAGCCCCACAAGCTCCTCTTGGACCCTGCTCTGGACCCTTCCTCCTCCCACTCTAGCCCCAACTGTCCTTGGTCATTAAGACTTTCAACAGCCCGGTCCGTAGCCTGACCTGCCTTCTCTGACCAGGGTTCCTGCCCCAGCTCTCTTCTTACTATCTGGACTCCCCCTCATCCACACCACACAGAAAAAATGAGTGTCCCTGCTAAGAGCTGTTCTGGCTAGGTCTCACTCCTACTCACAGCCCTCCATGGCCTCCCTAGGGCTACAAAGTGCTCTCCAAACTACATGGCTGGCCCCTGATGACCTCCCTTGATCAGTTCTCCACCCACTGACTTTCCAAGCCCTCTCAGCATCCAAACATTTACACATCTTGTGTGAAACATAATCCATCTCCTTCCCAAATAGCCAATGCCTAGATGTGTTAATTCCCATTGCAGCCTCGTCTAGTCCAGGTCATCACAAAGGGCAATTATGTCCCAAACTGAACCGTGAACCCTAAGAGAGAAGTCTAGGGAATACATCCCCAGCACCAGAGCTAGGGCTCTGGAGACTCAGTGAGCAGAGTGTGAATGAATGAGTGAATGAGTGAATGAGTGAGTGGTGGGATGAAGGAAGGGGAGGCAGACTAAGGCCTTTGGCTTCGTCCTGTGAATGAAGGGGAGACATGAGAAAGCTCGAAGGGAGAGGTGGGAAAACTCACTGCGGGGAGAGGGGATGGGGTCTCCCAGGGCAGGGCTAGGGCACCTGGTAGCGCCGTATGAGGGCCTCATTCTTCCGGCGCAGGGCCTCGATCCGCTTGTCCAACTCAGCATCCTTGTCCTCTTTTGATTTCAAATCCAGTGTGGCAGCCTGTGGCGGGGAGGTGGTTGGGTGGGGAGAGAGGGCCTTCCCACCAAAGGCATTTTACCCAGGACCCACCCTCCCAACCCACGTCTCCGCCTTGCAGCTCACCATCTCATCCGCTGAGATCTCCCTCACAGAAAACAAATTAGCACTGGGGGTCCCTGGGGACAGAGAGAACAATCAGTTAAGACCAGTGGCATCCTGGAACGCTGGCTCCTCTGCTTTCCTCAAGGGTCACAGAAAAATACACTTCTGCCTCATCGAGGGAGTCCTCCAGTACCAGTACTGAAGAAATACAAACCCTGCCCATGCAATTAGTCAGACCCACCTTGGGAAAATTCCAGCCCCACCCCTGTACCTAATACTAATCCCTCCAAACAAAGATGTCAGCCCAGATTCCACAACCTATAATTTTAGCCAGGACCGGGTTCTCAGAAGGTCGGCTACAACCAGTAAAAGTAACTTCTAGAGGGCCAGAGGGATGGCTCAAGGGATGAAGGTGATTGCCGCAAAGCCTGAGAACCTGACCGAGGTCAATTCTCAGGATCCACAAAGTGGAAGAGGAGAACTGACTGTTGCCATTTAAAAAGCAGCGCACTAGAAAAAGACGCCACGGGACAGAGCTCACGCCACAGAGCTCACGTGGAGGGTTTTTTAATTAAGGGAAAGGGAATGGGAAAAGGGGGGAGGGGGGAGACCGGCCTCTGGAGACAGGAGCAGCAGAAAAGGTGGGGGGACAGAGAGACAGGCAGAGAAGCAGAGGGCAGAGGGAGGGGGACAGACAGGCAAAGGGAGAAGAGAGATGGGAGGTGGGCAGGGTCCTTTTAAAAGAACGTAGTGAACGTGCACAGGTGGTGCTCTTAGTGGCTGCAGCTGAGGGTAGATCCTGTCAGAACCTCAAAGACAGACAGTACAGATGCCTAAATACCAACACTGACTCCCACCAGTCGTCCTCTGACCTCCGCGTGCTCACACATACATGCACAAAATAAATTAAAACAAAAAAATTAAAAAACAGCTCTCCGAGAAAGTAAACCCATGGCTCCCCTAAGACTGAGTCTGCCCAGCCCTGAAAAGGGACTCATCAATCTCCTACCAAGCCAGAAAAGATCGGGCAAGCAGGCCCAGGATCCACTTCGGGGAGCTTCCTGGACCGGACTTGACTTCCATAGTGATATCCAGCCCAGAAGACAGAACATCTACGGAGGCTTTTAAGAGAAAACTGCCAGCCCCGGCCGCGCCTTGGCCTCACAAACCTCCCTGGCCTCAACCCTGACCGGGATGAAACTTCAGGCTCCGCCTTTCCCTCCAGACTTCTGGCCCCACCCATAAAAAAAAACCACAATCCGGCTCCGCCTCCAATTTAATCCTATAGGACCCGCCCCCTCCACGCCCGGAACCATTCTGGCAACGCCTTTGAGTCACGCCTCCTCCTCCAGCTTCGGATGCATTTATGTCGCAGGAAAAACTTCCTGGATCCACTCCCATCATTATCCCCGCAGCATCCTAACGCCACGCGCAAAGTCCCTGACGTTTTGGCCCCGCTTCTATCCAGTGTCAGCTTCTGGGCAATCATCAGGCAGGACCCACTTCCAAAGCCAAGAAACTTTCCAGGCTCGTCCAGGGCGCCTCCGCCCCAGACCCTGACCCCACCCCCACACTAACCACGCCCTAGCACAACCATCAAGCTCCCACACCACGCCCCCTAAGGAGAGCAACACCCCAGCATCCTGGCCCAACCCAGCACCCAGCCCGAGTCGGGTCACCGCCCCTCCCCACGCCTCTCCAAGCTCTGGCCCCGCCCCATCTCAGCCCCGCCCCTGGCCCTCACAGACACGCCCCCCGGGGCTGCCGCAGACACCCTAGACCTGACCCGTAAGGCCGCCCAAAATAAATACCCACCCAGCTCTGCCCCAGCCGCTCCACCCACCCCTTTGCCCCACCCCACTCCGGCTCGGTCCCACCTCCTTTTCCCGCCCGCCGCCCAAACCCCACCCACCTACGCCCTGCCCGCAATACTACAAGCCCCGCCTAACCCTAACCCTAACCCAGACCCCGCCCCTGTTCCCGCCCACTGCGCCCCCTCCCGACGCCCCGGCCCCGCCCACACGCCCCCCAGGAAGACAGGCCCCGCCCCATCCCGGACCCAACTTGGAAGCCCCGCCCCTCCCCGGCAGCCACTAGGGCTCGGCCCCGCCCACACGCCCACGGCCGTCGGGCCCCGCCCACCCCACCCCGGCGCCCCACGTGGGCGTCCTGGCCCCGCCCCCCGTGGAGTGAGTGTCCTGGCCCCGCCCCCGCCGGCCGCTCGCCGCCTCCGCGTCCGCGCGCGCTCCCGCCGCCCTCACGTGGGGCAACAGGCCCCGCCCTCCCCGCCGCGGGCGCGCTCCCGGCCCCCTCCCCCGGTCACCTGTCCCGGAGACCCCGCGGCGCCTGCGACTCCGACTCCGTCCGCCTCCGCGCCCGCAGCTCCCGGGGCCCCACACGTCACTTCTGGTCCGCTCCACGTGAAAGGAGGAAATAAAGAGGGCCACTTCCGGTCCTGAGAGCCCATTTCCGGTTGCCTTAAAGGGGCCGCACCCCCACCCCCAGGCTCTGCAGTTTGTGATTCTTCCGCGTCCTCCTTTCTTGCTCGGGCTGTTTAGCCTCTGGTTCTCTGTTTTAATAAATAAAGGCCGGACATCATACAGTGTGGCCCCTGGAAACAACGTCCGTTTTAGAAACTGTAATTCATGGAGATACATTTGCAATTTTTAGGAGACAGCTGTATACAAAGCTGGGCGTGGGGGCAGATGCCTCTAATTTGAGCTTCCTGGGAAGCTGAGGCAGGAGGGTGGCCTCAAGGTCAAGGACAGCCTGAGATAATGTCTATTTCGATATACGCATACACAGCTCCAGGCCAGTCAGGACTGTGGATCCTGGCTCCAAGAAGGAAAAAAAAAAAAAGGCATTTGACGCCAATAATGAAGTGATAACCTCAATTTGACCCCTGGACTCTGGACTATCAGGTGTACAATCTGTTAACAGCTTGCTGACACTTGAATTTTATTATTACCTTATTTTTTTTTTTTAAGATCTCAGTTGAGATTGGCCCTAACCTCCTGATTCTCCTGCCTCAGCCTCTTCAGTACTGAGATAAGATTACAGACCTTCAGTCGCTATGATCATCAAATTGGCTGTCTTAAACTGTTTTGAGGTAGATATTCCATCTGATAGATGGCCACAATTTGTCTGACCTGGTATTAATGGACGTTAGGATTATTTCTGTTTCAGTTAGCAGGAACTGCCAACAGTACTTCACTGAATTTCTACAGGGACAGTTTTGTGTGTGTGTGTGTGTGTGTGTGTGTTGTGTGTGTGTATGTGGTGTGTGTGAGTGTGTGTGTGTGGTGTGAGTGTGTTGTGTGTGTATGTGGTGTGTGTGAGTGAGTGTGTGTGTGGTGTTTGTGTGTGTGTGTGTGTGTGTGTGCTGTAGAAGAAGCAGACTTGTGCCCAGATTCCGTCACTTGGCTACATACTCCACCCAATTTTCTTGTTCTTTGCTTTAAACTGGAAAAACAGAAAATGCTGGCCCAGGCAGCGGTGGTGTATCGTTTTAATCCCAGCCCTCAGAGAGGCCTACACAGGTGGATCTCAGTACGTTCAAGGCCACCCTTGGTCTACTAGTCTACCTAGTGAGTTCCAGGACAGGCAAAGCTACATAATGATACCCTGTCTCAAAAAACCAAAGTTTAAATACACACACACACACATACACACACACACACACACACACACACACACAAGTTTTATGTGTATGGGGTTGTCTGCCTGCATGGATCCCTATGCACCACTTGAGTGCCTGCAGCCCTTAGAGACCAAAGGGCAAATGGTCCCCAAGAACTGGAATTCCAGGCCGTCATGAGTCACTATGTAGGCGCTGCAAGGACTCCGGGAAACCCCGTTTCTCTGCAAAAGTATTAAACACTCTTAACCACTAAGCCAATAGTGAGATTTATTTATTTGTTTTGTACACAGTATTCTACATGTATGATGCCGACCAGAAGAGGGCACCAGATCTCATGACAGATGGCTGTGAGCCACATGTGGTTGCTGGGAATTGAACTCAGGACCTCTGGAAGAGGAGCCAGGGCTCTTAACTTCTGAGCCATCTCTCCAGCCCCGATATGCAACTCTTTTCGATTGTTTGCTTAGTTTTTTGGTGACAGGCTCTCCCTGTGTTTCTAAGCTGTCCTCAGACTCCTGTCTCTGTCTCCTGAATGCTGGAATTTACAAATGTGGACTATTCAGCTCATCCCGTTTTTCTCATTGTTTGAATTTTGGGGAGGGAAGGGAGCATGCATACTATGACACATATGTGGACATCAGAGAACAGCCTGCAGAAATTGGTTCTACCCTACCACACCAGGTTGAAGGATAAACACAGGAATAGAGGCGTGGCAATAGGCTCCTGTACCTACCAACCCATTTCACCTGCCTGTTTGGGGATTTTTTTTTTGGGGGGGGAAGGGGTATAAAATGTTTTAATTATTTTTGAGAGCTATTCTCACAAAGTAGCACTGGCTGGTCTGGAACTCTCTATTTTAAGCCAGGCTGTCCTCAAACCCATAGAGATCCATCTGCCTCTGCCTTCTGATTGCTGGGATAATTGATAGGAGCCCCCATGCTGAGCCTAAGGATTTGTTTTGTTTTGGTTGATACATAATTGTGCACAGTTGTGGCATATAGTAATATTTTTATTGTAATAAACAATGTGCAATAATCAGATCAAGGTACCTGACATATCCTTTCTTTGATACAGGGTTTCGCTGTGTAGCCCTGGCTGTCTGTAAATCAGGCTGGCCTCAAACTCAGAGATCCACCTGCCTCTGCCTCCCGAGTGCTGGAATTGAAGGCGTGGGCCACCACCACCATCTCCTCTAGGCTCACTTTCTTTGTGTCAGGAATATTTGCATTTTTCTCTATTAACTACCTGAAATGCACAATGTTTTTATTAGACACACATGTTTTGCAGTAAATAATCTGTAAGCCTGCTCCAAAGAACACATAGGCAGGGCACAGTGGCAAACCCCTATAATCCCAACACATAGGAGGCAGAAGCAGGCTGATCTCTCTCTGTGAGTTCCAGGCCAGCTAGGGATACATTATGAGACCCCAGCTCAATAAATAAATAAATAGACAGACAGACAGACAGACAGACAGATCAAAAGCAAAGCAAACTGCAAATTCTCAGTGGGTGGACATCATTGTTATTACTTCCAAGCACACAAATTTCTGGATCATTTATCTGACATTAAGATGACCCAAGGCAGAGCCAGGCAGATTACCTGAAGTCAGAAATTTACACCAATTTAAAAAGGGAAAAGAAAAGTCACATATAAAAAGTCACAAAGTAGAGCTGGGGATCTGGTACAGTGGTTAAGCACACTGGCTGGTCTTGCAGAGGGCAGTTCAATTCCCTCACAATATGATGGGATGGGGCGCCCTCTTCTGTCAAGCAGGCACATATGCAAATACAGCATTCACATAAATGAATAAATCTTGAAAAAAGAAAAGAAACAGAAAAGTGCCAGGCAGTGGTGGACCCACACCTCTAGTACCACCACTCCCGAGACAGGGGCAGAGGCAGGCAGATCTCTGTGAGTTCCAGGCCAGCCTGGTCTGCAAAGAGAGTTCCAGGACAGCCAGGACGGTTACACAGAGACATTTTATCTCAAAAAAAGAAAAACAACTCTCTGAGGAACAGATGGGAGGGGAAACTGGAATTGTAATGTAAAAAAACACATTAATTAAATTTTAAACAAACAAAAAAAAGTCACAAAGTAGTACTCCCAGACAACGGGAGGCTGAGGCAGGAGACTTAAAACTTCAAGGCCAGCCTCGTCTACAGAGAGAATTCCAGGACAGTCAAGCTACACAGAGAAATCCTGTGTCAAAAAAACAAAAAAAGAGGGCTAAGATGTAACTCCGTGCTGAGAGTGCATGCCCTTCGTTCACTCTTCAATACTGCAGACACACACCCAAAATGATCAGAAGAAATCCTAGAGAATTCTTTGCGGAAGAGTTAGTTCAGATATAGTTGCCGACTTAACCAACTTTGAGAATCTTGCAAGTGCGATTCTCCTCTTCACCACCAGGGGGCGGTGTCTGCAGCTAGAAACCAGACTCCCATTCAACAAATAATTCTGGAAGCCTGGCACATGGTCCCTGCTCAGAGACTGGAGCATCTGAGCCTCAAGGCCGGCTTCGGCTACATAACGAGTTCAAGGCCAGCCTGCGCTACATGAGACCCTGTCTCAAACACTAAATTTAAAAAGGGGGATCTGGCTTCTTCTTTCCTCTCTTGCCTCTCTTCTTCCTCTTGTTTCTTCCCTGTCATCTGTCTGTCTGACTGCCTCTCTCATGTCTTCGCTCCTACATGGCTCTTTGCTCTTTCACTCTACTCCCGGGTCTCCCAATAAACCAGGGCAGCCAGGGCTACCCAGAGATACCCTGTGTCAAAAACCAAAACAAAACAAAAATTAGGGTCCTTGGAGATGGTTCAATCAGTAAAGTTCAGACCCCCTCCCCCCACGACCCTGGCAAATCATGTCTGTAAACCCCTAACTAGAAAGACAAAGACAGGTAGGTTCCTGGAGCTCACTCGCCAACTTGGTGAGCTCAAGACCCTGGTGTTAGGTGGAGGGCCAGCAAAGCGGCTGCGTGAGTAAAAACCTCTTGTCACCAAGACTGATGACCTGAGCTGGGGCCCTGGGTCACACGTGGCAGGAAGTGGAAAACCCATGCGCGCGCGCGCACACACACACACACACACACACACACGCTTCCGTGTTCCCAAGCTTGACTGTGTGAACACACATAAATGTTAAGAAAGATAAATAAATAAGGCAGAAAGTAATTGATACAGGAAGATGGCAACTCAAGGCTTCCCTGGGCCACAGGGTGGGTTCACTGCCAGCTTAGGCATTTATCCTGTCACTAAACAAAAAGTTACAAATAAGCTGAAAATGGGGTTGAGGGATGGTTTGTGGATCTAATGACCTGAGTCTGGTTCCCAGCACCTACAGTGAGAAAATCATCATGGCCTGCGCCAGGGAATTACAATCCCTTCTCCTTGCCATACCCTCGGAGACACACATGCATACACACACAGCTTTTTTAGATTTTAAAAAAGCATTTTATTATTTCATGTCTGTGCTTTTGCCTGTGTACAGTGCTTGCAGAGGCCAGAAGAGGGCGTCAGATAACCAGGACTGGAGTTATAAATGAACGCCCCCTGTGGATCCTAGGAAGCGAACCCTGAAAGATCAGCCAGTGCTCTTACCCACTGAGGTGTCTTTCTAGTCCCTACACACAATTTTATTTTATTTTTAAATTTTTAATGGGCTAGGGATGTAACTCCAAGTATATAAGGGCTTATCCAGGATGTGTGAAGTACACACACACACACACACACACACACACACACACACACATCTTCAACCACACGCATGCACAGTCAATTCAGGGCGGCAGTGCGGTCAGTGGTAGAGGTTCTGAGTTCGAGTCTCAGCACCGCAGAACCGAGTTAAATCCCAGGGTTACTGTAAAGACTCAAGTTCCCTGCATAGCCCCTGCGCTTCCACGTCGCGCCGCTAGGGGGCAGCAGGCGCACGGTGGATTCGAGGCGCGGGACCAGCACAGGGGCAACTCAGGCAGAGGAAGCTGATGAAATCCTAGCCAACTTGCAGTGAGCTCATCCCGCCCGGGCGCCTCCGGAAGCCACGGGGCCGCCTGGCCCGAGCGATAACGCTCTGGTTTGGAACCAGGGCGGGAGGGAAGTCCTTCCTGAAGTCTGCCTTGTATGGGACCTGCTGCCAGAAGCCAGGGCCCGCGGGGAGGGGAGAGGAAGATGTGGGGGAAGGTGCCCTGGCTGTCCCTGCAGAATAATAAAAAAGAAAGTGAATTCTGAGCCTAGCCGTGGGGTGGAGAGAAAGAGGAAGGGAGGAAGAAAAGGAGAGGAGAGACTTGGGAGCGACAAAGACAGGGAAACTGAGGCAGAGGTGGGGGAGACGGGCAGGTTCAGGAAAAAGATAGAAGGGAGGCGAGACGTGGGCGACAGAACCAGGGAGAGACCGCGGCGGCGACAGGGACCGAGCGTGTGGCAGGGATGCTGAGGCAGGACTGGCTGCGGCGCGTTGGGGACGGGAGGGACCAGGCCCTGCAGGATGGGACGCGTCGAGGGCCCGCCCAGCCCCCCAGCCCCGCGGCGGCGCGGGCCAGTTACCAAGTTACCAAATTACCGCAGGATTCCGGAGCTTCTGACTGGCGAGGCCGTAGCCAATCAGCGAGCGGGGCCGCTGTTCTAGGGTAAGAGGCCTGGAGACACGCGCACCTTCCCACACCCAGGAAGCCGCTGACACAGGCTCGGTGGCACGCGCCTCCACTGTCCCGCGGCCACGCGGAGTTCTCCCCCACGGTGGCACGCACACGGAGACCGTCCAGACACACACACGTGCACGCACATCCACACAGGAACACACACACACGTACACGCTCTCATACTCACATACACATTCGCACGTGCACATAACATACAACACAGACATGCACATACACACATAAACAAGCGTGCACACGTAGGCACATGCACACATACACACACATATAAACGCACACGTGCACGCATATACACACGCATGCACTTATACACACGCACACATGCAAATGCACACATGCACATGTACACAAACATACACCTTCCATGCATATATACATCAGCACACACATATGCACCCTAACACACGCACCTACAGGCATGCACAATCGCCAAGACACAGACACACACAGCCTGGGATACTCAGCACTACACAGCATTCTGAGGTCAGTGAAGCGATGCACAGTACACACACACACACACACACACACAGTGGGCCTTGTCACAAGTCATGAAGCCCCACCCACACTATCACAACCATACACAAGAGGGAGACACAATAATCTGCAAACCTCACTAATGCGTGCTCAGCCCCAGGGACACACAACCCAACCTGCAGACACAACCACAGAGTGACATAATCACAATGGCATGTGGCATTATACAGGTAACACATATGCTTGATGTATGTAGCATGTGAACACACCTCATCACCATGACATACACACAGCCCTACTGGTGCTTTGCACGACAGACACCATCAGAGTGACATACACATCAGTACAGGGATGCAACATACCCACAAACCTTCACACACACACACACACACACACACACACACACACACGGCTGTGACACAATCCCCGTGTCACACAAACACAACCCCACACAGGTACCATCACACTGGCATGCATATATATATATATGCTGGCCCCGTTGTCTGTATGTCTGTATCTGCACGCTTGTCACAGGGGAGCATCCCATAATAGCTCAAGGACTCAGAAATATTTTGTCACAATGGCCTGGCAAATAGGTACCACCATAGGTACACTAACCCCCTGACACAACTCCCTGACACACTGGCCACACACCTGGAGGAAACGTCATTCACACGGACGCACACACCATCCCTGCCCTGGTCCCTGGAAGCTAAGCGCACGCACGTGGGATGCTGGGGGGGGGGGGAATGCAGGGAGGACGTGGTGTGTTTGTGTATTTGTGTGCAGTTCCTCCCCCTTCCTGCACTTCCTGGGGGCGGGGCCAAGCGGCTGCCGCTGTTACCGGGTAAACTTCCCGCCTCCCCCCCAGTGCGGCCATTAGTCACCCCCCCCCACAGGATGATGTCATCGCCTCATTCTGGAGGCTGAGTAATCCTAGTCTCCGCCCCCTCCCCCCCAGGTACCAGGGAAGGGGCGGACTGCACCTGGGCTCCACGGAGGGCTAGAGCTGGGGTCCGGAGCTAAAAGCTCGGCGCCTTGGGTCTCCCTGGGGTGAGGACTGAGGAATCTAGGCCTCTCTAAAGTGTCTTAAGAACGCGCAGCAGGGTCCCTGGAGACTGGGGGCTTCCAGCCCTAGCATGGTGGTGACAGACTTCTGAATCTTCTAGGCCTGGGGTCTTTTTGTTAATGCTCACTCATTTGCTGCTGCTTTGTGTCTGGTGTGGCTTTTGCTTTCTATTTATTTGTTTGTTTGTTTGTTTGTTTGTCAGTGCTGGGGACGGAGTCGGGTTTTCACCCATGCTAGGTATTCACCATTAAGCTACATCCACATCCATGACACCCCCCCTCCTTTTTTTTTTTTTTTTTTTTTCTGAGACAGAGTTGCTCCCTAAGGACAGAATGGTCACTAAAGTCACCAGACTGGCCTTGCAGATATACTGTAGTCCATACACACTATAAACTTTCTATCTTCCTGCCTCAGCTTCCCAAGTAGCTGGAAATAGGGTCTTCCTCTGTAGCCCAGAGTGACCTGGAAACTCTTAGCAATCCTCCTGCCTCAGCCTCTTGGGTGTTAGAATTACGGGCGTGAGTCGTCACATCCATTCACTTCTAAGGTCTTGAGCACTCCAAGGAGCCCCCCCACCCCTCCACCCCCACCCTACCCCCCACCCCCACCCCCCACCCCCCACCCCCACCCCGTCTACTTTAAGGGTTGAATGTGCTCTCTCTCACCCATGTTTGAGGACAGAGCCTGCACAGGTCCGTAGTGTTCTGAGGCCTAGGACCCTAGCACAAGACGAGTTGGGTGCTAAGGAGTATGCGACAGACAAGGCGAGGTCAGGAGCCCTGCTCCTGGGAAATCAGCTAGTTGGACCCTCGCAGCAAGTGCTGGCTGGGGAGAAAAGAGGAGGGGCACGTGACCAAATGGATGAACTGGGCTCCCGAGAGTCTGGTGACCTGTGTGTAGGGAGGTATGTCTATCAGCACCACAAGGTAAATCCGGCTTCCAGCATCCTAGGGTCCTACTTCCGTCCTGTGGGGTGAGGGGTGGGTCCTCCTTTCCACAGGATCTTTCAGACATTCCTGACTCCCCTACATACCCCCTCTAACTTTTCCTAACTTACTGTGTAGCCAGAGACAACCTTGAAGTCATAGTCGTCCTGCCTCTGCCTCTCTATTTTTGGTATTTCAGGGATGGACCACTACACTCGGCTTTACAGGGTGCCGTGGATGGAACTAAGGACTTCATACACGCCTGCAAGCCCTCTCTGAGCTGAGACTCTCTCTCTCTCTCTCTCTCTCTCTCTCTCTCTCTCTCTCTCTCTCTCTCTCTCTCTCTCTCACACACACACACACACACACACACACACACACACACACACACCGTCCCCCAGCCTTGCTCCCTTTTAGATGGGACTCAAGCCTTGTCCCCAGGGGCTTGTACCTCCCTGCTGATTATGTACTTGTTTTGTAGCCCAGGCTATGCTTGAACTTCCTGCTTAGCCGATGCTGGCCTTGAATCCTCCAGCCCCCTCCTTCTGAGTACTGGGACAAGAGGTATGCAACACCATTTCAGGCTCATGTCCTTGTTTCCTGTTTTTTGGGTTTTTCCTGTGTTGTTTGATTTTTGGTTTTGAGAAGGGAGCTCAGTATGCAGCCCAGGCCCTCCTGAAACTCTCAGTGCAGACCAGGCTGGCCTTGAACTTACGAAGTGATCCTCTTGCCTCTGCCTCTCTGCCTCATCTGCTGAGGGTTGGAATAAAGGCAGGTGCCACCATGCCGGGTAATGTCCTTGTTTTTATGATTCCTGATACAACTGAGTCCATCGTGTGTGTTGGGAGGGGGTTTACCTTGCTGTTTTTGAGAGTTTTGTTAGGTGGCTCAAGGTGGCCTCAAACTCCCGGCAATCCTCCTGCCTCAGCCTCTGGAGTGCTGGGATGACAGGCGAGCATCACCGCCTCTTGCGTGCCACTGCTTTTGTGAAGGCCACAGTTGGGTTTCTTCTCTGGAAAATCTCCCAACTTGTTTTCCACGGCCACGGCACTAAATTCTGTTAAGAGAGTGGGTTGAGTCACTCCCTGCCTGCGTGGGGGCACCATGCAAAGGTCTCTTTATGGAAGGGGCATACTTGGTGGAGGTTGTGCTAAGACCAACTCCACGGGACCTTCCAGTAGTGGGGGGGGCACTTTGCACAGCCCCTGTCCCCACTCCATCTCTGCTGCTCTGCAAAGGTGCGGGACAGCATGGAGAGTCAGAGATCTCACCCCAACCAGCCACACAGCTCCCCGGGGTCCGGCTCCCCCGCACCCCACCCCCTCCCTGCACTGAGGGCTCCCCCAGATCCGGGAGGACTTTGGCGGCGGCCAATGAGAGCTCTCGCCGTCTCCGGGAGCCGGGCCGGCTCTGCCCGCCTGGCATTGGGCACGCGATGGGCAGCGGCGGGCGGGGCCTGGGGGCTCCTCGCGCCTGGTTGGGCCAGGCTTGTTGCTGGGTAACGGGGCGGCGAGTTTCCCCTGGCAACGGCGGCGGGTACCGCTCACTGGCTGGCCGAGATGGAGGCAGGGCGCAGGCAGGCAGGCCCCGCAGACCCCAGCAACAGCGCGGCCCCCGCCCCGCGCGGAGCTGTAACCTTCACACGCGCAGCCCGGACCCTGCGGACGCTGGGATGCCCCGCTGCCCCATGAATCCCGGCCCCACTGGGGACCCAGGATGTCGCTCCCCATCTGGACCAGGGCCCTGCGGTGGAAAGTTAAGTCCTTCCCAACTCCTGAGCTGCAGTTTCCTGCTTTTAAAAAAATGTTTTTCATCTTTGTATTTTAGACAAGCTCTCACTATGCAGCCCAGGCTGGCCTCCAACTCACAACAATCCCCCAGCCTCAGTCTCTCAAGTGCTGGGGTGACAAGTGTGTACCACACTGAGCTAACAACTGCTTATTATATATTCTTATTTTCATTGTTTTTGCGAGGCAGAGGCTCACTCCATAGCCCTGGTAGACCTGACCCTCACTATGTCAACCAGATTGCCCTCAAACTCACAGAGATTTGCCCATCGCTGTGTCCTGAGTGTTGCGTTTAAAAAAACTTCACCTTCATATCCGCCTTGTTTAACTTTATTCTTGAGACCGTCTCGTATAACCCATGACTGGCCTCTAACTTACAACGGTTCTCCTGCCTCAGCCGCACAAGTGCTGGGACGACATGGCTGAACGGATATGATGGGTTGACATGTTTATTTATTTCATTTAAGATGTTTTTCCCCCCTTGAGATGGCATCTCATACAGCCCAGAATGTCCTAGAACTTGCTACATAGTGCAAGATGACCTTGACCTCCTGGCCCTCCTTCCTCCAGCTCCTAGGTGCTGGGATTCCGGGCAAGCACCACCATATCCAGTCTTACCAGGTGGTTGAGAGAGAACTCAGAGCCTCGTGAATGCTTAGCAGACACTACAACAGAGCCGGCATCCTCATCAATGACATCTGAATTTTAGAGCCAGCATCTCCTGGGGAATGTGTGACCACTGCATCAGTCTTCAACATGTCACAAGTACTCCACATCCACACACACCCTGTCCCACTTGGGGAAAGAAAGACAAAAGAGGGGCAGAATTACTTTGTTGAGGTTTTTTTTTTTTTTTTGTTTCTCGAGACAGGATTTCTCTGCCCACGCCTTAAATCTCAGCACTCGGAAGGCAGAGGCAGGCAGATCTTTGTGAGTTCGAGGCCAGCCTGGTCTACAGAGCAAGTTCCAGGACAGCCAGCCAGGGCTGCACAGAGAGAGACAGAGACAGAGACGGTGTTGGGGGCACTTGGCTGCTCTTCCAGAGGAGCAGGTTCAATTCCCAGCACCTACATGGCTGGTCAACAGCTGTCTGTAACTCCAGTTCCAAGGGTCCAGGTCCCTTGGAATAGACATACTTGCTGGCAAAACACCAGTGAACATTAAAAAAAAAAAAAAGGAATCTGGACACGGTGACTCACTGTTGTCATACTAGATTTTAGGAGGCTGAGCAAGGCCAACCGGGTCAAGTTCCAGGCCAGCCTGAAGCCTGGTTAACAAAGTGGGACCCTGTCTGTCTCAGAAAATAAAACCAAATGAACACAAGGTGGTAATAAGGGCTGGGGATATAGCCGAGCAACAGAATGTTTGTCTAGACTTGTGTATGCACAGCCCTGAGTTCAGTCTCCAGAAGAACAAAAAGGGATGTAGGGGGGATCAGGCCAGCCTTGAACTTCTGAGCTTCCTGCCTCAGCCTCCTCAGTGCTGGAATTACAGAGGTGCAACAGGGGCTGCACTAGCTTTTCAGTTTAACTCACTACATACATGATTCTAGGCAGGGGCTCTGCCGCTGAGCCACGCCCCAGCCCCTCACTGGGGGATTCTAGGCAGAGGCTCTGCCGCTGAGCCACGCCCCAGCCCCTCACTGGGGGATTCTAGGCAGGGGCTCTGCCGCTGAGCCACGCCCCAGCCCCTCACTGGGGGATTCTAGGCAGGGGCTCTGCCGCTGAGCCACGCCCCAGCCCCTCACTGGGGGATTCTAGGCAGGGGCTCTGCCGCTGAGCCACGCCCCAGCCCCTCACTGGGGGATTCTAGGCAGGGGCTCTACCACTGAGCCACACCTCCACTCCCTCCAGGGAACAAACATCTTGCCTTGTTTGGAGAGGTACTGTGGCATCTTGTGTGTAGAGAGGTCAGATGTCACTCAGCATATGACAATGACCCGCAACAAAATTTTATTCAGCCCGAAATATCCATGGAGCTGAGGAGAAGAAGGCTGGGTCTAGAATACCCTCTGCCCAACACTCCACTGCCACCCATCTCTTATTTCTTCCCATTTGGCCGAGTAGGGTCCCTTTGCGCTCATGACATCGGTCTCTCTCAGTCTGCTAAGTAGGCACCTCACCTCTGTCTCTCGTCTGTGACTCCTTCCAGCTTCCGAGCCTCCCTGAAGATGCTTTTAGGAGCTCGGGCCGGGAGCCCTATTAGGATGTGTGAAGAAAGACTCAACAAGAAAATGGAGGGCGCGTCTATACTCAATCTCTGACGCCCTTAGAGCTGTGGTTCTCAACCATTGCTAATGATATGCGGCCCTTTAATACAGCTCCCACCAGCCATAAAATTATTATCATTATCATTATTATTATTATTATTATTATTATTATTATTATTATTATTATTTGGTTTTTTGAGACAGGGTTCCTCTGGGTGGCTTTGAGGCTGTCCTAGAACTTGCTCTTACAGACCAAGCTGTTCTCAAAGATCCGCCTGCCTCTGCCTCCTGAGTGCTGGGATTAAAGGCATGAGCCACCACCCGGCTCATGAAATTATTTTTGTTGCTACTTTGTAACTAATCTTGCTACTTTTATGGATAGTAATATATTTGTTTTCCGATGGTTTTAGGTGACCCCTGTGAAAGGGTCATTTGAGCCCCAAAGGGGTTGCAATCCACAGGTTCAGAGCCAGTGCCGGAGAGCTGGGGAGATGGCTCAGTAGGCAAAGTATTTGCCACTAAGTGTGAGGACTCAAGTTCAGCTAGTGTAGCCAATATGTGAGCTTCAGGGTCAGTGAGAGACCTGGTCTTAAAAAAAAAATGTCAAGAGCCAGGCGGTGTTGGCAGAGGCAGGCAGATGTCTGTGAGTTTGAGACCGGCCTGGTCTACAGAGCAAGTTCCAAACAACCAGGGCTACACAGAGGAACCCTGTCTCTAGAGAAAAAAAAAGAAAGATATGCACCATCACCACCCACCTCTGAGTAGCCATCTTGATGGTCCAGCTTAGTTTTATCTCCAGTTCTCGTTTCGCTTTTTTTAATTTTAATTTTATTGGTGTTTTGTCTGTGTGAGGGTTTTCAATCCCTTGGAATTACAACTAAAGCCAGTTGTAAACTGCCATGTGGGTGCTGGCAATTGAACTAAGGTCCTCGGTGAGAGCAGCCAGTGCTCTTAATTATAGAGCCACCTCTCTAGCCCCTGATTTAACTTTTAAAAATTTTTATTATAATTATTTTTTTGGGTGGAGGGGAGGGTTTTGAGAGACAGTTTCTCTGTGTGGCTTTGGAACCTGTCCTGGATCTTGCTTTGTAGACCAGCCTGGCCTGGAACTCACAGAGATCCACCTGCCTCTGCCTCCCGAGTGCTGGGATTCAGACCATGAGCCACCACCGCCTGGCACTATCCTTTATTTAATAATGGCTCTTGACCATCAGGTTGGCGTGACAGGACAGGTGACTTTGGAGGTACCTGTGAGAGGTGCTGAGGCCTGGATCTACACAGCATCTCTATCTAGTCAGATTCCCGTTGCTTCCAGTTTGCTGCTGGGTCTTACGTTGGTAGCCCAAGGTCACTGGATGGTGACAGAAGGGCCCAGGGATAACAACAGGCAGAAGGCAAGAGCTTGCCTGTCCCCTTCCCAGCCACTTCACTGTGAGGCCCAGAGCAAACACTGTTCCTCATTAGCCCTACTAATGACAACAACAAATACTGATTAGGCCTTCATTTCAGAGGCTGCTGCGTTTAATGACTTCCTAGAAACAGCTCACTTGATAAGTTGAAAGCGGGCTGCTCTGGCATCTCTAAACCTGACCCACCTACTGTCAGAAATAAGCCTGCACAGCTGACACATACTGGTGCACGCCTTTAATCCCAGTACTCAGAGGGCAGAGGCAGGCGGATCTCTGTGAGTTCGAGGCCAGCCTGGTCTACAGAGCAAGGTCCAGGACAGGCTTCCAAAGTTACGGAGAAACTCTGTCTGACAAACAAACAGGAAAGGAAGGAAGAAAGGAAGAAAGGAAGGAAGGAAGGAAGGAAGGAAGGAAGGAAGGAAGGAGAGATCTTTGCATCCACTGGCGTTCACTATGGTTCGCTGGTTTGTGGCGGTGGTGGGGGTCTCATATATCCTAAGCATGACTCAAATTTCTTACGTAGCTGTTAATGGCCACATCCTCCTGAGTCGGTCTTGCAAGAGCTGCGATTACCGGTGTACACAGCCACAACTGTGTGGTTTTACGCTGTGTGAGGATGGCACCCAGGGCTTATTCATGCTATCAAAGTACTCCACCAACTGAGCTGCATATACATATGGGGCTTTTTGTTCAGTTATTAATTTATTAATCAATTGAAAGTAATTAATCTACTTAATTAATTTAGTTCTCTTATATATGCACGGTGCTGGGCATAGGCCCCAGAGCCTTATGTCTGCTAGGCAAGTATTCTCTTTGTTTTTGAAACATGGCCTCCCCTTGCAGGCCTTGAACTCTGTAGCCCCAGGGCTGGGGTGACAGGCTCAGGGCACCACATCCAGTAAAGTGTATACTCCAACTCATCAAACCTGTTGTCCCCAAAAGAGTGCCTGCAAATGTTTATCAATGAGTTGCACTGTTAATTGGTGAGGTGTAGGGGGTTGGGGATGGGGGTTGTTCAGTGATAAAGGATATGAGTGATGTCCCCTACCCCCATGCTCTGCACCTTGCACTGGTCCACACTACCAAAAGAGAAAACCCTACGAGAAAGAAAGGACCCAGCAGGAAGGACTGGGGAGGAGGGGACTCAGCCCATCACAGTACTGACATTAGAAATTGGAAGGTCTCTGAGATTCTGACCCCTGTTTTGCTAGATCTAAGTTCCTGGCCTGGGGCATGTCATGCTTGAGAATCTGGCCTTTCTGTCTGTCTGTCTGTCTGTCTGTCTGTCTGTCTCCTTTCCCCCTTTTTGTTACTGCTTTGCCTTTTTTTCCCAGGCTGTTATTATTTTGAGACAGGATTTCTTTATATAGCTGTCTGGCCTAGAAATTGCTATATAGATAAGGTTGGCTTCAGATTCACAAAGATCCTCTTGCCTCAGCCTCTAGTGTTGGGATTAGAGGTGTGCATCACCATCTCTAGCTATTTTTATTTATTTCTTTTTTCATTTGATATGTTTTGATCATATTTCTACCCCCATTCCTTCTCTCTCTGTTAGCAAATAAATAAATAAATAAAAACAAAAAAAACCCCAATAAGACAAAAAAAATAATAAAACCACAAAACTAAACTAAATAAAAACGCAGTATGGTGTTGGCCAACTACTTCCGGGCCTAAGACCTGCCCATTTTCCCTCTTGCCTCCGAATCATTTGCAAACAGCCTCTTGGCTAGAAGTGGGAGTTGTGAACCTGTGTGGGAGATGCGTGTTCACGGATGGTGTCACAGCCCTGTGTATCTGGAAGACACTGTTTCATTGGAGTCATCTGCCACCTCTGCCTCTTAGAATCTTTCCACCCCTCTTGATTTTTTGTTTGTCTGTATTTTTTGTTTTCGAGACTGACCAGGAACTCTATTTGTAGACCAGGCTGGCCTTGAACTCAGAGATCTGTCTGCCTCTGCCTCCCAAGTGCTGGGATTACTGGGATTAAAGTCACCTGGCACCAACGCGTGGCACAGTAAGTAACCAATGAGCCCTCTCTGCAGCGCCTGCTCCACTTGTGGAGAAAGGACCTGCGCTCAAGGCTGGCCAGGAACTCACTAAGTATCTCAGGCTGGCTCGAACCTCGCAGCCAGCCTCCAGCTCCCGCGTCAGCCTCCGGAAGTCCTGGAGGGCAGGTGCAACTGCCCACGCTTACGTTTGCCAGTGTCTTTTCTCACGCGTCTGTGTGGCCCTCCTTGGCCATCCCAGTGCTGGGCACAGGTGAGTCATATATTTGGTGAGGTGACCGGGTTTGGGTGAGACCCACAGAGCCTGTCAGGTGCCAGAGGGCTCGGGAGGAGGAAAGGTCTCTCTGCTTCATAAGGGGAGGGAAATGACAGCTGGAAACAGAGAAGGGAACAGAAACAACAGACAGGGTGATATAGGGTGCAGGGGGCTGCCCGGGCATGTCAGTGCCAGATCTCAGGGTTGCCTGCTCCCCGCGCGCCCAGTGCCAGATCTGCGGGACGCCAGGGCCGGGAGAACATGATCCCGAGCGTATCCCACCATCGGGCCACCAAGCAGGGACCTGTCACCGGAGTGCCTTTGTGAACTCAGGTCAGGGGGCGTCGGTTTCCCCTGTGTCTGTCGTGGAGGGTCACTTTCCAACGCAGCCAGAGCGATCCCGTGGGTGGGCGTGCTTCAGGGGTGTCCGTCTCAGGCTCGGGGTGACATTCGGGGGTGGTGGGGGTGTCCCGCGGGACCGGACAGGAAGCTGCTCTGAGCTGTGGTGCGACTGTTTGCGGGCGCCTGGGGGACAGGGTCCGTGGGTCTGAGCCTGCTGGCACTGTTTGTGCAACTCTGCGTGGGACTGTCACTCTCCACGAGTGTCCCCGAGCCTGTCAGGAGGTTAACCTGGGCATCTTGGGTTGGGGTGGGGGATGAGCTTATGTGTCCGGGCCAGAAGGTACTGACTCGGTGTCCCGCGAGCCGTGCACCCCGGGGCGCCAGCGGGTGGGTCGGCCCGAGAGCTTGCTGCTCGCTGCGGGCGTGCGTGTGGGTCCCAGTCAGTGTGTCACCGTGTCAAGTGCACGCCTGGCCACCCCGGGCCGCGGCCGTCCCCGCGCGCTCCTCCCGCCGCGGCCGGCCCCGCCCCGCCCACTGGGTGGCAGGGAAACCCCCGGCGCGGAGGTAGGGGGCGCGGCGCCCGCCTGCAAGCCCCGACTTGTCCCTGGGCCGCGGGCGGGGCCCTGGCGTCACGCGGGGGCGGGGCGTGGGAGCGGGGGGCGGGGCTGGGCGGGGCTGCCGCCCAGCGAGCGGGGCCCGGGGAATCGCCGGGCTACAGGAGACGCCGAGCCACAGCGAAGCCACATGCGAGCGGGGCGCCCGGGAGGCGGCGGGGGCACCAGCGAGTAAGCGGCAGTGCTGATCCGGCCGCACGATGCGGACGCGCCAGTAGCAGCAACAGCAGCAGCACCCACTCCAGTTAGAGCGGCAGCAGCCAGGAGCCTCAGTAGCAAGCCAGCCGGCGGGCGCGCCCTCCAGAAGGCAGCGGCCCGCCGCCCCATCGCCGCCCTCCTCTGGCGTGTTCATGCCCCCGGGGTGAGTGCGATCCCCGATTCCCGGCGCTGCTCACGAGCGGCCAGGCCGGGAGGGCTCCCTGGAGGAGGTGACGGGATGCACGGGCAGAGCGAGCGGTCTCCTTGCATCCGCGCCGCCCGTGCCCCAGCTCTCATCCCTGGGACCAAGACTGGGCGGGCTGAGCCGGAAGGAAGCACCTGGGACTCGGGGCGCCCGGTCTGGGCACACAGGTGCCACAGCGGTCTGGCGGGTTTGTTTACAAACAATGGGGTTCGGGCTCGCCCGCGCCCCCTGGTGGCCAGTGCGGCCGGGGAGGAGCGTGGCCCCGGGCTCGCTCGGGTCCCCCGAGTCCCGCTACGGGAGGGTCCGGGTGGGGGGTGGCACCGAGGATCGGCCACACCCAGGGCGCGCGCCCGCCGGGGGCGGCGACAGGGGGCGGCGGAGGCTGCGGCTCCCGCGGGCGGGGGCTGCGCCCCAGCAACAGCCGGTTATTGGCCCCGCGCGCGCCGAGCGGGCGGGGCGGGCGCACGTGGCGGCGTGGGGGGCTGTGACAGCCGAGGGGCGGCGGGGACCGCGCGTGCGGGGCTGTGGATCTGCAGGTGTCTCGCCTGGGTGTGTGTGCTCGCGTCTGGCTGCCGAGTTAGTGTCGCTACACGGAGATGTTGGCGTTTGTCACCCGCAGGGGTGTCTGCGTGAGTCCTTGCTCGCTCGTGTGTCTGCGGGGCGGGGTGCACCTGTCCGCTCACGGGTGTGGGTGGCCACCCCTCACACACCGGAGTTGTGTGCGTGTGCTCTTGTGGGTGACGGGGGGATCTGTTGCCGGCCTGCTGGTTTGGGTGGGGGTGCGGGCGATGGGGGGGTGACACTTGAGCTGTGTTTGTGTGTCGTTTGAGTGAGCTGTGATGGTGTGCAGGGGTCTCGCCCGTGTGCGTGCGTGTGTGTGTGTGTGTGTGTGTGTGTGTGCGCGCGCGCGCGTGCTGTCTCTGAATGTCTCCAAGACATTCATCTGCTGCACCCAGGATTTGGGATGGGGTGCCACCCAGTGCCTGATCGCTCCCTGGGTGACTTCTGAGTGGCAAGGGGACACAAGGCTATCTCCACGCTGAGGATGGAGTGCTAGAGGGGGGAGGACCTAGGCGGTGCAGCGACAGCCTGTCTGCTGCCGTGTGTGTGTGTGTGTGTGTGTGTGTGTGTGTGTGTGTGTGTGTGTGTGTGTTGTGGGTCTGAGGCGCTTGTCACTGTGATCCGTGGCTCATATGTGTCATGTGGCTCTATCTCTCCCCCTCTCTGTAGTGTTTATACCAGTCACGTGAGGCCAGTGTTTTCTGTCTCTGCTTTAGGTGTGTGTGTGTGTGTGTGTGTGTGTGTGTGTGTGTGTGTGTGTGTGAGCGCGCGCGCGTGCTTGCGTGCTCTGGGGCTGACAGCTGGCTGTGGTGTTTTGGGGTGGGAGAAAAGGCTGGACCGATGACTTTTCCCAGCTGTGTTTGGTGCCTCGCGGTGTTGCTGCCCCGCATGCCAGGGGATAATGCATCCGGTTGTGATGACATGTGTCTGTGTGTAGCTGCTGTATCCTGAGAGCTCAGAGGTTTTTTTTTTTTGGGGGGGGGGAGGGTGCACGTTCAGGTGTGTTTTGGGGTGTGTGCTAAGGTGTAGTAGGGGTGCCTTGGATCTTGGGATGTCTGTGTGTATGCAGGAGAAGCCCTAGAAGACTTGTATCTGTTGTGTTTCTGCTTGATGGCTGCATTGTGATGGGTGAGCGCGGGCATGTCAGCGTTGGGTCAGTGTAAGACTGATGTAAATGTGTCCAGGGCGGGAGGAGGTCTCTGGATGGCTGTGTGTGTGTCTAAGTGTCTTCTGAGTGGACCACCTCACTGTGGTGGGGTGGAGGTCAAGTTGGGCAGTTCTGTGAGTTCTTTGGTGTGTGAGTTGTGTCCCCATCTCACACACACACACACACACACACACACACACACACACACACACACACACACACCGGGCCCTGAGACAGTCCAGGGTGTCCGAGGACCCCAGCACCCCTGCTTTACTCCCCCGTGTTGGGAAAGTTCTCCCCGGCCCAAGCCCTGAGTCCAGGCAGTTTGTCTGGAGGGCTTGCCACAAGCCCCAGTCTGGGTCCCCCACCCCATGCGCCCGTCACCAGGTGTCCCGACCAGGCTGCCCGCTGTGGTCACCCCCTCGTGGGCGTGAGTGACCTCCAGGCGGGGTGTCTGCAGGGTGGGGTCCTGCGGCCCCCTGCAGTCGCCCCGCTGACCTCGCCGCCGTGTCCCGCAGGCTCCAGGGAGCGCCATGGCCCGCGCACGCCAGGAGGGCAGCTCTCCGGAGCCCGTAGAGGGCTTGGCCCGCGACAGTCCGCGCCCCTTCCCGCTCGGCCGCCTGGTGCCCTCCGCTGTGTCCTGCGGCCTCTGCGAGCCCGGCCTGCCCGCCGCCCCTGCCGCCCCCGCCCTGCTGCCGGCCGCCTACCTCTGCGCCCCCACCGCCCCGCCTGCCGTCACCGCCGCCCTGGGGGGCCCCCGCTGGCCTGGGGGTCCCCGCAGCCGCCCCCGAGGCCCACGCCCGGACGGTGAGTGCACACCCCGCACCCGGGGCAGCTAAAGCGGGAGCGCAGCTGAGTGGGGCCACCGGGAGGGTGTGGCCAGAGTGGTCTTTGTGTAACAAGAAGCAGGAAGACCGAGTGGGAAACAGGGATGGAGGGGCCAGATCGAGTGGGAAGTCCCTCCTGGAATCTGACTGCAGTCCCCCGAGTTGCAACCCACGTCCCTTCCCGGGCCTCGGGCAACAGCTGTGTCTCAGCTCCCCTCCCCCAGCCCGGGTCCCTGGGCGGCCCCTCCACCCCCAGCGAGGACTGCAGCGGGAAGGAGTGTGGCCAGTGGGAGGATTGTCACCTCCGGGCTCTGGGGAGGGGTGAAGGCCTTTCCCTTTTATTTGCTTCTCGTTGGCACTGGCGGGGCTGGCGCGCAGTCCCCGGGGAGGAAGGAGGGGGAGGGGCCATTGTGTCGGGAAAGTCCCCCTGGCGGAGAGGGTGAGGTTCAGGGAGGGAAGGGTTAAAGGTCCCCTGCCTGATGGGCTGTTAACCCTGTGGTGCCCGGCTGGGGGGAAGTGACCATCTGGGTTTCCCTTTCCAAGCCCCCACCCCCACCCCCATGCAGGGCGAGAGAGAGAAAAACTTTACAACTTTGCTGGGGGCTCGGGACTAAGATTCGGAGTAATGGAAAGTGAGGTCCCCAGGACGCGGGGTGGTGACAGGGAGCCCGGACGGGGACGGGCGCCCGAGGGGGTGGGGCCGGAAGACTTAATCTTGCCCCTGTGCCACCCCCACCCACCCCCAGTCCTCTAGGGCGGCCCCGGCCTGGCCCTGTGGTCATCCGGAGGTGTGGCCTCCCTGTGGTTGGGCAGCCGTGAGCTGGAGGCTTCACAGAGCTGGCTGGCGGTATCCCTGTGTGACCTTGGCCTCTTCTCGGGGTGGGGCCTCAGTTTCCCCGTCTGTCAAACAAGGCAGGCTAGGTTTGACCGCGTGTTGGGAGAGGGGTACTTGGGTCGGACTAGTCGAGGAACTTCCACACTGACACGGCCTTTAGTTGGTAACTGGCTAGCCAGGTGACCCCAGAGCCACTTCCCCAAGACCCCTTTCTGAGTGTTAGGGATGTGTAGAGCGGATCGGTGCAGCAGAGGAGAAAAGCGACCTCGGCGCGGCCGGGACGCCTCCGGGCCGACCGGGCGGGTGGTGACCACGCCCCTTCCCTCTCCCAGGTCCGCAGCCCTCGCTGTCACCGGCCCAGCAGCACCTAGAGTCGCCCGTGCCCAGCGCCCCGGAGGCCCTGGCGGGCGGCCCCACCCAGGCAGCCCCGGGCGTGCGCGGGGAGGAGGAGGAGTGGGCCCGGGAGATCGGGGCCCAGCTCCGGCGGATGGCGGACGACCTCAACGCGCAGTACGAGCGGCGGGTGAGTGCAGGGCGGCGGGCAGGTGGGGAGGGGGCCGCTCGGCCCCGCCAGATGTGCCGCAGCTGCTGGCCCAGCGCGCGCCGAGGTCGCGCCGGGGACAGGCAGGTGGGGGCGTGGGGGGGGAGGGATCGGCTAGAAGCTGGGGTCCGGGACGAGCCCGCTCGGGACCGGAGCCCCGGGCCCGGTACACGAACGCGGCTCGGAGCTGCATCGCAGCCCGGAGTCCGTGGCCGCGCGGACTGAGGGCGGCGCTCGGCGCGGCGGCTCCTATATCCCAGGCTATTTATAGCCAGTGAGTCAGCAACGCGCCGCGCCCGCCCCGCCCGGCCCCGCCGAGCTGCGCCCCGCAGCGCCCCCCGCCGGCTGCCGCGCGCCCTCACCTCCCGGGCCAAGCCCGCCCGCCACTCGGTCCCCCTCCTAGGTCTCAGTTCCCCCTGGAACCCCCAGCCTCCCGTGCCCCCCTCCCCCCAGCGCCGTGCACTCTGCACATGGCCCTTGCATTGTTTGCTGATTGCAACCGGGAGGCAAAAGCAGAGAGAGGGAGAGAGCGAGCCCACTGTTGGATGAAAGCAGGCCTCTCGCTCTGCTCCCGGTAAACGGCCTCCTCCCAGCCCAGGTTCACTCCCAGCAGGTGGTTTTATCTTTATTTTTGCGCCCGCTTACTTGCATGGTCAGGGGCGTTGTTTTTTTAGCTCCCGTCCTGCAATTGCAGCTTTTCTAAAGTCCTCCATCCCCCTTCACTGGTTACCACCGAGGACATACATATCAAATCAAGTCGCTAGCGTGGCCTGCTGGCAGCTTCCTGTACTCCCACCTACTCAGGAAGGGAGAAAAAGTTCAAGGCCATCCTGGACAAGCTAGTGAAACCCTACCTCAAAAACAAAGAGGAAAGAAGGAAAAGCTATTGCTACCAGGCCGAGGAACTGAGTTGGACCCTCAGGAAGGATGGAGTCAACTCCTGCTCACACATAATAAATATGACACACGATATATAGCATATGTGTATATGTAATATATATAGGATTACATACTACGTATGTATACATATACAGTGTCACTTAAGAGGGGCTTGGGGGTTAACAGCACTCTTGCAGAGGGCCATGGATTATTTCCCAGCTCACCACTGCCTGTGAACCCAGTTTGGGGTTTCGGGAAGTTGGGGAATCAGACTCCGTGTGGTCTCCGAGCTTTGGGCGTTTGTGGCTCTGGTGGTAGAGTCCTTGCTTAGCAGACACTAAGCCATGGGCTCCTTCCACAGCCCAGAGTATGTGGCAGCTTCGTTGGAGGCCTTAGAAACCATGGAGCAACACCGTCCTCAACTGCATATTTAGTGCTGACACAGCCTGGGCTACACCGGAGACAGCCTGGGCTACACGAGATCATGTCTCAAATAAAAAGTTTTGGGGTCTTTTTTGGTTTTGCTTTTGGTTTTTCAAGACAGGCTGCCACCCTGTGTGTAGATCAGGCTGGCCGGGAACTCAGAGTTCCGTCTACCTCCACCTCCCGAGCGCTCGGATTAAAGTCGTGGCCGCCACCACCTGTCTCTTTTCTCCTTCCTAAGCGATGTCCGTCTCTGACTCGGCCCATGTGCTGATGTCTCCAGAGCCAACACTGAGTGCTCCAGGCCCCCCTAACTTAGATATGATTAGATAGGACCCTATCAGGCTTACAAGGTGGCTCACCACTCTCCCCCTCTCCCAGCTGCAAGGGTGAGGAGGGCTCAGGAAGCCCCAGCTAGCTCTGGGCACGGACTCCACGGGGGGTCATTAACCTGACATCTGCATTGCAGATCTGGATTGCATTCTCTGCAGCCAAGGGGGTGGGCCAGGTGAATTTGCTCAGCCTTGTAGCCCAGATAAAAGCAGTTTGTTCTTTTCTTTTTGAGACAGGGTCTCACGATGTAGCTTTGGCAGTCCTAGACCAGCAAGCTGGCCCTGAACTCTCAGGAGATCTGCCTGCCTCTGCCTCCCAAGTTCTGAGATTAAAGATGTGTGCCACCATGCCCAGCTTTCTTTCTTTTTGCTTTTTCTTCCTTCTTTCTTTCTCTTTTGCTTTCTTGCTTTCTCTTCCTTCCTTTTTCTCTCTTTCTTTTTTCTTTCTCTTTCTCCTTTGCAAACTGGGTCTTGCTAAATAGTTCAGGTTGGCTTTGAACTCACTCTGTAGCCCAGGCAGGCCTTGAGCTTTTCCATCTTCCTGTCTCAGCCTCCTGAGTAGCTGAGATCACAGGTCTGTGCTATCACAGAGGATCCTAGGAGTCACATTTTTATTCCATCACCAGGGAGAGAACAAGGTCTCACTGAACGCAGTACTCTCAGCCTGGCCAAGCTGGCAGGCTGTTCTTGGCTGGTCCCGTTGCTCCCTTCCATGGCCCACCAGACTTTTGTTTGGTTGTTTTGGTTTTCCCAGAAAGGGGCCTGAAATCTACCACAAACTTAGAGATCCTCCAGCCTCAGTATGTGAAGGGCTAGGATTTAGGAGTGTGAGCCACCACGCCTGCGGTGGTGGCTTGAACGGGCTGCGATTCAGCCCGCCCCTTAGAGCCCTTGTGATTTGCAAGGTGACTTTATCTGGGCAACAGGAGGTATATGGGTATAGATGTCACAGCAAGCCAGAGCCATCGGCTGCTTTGTGCTAGGCCCTATGCTGTGATGATTCTGCCACTGTCCTTTCCCTCCTGGCCTGGAAAAGTGTGCCCCGGTGGATGGGGGTCTGGAACAAGCCTGGTAAGCGGGTTGCCATCCGTTTTTGGGACCAGCCCCGAATCCACACCTTTTGCCCCCTCACCGACTGTGTGCTGGTCCAAGCTAATTCCCACTCCTTTCTCTCCCCAGAGACAAGAAGAGCAGCATCGACACCGTCCCTCGCCCTGGAGGGTCATGTACAATCTCTTCATGGGACTCCTCCCCTTACCCAGGGATCCCGGAGCCCCAGAAATGGAGCCCAACTAGGTGCCTACACCCGCCCTGGGGACGTCGGGGACTTGGGGGGCAGGACCCCTTCCACCTTCTGACACCCTGGTCAGCGCGAGGGACTTTTTCTGCACCATGTAGCATACTGGACTGCCAGCCTTGCTAGTCCCAGGGGCGCGCAAGGAAAGCTACTTGAGCCTGGGCAGCCTGGGTGCACTGATGGAGATACGGACTTGGAGGACCCTGGCCTCCGGAAAGCCAGGGGAGGGAGGGCTGACGGACTCATGGTGATCGAGGGGGTGGGGACCGAGCCGCCCGCCTCTGCCGCCCACCACCATCTCAGGAAAGGCTGCTGGTGCTGGCTGCCCGTTCCAGCTGCAGGGGGACGCTGGGGTGTCCCCAGTGCGCCTTCACTTTGGGCCTGGCCTCAGGCCCCTGGTGCTTCCCCCCCTCCTCTTGGGGAGGGGGTCTGTGAAGAGCATATGAGCCAAACCTGACCACTAGCCTCCTGGAGCCAGAGAATGGGGGGCATGTGACGGCCTTCTCAACCCAGTGCCCAGCCATCTTCCCTGAACCGCCGGCGGGCGGAGACTGCCTCACCTTCATCTGGGGGTGTCCAGGAGGGGTCCAGACTGTGAATCCTGTGCTCTGCCCGGGACCACCCCCCCCAGTCCCCATCCATCCCATTGCATAGGTTTAGAGAGAGCACGTGTGACCACTGGCATTCATTTGGGGGGTGGGAGATATTGGCGGAAGCCACCTCAGCCTTAGCCCCCAGGGCAAAGCGCTGGGGGGGGAAGATGGGGAGTCAGGGAGGGGGGAAATCTCAGAAGAGGGAGGAGTCTGGGAGCGGGGAGGGACGGCCCAGCCTGTAAAATACTGTACATGCACTGCTGTAGATATACCGGAATGGATTTTCTGTACATGTTTGGTTAATTTTTTTTGTACATGATTTTTGTATGTTTCCTTTTCAATAAAATCAGATTGAACAGTGGACATTCTTTTTGCTAGCCTTCCCAGTGTCAGGGTGGTGATCTGTGAGGGGTTCCGGGCTCTTCAGGGGTAGTCTTACTAAAAGGCACGCTGGCATCTGCTTAGAAGGCTTGAGCAACTAAGAAAGACCAAGTCCTAAAAAATAATAGGAACCGGGCAGTGATGGCGCCTGTTTAATCCCAGCACTTGGGAGGCAGAGGCAGGTGGATCTCTGTAGACCCCAGCCTGGTCTACCGAGCGAGTTCCAGGACAGCCTCCAAACCTACAGAGAAACCCTGTCTAGGAAAAAAAAAAAAAAAAAAAAAAAAAAAAAAAAAGGAATGGGGAGGGGGGCGCAGCTGGAGAGATGGCTCAGCAGTTAAGAACACTGGCTGTTCTTCAAGAACACCTGCATTCAGTTCCAGGCATCCACAGGGCAGCTCACTCACCGTAACACGTTCCAGGATATCTGACACCTGGCTGCTGTGGGTACCAGGCACACACATGGTGCACATTACATGCAGAAAAAAAACACCCATACACATACAAAAAGTAATTTTTTTTTTTTAAGTAGTAGGAAGGCTAGAGGGTGTGGCTCAGTGGTAAAGCCCCTGCCTAGAATCCCCCAGTGAGGGGCTGGGGCGTGGCTCAGTGGTAGAGCCCCTGCCTAGAGTCCACCAGTGAGGGGCTGGGGCATGGCTCAGCGGTGCACAAACCCATGATTTCAAGTGTTCATACCAACAGAAAAAGGAAGGCGGGCTGAGAGGCAGAAAAGCTGTGGCTGCAGGGCTGGCACCCACTGCTGTAGCCTCAGAAGGGTAAACTCCCCTGATGGTGGTGGCTCACACCTTTAATCCCGGCTCCTAGGAGGCAGAGGCAGTCGGATCTTTGAGTTTGAGGTCAGCCTGGTCCACAAAGTGAGTTCCAAGACAGCTGAGGATACGAAGAGAAACTTTGCCCCCCCCCCCACACGCAAGAAGAGGGCCGAGGGTCTAAAGTTTTATCCTTATTTACTCCACCAGGTGAACCATGTAGTTGGGTCTTGAGAGTTACTTCATGCAGGAATGAATGGCCTGACAGACGCTGTCTGTCCTAGATGACATGGCATCAAGCCTGGCCCTGTGATCAGCCTCAGCCTCCTCTGTGGCACCTTGAGCTACGATCAAAGTGATTTTAGCTGTCACCACTGCCCTAAAGCAAAGCACGCTGCAGGCTGGGCTCTGAGTGCCCGCTTTGCATCATTATGAGGCAGGAGAGTTTTCCCCAGACTTCCTGAGAAGTGGCCCAGCAATGTTCTTGAGCCCTCACCTGCATCAGCTTTGCAGATGGGCAATGCATAAAGCTCCTGAGTCAGGCTGCTGGCAGTCCCTTTCTGGGCATCTCCCTCCAAAAGTGTATGCGCTAAAGAGTCCAAGTGTGGTAGACACACAATGGCACATAGAGGAAAGCAGAGTCCGATCCTGCCACACAAGAGATTAACAGGTAGCTTCATCATTCCGGGAAAGTTCAACCAGTCTGAAGATGTTCCATGGTAAGTCCAGGGCCAGCTACATGGCTGGGTAAAGAAAGAGACCTGCCACCATGTGTGAAGAGCTGAGTTCAGCCCCCAGACCCATATGGTGGATTCAAACAACCAATGCCATACCGTTGTCCTCTGGCCATCACTGGACCAGTTAAAAAAAGTTTTAAAACTTTTTTTCTCTTCCTCTTTGAGACAGGGTTTCTCTGTGTAGCCCTAGCTGTCCTGGAACTCACTCCGTAGACCAGGCTGGTCTCAAACTCACAGAGATCCTCCTGCCTCTGCCTCCTGAATGCTGGGATTAAGGGTGTGTGCTATCAACCCCTGGCTCCGTTCAATTTTGACATGTTATAGAGACAGATCTGTTAAGTTTATTATTATTATTATTATTATGTTTTGTTGTTGCTGCTTTTCAAGGCAGGATTCCTCTGTGTAGCCCTGGATGCCCTGGAACTGGCTCTGTAGACCACACTGGGATTGAACTCACAGTGATCTGCCTGCCTCTGCCTCCAAAGTTAAAGGCGTGTACCACCACCCGGCTGAACTTCTTTTTCTCGTGTGTGTGTGTGTGTGTGTGTGTGTGTGTGTGTGTGTGTGTGTGTAAGAGAGAGAAAGAGCGAGAGACCGACCATGTGGCTGCAAGCTCCTTTTACTGGCTGAACCATCATGCTGCCCCTTTTCACACTTTTTCGGGCTGCAAAGTTTATTGTTTTCAACTCTATGATTCTCACCTCCATCCTGTTAGGTCTACTGAGTACACTTTTTAAGCCCTAGAATATTAATTTGGTTCC
The DNA here is from genome assembly GCA_030556225.1 of Cricetiscus sungorus. NCBI lineage: Eukaryota > Metazoa > Chordata > Mammalia > Rodentia > Cricetidae > Cricetiscus > Cricetiscus sungorus. The sequence continues at coordinate 3,605,057 of JANBXA010000305.1, read as the reverse complement.
TTTAACTTTTGTTTCTAAGAGTCTCAGGCTGGAGAGAGATGGCTCAGAAGTTAAGAGCACTGACTGCTCTTCCAGAGGTCCTGAGTTCAATTCCCATCAACTGCACGGTGGCTCACAGCCATCTATAGTGAGATCTGGTGCCCTCTTCTGGTGTGCAAGCAGACATGGAGGAAGAACAATGTATACATAATAAAAGGTTCTCATGCACTTCAGGCTGACCTTAAACATGTTATGTGATGGTGATCTGCCCAGCCCACTTTTCCTTTATTAAAGATTTATTTTTATTTGATATGTGTATGTGAGTGACTGCATATATGTGTGTGGACCATATGTATGCTTGGGGCCTGTAGAGCACATAAGAGGGCATTGGATGCTGGGAACTGAACCCAGGTTCTCCACAAGTTCAGCCCGTGCTCTGATCTGCTCAGCCACCCCTCCAGCCCCGACTTTCCATTCTTTTCACAGCTCCAAACACACGGTAGGACTGAGAGTAATTATCCCCTTGCATCACCAGAGTCCTGGGAAAGGGACACTCGCAGCCAGAAGCTCCACTGTGCGAACCCAATGGACCCCTAGAAAAACAAACCCAAGAGAAAAAGGAAGCAGCTGCAACCAGCACGGCCTCTGTCCAAGTGACGATAGATAAGTAATTGGTCCCATACCTTGAATGCCAACCGAATGACCATGGCAAGACAACCTGAGTACCTCTGCTCTGTAAGTGTCCCCTGGCTGCTGTGGCTGCTTCAGGGAAAGATGGACTCTTCAGTCTTGACATACTTATTTCCTCCTTAAAAATATCACTGGGCTGGCACTTGTTGCTGGCTGGGCAGAGGTGGTGGTGCACATCCTTTAATCCCAGCACTTGGGAGGCAGAGGCAGACAGATCTCTCTGAGTGCCAGAGTTCGAGGCCAGCCTGGTCTACAGAGTGGGTCTCCTGTTGTGCCCCCACCACCACCAAAAAAAACAAACAAATTCTGGCAGAGGGCCGGAGTTACGTACAGGTGATCTGATGACCCATCCTGACCTCTGTGGGCACCAGACACAAATGAGAGATTATACAAGCAAAATATACGCATAAAATTTAAAAATGCAAAATAAAAATCACTGAACTGGGACCATGGCGGTGGCCCAGCAGATAAAGGTGATTCCTGGAAGCCCCATGGCAGGAGACAATTTTCTGCAACATCCTCTGACCTCCAAAAGTACTCTTATACCTGACACAGGCGTGGCTGCACATAGCCTTTCCTGCTGGCCAGTCTTGCTGGCCCTAATACATATATATTTTTAGTGCATGCTCGTTTGTGGACACTTCTGAGTGCAGGGCCCACAGAGGCCAAAGGCATCAGGCATCCCCGGAGCTGGACTTACAAAGAGTAGCTCCCAATGTGGGTTCTGGGAATAGAGTTTGAGTTCTCATCCCCTTGAAAAAAAATTGTATTTGCTGGGTGGCGGCACAGGCCATCAATCCAAGCACTGGGGAGGCAGAGGCAGGCGGATCTCTGAGTTTGAGGCCAGCCTGGGCTACAGAGAATACCTGGGATTAAAAAGTATGCTCCACCACCGCCCAAACTCGTTTTATTTAGTGTGTGTATCTTTTAAACATGTTTTGTCTACACGTCTGTCCATGTACCACATGCATGCCTGGTACCTGAGCATGAGGCAGGGCTCAGATCCTCTGGAACTGGAGTTACGGATGGTTGTGAGCCACCACATGGGTGCAGGGAAATCAAACTCAAGCCCTCTGCCAGAGCTGGTGCTTTTAACTTTTGAGCCATCTCTCCAGCCCCATAACAAACATTATTCTTAAGCCCATCACACGAACCGAGTGACTTGAGGCACAAAAACTCATTCGCCCACGGTCGTACAGCTGCATGATGGAGTCTGAGTGGAACTGGGCCATCTGGAAGGCTCCCTCAACAGTTATGAGGGTGACCTGGGGGTGGTGGGGGAGTGGGTATAGCCAACACATCCAAAACGCATCTCAAGTTTCTCTTTAAAACCCTGGGTTTAGCCCTGAGGACAGCTGTTGGATTTATGAGCCAGCCCAACAGGCTGCCTGCCTGACGCAATGAGGATTTTGTTTTGTTTATTCTTTGAGATGGGTCCTCACTGTAGAGCCTCAGCTGACTTTGAACTCATGACCCTCCCGCCTCAGGAGCAGTTGGAAACGGGCATGTACTGCTAACACAGAGAGCTTCCTTGAAAGATCTTGGCAGCAGCAGAGAGAGCTTTGTGACATGTCTAGGAAGGTGTGCTGCTTGCTGCCTGCCAATCCTGATGATCTGGGCTAGTTTCTGTGACTCTCAAGGTGACGACCCATGATTGACATAGAAGGGTGGCCTTCCCATTTCCAATGATGTGAGGAAAACGCCTCACAGGGTGCCCAGGTGCTTAGGTTTTAGCTAATTCCAGATGTAGTCAAGCTGACAACCAAGAATAGCCATGACAAGTCTGCCCCTGGCCAACTTGACCCACAATCTCCTTATGTCATGTTTAATTTCCAAATGAATATAATCAAGCCATGACACCTGACATAACTACACCCCCAAACAACCACAAACGCATACATTTTGTTTATTTATCTATCGATGCAGGGTCTCACTGTGTAACCCTGGCTGATGTGAAATTATGTCGATCAGGCTGACTTCGAACTCACAGAAGTCTACCTCTCTGCCTCCTGGAATTGATGGTGTGTAATACTCAGCTGCATTATAAATTTTAGTTTGTTGTCTGACCTTTGAATGAGCACTGTGGAATGTGTGCCTACACCCATACTCAGTAAAATGCATAAGACGTATATTTAAGAAAAGCAGAGAGGGTGATGGTTTTGGCTTAATTACTTTTGGTTTCTTTGGAGACAAGGTAGGTATCTTTGTGTAGTTCTGGAACTCATGATCTCCTGCCTCCACTTCCTGGGTTCGATTCCCCAGAGGTCCTCTTGTGTGACTTAGTCTGTTACCTAGAGGCACAAGCTACAAAGTTTGTGTCACTAAGTTCACGAGTATCTGCTCCCCCTTGTGACGGAGGCTTCACACTGCAACAGCAAAGGTGTCATTTGTCTTGTTCAGACCCCCGTCCAGCCCCTGGCACAGTATGGGGGGCAGGGTGGCAGCAACAAGAACACAAAGGGTTAAGAACCAGAAGTGATGGGCAGTGCGGGGAAAGTGCCACCCTGAGCCACAGGACTCTGCTCTCCCCGTTCTCGCTGCACAGCAGAGACTGGCCTTGAACACTCCCTCTCTACCTCTCAGCTCCCAGGTGCCACCATTAAGCACAGGGTTAGGCACCCAGACTGCAAGAATCTCCTGCTTGTCTTCACCCTGTTACCGCTGAGAGCACCCGCCACACAGCCGAGACCCTCAACACAGAGTATGACCCCGTGCACGCCCTGTCGGTGCGGCCCACCTGCAGCACTATCAAAGGACGACGAGGGAGGCAGCAAGGGCCTCTGCAGCAGAGACAGGCAAGCTTCGAGTACATCACTTTATTATCACTCCTCTCAACAACCAAGGGGATCTATGAACTAGAGAAGACAAGTTATCCCACCCCAGAAAACCAAAGCGACTCAGCCCTCCCCCCAGGACCTGGGTGCCCAAGGCCATGACCAGGGAGCGGTTTCCAGCGATTCTTCTGACCCTGCGTCTTAACTTCTAGGACCACAGGCCCACATCATGGCACTGAACCTGCCTTTTTAGAAATAAGGATGTGGGGTTGTGCAGTGGTGGAGCACGCCTTTAATCCCAGTACTCTGGAGACAAAGGCAGGCGGGTCTCTGTGAGTTCCAGGACAGCCGGGAATGATACTCAGAGAAGCACTGTCTAGGGGGTAAAAATAGTTTGGGCTGAGAGATGGCTCCACAATTAAAGGCTAAGCTAAAATAAAAGATGAACAGTTCCACTAAGGTCTAGCTGTAAGATAGTCGGGTGAGTCTCTCCAATGCAAGTCAAGCTGCAGCCTGATGAGGGCTCAGCCCTTCAAAGTGCCCTTCCACCCTTCCAGTGGGTTCCAGAGGGTCACGTGCCCTGCAGAAGACCAGCTCCTCTCTGCTGGCCTATGGACACCGTCAGTCCCCAGTGACAGCACAGGGTGCTACTGCACGGTCACACTCCAGAGCTGGCTGGTCGCCCGCAGCTGGGATACAAGTGGGATGAAGTCCAGCCTACATGCTCTAGGAACATCTGTCATCCAGACAGGCCTGCTTGGGTGGACGGCAGGTAACAGGCACACACCTCTGGGCGGCCGGACAGCAGGCTCACTTGGGACCCAGGCACTCCACGATCCCACTCCCCTTCATGCCATCGAAAAAGAAGAAGTTGTTGTGGGGAGGGTCCCGCTGAGACAGGGCCTGCGAAGAGACACGAGAGCTCAGCCGCGGTGTTAAGAGACACACACAACAACACACTGACAGTCTTCTATAGAAGGAAGGGGAAATTAAAAAAAAAAATCACAAAATAAAGGGAATCAACTCTTGCAAGCTGTCCTGTGACATCCGCATGTACACACACACAGTACTATCTGAGGATGCCACAGGAAGAACCTCCTAGAGCACGGAACCCAAGGTAGCGGTGACCCACGTCTAGGAGCCGTGGTCCCCTGTGCTCAGTGTTTCAGGCTCTGGCAGGTGCTGACGACTCATCCTAACACGTGGTTTGCTGTGGCTGCTGCTTTCGCTATGGCCTCTGCCACGGTGCGCAGAAAGTCATGGATGGACAGAAGGAGGGTGTAGGGGAGGGAGGGAGGGAGAGGATGCTCATCTGTAGGATTTTCCCACTCACCCCTCGACTCCTCCTATGGACTTTTTATAGGTGCTCAGATGTGGGCCCTCCTGCCAGCTGGCCAGTGTTGTGAGCAGAGGGAGTGGAGGGGATGAAGGGACAGGGCACAGGGCGAACATGGGGCAAAAGGTAAAGTGCTTCCCGAACAACATGGGGTACGAGATTCCAAACACACCCAGCAACCAAGAATGCGGAGTGCGCTGACTGTCTGTGGCAAACAGAAACAAGATGCTGAGCAACAGCTGCGCCAACAGGCAGGAAGGAGGGGGGGCAGCATTAAGACAGGGTGCGCAGAAGCCGTCACCAACAATGGTCCCAGGCCACCTGCCCCAAAGTCCCTTCTCCACCCCACAGGACAAACAGTGCCATGCTGGTCTCTGGACAGGTGTTGTTAGGGCGCCATCTGCAGGATAACATCTGAAGAGATGCTGGGCTCTCCTGCAGGTGAGTTTAGCACAGGGAGCCAGTCACCGAACAGAGGGATGGGAAACAGCAGCAGCCTCTTTGGTCAGAACTTGGCTTCAGAGCCGTGGGAACCTCTGCCCACAGCAGACAAGGACAGAGCTGCCATGGGGCTTCATGCTCGCAATTCCAGCATTCAGAAGGCTGAGGCACAAGGACTTCAAGTTCAAGGTAAGCCTGCGTTACAGACTGAGACCCTGCCTGCAAAAAACCCCACAAGTTTCTAGGAACTAACCCAAGGCCTTTGAGCATGAGCTAAGCACATAATTTACCATGGAGCTACACCCCAGCCCTACATAAAACAAATTTAACAAAGTTGGACAAGCATCCAAGTCTCCTAAGGAAATGAAATCCACTTCATGTGTTGGCAGTCTCCTATGATACCCTCTTAGCCTGGGATCCCCATGTACCCACAGCTGGAAGAGCAGAGAGAGTGGCAGCCATAGGAGGCACCCTCGGCCACTAGCTGGCTGGCCCTCAATGGGGTAGGAAGGAAGGAGGGCATGCATGAGTCTGAGTGCGGGGGATCGGGAAGGTCTGGGCTAGCCCTTGGCTCACTCCGTGTCTAACCACAGTGCTGACAGTGGGTTTTATGTCGATTTTACCTTCACAATTTCCTGTGCCAAGATCCCTCCAACTACAGCGCACACTGGGGCCATCTCAGAGAAGCAGTACCTACAAGACAGAAAAGTAAAACATAGCACCAGGGCATGAGGGGGAGGGGCATGGGAAGTTAGCAGGGGCTGTCCTGAGTAAAAGTCCTAGCAGGGAGAGGGCAGCGCTAGAACTGGCACCCAGGCGTGAAAATTAAATCTGACCCGGGGTCCTAAATGGGTGGGAAGGTCTTTAACCTCTGAAAGCAAGAATTCCTTCACATGATTTTTTTTTAAAGTTCATGGATACTATATCTGTGCTTCCTAAAAATAAGGCCCTACAAATACCAGATGTTGAGTGCCCCAGCGCATTCTCTCAATTCTCTCAGCACACGGACAGGGAGTCCTGCATGCTATTCCAGAACCACAACAAGCTCCATGCAGTAAGCTGAGGAATGGGTGCAGCACAGTCTGCATGGCGCCGCCGGGGAGCAGCCCCTTCCTTCTCGGCCTGGTCAGGGCAAACCTCAGCAGAGCCTGTCCGCTGACCCCCAAATCACCATCCTGGGGAACAAAACAGTTTCAGCCACGGGCTCCCAAAGGAAGCTGCCGAGCTGTTCCCAGCCCACAACACAGGATCAGTTGGAAGAACAAACTAAGGCAGCAGGCCACCCTGACCCTTCCCGCTGGTACACATCCTTCTAGACCACCTACACACATAAAATGTACACTCAACTACCCACACCCATGCTGGTCTGGTACGTCAATGGCAAGTGTTTGAGTGCCCACAAGGAATCATGCGTGACGTCCACCTCTGGACTGAGCTTCTGGTGTGCATGCTGCTACGTCTTCTTCCAGAAGGGTCTGCGCACATCAAAGAGCCCCACCCATATGGCACATAGCGTGGTAACAACGTTCCTTCTTTCTTTTTAATCACAAAAGCAAATGGAAACATGGCTGTAGCTCAGCTCAGGCTGGCCCAAACCTCAGAGCCTTCCCACTTCAGCCTCAGGAGTACTAGAAATGCAGTGGGCGTGAGTACACTCCCAGCCCCTCCTTTGTTCTTAGGGTGCTGGGGGCTAAACCAGCTCTGGTGCCGCCAACAGGTGCTTCCCACGACCCACCGAGACACACCGAGACCCACGGAGACCCACGGAGACCCACGGAGACCCACCGAGACACACTGAGACACACTGAGACACACTGAGACACAGACACTGAGACACTGAGACACACTGAGACACACTGAGACACACTGAGACACAGACACTGAGACACACTGAGACACAGACACTGAGACACACTGAGACACAGACACTGAGACACTGAGACACACTGACACACACTGAGACACTGAGACACAGACACTGAGACACCGAGACACACTGAGACACCGAGACACACTGAGACACCGAGACACACTGAGACACCGAGACACACTGAGACACACTGAGACACTGAGACAGACACTGAGACACACTGACACACACTGAGACACCGAGACACACTGAGACACACTGAGACACCGAGACACACTGAGACACCGAGACACACTGAGACACCGAGACACACTGAGACACTGAGACACAGACACTGAGACACACTGACACACACTGAGACACCGAGACACACTGAGACACTGAGACACACTGAGACACTGAGACACACTGAGACACTGAGACACACTGAGACACTGAGACACACTGAGACACTGAGACACACTGAGACACTGAGACACAGACACCGAGACACACTGAGACACTGAGACACACTGAGACACACTGAGACACACTGAGACACAGACACTGAGACACACTGAGACACCGAGACACACTGAGACACCGAGACACGGAGACACACTGAGACACACTGAGACACTGAGACACTGAGACACACTGAGACACTGAGACACTGAGACACTGAGACACACTGAGACACTGAGACACTGAGACACTGAGACACACTGAGACACTGAGACACACTGAGACACTGAGACACTGAGACACACTGAGACACTGAGACACACTGAGACACACTGAGACACACTGAGACACTGAGACACAGACACTGAGACACACTGAGACACTGAGACACACTGAGACACTGAGACACACTGAGACACACTGAGACACACTGAGACACACTGAGACACTGAGACACACTGAGACACTGAGACACACTGAGACACTGAGACACACTGAGACACTGAGACACACTGAGACACACTGAGACACTGAGACACACTGAGACACTGAGACACAGACACCGAGACACACTGAGACACTGAGACACACTGAGACACAGACACTGAGACACAGACACTGAGACACACTGAGACACAGAGACACACTGAGACACCGAGACACGGAGACACACTGAGACACACTGAGACACTGAGACACTGAGACACACTGAGACACTGAGACACTGAGACACACTGAGACACTGAGACACTGAGACACACTGAGACACTGAGACACACTGAGACACTGAGACACACTGAGACACTGAGACACACTGAGACACTGAGACACACTGAGACACTGAGACACACTGAGACACTGAGACACAGACACTGAGACACACTGAGACACTGAGACACACTGAGACACTGAGACACACTGAGACACTGAGACACACTGAGACACTGAGACACACTGAGACACTGAGACACACTGAGACACTGAGACACACTGAGACACTGAGACACACTGAGACACACTGAGACACAGACACTGAGACACACTGAGACACTGAGACACGGAGACACACTGAGACACACTGAGACACGGAGACACACTGAGACACACTGAGACACCGAGACACACTGAGACACTGAGACACACTGAGACACCGAGACACACTGAGACACAGACACTGAGACACACTGAGACACTGAGACACGGAGACACACTGAGACACACTGAGACACGGAGACACACTGAGACACTGAGACACCGAGACACACTGAGACACTGAGACACACTGAGACACAGACACTGAGACACACTGAGACACTGAGACACACTGAGACACAGACACTGAGACACTGAGACACACTGAGACACTGAGACACACTGAGACACAGACACTGAGACACAGACACTGAGACACACTGAGACACTGAGACACACTGAGACACACTGAGACACAGACACTGAGACACACTGAGACACTGAGACACACTGAGACACTGAGACACACCTCTCTCTACTTTGTTATTATTTTCCCACCAGACAGGCTTGCTCTGTGTAGCTCTGGCTGGCCTCAAACTCAGAGAGCTGCCTGTCTCTGCCTCCCGAGTGCTGAAATCAAAGGCGCGTGCCACCAACGCCCAGTCCTTTTTACTTTTTTTTACAAGGGTTTACTAAGTTGCCCAAACTGGCCTTGAACTTGTGATCTTCCTGCCTTTGCCTCCTGAGCTACCACCCCCAGCTTGTTAAAAACCACTCACACACTCACATTGTTTGTGTTAGCATATTCCATACTACTTTGCTTTCTAACTCTTTAAAAAGCGCTGCTCCAGGCTGACTGCAGTGGTGCCTGTCTTTAGCCCTAGCACTGGGAAGCGGAGGCAGGTGGGTCTCTAACAGTCAGGTCCATATAGACAGCACACAAACATGAAGACATGAGTGTAATTTACCCCCAGTACACATGTGAAAGAAAGCTGGGCATTCTAGAGACAAGATGACACCTACGGTTTTCCAGCCAGCTAGTTTAACCCAATCTGCAAGCTCCAGGGTCAGTGAGAGACCCTGTCTTAGAAACATAAGGTGGACAATGACTGAGGAAGACACCCCAATTCAACCTCTGCTTTCCACATGCATGTGAAATGGGCACCTACCCACAGACATACAAACCTGTCAGTTGTGGCTGTAGCTGGAGCTCAGTGGTATTCATAGCATGTGTTTAGTGTATTTGAGCCCTTTAAGTCAGTCTCCAGCACCAAAAAGAAAAACAAAGCAAAGAACAAACCCTCAAATCCCAGGAAATACACAAAGGATAATATGAGCGGCAGAGGCTGAAATGGTCTCTCTGGAGTCTCGGTTAGCCCTGAATGCAAGGCCATGCTCTCCATGAGACGACAGCTATGTGCTGAGATGTTGATGCCAAGGACAAATACTACACAATCCTACTCACACGAGAGATTAAGGATAGAGTGCACCAGAGGCCCTAGGAGCTAGGAGAAGGGAACAGGGAGTCAATGATGACAGCTGTGTAACAGCAAGAACATGACTAATGGCAAACCCCAGAGCTGTTAAAATGGGGTTGGAGAGCACTCGCTGCTCTTGTAGAGGACCTGGGTTCGGTTCCCAGCACAAACAATGGAGCATATCCACCTGTTGGGCCAAGTCCTGGGCCATCTGGAATCCTGTACTGGCCGGTGTGGCCCTACACACACACGGTGTGGACATCCATGCAGGCAAACACACACACACATGAAGTGTGTGAGAAACTCGTGGGTGCAGGCACACACAAACCTGGAACCCATGTCAAGGTGGAAAGAGAACGCACTCCACGGGTACCCTCTGACCCACGCATACCTTATGTCACACACTATCCCATCATCCCATACTAACATAACTGAAAAAAAGTAGAAAACAATTTCTTCTAATTTGAGTTACTCATTTGCATATTTATTTCATACTGTGGGCATGCCATGGCAGAGCAGAGCAGAGCAGAGCAGAGCAGAGCAGAGCAGAGCAGAGCAGAGCAGAGCAGAGCAGAGCAGAGCAGAGCACAACCTGCACAGGGCTGGCTTTCTTCTCTTGCTGTGTAGCCACAGAGCATGAAGTCAGGTCGACAGGACTGATGGCGAGTCCTCTACCCCATGAGTTTACTGTCCTAGCCCCCTAAGATGGCTAATCTTGTCATGCATGCTTTATTATAAATTTGTTTTGAGAAGGATCTCACATAACTCAGGCTAACTTCAAATGTACCACATGGTGGAAGACGGCTCTCATCTCCCGATCCCCTGCAGTGCTAACTTTTAAAAATAATACCCATTATTTACACATAAAGTTATGGACGTTTGTTTATGAAGTGCCAACACTATAAACACACCCTAATAAAGTAAGTGAAGGTTAGGTTAACAGCTACATATCCAGGTAGTGCAATATCTTGACGGACAAGAAACGCAGATCTGTTAGTACCATACACAGGCTGTATGGTACACTGCCAAGAGACTACTGAAGAATATCCACCATAACATTTAAACAGTAGAAAAATATCCCAGTCCAGACCAGAAGACGTCAGCAGCGGCAGCTGAAACAGGTCTTTTCTCATCGGAAAAGACACAAGGCTCTTTGAGGAGACAGCACTAAAACCAGCCGGTGAGCGGCGCAGGCAGGTGAAGGGCAGGGATGCAAGCACAGCTGTCCCCGCCGAGCAGCGGCATCAAGCAATTTTAAGAGGTAGCTCGGCCGAGGACGGGAGACTCACTTCCTCCCTCACAGCCCCATCCTCTTCTCCAGCGTGTAGCAGACAGCTTCAAGAGGCCTCTGAACAGCTCTTACTTAGAAGGCAACAGGAGAAGCAGCCGAACACACAGAACCTAAAGAGGGACCTGGCTTCCACAGGGGGCAGGCTCCCTTCTGGGAAGCGGGGCCTTCAATTCTGTTGCCTGGTGAGGACAGACAGCTAGTCCATCACCCTAAACACTCACATCAGTCAACTGGCTGTGTGTTCTCGGCCCAGCAACCTGCCGCCATCCACCTGGTGGGCGTGCTGGAGAGAGAGTGGTGGCACTGGCCTGCTGGATATGAGGAGCCCGGGGAGAGACAAACTATATTGCTGGAAAGAACCTGAAAGCAGTATGGGCTACTATGGTGAGATATGGGATGGCATCAAAACTGTCACCGATAAAAACCCTGGGCACAGCCGGGCACTGTGGCATACACCTGTCATCTAAGACTCACAAAGCCTGTGGCTGGATCTCTACAGATCTCCACTTAAATAACGGGGAATAATGCACAATCAAGAGGCTCCATGACAGAGCTGAGCAGCCTCTGGGCGGGGACTAGTCACTGCACCTCTGAGCTCCCACCCCTCACCTACAGACTGCTTTGAGGACTAAGGCACATCATGCGCTCACTGAGCAACTTCCCTGTTGCGAGGGCGGCTCAGAGGTTGGGGGCAGGGCTCATGACAGCCAGGTGAGCCCAAGACGGCAGAGCTGCCCGGAAGGAACTCAGGGCCACCTGTCCCCGCCTCAAGCCTGACTTCCCAGCGCCTGGAGTGGATCTGAGGCCTCTGCTGAGATCTATCCCCTGCTGGATGATAAACCGCTACTGCAGAATCCACCAAGCACCAATCACACCTTTGGACCCAACAACTCTCGTGGCTCATTCGTCCTGTAGCTGAATCTGCACAGCACAGGGCCCAGGAAGACACACTACCGCATTACACTGCTAAGACAGAGCAGAGACCAGCAGGCAGGGGCTGCAGAAGCTGTAGGGCTCCACTTGCTAGGATCCTCCACCCTGTGACAGGCGAGGAGACTGCACCCACCAACGTCACCCACAGGATGGAGGCGAGACACAAAGGACAGAACATGTTAACAGACCACACGGCACCTCACATTTCAAACCACACCAAAGCCAAACTTACAAGCCTTCATTTCCCTCCCGGTGTTGGTTATGGCACTGGCAGGAGGTGGCTCATGCAGCTGGCAATGTGGCACACACAGGAGTCCCCTTTGAGGCTCTGGGTGTCCATACAGACAAGCATCGAAAGCAGGTGTCTGTCTGTCTGACTGTCCAGATACCAACCTGACAAAGCCATCGGGAAGCAGGTCAGGACCGACGCCCAGCGAGCCAAGCACGTCGTTCCTTATCTGCAGCAGCAGCTCTGCGTCCTCGCTGTAGCTGTCGGAACTGGGATCTCTCCCTTTATCTGTGCGGAATTTCAGCAGCACTGGGAAAGACGAAGAAGAGGTTAGAGAGCCAATCTCCTTATAGTGAATGCGCTGATCTCACGTCAAATACAAGGAAAACCGGAAATGTCTTTTTTCTTGTATTCACCTCTAGGAAATAATACATTAATCAAAATGCGGGCCAAGTGAAAGGTAATACACTTTTCATCTATTCAACAAATGCAGCCCAAAAAAAAAAAAAAAAAAAAAAAGCAACTACAGAATCACAACTAAATTTTCTGTGGTGGTAAAGTGGGATCTGACCCAGGTTAAAGGAAACAAGTAAAATGTCTATGGGCAGAAAAGGCCAGCAGAAGGCCCTGTTAGGACCTGGAGGAGAGGCCAGGGTGGGAGGCCTGCATTCAAGGCATTGGTTCAAAGGGCTGCTTCAGCTAGAGAGGACAGCCAAATACTCACTCACTCACAAGAAAGGCAGGCCACTGCAAACACACCTCCCTTAACCTCCAGGAACCAAGGGAGTAGGGGAAGCTCCCGCCACATCTTGGCACTAGGCTTACCTAAGAGACCCCAACAAGGCTAGAGCGGAGTCCAAATGCAGCAGGGATCACTGGGGTCTTAGTCTGGTCCACGCCACATGGGTGGCTCAGAGTGGAGGTACAGACACATGAATCGGCTTCTTAGCCTCAGCCCTGGGTGCTCTAGGCAGCACTTACCCGGACACGCACTTTACTGATCGCTAAGCCCGCGTCTGCACACCAAGGGAGGCGGAGGACAGATGCGATGAATTAGCCTCACAGGGCAGAGGCTCTTCCCTAAGATTAAGGGAGGCAGGAAAGCTGAGCCATTGCCAGTTGCTCCAGGCTCTTAATACAACAAGCACTTGGAACTTGTCCCAACTAAAGAACTATTCCTATTTTTTAATTTTTTTTAAAATTAAGATTTTAAATTATGTATAGCTGTACGTATCTGCATGTAGGTATGTACTCATGAGTGCAAGTTCCTCGGAAAGCCAGAGGTGTCAGATGCTCTGGTACAGGTGGCTGAGGCACCTGAACTGGGTGCTGGGAACGTAACTCTGATCTTCTGGAACAACAGTAAATACTCTTCACCCCTGAGCCATCTCTGCACATCCTCTTATTTTGAGACTGACAAATAGCTGGGCAAATGAGCACCCAAGAGTGACCCCAGTTTTTAAGCTGCACCAACTCTGACAGCCTCAGAGGCACTTACTCCGGGCCAGGCACAACCGCGTGTCAAAGTACACCAGTGTTCTTTATGCACTGGCAAAGCTTATGGTTGGGGCAACATTCACGGCAGAGAATTCATGAAGCCAGTGGGCCTCCATTGAAGTTTGAGCACAGCTTGGAAATGAGCTCCAAGTTCTCTAAGAAAACCACAAACCACAGAGCCCAGGTAAAAGATTAGGATTTCTGGGGTGTCTTTGCTTAAGAAAATGTTGACTCTCCATTTCTTTGGCAAATCTTTTTTTTTTTTTTTTTTTTGGGGGGGGGGGGGAGAGTGTTTCTTTTGAGACAGGGTTTCTCTGTGTAACAGCCCTGGCTATCCTAGAACTCACTCTGTAGACCAGGCTGGCCTTGAACTCACAGAGATCAGCCTGCCTCTGCCCTCTGAGTGCTGGGATTAAAGGCATGCGGTGCTGCAGTGCCACCGCCTGACTCTCTGGCAACTCTTGTTAGAATTACTACTTGCTCAGTACTGTTTGTGGCCTGGTATGTCAGCCTCTCTAAGGGCATCAATGGACCCCTCAGTGCTGTCTGAGCACCTGACAAGCTAGAGGCCAGCCCCCACGCACTGCCACACACAAGCTCAGCTTCTATCGCACACCAGATGTGCTGTGAAGGCACCTGAGTTGGCATCTGGGGACTGTTACAGTGGCAGCTGTACAACAGTGTACAACAGTGCAGAAAGCCTCTTCCCCAACACCCCATGGAACAGACAGCAGTCTAGCCACAGCAATTTCTCTGGGCGGCCCTTGTACAATGTCAGTGACTCTTGAGTGCGTAGTGGGCGCTGCTGGCTCTGAGGATGGATGTCATGCCGATACCAAGAAGAGACCCAGTGGCTCACGGCAGCAAGAAGCAGCACCCTGCAGGCTCCTGGAGAGAGAGAGAGGCAGCCCTACACTGCAGGCTCCTGGAGAGAGAGGAGAGGAGAGGCAGCCCTACACTGCTGGCCAACTGCAGGCCTGTCCTTCCTCTCTCACTGGGAATGCCAACTGTCACACGTGCCCAGGACTTTCCAGCCCTCACCATGAATGTTACAAAATACAGCTGGGGGGGGGGGTCTAAAGAGTGACAGGCCCTGCTATGTGCAAGGAGCCATGGTGAACACGCTACATGTATGAGTGTCTTCACAAGAGTGACCCGAGAGGATGGTGAGAACCGTTACTTTCAGAGGAAGAGAAAAAGCTCCCTTAACTGCTAAGGGGGAGCAGAAAGGAAGTGTAAACGCAGGCCCATTTCTGGAATCCAAAAGTGGCAGAACCATGAAGGAACTTGGCACAAAAGGTGCCACGTGGTCTGGCCCTTTGCCGCACTGTATTACATTTTTCAAGATGCATTTCCCAGATGGTCTTGAATGCTCACAAGGTAACATCCTCTGCAAGCTATCCCGCCAGAGGGCGAGCAGAGGAAGCAGAACCCTGCCCATGCCTCTGGAGAGGGTAGACTCAGCCTCACCTCACAAAGACTCGAGGTGGAGCCCAGAGGAAGAGCAAAGGCAAAGGGAGCTGCCTGGCCGTTCCGGGTGCAGTAAGTGCGCCTGCATGAGGCCGGCAGGCGGGCACCGTGCACATACCTCACTGACCACATCTGAGGCATCTCAGGGCCACTGGGAAGGCGGCCAACAGCAGGCCCACTTATTTGCAGTAAAGCAAACAGAAGCTGTCTTTTCCCCTGTTTTCTGAATGTCAGCACTCATTAGCAGAGGTGAAGGGGGCGGGAAGAAACTCATGTTCCAGAAAGGCAGTGGCCTCAGTACTGACCCCAGCCCCTGACAAGTTCTTGTTACATTCTGCTCTTTGTTCTGCTTTCTGCTGCTTTTAAACAGCCAGCCACACACGAGCACGGCTGTTGACTCTGCATTTCTGAAGTGTACCTCCTCACCAGTTTGGGCTACAATCGCTCAGATCAAACATTGGGATGGAGACATGCTTGCCAAAAGATGACTCATGGGATAAGATAAAAACACTACAAAACAGAGAGCTCCAAACTTGATTAACTTCACATGAACTATTGAATCAGGTTGCCTAAGTCCAGTGGGATGATGACATCTACCAATGGAGATGGACTCATGCCTCTGCTGAACTTTAGGACTGGGTCATGTAGAGGAAATGATAGTTTGAAGAACAAGTATGTGCCGGGCGGGCAGTGGCGGTGCACCCCTTCCACCACACCACTAGGGGAGGCCTGGTCTACAGAGTGAGTTCCAGGACAGTCGGCTACATAGAGAAACCCTGCTTAGAAAAACAAAGGCAAGCCAGATGGTGGTGGTGCACGCCTTTAATCCCACACTTTTTTCTTTCTGAGATGATCACATTATATGGCCCTGGTGGTCTCAAACTGGCTATGCAGGCTATACTGGCCCAGAATTTGCAGCTACCCTCCTGCCTCTACCTCCCCAGTGCCACCACATAGGGATCTTTTTTTCTCTGTATAAACAGCTTCCTGCCTCAAGTTATGTGTTATAATGACAGAAAGTTAGCGCTTCACCCTTTCATCTCTCCAATAACCCTTCATCAATGGCCTCATGATGAATCAGCTCAAAAGAGATAAAGACACTGCTTCTCTGCCAGTCTCTCACTTGCTTTTGAAAAACTCCCAGACAGCCACATGAAAGCTGTTGATGGGTTAAGAAGTCCAATTCTCAGAAATGACTCAAAATAAGATGCCCTTTCTGCCTATCAAATTACACTGAGATTCCTCAAGCAAAAGGCAAAGGACCTGCACCCAGACTAGTGCTCAGTAGGGGCGGCGCTCGGTGGCTCACGCAAACACGTCAGTAAACACCTACACTTGAAGCTCTAGGATCACAGGTCTTGTCTACAGCCAGGTCCAGGCCAGCAGGGGCGCACACCAAGACTTTCAAAGAGATTCTTCATACAAGGTCATGCCGTAGCCCTTGACTGACTACACACAAATGCTCATCACCATGTTATTTGTACCACAGTAAACCTGGGGCCCCCTCAGCAGTAGGATGGCAACTATGAACACAGAGAACCCTGCAGCTACTAAAATCTTCAAGCTAAATTTTTAGTCACATTTCTTTCATCAACTGGATTACAATCTATGACACTCGCATGAAAAGATCGCAATTAACGAAGGAAACAACACAAAGGGAGGCACTCACAAAGGGGAGTAGTGTGAACGCACTGTGTCCAGCCTGGCCCGTGCACGACAGTCACGCACGTACTGGGACAGGCCTCTGCACTTAGCCCACTCGGCCTGGTCACGACAAGCTGGGAAACAGAGTCCTTTCTCTAGCCCGGCACTTGAGTGGCACGTGGCCTTGAATGCGGGCATCTGCTGCTCTCTGCCAACCACACTGCAGAGGGAAGATGGCACAGGACATTCCCGTGACTACTATCTGACAGCCAGAGAAGATGTGAGGCTCTCACGAGGACTGCAGCTGGGACTGGGGCTTGTCAACAGCTCCCAGGAACATGTTCAAAGTGGGGGCAGGGACATGACCTGCAAAGACAAGCGAGGCAAGTGGCTGACAATGTGGCTCATTATTACTGTGTCTCACTGTGGTGGCTCTCAGACAAGGTCCCAGAGGTCTTCAAGCTCAGACCAAAGAATGGTTCCTCCCACTGGCAGCACTCAGGGTCTCGCAATCAGGGCCAGCAAACAGACTCAGTGCTTTGAGGCGATGCTTAGAACAGGTGCTGGAGACACGAGCTCTCACCAGTTTGCGCTCACAGCACCCCGCCACTCAAGCCACTCAGACTGGGACTTCTCTGCGTGGACACAGAGTCAGCAGTCACTGCGAAGCATGCCACCAGGACACACCCGGACACACCGTCACCGCAGCCTCATGGACCCCGAGGTCCCTAGACCTGCGGCTCTGCGCCTCTTTTCCCGCACTAAGCACCCGCCTTCTCACCAGTGAGGCTGCTGGAGGATCGCCCCCTCTCTTCTCCCCTGGACGGTAACGCCTTCCTCTTTTCTCAATGATGTGGCCCCGCAGGCCTACCACTGCTAACAGTGCTGCACAGACACAAACATCACCACTGCTTTCGCCTACAAATTATTTTTAAGCATCTGTGGTCAACGAGGACAGCAAATCAGCAGTCAGTCACTATCACAGGTGCCCCCCCATGGCTAGCTGCTCCTTGGGAGTTCTTGTCATTGCTGAGCAGCAAAACCCCACTGGGGAGCCCCACGCTCAAATGGTGCTGGCTTGTCTGGCAAAGGTTGTGACTTTTAAAATAAGAAATTTATTCCTCAGAGGATCCATGCCCACATCAGGACGGGATCTAAGAAACGTGACTCGAGACTGAAGAAAACAAGTGGCAATTTTCTTCCAGGAATTACAACAAAATGTTACTAAAATATCATTTTTAGAAACCAAAGAGAGAATAGAACAATTTCTAACATGGAAACGGGGAGTGAAAGGAAAAAGAGGACCCCTGAAAAGCTCAATGGCAGAGAGCCACAAACCAGTACACAGCAAAGTGTAGACCCAAACAGCTTCCAAACCCACACACACTAAGTCCTTTTTTCCTTTAAAAACCTAGCTGTATGATTAATACATAAGGGGTTTTTGCCTGCATGCACGTGTATGCACCATGCATATATGCATGCCTGGAATCCACTGAGGCCAGAAGGTGTCAGATCCCCTGGGACTGAAATTATGAGTTTATAAGCGACCAAGCAGGTGCAGGGATCAAATCCAGGTTCTCAGAAGAGCAGCCAGTGCTCTCAATCACTGACGTCTCCTCTGCACCAACCTCAAGAACTTTCTTTCTACATGAACAAAGTAGTTGTGAGCTCCAGACTTGGTTGGCTAAATTCAGAAACCAAAACCAAGCAGCTCCCTTAAAAAGACATTATCTTTCCTATGGGCAGGGCCCAGCACTGCCACACTGCCTAGCTGTGTGATGGTGTCTGGATGTAGGCAGCGCTGCACGGCGAGGCTCATTTCCTGGCTGTGGCACAGGGGGAAATGTCCAAAGAGTCTACGGTGCAAACTGCCTCTTCTACACGGGCTCCCAGGGCCCAGAGTAAAGTAATGGAGCAACGTAGCAAGAACTGTTAGAAAGAACTGGCTACACTCTCCACATGTGGGACAGACGCCAAGAGACCTCAAGCAGCCCCCATTCAGCAAGCAGCGCTGTATCAGACCAGTGCTGGACAAGCGGGGGGGGGGGGGGTTCATTTAGCCAGCTCTTGTGCAGAAGGTGCTATTGGCTCAGAGGAAGGAAACCTAACTCAAGCACAAGGAAACGGAGACTGGAAGCTGAGCATGGGGGACAAGGACAAGAGCACACACAGGAATGGGAACAGTTCAGCAAGGGCTTGTAGATGCCTCCTGGGGAGAAAAGATGTCTACACTGGAGAGGTGCAGAGCTCCAGGAGAAAAGGGAGCAGAAAGAGAGAATGGCCAGCAGATCCCAGCTGTGGGATGTCAGTATGTTCCTACAGTCACAACTGTTTTCTCAACAAAAGGTGAATTATAGAGCCAGGGACATGGCTTCGTGGTAGAATGTCCAGAAATGCAGTGGGGACTCTGTGGGGAAAATGGGGACTGCAGAAATGTCTAGGTACGTAGCTGGGCCAATGTGTTGACAAGGAGGTGGCCAGCCCAGCGCTCTGGGGAAAAGAATGAATGAGAAAGGGACTCAGCTAGGATGAGCTGGTCGGTGTAGTTCATGCTGCTGCCCATCATCTGGGTGAAGGGCTGCCAATGACAACTAGACAAAATCTTACTAGGTATTCCTGGCTAGCCTGGTCTACATAAACCAGGCTGGCCTCAAACTCAGAGATTCGTCTGCCTCTGCTCTGAGTGCTGGTATTAAAGACGAGTCATCCCGCCCAGCTTACAGAAATTTATCTTCAAAAAAAGTTTTGTCATCATTTTCATAAAAACTATTTTACACGAACATCTGTATATGTGCGTGCAGGTACCCAAGAGGATGTGAGATCCCCTGAAGCTGAAATTACATACATGGTTGTAAGACGTATTATACAGGCACTTAAACTTGAACTCTGGTCCTGTGTAAGATCTGCAAGCCATTTTAGCCTCTGAGCCATCATATCTACCTACCCCCTTATGTTTATCTTTAGTTTGCCCATACTCAGTAGAAGAAGGAGGTGACTCGCCCTATCTAGCATTTGCACCCTACTCTGCCCTATACTGCCTAACAACTACTTTTTGTATCCTCTAAGGCCCTAGCCAGCAGAAGAGACAATAATGCACACATGCAAACACAGGTCCACTCCCAGATCTACAGAGCTGCAGATGACAATCCACAAGCAGATCCACTCTGCTTCCAATCCCCCTCACGCTCTCCCAGGGCCCCTTCCAGACTATCCTGCCTTCCATACACACTGTTCTACTGAAGGAAAACCTGGCTGTTCTCATGCACACTGGCTACCTACTTGCTCCTTCCTGATCACATAAGTACTTTTCAGAACCATTAACACATCCCACTGCTAATTTTCAGCTTTCCTTGGGATGCTCTATATGAAACACTATGCCAGCACTTAGTGAGGAGAGGCGGGAAGATGAATTTCAAGGCCAGTTTTGGTTACCTGGTAAGTTCTGAGGCCACAATGGTCTACCCTGGTTGAGAACCTGTCTCAATAAATCACCAACAATAAACGCACTGCATTCAAGAGGTAACCCAGGAGCTTCTTTTTGTCCCTGTTAATTAAAGAATAAGTCCCTAGGATGTGTTTAGATTAAAAACAGGTAACTGGAAAAACCAACCAACCAACCAACCAACCAACCAACCAACCAACCAACCAACCAACCGGTAACTGAGGCTTTGGTTCAAGGTATGGCTTCTTCCCCTACTGTGGGGGATGTCACTTGAGAACTTTAAAAAAATGTGAGGAAGCAAGTAACCTTATTACAGCCAGCAACAGGAGACATAATTAGTTGATTTGAACTTTCAGAAGGTTCTGAAAGCCTATCCAAAAGGGAGCCATGGCCATTACACCCTGCTCTGGTGTCCAGCTGCTGTACTATCTTTTCTCTTCACCTCTTAGCAAAAAATGTTCAAGACCCTGTCTGCGGGAAATGCCTACATTCCCAGTTCCTGGAATGTTCTTAACAGTCTGCTTTGACAGCTGTGGTATAATTCAGTCATGCTACACACCAACACGACAAAGCAGTTTGTTCTGCAGCCCACATCAGGGCTTTCCCCACAAGGCGTTAGTGTGTGAACCCCTGCTAAAGAGATAGAGCCTTCCTCCTGATTTTCAGCTACGGATCTTACAAACTCCAGAATCACCACAAATGTCTGCTCTTGGGTTAGTCTGCCTTTGTTCTGAGTATTTCCCACAGCTCATTAGAACAGACAGAGAGTGAAGGAGCAGGGCCCTAAGAGAGTAACTCATCATGAGATGTGGTCCAATCCTTCCTGCTCTCAGCTAAGCCCGTCTGTTACTGTCCACATTGGTAAGTGAACAGTTTCCATACAAGAGCTGCTATTTTTAGCACTCCTGTTATGATAAACTCACAGTAACCTCAAAAAGAACAAATCAAAGTCAACTTTTTGCCACAGGAAACCAGCTCACATTTAATGTTTTGCAACATACCATGGGAGAATAATAAAAAGATGAGCCTTTTCTGCTCACAGACAGAAAGGAGAACAGCTCTTAAGATAGTGGAAGAACGAAGCAGGAAGCATTTAGTCTGACCACCACTGTATCAGACAAACTGGAAAACACCCAGTTCCCAAACATGACAAGCGCGCGCTCACAGGGCCAACAGGGCGGCACGAAACTCTGTAAGCACCCAGCCAAGAAGACACTGGACATCAAGCCTGCTGTGCGAGGCTTGTTGGGAGTTATTATCTGAGCTACGAGACCGAGGCAGGAGGATCGCAACCTCAGGGTTATCACAGACAACCTAGTGTCTCAAAATACAAATGTTTTAATTCCCCTGGAGCTAGAGTAACAGCTGTGAGCTGCCACGTGGGTGCTGGGAATCAAAGGCAGGTCCTCTCTGAGAGCAGCCAGTGCTCTTAACTGCTGAGCCATCTCTCCAGCTCCTAGAAATATATATTTTCTCTCCAGCTCCTAGAAATATATTTTCACAGGGCAAGAACAGTGTGAAACAGGGAGAACACTTGAAAGCAGCGAGGGAGCAGACAGCAAGAGGATAACTGCTGGGAAACCAGCATGTGAACAGTTCTCATCCTGAAGTGGAACCAATGAGCAGACAAGCAATAACTAGTCACTCGTACAAAAACAGTCGTTTATCTGGTACCCAGCGTTTCCCACTAGGCATGGTGGAAATGAGGTCAGGTTCCTTTTTTCCTCAGAAGAGCATCATAGCCAAGTACCTCGCCTGTCCTCACCGGGCACTACCAGGCGAGATGGACGCCATTACCAGGTCATATGGGTCACAGTCTCTGGTCTAGAAAAACCTTCTAGATCAGCTGGGCATAGATGACGGTGCATCATCTATCCAGTCAACAGGACGAGAACAAGGTACTCACTGGTTCAAAGGCCCCTCAGTACCATTTAAACCATAACATAAAATAGCAAATTAGCTGAGTGTGATGGAAGCAGGGCCACCAGGAGCTCAACGCCCACTTTGTTACATGAGAGTTTGAGGCTAGACCAAACTAGCATGCTCTTCCTAGGGATAATTGCGGCCACCTGTTAGCTACAGCCTCAACTGTACAGACTCACACATAATTAAACCAATAAAACAAAAATACCAAACCGCACGCACACCAAGCTTCCTGCTTCTCCCAGGCCCCGGTTCTTCACAACACACGGGCCTACTCATCTTCCTCTACACATCTCAGACAGCTCTGGGCCTGGCTTACTCGGCACATATGACAAGCCCTAATAGCCACTGTATGTCTCCATCTCTATGTCCCTCATCATCTTTTCTTCTTTTGTGTTTCGGTGATTACTATTGTATGGGGCATGTGCAGGAGACAGAAGATATCTCTGTTGGACTGGTTGTCCCTTCAATCATTATGTGCATTCTGGGGATCAAACTTGGGCCACGAGAGCTGTTACCCACCGAGCCATTCTGCCTCTTCTGTGTGTCTGTCTGTGTGAATGCAAAGCCTATGGAAGCCTGACAGCATAGGGTGTGTGGAGGCCCTGGAACTGCAGTTACAGGCCAGCTACAAGAGAAGCAAATACTGTTAACCCGAGCCAACTACCAAGGCCCCTGCTTTCACAGAGGTGCGGCAATTAGAACTGAACGGAGCACCCAGACAGAGAGGACAAGGCTTGGCCTGCTCTCAGAGGGACTACATGTAATACTTCTTTTCTTTTGCAGTTTCTTTGGTCAAAGCTAGGGATGTTGGTGCATGTGAAGAAGTTTTGCCACTGAGCCCTGGCTTTAGCTCAATGCCTTATTCTTACATCACAGAATGTAATTGTTATATTTCTTGCTTGGTTACTAATAAACACGACTTTTGTATTTTCTTTAATTAATGAAAAAATTTCTTAGACTTTGTGTATGAGCATTTTGTTTGCATATAGCCTGTGATCAACATGTGTTCCTGGGGACCATGGCAATCAGAAGGGTGCATAGCCTGAAACTGGAGTTATGGATGACTATGTGCCTCTATGTGGGTGCTGGAACCTTCATCCTCCAGCCTTCTCTAAGACCAGAGGTGCTCCTAATGCTGGTCTATGCCTCCAGACCCCAGGCGCAGGACTCGCATGCATGTTAACCTCATTCCACTTTCCAGGGCAGCACGGCAGCTTCCATATGTGTACTGGCGATGCTAAGCATCCTCGCCATTAACTGTGGCTGGGATCTTGTGTACAGAAATCAATTTGCTGTTCAACAGTGGCAGTGCACACCTCTAATCCTGGAGGCAAGGGATTTCCAAGTTCGAGGACAGCCAGGGCTACAGAGAAGCCCTCTGTCAGAGGGGTAAAAGGCAATTTGTCTTTTTAGGAGTTTGTTTACTCAGCTATGAGATGAGAGGAAATTAACTGACCAGTCTCTTAAATAACAATTCTAAGTAATCTAGAGAAATATGAATTCACTTGTGTCTTTATCTTTGTACATTTTTATACTTCAAACAACTCTGTGGGTGTATGATTTATTAGTTCATGCATTTTTTTTACTTTGAGAGAGATGATCTATCTGTTCAGTTTCTTTTTTTCTTTCTTTTTGTTGAGACAAGGTTTCTCTGTGCAACACCCCTGGCTGTCCTGGCACTCTTTTTGTAGACCAGGCTGGTCTTGAACTCACAGAGATCCCCCTGCCTCTGCCTCTGAGTGCTGGGATCAAAGGTGTGGGCCACCACCCCCTGCATGCTAGTTTCTTTCTGAAGCTGCTTAAGGATCCTAAGGCCGGTTAGTAGCGGCGAGGCAGGCACTCCAAGCCCTGGGACGCATCCTCCAGTCCTCTCTTCCTTGTTTGAAGACAGGGCTTCATTAAGTTGTCTAGGCGGATCCTGAGCTCATGCTACAGTCCACAGGCCTTGAACTTGCTATCCTCCTGCTTCAGCCTCCTAAGAACCTGGAATTTGGCATCCAGTGCCACCAAGCCTGGTTCTACTAAGAATACATCTCCAAACAAACAAAAACCCAGTAACAAACAAAATGAGGGGCTGCGGATATACTCAGAGGTAAAGAGTTTGCCTGACATACAATCATGGGATGAAATTCAGTACCCTAAACCCAAAAAAATTACAAACACAGTTCTATGGCTGCAAAACGGATCTTCCTACTAGTCATAGAGTCTCATGATTCAATCTGTTGGGTTTCCCCCCTGAAGGCACAGCTGGCCCGGAAGCCACAGCAATCCTCTTGCCAGTGCTTCCTGAGCACTGGGATTTTAGGTGAGCCAACACACGGCCACGCACTGTCTAGACTGCCGTGACGCAGTTGACAGCGCCGTACCATGGAGACGGGAATAGGCTGGTGACCAACAGCCAGCCCTTATCTCACTCAGCGTGGACTCTGCACAATGGCTCCAAACCCTCCTCTAGCGGAGGGCCAACTGCTTCGGGACGGGTAATGAGGCAGTGGGATTGAAAGCGCAGCCCCACGCTGTGTTACTTCCCTTCTTTGCTCTCTGCCACACGCTTCCCTCCTCTGTGGCGCTAGGCAAGGACGCTCAGAACTGAGGTACACCCCTACCTCTTTCAGAAGTTGTACTAAATAGACTTGTAGACCCTGGGGGTGGAAGGGTCACCCCTCTCAGAAATGGCAGAATAGGCCAGCAAAGTCAGGTCAGTTTTTATTTCAAATACCTGGTCTCAAGAACTATAAGTCATCCCAGCACTCGGGAGGCAGAAACAGGTGGATCTCTGTAAGTTCAAAGCCAGCCTGGTCAACATAAAGAGTTCCAGGACAGCCAGAGCTATACAAGACCCTGTCTCACACAACTACAAGAACAAAATACCCATGTACACGTGGTGATGACATTACAGTTAATGTCAGGTATAGTACAGATACTGCAATGCCAGCACCAGGAACGCTGACAAAGTACTGTAAGCTGCCAGTCAACCTGGGCGATGTAGTGACCTAAAAACAACAACAACAATCTCTTGCCCCTCCAAGTCAAGGCCCCTGAATGCTCTTGGTACCCAGGTCTACCTGGACTCAACATAGACTTCAAAGGGCTGGACCCACGCTGGTAGTGCTCGCCCAGACTGCATAAAGCTCTGGGTTCATCCCCACTACCACAGAGGCATATGCCTTTAATCCCAGTACAAGAGAGGAGGAGGCAAGGCAGGTGGATCTGAGTTGAAGGCTAAACTGATGTTCTAACGAGATCCTGGACAGTCAGAGCTACAAAAAGAAACCTGTCTTGAATGAATGAATGAATGCGTGCATGCAAACAAAAATCAAACAAAAGACCATCTACACACTTTAGGAGACTACTATGGATGTTGAGACAAATGGGGAAAAATATAAACAAAAACCCCAGGAATTGCATTCCCAGACATGACATCCCTTTTTGTCATTATTTAAGACACAGTCTCCCTGTTTCTGATTCTAGCCTTGAACTTGCTATAATTCTCCTGTCTAGTTTCCCCAGAGCTAGGACTATTGGAGTGAGGCTAGAGCTTGTATTGACATTTCCAGCGGCTCAATTTCTGCCAGGGGAGCTGCTGTGGGGATGTTTAGTGGCATCACTCACCGTTCCCACTAATGTCAAAAATGCTCTCTGCCGAGTCCTAACTACCAGAACCAGAACTGAACTACCAGACACACAGTCCAGGTCAGACTAGGGGGCTTCTTCATAAGCAACTGTTAGAGAGGACATCACCTTACCCACACATGCTGCAAACCAGTGGCCACCGCTCCTTCCCGTGCCACACGGGGCCTGCAGAGGAGCCGGGAGGAGCAGATGCTAACACTCACAGTGCAGCTGGCGCGCCTTCCACTCGGGCCCGAGTCCTTAGGGGAGGCATTTCTCACATGCCTAACACTCATTCCTACTTAACCCACTTAAATGCTTCTGTATGAATGGACACTCAGGGTTTAAAATAGTTCACCCCTGAAACTCCCTACCCTCTGCCCCTTTCCTGATTTCAAGACAGCATTTCACGCAGTTGTAGTTGAGGCTGTCATTAAGCTCACTAGGATGAGTTTTATCATTCTCTTATCTCTGAATCCTAAGTGCTAGGATTATAGGCAAATGTACCATGTCCCAACAATTATTTTTTAAATGGCATTTTAAAAACTGAACCTCAGCCAGGCAGTGGTGGCCCACACCTTTAACCCCAGTACTGGGGAGGCAAAGGCAGGCAGATCTCTGTGAGTTTGAGGCCAGCCTGGTCTACAGACTGAGTCCCAGGATAACCAAGACTACACAGAGAAACCCTGTCTAGAAAAACAAACAAACAAACAAACAAGTGAAATTGTCAGGAACAGGAATAACACTAAGACAACCGGTATTTTGCAAACAAATCCCTGAATACCAGCAAAGATATACAGAAGTATGGCTCATTCAGTGAGAGAGAAGCCAGGTAGGAGGCAACTACGTGAGGCTAAGGCAGGAGGATCACCCAAAGTTCAAGCCAGCAAGGCTCTACTGAGGCCTCACTGCAACAACAGCAGCGCAAACAACTCAAACAAAAGGTAAAACTCAGCGCTTGTCAAGAGAAAGGGTTGGAGGCCACAGTTCTGGAGAACAAGTCATTCAGACTGCTTTAGAGGCCAGGATGAGGCTCAGTGGGCGGCATGTTGCCTGAGGTGGCTCCCTCTCTGGGCCTCACCTTGCAACAGAAAGTAGTCTGGAGCTGTGCGCTTCAAGGCGGTCTTGGCCTTCTCTCCACTCCAATCCACGTCCAGCGCCTCCTTCACTGGGCAGAAAAGCACTTTCTGTGGGAAAAAGCAGAGCTTAGCAACACAGGAAAAACACGCTGGTCTGAATCAGAGTAGCTCTTTTCCAGCTCAGACACTTTCAGTATTCAAAGTCTTATTCTAGGGAGCCCACTGAGACCCAAGAACCACTTCCTGCACTCTGGGGACATAAGGTGGACACATGTTCCCTGTGCAGCCAATCTCCCAAGACCTGGCTCATTCTTTGGTCACACTGTGTAGCTCAGGCTGAAATTATATAGACCACGATAGTCTCAAACTTGCAGAGATCCTCCTGTTTCAGCCTCCCAAAGAACCAGACTCAACTGGATGAGGTGGTACACAGGACTTTAATTTCAGGACGCAGGGGACTGAGGCTGGAGGACAACAAGCTTGAGGCCAGGCAGCTTGAGCTACTACACAGCAAGACTCAATCTCAAAAACTTAAAGTTATTAAATAGAGCATTATTTATAATTATATACAAGAAAAGCAAAATTTAGCCAGGTGGCAGGCTAGGGTTAGGCCTTTACTCGACACTCAGGAGGCAGGTGGGTTTCTGAGTTGGAGGCCAGCTCGGTGTACAAAGCAAGTTCTAGCACAGCTAGGGCTGTTACACAGAGAAACTCTATCTAGAAAAACCAAAAGAGAGCATATGTGGGCTAGAGAGATAGCACAGTAGTTTAAGAGCACCTATTGTTCTTGTAGAGGAACTAAGTTCAATTCCCAGTATCCATGTCCAGTTCCTATAGTCCTTTAATTCCCATTCCAAGAGATCTCAAGCCTCTGACCAGTACTCACAAAGGCATCTGAACACACCAACACACATACACATAATCAAACATAAAACAAACTCCCTTCCCACGACAGGGCTTCTCTGTGCAGCCCTGGCTAGCCTGGAACTCACTCAGTAGAGGAGGCTGGCCTTGAATTCAGAGGTTCACTGGCTTCTGCCTCCCAAATGCTGGAACTAAAGGCTTGCACCACCACCACCCTGCTAAAATAAACATTTTTATAAAACCCAAACATCACTTGTTTTTCTATGAGTAATATAGTCTAAAGTTGAACCTTTCTACCCTCACACAAAGGCATTTTCTGGAAAGGGAATTTCCAAACAAGCATCCAGAAGATGGATGTCCTGGATGAAAGGCCTAAGCAGATATTATAAGAAGGCTATCCCCAAAGAAACAGTGACAGGACCCTGGTTCCATCCAGTGGCTGACACATGCAAATATTGGAACCCAGGGAGTCAGGTTGCCTATTTAGAAGAGAATTAACACAGGAAACAGTAAGAAACTAGAATGAACATTGTGCTGAGATATCGGTGTGAACTCACTGGCAATACAGAGAAATAAATGTAGCTGATCACTGGTTAGGATGTTCTAGGCTCGTAATCCCAGTACTTGAGAAGCAAGGTGGCTAGCTACACTAGCTGAATTGGTGGGCTCTGGGTTCAAGCAAGACACTCTACCTCATATATATAAATTAAATAAATATAAATTAAACACAGTATCTAGAAAACCTGAGGCAATCCAGACGCAATTTTTCAGGTGGCCTCTATGTGCAACTTGTATCTGCACACATGTGCAACTCATATTTAAATAAGAATGAATGGCATAAATATAGAGTATCCACTCATCCAGACTTAAAACTGATTACAAGTTGCTAAGAAATGAGAATGAGTTGGCTTAGGAGCAAAAAACATTAGCTGCTCTTGCATCAGGCCTGGGTTTGATTCTCATCATCCACAGGGCAGCTCACAACTACGTGTAGCTGTACTCACAGGGAATCCGACCCCACTCTGGCTTCCATAAAAACGGAATGCATGTCGTACATGTACACATACATTCATACATACGTGTGAACATATACACGCACAACGCACGCACACTTACAAAGCAGGTGACATGGTAGCATACATGCAACGTGAAACCAGTTCTGAAGTAGTGAAGAGACAGAGGGAGCAAATGACTACTTATACTGGGGAGAGCAAACATGCTCAGCCATACTTCATATTTACTTCAGGTGTATGAATGCTGTGCACTGGGCCTGGAACTCTCTGCCAGGCGACATGTACTCTTAGTCCACCACACAGTCCGTCCAGCCTAGGTTTAAAATGACACAGGTCTCCTCAGGGTGTCATTTTCTGCTGCAGGAAGCACTACCACACTCAACTGTGCTAAAGACTGGCCTAGGAAAACGGCAGCAAACAAACTTCCCTGCCCTTACACTAAAATCTAGTATTTTAAAGCTTCTCATTCATTTTTTGTTTACTTATTTATTGTGTGTGCACACATATAGACACACAAGTCAGAGGCCAATCTGTAGTTGATTTTTTCCTCCCACCATGCATGTCCTGCAGGTCCCACTTTGAGGTCCCTTATCCCCTGCACTGGCATGTCAAATCTAAAGGGAAGATTAGGCTGTAGCTCAGTGACTCAGTGGTAACACACACACACACACACACACACACACACACACACACACACACACACACACACACACACCACAATTTAAAAACCAAAATATCAAAAGAGTTGCTAACAAACTCCTCGATGCAGTTGCCTCCAGTCAGAGCTTTCCCACTGCCCTGGTTGTCACAGGCACTCGTGTGCTAGAAAGGCCCCAGCTTCCTAGATGTGTGAAAACCACAAGCTCTGTTTTTCCTCTTTGTTTTTTGAAGTTTCTAATTTAGGAGCACACCATGTACCTTGAACCCAAAGTGGTTTTACAACATTTGATTGAACCCAGGACAAGTAGGAGGAGAGGGGGACTGACAGACCTTTCACAGGAAACAGGAAGTAGCCGCTCCCCCCCCCATCCTGCAATCGCTGGGTAAACCCCAACTGGTTATTCTGTACAATTCAGGAAACCTTAAAATCTGTGTGGAAGAACTTCTCAACTGGGAAGAACTTCAAAATCCCAGGGCTGCTTGGCCTGGTGGGATTCACCTTTAAGCCCAGCACTCAGAGGCAGCAGGAAGATTTGGGGGAGCATGGTCTACATCCTGAGTTCCACGTCAGTCAGGGCTGCACAGTGATAACCTTCTCAAAAAATTAGGAATAAAATAAGATCCCAAGGCCCCCTCGGCCCAAATGGAGAAGTTGTTACTCCATGTGGCAAAGCCACAGGCCCAAACGCTGCCACGCCCTGCCCTTGCACTGTGTCCCTGGTGAGGCACACAAAGCCGAGGTCTGGAATCCAGGGGATTGTCGGAAGGAATGTGCTGCACGCTGTGCACCCTCGAGGGCTCAGGGCTGGAATCCTAACTCAACAGCCCCATTGTAACAGCTGACTAACAATGTCAGCTGGGGAATATTTTGATATCTTCAATTTCTGTCCCCTGTAAAGGAAGACACCGCGCAAAAGGCACAGCGCGGCAGAGCCCTCAGGAATGGCACACCAAGGATGCCAAGTAGGCCTGGGCTCCGCACATTCTCCTCATAGTGAGAAAGCGGCCACCCTAGAGGGCACTACCACAGTGACTCCAGGGACAGACACTTCCAGCTGTGAGGTATGGCTAACAAAGCCAGGGCACTTTCTGTCTGAATGCAAAAAGCAGGCCTCAATCAGAGAAGGCCCTTAAGCCACAAAACCCTTCACAGCAGGGCCAAGTGTCCCACGTAAGAGGGTGTGATTTATAAGCTGACAGAGCCGCCCACAATGCTGCTTTTGTGCCCTCCATTTGTTAGCAATGTTTCTCCCCCACCAAACTCAGGCAGCCACGCAGAGAAAGCCTGACTGGGCCTCAGAAAAAAGGACCCCAGGTTTGGTCCAAACTCTTGTTCACTCTGCCTAATTACAGTCCTGTGAATAGACACTAAAATTAGAGCGGAATAATTCCTCTGCACCAGGCCCACAGATAAAGCTTACCCAACACAAACACAAAAGTCAGGGAAAGAAAATGCACAGCTCTGCCTTGCGGGAGGCCTCAGTCCCACTTGTGTGGATTCTGCACTATGTGGGCCCTCAACACCCCAGTGCAGGACATTCCAACGAGCTGTCTCCTTTCTCAACATTTAAATCTACAAGGCATCATTTCTCAGTTTAACAAAACCAACACCAACCACTTTAAATTGTTTTCTCCAGTATAAGATTTCCTTCTCTGGAACCAGCTAGAGAAACCATTGCCTACTGACCCCTTTTCTAACTGATTTCTCTAAAATGAGATTAAACACCACACCAGACCCAAACACTGACTAAATCCCTAACGTAAACTTCATTAAGTACACAGTGGCACTGAGGCTCAACTGCTTACCCGGGATGTGCAAGCCCCTAGGTTCTATACCCAATACTGGAGGTGGGGTGGGGGACAAGGAAAAGAAACACCACACACACCACCAGTGACTACTACATACACAGACCTTTCTGCCTGTTCTGAAACAAAGTCTCATGCAGCCCAGGCTAACCTAGAAACTGAGGCAAATCAATTTATAACTCCTAGCCTCTTCCTCCTCAATGTTGGAATTACAGGCATGAGCTACCATTTATGTGCCACAGGGACAGACCTCAGGTCCCCAACAAGGGCAAGCTCTAGCCCCGCTCTTCTTTTTGAGAATTCTCTACACTGGTTGCCAATCCTCTTGTTTCCACCTCCCCAGCGCGGGGTTTAAATACAGTCACGAGCTGCCATGCCTAGCTCCCGCCCCCCAAATCTGTCAATGAACTTGGGGTCATCATGCTTGTACGGCAAGAAATAAAAAATTCAAGTTTAAACTGGTTCCTGTCCAGTTAGGACCTGTATACCAATCTAAAAAGAGAACATGATTGTGATGGGGTGCCTGGTAAGGGAAAATGTAATGACTTCTGCTCCAGACACCAGAGGTCAAAACTGAAGCCGTCTGTGCCAACTAAGTTAAACATGCTTGCCATGTCTGGCCACCATGCTGCAACACCAGAACAGTACCGGAAAGCAATTGGAATAGGCTGCCACAATTGTAAAGATTTCTAATTTTCTTGAAAAACATCACATTTGGAATATAAACCCATTTTCTCTGAGGGAAGAGCAGCAGATGCTATATATACCCCGTTAGATGGACAGGGTCCATCCCAACAAGGCTCCCTCACATGCAGGTACGAAGGCCCCTGCCCAGGCCGCAGGGTCTCTGACCTAGGCTTTTGGCATCACCTTTTTGACCATGGTTGTCTCGGATGAATCCAGCTTTGCTCTCTTGGTGTCAGGACCATCTTCTACTCCTTTACCAGCTTTGGCAACTTTGGCTTTCTCTCTAGAGTCACAAGGGAAGAAAAAAAATCAAGTTTGAGCCATGAGTCACATGACTGGAATATGAAATTTTTAAAAAATGCTACCAGCTAACAGGATATGTGGGTGCAAAAGCAAGAAAGCAGAGTTAGAGGACAGCCTGGTCAACACAGTGAGTTCCACGACAGCCAGGGTGACACAGAGAAACCCTGTCTTGAAAAAAAAACAACAAAAATGTGAACCCACAAAGCACTCTACTTAGTGATTTGTTAACCTCGTTTCAGAGTGTTTTAAGTATTGTAGCATTGTAAGCTACTTCATTCAGGCGGTTCATTTCCTACCACAAACACTATTCTAACTGGAAACGCGCCCCATTACCCTCCCAGCACTTACTCTACAAACTCATGCTCTCCGAGATTTGCAAAGGTGTACCCATGGTACCCAAAGACATCTCCTGTGAAGAACTTGATGCTGTTTCTGTGACAGATCTGGTCGACTTTAATAATGACATTTCTGGAGCAGCAAGTCAGGCACACCTGCAGAGACAGGGACTGTCTGTCAGAGCTGAAAACTGAATCACTGCCCAAGGTCTACGTACATCTTAAATTAACTGTCTCTCTGGCAGGCTTCAGACCGGTTTCAACAGCTACAACACGTTCTTTGGGAGCAATGATCAAAAGACAAGAGAAGTCCCAGGTTTCAGGGTGTAGAAAATGAAAATGATATGGCGGCCACTTTTGACAACTAAGAGGATTTAGCTGGAAAGTAAAACCACTCAAGAATAATCCAAGAACATACAGACTACACTTCACAGTTCTCAGGAAGACAGCAATATCAGGGTAATCTAAACTATTATCTGATCTTTTAAAACCAAGCAAGTTCTGGTGGCAAGTAAAACCAATTTTCTAACTGGTCATGTTTGAGGAAAACCTCCCCAATACATGCTCACACACACTCACACTCTCTCACACACACACATACACTCTCACACTTAAAAAATTTATTTCATTTACTTTTTTTGTTTTGTTTTTTTGTTTGGTTTTTTTGGTTTTTTTGTTTGTTTTGTTTTGTTTTGTTTTTTTTCCCCAAGATAGGGTTTTTCTTTGCAATAGTCCTGGCTGTTCTGGAACTCACTCTGTAGACCAGGCTGGCCTAGAACTCACTGAGATCCGCTGGCCACTGCCTCCCGAGTGCTGGGATTAAAGGTGTTCTCTCAGCATAGCCTCACTGGCCTGGAACTCACTCTTGTAGGCCAGGCCTGCCTCTATGTCAAGCACTAGGACTAAAGACATGCATCACCACAGCTAGCTACTTATGTGTGTGGCCAAGTGTGGTAGCACGCAGCTGTACTCCCAGCACTTAAGAGGCAGGGGCCAGCCTGGTCTACAGAGTGAGTTCCAGGACAGCCGGGGATTTGTAGAGCAACCCTGTCTCAAAAAAAAAAAAAAAAAACAGGAAAAAAGTCACATGCGCTGAGACAGAATTGAGCTTCTCCTTCCTCCTCTCACAGCCTTGGCATTGAGAGTAAATGAGGTTGGGTATGCCTCATCTGGCTTATCACTGTAGTTATTCTGTCAAGTCCACAGAGTGGCTGTGTTTAAAAAAAAAAAAAAAGGCACAGATACATCAAGATCAGATAGATGTTGAGTTTTGGTCATCTTTAGTTTTTTTTTTTTTTTTTTAAGTCAGTCAGCCAAGCACGATGGTACATGCCTTTAATACCATCATCTGGGAGGCAGGTGGATCTCAGAGTTCGGGGTCAGCCTGGTCGGCAGAGGAAGCTGTAGGACAGCCAGGGTTGCACAAAGAAACTCTGCTCAACCCCCGCCCAGACCCACAAAAGACAAGAGCCTCATGTAGCCCAGGCTGGCCTCAAACTGAGTCTTGTTCTCCTATTCCTCCTGTCACCATCTGTGAAATGTTGAGATTATAGGCATGTGCCACCAAGCTTGGCTAGGTATGCTCTTTCTTAACACAAAACACAAGCTGCAGCTTGGTATTTCTAACAAATTAAATGCAGCTGGCAATAAAATTAATCAACGACTTAAGTCTTCAGGAGAACACATGAGCAAAGATTCTGAAGGAAGATAAAAATACTAATGCTGAAACTTAGTCTGGGGGAAGAACATAAGCCCAGACAGAGAAGCAGCCAGTAGGTACCTCACCAACAACCACAATAGGGCCAACAGAGTGGACCTACAAAGAAACATATTTAATGTGTCAAGCCTAAAGAACAGAAGTTTACGAACACAGCCGAGAGGAAAGGCCCAGTACACCTACAGTTAATCTTGCTATGTCGTCCTGGCTGGCGTCAGGCTTGAAGCAATCCTTCGAGCCTCTGCTCCCAAGCACTGGAACCACAACCACAGTGCAAGAACCCACACGGAAGCTCCCACTACTACTTGAACCAGACTCACCGCATCAAACTGAGTGAAGAATGCCTCAGACTTCTTCTCTATATCCTCAGTGTCCACCTTTACATCCACCATGGGGTTGAGATTCTGGGCTCGTTCCAAAGAGGCCTCAGCCCTATTTCGGCCCACAGACCCAGTCTGAATTAAGAACTGAGCTCCAGAGTCTTCTGGAGATACCTAGGAGGAAAAAAAAATTTCTTTAATTCTTCAGTCTTTCTGGAATGTAAATCTCAAAGACATCAAATCTATATGGATGCTAAAATGCCCACAACCGACTGTCATTATTACTCCTACATAAATCTGCCTGTCTGAGCTGTGTGTGACCTTCAGTTCTAGCACTGGGAGGAGGCAGATAGCTTTGTTAGTTTGAGGCCAGCCTGGTCTACAAAGTCCAGGATAGCCAGGGCTGTTACACAGAGAAACCATCTCAAAACAAAACAAAAGGAGAGATTAGCAAGTATCATCGAGGCAAAATCTAGGAAATATTTGCTCAGGGTCATCATACTAAAGCTGTGACCCAGAAGGAGCCAAGACCACACCTTGCACTATCAGCATAGGAGTCCCCAGAGGTACTTTTTCTGGAGACATGAAGGGGTCACGGAGAGCAGCTACGGTCAGCAGGGTCAGAGTGCCTGAGCAAAACCCAAGAGGAGCTTGTGGTGAAGGTGCAGCCCACTTGGCACACAGACGCCAGGACCAAGGCCTGTGACAGCTGTGGCATGGAGACTCCCAGAAGAAGCTGAGTGGGCCAAGCTTTACACTACTGGACTTCGGTTTTGTTTCGACTGTACTGGGCTTTTCCCTTTTAGATTAAGGAAGCATTCACTCCTTTCTTTTCTAATTTTGCAGGAGCAAACTCTGGGTATTTTAGAGAAACCTGAACAGGTATTTTGAAGTTTAAAAAAAAATGAACTTTTAAAGTGTTTGAATTTTTAACTACTGTGGGACTTTTGAAAATTGGTGGGGCCAGGTAGTGCCGCACCGCACGCCTTTCATCCCAGCACTCAGGAGGCAGAGGCAGGTAGATTTCTGTGAGTTCAAAGCCAGCCGGGTCTACAGATATATGAGTTCCAGAACAGGCTCCAAAGATACAGAGAAACCCTGTTGGGGGGGAGAAGTTGGGATGTTTTATATTACAGTATTAATATTAATACCATATTGGGAACAAATTTGACAGGAAAAGGTATAGTTGAATAGTAATGTCAGTTTGTTTTTTTTTTTTTTTAATCAACTTAACACAAGCTAGAATTATTTGGGAAGAATTCAAAATGAGAAAATGCCTTCATGAGATGACTACAGGCAAGCCCATGGGGCATTTTCTTGACCAATGACTGACACAGAAGGCCTAGCTCACTGTGGGTGGTGGCACTGAGCAAGCTAGTCAGCAGCCTCCCCTATGGCCTGTGTCACTGACTTCCCCCAGTCATGGAATGTGACCTGAGAGCTGCAGCTCAAAGGGTGCTTTGACCAGTGTTCATAACACCAACAGGAACTCTAAGACAGGCTCCTGCTCTTCTTCCTCCTGAGGCTTCCACACAGGATGGTTAAACTATTTTAAACTGACCATTGATGGTTAAATAGCACCCTCTTGTGTTTAGAAGGGAAACTCTCTCCAAGCAAAGTCTAAGGTCTCTACTTAAATCTGTTCTGATTATGTTTTGTTTCCAGACAGGGATGCTCTGTATAGCCCTAGGTGTCCTGGAACTCACTCTGTCCACATGATTCCACAATCTTCTAAACTATTTTGTGCCACTGTCTCCCAGGTGTTCTTAGGGGAATTAGAGGAGGAAAAGTACGGTGTATTTATCGACTACTAAAATTTATCTGATTGGGATTGAGCTAGTTAAGATGACCAGCATTAGACTACCGGAAGTCCATTAGAAACTATGCCTAACTCTAACCACGGAGTGCCTTTTTATTATCATTGCCCAGGCTCTCTACAATGCTTGTGTTCTTCTTTTGAGACAGGGTTTCTCCCAGCTCTGGAGGCTATCCTGGAACTCACTCTTGTAGACCAGGCTGGTCCAGAGTGCTGGGGTTTAAGGTGTGCGCCGCCACCACCACCCAGCTGTTCTCTACAATGTAGCAGGAGTTGAGGACCACTACTTCAAGAGGAGGTGTGCATGCTTTTGCAGCATATATACTAAAATTGGAATGATACAGAGAAGATTAGCATGGCCCCTGTACAAGAATGACACGTAAATTTGTGAAGCGTTCCATATAAAGAAAAAAAAAGGAAAAAAAAAAAAAAAAAAAAAAAAGGAGAAGGTACTGTGGCCCTCCCCAGTGTGTAGGGAAGAAAATCAGCCTCCCGACACTGGGCAGCCCTTGGCACTATTCTGACGTGGTATCACATCACACACCCCTTGGTATAAGACAGACCCACTGGAGTCCCACAGCCAGATGATGGCTTAGGAAATCCTACTTCCATTTTAATAAGAGCTACCAGTTATAAAGTGTCTTGAACTCCTGCCTCTAGAGGGCACTGTAGTGTTAGGCACTGCCTCCAGAGGGCACTGTAGTGTTAGGCATTGCCTCTAGAGGGCACTGTAGTGTTAGGCATTGCCTCTAGAGGGCACTGTAGTGTTAGGCATTACCTCTAGAGGGCACTGTAGTGTTAGGCATTGCCTCCAGAGGGCACTGTAGTGTTAGGCACTGCCTCCAGAGGGCACTGTAGTGTTAGGCACTGCCTCCAGAGGGCACTGTAGTGTTAGGCACCGCCTCCAGAGGGCACTGTAGTGTTAGGCACTGCCTCCAGAGGGCACTGTAGTGTTAGGCACTGCCTCCAGAGGGCACTGTAGTGTTAGGCACTGCCTCCAGAGGGCACTGTAGTGTTAGGCACCGCCTCCAGAGGGCACTGTAGTGTTAGGCACTGCCTCCAGAGGGCACTGTAGTGTTAGGCACTGCCTCCAGAGGGCACTGTAGTGTTAGGCACTGCCTCCAGAGGGCACTGTAATGTTAGGCACTGCCTCCAGAGGGCACTGTAGTCTTAGGCACTGCCTCCAGAGGGCACTGTAGTCTTAGGCATTGCCTCTAGAGGGCACTGTAGTGTTAGACACTGCCTCCAGAGGGCACTGTAGTCTTAGGCACTCCCTTGTCTTGACAGCTTGCTCATAGAAATCTATTTTCTTAGGCTTTTTTAATTTTTAAGTGCTTCTTGTCTGAGTTTTGATATGTAGAACGGGATGACTTCAAACCTGCCTCTGCTTCTTCACAGCTGGGATTACAGGAATATCCCACCAATGTACCATCAGTTAATACTGAATGTTCACTGTTCTCTGTATAAGCAATCTATACACCTCTTCTTTGATTTAGTAACCTCCTCTTTGATTTAGTATCTTTCAAAGTAATGTTACTGAACCATCTATCTACATCAAGATTATTGTGACTATTATTTTTTGAGAGTTTAACTTATGTATCAAAAGCTAGGCTTGAACTTGCAACCCTGCCTCAATCTCCTGATTGTTGGGATTATAGGCATGTGCCATCACATCAAACTGAGACATCTTCTTACTGTGCCCATTCCTGAACCACCCCAGAACTAACTTCTGAATCAGCAGCTCAGGAGTGAAGGCTTAGTCTCCCAAGCACCGCGGCACTGAACCTGTATCTGCACCGCGGCACTCACAGCACTCACTTGAGAGGAGTCAGGGTGAGCAGAGGGATACACACCTGGTCATGATCTAGCATGGTCAGTCCTTTCACTCCTGCCAGGATAAGATTCTTGGCAATCTCAGCCCCAAGTCCTTTCATGCCGACAATCAGCACCCGGGAAGCTCGGAGCCTGTAAGACACAGGCTATGTTAACTTGAGTAATTCTAAATAGTGGGACTTGCTCAATCACAGGACAATAAAGAAAATTTCATTTTCACTATACGTACTGTAGCACCACTGAACCTTCAGGCCTAGAAAGTGGGTTTCAAACAACCCTGCAAGAATATTACTGCTTTACTGAGCACCTACCATGACATGCAAACAGCAGTGGACAAGACAGCTCTTCAAGCATAAGACTTACAAGAGCCATGGGGCTGGGTATAGCTATAGGTCAGGTGGTAGAATTTTGCCTTCCACATGAGGTCCTGCATGGATCCCCAGAGCTACAAAAGTAAGTAAAAAGAGGACAAAGGAAGATGAAAACTTTCTGACCAAGCAGTTGAGGCAGGAGGGCTCTCCAGAAGTTCAAGTCCAGATTTGAATCACAGAGGCCTTATCTCAACAACAAAAAGAAACCTGGAGGTACTTTTTAAACAAAGGCAATAAAAGAACAAATCAACGTGTAGATAACTGAGATGAAAGTATCCTAACTGTAGAAAAGTAACCCTGTAAACACACACGCTCAGGAAGGGGTTGCTTGTTTGGCTTGTTTGAGACAGAAGCACAAGCACACAGACTGAAAAGCAGTGGTATGAGAATGGGGCATAGCATGAGAGCTTGGTGGGCACTAGAAGGGTTCTGGACTCAATTCTAAGCCACATGGTAAGAAGACGATGCCACACTTAACAGAAGAGTGAGGTGGTTATGTGTGTGTCCACTCGGACTAGTACAGCCACAGAGGTGGTAAAATGGACAAGCACATTTCATGGATCTGCAGACTGGACGCAGGGCTCTTGCACAGCAGGCCAGTGCCTTTCCAATGAATTATAACCCCAGCTCTGCAAGAGCATTATTTAATCTGGAGCACACAAGCAAAACACATGACTGGCATAAAAGTGCGTGTTTAAGAATATGAAGGTGTGTCAGGTGGTGGTGGCACTCACCTTTAATCCCAGCACTCAGGAGGCAGAGGCAGGCAGATCTCTGAGTTTGAGGCCAGCCAGGTCTACAGAGCGAGTTCCAGGACAGCTAGGACTGTGACACAGAGAAACCCTGTCTTGAAAAACCAAAAAGAATAAATAAGAAGGTGTGGCCGCACACCTGTTATCCTAGCACCAAGGAGGTGGAAACAGGATGAGGGGTTCAGAGTCATGCCTGGCTACACAGTAAGTTTAAGGTCAACCTGAGCATAACAAAAACAGTAGGCAGAGGAATTGTTTTAATCTCTGTCAAGAGAAAGAAAATAACACACACACACACAAGCAACCCAGTTGTGAGAAGCAGGATTGTTTCTCAGCATCCTAAAAGTCTTAATCCACAAATAATTTAAACTCATAATTTATCAAGTCTGAAAAGGCAGTTCAGACGTTGCTTCTGCACTGTGGACATACCCCAGCGCTGTCCTGGGTCTGCCATGCAATGGTAGGCCAGCTCTGCCAAGTGCTGACACCTGGAGGACAGCAGGGACTCTTTTCCAAAATTATTTTGATGACCGTGAGTGCTTGCACAGGATTACATTTAGGAGCCTTTAATAAGCACAGTGGCCATCAGGGTGCTGAGGTGCACCCCTACTGTCCCAGCACTCAAGAGCCTAAGGCAGAAGGATTGGGAGTCTGAGACATCCTGGGCTATAGCACTATATAATTCTAAAGCTAAAAACAAAAGGAAAGCTGGACGTGGTGTGGAGCACCCTATAATCTCAAACACTCGGAGAAGAAAACTCAAGGTCATCCTTTGCTTTATATCAGCCTGAGCTTTGAGACCCTTTCTAACAAAAAATACTCAGCAAGACATGATGATGCACACCACACTAATTAATATGAAAGCCAACTCCATGGCTATGTAGTAGAAATGAATACTCTAAAAGAAAACTTTAAGACGTTATCATCATTTAGCCAGTCATGGTGACGTGACGAACAACTTCAATCCCAACACTGGGTACACACAGGCAGGTGGGTCTCTGTGAGGTGGAGGCCAGCCTGGTCTACACAGCAGGGGCTACACAGAGAAACCCTGTCTTGAAAAACAAAACAAAATGGGATGGGAGTGGGGGTTTAAAAATGCAGGCACACGACTGTAAATGTAAAGTCACCTTGGTCATCACAATGAGTTCTAAGCTTGACAGGGTCACAAAACCATCATCTAGATTCCAGAACAATACCTGGCATGAAGGCAAG
This sequence comes from Cricetiscus sungorus, assembly GCA_030556225.1. Lineage (NCBI taxonomy): Eukaryota > Metazoa > Chordata > Mammalia > Rodentia > Cricetidae > Cricetiscus > Cricetiscus sungorus. The sequence goes on along the minus strand of JANBXA010000305.1, from coordinate 3,564,258 downwards.
CAACTGAGTAACAATCCAAGCTGATAAAACCTACAGCTCACATTTAGTAGTTCAGAACTTATCTACACTGCTTTACTAGTGCTATCTCCTATTGTTACCCCCAGCAAAGACCGAAGTATTAAGACATAGGCCTATCTTTCAAAGTTGTTACGACATTATTTACTTCGTGTGGATGTATGCCATGCGTGGGGCTTAGAAGACACCCAGGAGTTTGCTCTGCTCTTCCATTGTGGGTCCTTGAGACTGAAACATGTTGTCAGGCTTTGTAGCAAATGCTTTACATGCCGAGCCTGCTTGCAGCCACAGAAGACTTTCATACCATGGCACACTCAAGGGAGAATGACCGCCCCAGAACGTTCCTCCAACTAACATTAAAGATCGTTAACAGGCCTAACGAAGCAGCCTCATCACCCCAGCTGCTCAAGAGGCTGAGGCAGGATTCAAAGGTCCAGAGTGAAGGTAGCTGGGGGAGGTGGCTCACACCAAAGCAAGTTCCAGACCAGATTGTGTTAGTTACAGAGAGACCCTGCCTCAACACGCACACACAGAACTGAAAACACCAAAAAGAGGGCTACGAACAGAAAAGGGTTCTGATCAGTTTCAGGGAACTGTAGGGCTTCTCCACCCCACAATCATTACAACACAGCTCTTCAGAGTCTGGAGCTGTTCACTTTATTCAGCAGCAATCAAAAATGAGTATCATATTTTTAATCTTAACCACACACACCAGGACCCCAGAGACTACAGCTTACTTATGGCTCAATTCTATGAAGAGGGCTTAAAGCAGTGCCTGGCACACAGTCAGCTCTTAATGAAGTAACTGTTATTCCTATTCTCTGAAGCAAGTCCCTTGCTAGGAGTCAATCTGACAGAAGCACACGAGCATACAAGTATACACAAGCTTGCACAGTGGCAACACTGTAGTTTTGAATCAAATATATGTATATTTATGTGTGCGCACAACATACACATTGGTGGGTTCACCCACCTTCTTCCATTTGCCCAAACTATACCCTAACCCATGCAATCATCAGTGCTCACTCACAAAACTCAACAGGACCCAGAGTAAGCAAGCACATGTAGTCTAGCTATGTGCAACGCTGAGGCGGGAAGATAACCACTTGAACCCAGGAGGAACAATGCAAGCCCATTTCATTTCTTTCTTTAAAAGTAAAGAGAGTATTTTGTTGCATTTGCTTGCATGCCTTTTTTTATTATTATTTTGTCCACCACATGTGTATAGGAACCTTGCCAGAAGTTGTAAGCTGCCATATGAGTACCAGGAACCAAATTCCAGTCTCCTGAAAGAGGAGTAAGTGTTTTTTGTTTGATTGTTTCAGAGACAGAGCTGTTAAACAGGCCTGGCTGTCCTGAGACTCTGTAGACCAGACTGAGCTCGAGCTCAAACAGAGAAAGATCCGCCTGCCTCACCACCCCGCCCTGTTAGAGCTACAAAACAAAGGAGCTATGGCTGTAGCTCAGTCGGCAGACTACTTGCCTAGCGTGCACGCGGCACTGGATTCTATCCCCAGCACAGCATACACGGGGTGTGCGTGGCACACACTTGCAATCTAAGGACTCCACAGACAGAAGTAGAAGCAAGGGCAATCACAAAGTCAAGGTGATCAGACTGAGTATAAGGCCAAGACGGGTTACAGGAGACCCTGTAAATAAATACATTTGGCCTCCTTGCCTCCATTTGTCCCTTACAACTTACTGTCCCCATTTCAAAGACATATTTTGTTTGCCCTACTGGGGATAGAACTCAGGCCCCTTCTCTAACCACTCATCAGCGCATGCAGACCTTACAATGTGAGCTACATCTTATCACACTGTCCAAAGCTTTCAATGGTCGTCTGTCTGCACGTCCCCTACTGGACGCTCCGTCCTGCGGATCCCCTCCTTTCAGTTCTAACCTGCTAAGCCAAACAGCTTCTCTTTGCAGGAACTAAGGCTGCTTCCAACAAAGCACCCTAGCTAGCATCAAAGGATCCTATTTACCCCCTTCCAAGTTTAAACAAATGACCATTCACTAGGTATCAAACTGCTGCTTTCCTAGAAGCCCATAATGACCTTCTAATGTTTGTGGGGGCTTTGCTTTTTTTTAGGAAGGAGAGATGGGATTGAGATTGTGGACATGAGCTCTTTTTCCACAGTGCTAGAGTGGGCTTTGTACATGATAATCAAGCACTCTACCAGCTGAGCTATGTTACACCTAACACCAAAGTTGCTTCATCAGCCCGAGGAGTCTGAAACAGCATGCTTAAGAGAGCTGCCGGCCCAAAGGCAAAGCACAGATCAAATTCAAATCAAACGTCAGTGACAGAACATAAAGCTCTGTGCTCTGTAACTGTGCCATATTACAAATCCTCAGAGGGAAAAGCTTAATAAACCAGAAACTTCTGAGACAGTCTCATGTACCCAGGCTGACCTCCAGCTCCTGGCCCTCCTTCCCGCACCCACCTTGGGAGCAGTGGATCTCTATGCCCACTACACCAATGCAGCAGGTCCTAGCACGGGCAGGAGGACTGATGCCAGCCTGGGCTAGAATGAAACCCTGTCTCAAAGGAGGAAAAGAAACAATCTGCTGGATTGGCTGGGAGGCTGGAGTGCTTGTACCCAGCATGTGATTCCATACCTAGCACTGAAACTGTAACTGTTCTGAAAAACCTCTTGGGCATGTCAGCGGCTCAACACTTGCTTTTACTTTCCCTTCTTCTTTTAAATTTTATCTTCCGAGACGGGGTTTCTGTGTTATGGTTATTCAGACTTGTCTAATAATGTAGAGAATTTGCTGATATCTTCTGAGTGCAGGAGTTGTTCATATGCTATCTCATTTTCTTCAATCTCATAGATTACTTTTTCTTCAGAGATTTTATGAACGTGTGTTAACATCTGAGTGTATGTATGTGTAACACATGTGTGCAGTGCCCACAAAGACCAGAGAGGATGTCACATTTCCTAGAACTAGTGTTGCATGTGGCTGAGTCAACATGGCACAGGAGGGACCAAATCTGACCCTACTGCAAGCATAGCCAGTTCTGTGGACTGAAGTCCGCTCTCCAGCTCCTACCCCACCTTACCGTAAGGTGCCCTACCCACTCCTTCCCTCCTTACCCCCTCCCTCCCAAGGGAGGGTCTCACTATGTTGCCCTGGAACTCACAATGTAAAGCAGCTCACTGGGAATAAAGGTGTATGCCATCACACCAAGGCTAGACTTGAACTCCTGATCCTCCTGCACCTACCTACTGAGTGCTGAGTGTACAGGCATCAACTAGCACGTCAGGTTTATATGGCATCTCCCTCCTCAACCTCCCGAGCACTGCAAGCCACCTCATCAGCGTCTGGTTTTCTGGCACGATTAAAGGCTTATACCACCGTACCTGTCAGTACTGTTATTTTTTAGGTAAGGTGTCACTACACAGCTCAGAAATGGCATCAAACTCACTATGTGGGCAGGCCTGCCTTGAGCCCACTCCTCTACCCTAGGCCTCCTTAGGTCTGATCCAGCTGCGTGCCACTACCCTGGAAACTTATTATTCTGGAACCTTCTTTATTTATGAATGCTGCCCTCAGTCCCCATCAGAACATAAGCTTCAAGGGGACAAGGAGTCTAATTTTGTTCAATGGAAAATGCTCCAAGAGCACAGCACGATGGCTCACCAAGTGAAGGGCTGGTGTTGGGAGGCCTGGCATCCGAGTTCAAGTCTCAGAAATAGAAACAACTGCACAACGCTGTCCTTTGGCACCCACACCCACAGCACGGACACCGACACATAAACAAATACGTAAAATTCTACCCCCCCCCAAATGCTGAGGGAGCAAACTGCGGTGAGCACGCATGCATCCCAGCACTTGGGCGGGTAAAAGGATCTCTGCAAGTTCAAAGCCAGCATGGGATATAAAAAAAAAAAAGAAAAAATGACTTGCTTGATTCGAGACAGGGTCTCACTGTGTAGCCAAGGCTGTCCTGGAAATATATAGACCAGGCTGGCCTTGAACTCACAGAGAACCGTTGGCCTCACTTTCCAGAGTGCTGGATTTAAAGGTGTGCAAAACCATACCCAACAACGACGACAGAAATGAACAATGATAACTCGAAAAAAAGCCGTCCGTGGTGGCGGCGCACTCCTCTAATCCCAGCACTCGCCTGGGAGGCGGGAAACAGGTGGATCTCTGTGAGTTCGGGGCCAACCCGATCTACAGAACCAGTTCCATGACAGGCAGGGCTACACCAAGAAACCCTGTCCGGGGTGGGGTGTGGCGGGGGGAGAAACGGCACTCAGCACCCATAGCAGTGTGCTCAATACACTCGGCCACTCTGCGCCTGTCTGGGTGCCCCTTCGTCAGGACATGGCCCCAACCCCTCCCCAGACGAGACTGTGCGACTTGCCAGGTCCCCGGGGCTCCCAACTCAGGTTCGCACAGAATGGAAGTTGATGAACTCGGCCCGCCCCTCTCCTCACGCCCTACAAACGCCTCCCTAAACCCCAGCATCCCCGGTTGGCGACGGCGGGCGAGCCTCGAGTTCGAACCCTCCCTCTTCCCCGCCTCCTCCGAGGACACTCGCACTACGACCCGGGGATGGTGGGTGGGGGACGCCTCCACCACCTCCCACGCTTTGCAGAGAAACTCGCTCCATTCCTTCTTCCCGAGGCACCAGAGCCCAGCTGCATCCATCCCGCCGCGGCCCCACCCGCTCGCCCGGGATCCATCCGCACGCCGGGCCCGGCCCTCACCGCTTCTGGGCCTCCAGGCCCCACAGGCGGATCTGCCGGTCATACTGTGCCGCCTCCTCCTCGCTGATGCCGCCGCCGCCGCCGGCCTCCTCCTTCTCCACCATGGCGCCGGCTTCCCCGTCGCCCGCGCCCGCCAACCGCCAGCAGAGCCGCGCGCCGGGGCCGCGTCTGCGCCTGCGCCTCGGCCGGCGCCTGCGCCTGCGCGCCTGTGCGCCTGCGCGGGTAGCCGCGTCTGCGCAGTGGCCGCCCCCGGGCCTTGCGGGGGACCACGTGGGTCCCCGAGGCTCCAGGGCCCGCTAGCTGCTGCGGGTCACGTGACGGGGACGCCAATCAATCCCCGGGAGGAAAAAAAAGTGGCGGGCCTTTCGGCTCCGCCGCCGGGATGTCCGCGTGGCCGTTTGTGGAGCTGTTCTTGGGTCCATCGAGCTCTCGCGGGGTGCGAAGAAATAAAGGGAGTATTTTAAAAATAAAGACGCGCCCTCATGGAGCTCACCACCTGTTGAGGAAAAACAGATATTCCTCCTGGAGGGAAAGGAAGGGGGTCCTTACCCTATCCCGATTCCAAAATCTGTAGATCCTCAAACTCGTTTACAAAATGCAGTACTAAAATTGGACATGGTACAGACCATGCCTGTGAGCACAGCTTTTGGACAAACGAACAAAGAGGAATCAAAAGGCCAGCCTGGGTTACACGAGATGCTGTTAGCAAACAAGTGCAAACCTGGGTTTAAGGCCTCATGCCTGTAATCCCAGCATTCAGGAGGCTGAGGCAGGAGAATTACTATGAGTTAGACTCTTATCTCTTAGCAAACAGGCCAAGTTAGCCCGGCGGTGGTGGCACACACCTTTCATCCCAGCACTCGGGAGGCAGAGGCAGGTGGATCTCTGTGAGTTTGAGACCAACCTAGTCTACAGAGTGAGTTCCAGGACAGCCTCCAAAGCCACAGAGAAACCCTGTCTCGAAAAACCAAAGAACTCCCCCCCCCCCAAAAAAAAAAAGGAAAGAAAGGAAAGGAAAAACAGACCAGGTCATACATGACTTTAATTCTAGCATTTGGGAGTCAGAGGCAGCTGGGTCTCTGAATTTTAAACCACGGTGGTCTATATACTGAGTTCTAGGCCAGCCAGGGCTCCATAGTGGGATGCTGTAGCAAAACAAACAGGGACAGAAGAGATGAGTCAATAAATCAGTGCTGGGTATGCACCAGAGAAGACTGCTGGGACATTGGTTTAAGCCAATAGAAAGTCTATCAGCCAGCCAGTGACTACACTGGGATCCCAGTTGTAGCCCCAACCAAGCCTTTCTCAGGCTCAGCTTTTAAGCACAAAAACCGCGTTCTGGATTGTGTGTTGGTCTCAATGTATTAATGGGTTGACATACTTCAGTTAACTAGAACTGTTAGCCGGGGGAACTACAGACGCTAAAAACAAAGTTATTACATTTTGAGACTTTCCCAGAACTATACAGATTTTATGGAATAGGCTTTTGTTTTCGTTTTCGTAGGTGGTGCTGTGATGGTTAATTTTGATTGTCTGCTTGACAAGGTGAGACTGTCACCTAAGAGTTAAACCTCAGGCATATTGGTGAGAGTTTCCTGGGTTGGGTCCTCCATGTGAGCAGCATCACCCCAACACCCTAGACTAAGGAATACACGCTGAGTACCAGCATCCATTCCCCTGCTTTCTGACTGCAAATGCTATGTGGCCAGCAACCACGCATTTCTGCTTCCAAAGCTGCTCCACCACAATGGGCTGTCCCCTCAAAGTGTGGGCCAGAATAACCCCCCCCCCATCCATGAGCTGCTTCCTGTTAGGTGGCTTGCTACAATGAGGAGAAAAGTAGGGAAACGGCTACCATGAAAAATGAGAGGACCAACAGGTCTTTAAGATGCTGTGTTGGTTTCTATACATATACCCTGGGGTGGGGGGTGAGTTGTTGGTTGCTGTTGTTTTTAAACTGTTAATTTTAAACTGTTAGTGAGAACAGTTGACAAGCTAAGGCTCTGTACCTTACAGAAGGGGAGAGCAGTTAGTTAATTCAGTAGTTTAGGCTCCTGGGTTTAAAGAGTGTGAAATTAACTCCACTCATGTGCCTGCTTACCACTCACTGAGATGGGAATTCTCAATCCCACCTGCATAAGAACATAACCTAGGGAGCTTTGCAGCAGATGCCCTGCCAATCCACCTTCAGAGACTCCAATTAATTGGTCTGGGGTGGAGCTGAGATACTGGGAATCTTAGGAAAACGCCCCCTTGTGGTTCTGAAATGCAGCACCTACAATAAGAGTAGAGAAGTGCACTTAATCCGAGCACTCCAGAGGCAGAGGCAGGTGGATCTCTGTCAGTTCAAGGCCAGCGTGGTCTACAGAGTGAGTTCTAGGACAGGAAGGCTCAAAAGCTACATAGAGAAACCCTGTCTCAAAAAAAAAAAAAAAACATAAATAAAAAAGAAAGAAAATATAACAGGCTGGAGGGATGGCTCAGTGGGTAAGAACACTCATCTGGAGGACTTGGGTTTGATTCCCAGAACCCACATGGTAGCTCACAACCCATTTGATTCCCATTCCAAGCGATCCAAGGGACCCACCCTCCCTCTTCTGGCCTCTCTGGGCACCAAGGACTCACATGGTATGCAGATATATACGCAGGCTGAACATAAACACCCATACACAAAGGATAATAAATTAATTTAATTTTTTGATTTTCAAGACAGGGTTTCTCTGTGTCTCCCTGGCTTTCCTGGAACTTGCGCTATGAACCAGGCCGGCCTCGAACTCACTGAGATCCACCTGCCTCTGCCTCCCCAAGTGCCGGGCTTGCAGGCATGCAGTGCACCATTACTGCCCAGCAATAAAATAATCTTTTTTTAAAATATGAGATGATGCTGGACATAGTGGTGAATGCTTTTAATCCCAGAACTTGGAGACAGAGGCAGGATAATCTCTGTGAGTACAAGGCCAGCCTGGTCTACACAGTGAGTACCAGGATAGCCAGGGCTACACAGAGAAACCCTGTCTCAAAAATATAATAAACAAGTAAATAAATAGATGAGCATATGCTTTAAAAAGGAAACTACAATGGTGGCTTGGGAAAGAATGTCCCTCATAGGCTCAAATATTTAAACGCTTCATCCCCATTTGCTGGTGCTGTTTGGGGAGGGTTCTCAAAGTATTGACTTGCTAAAGGAGGCGTGTCACTGGGAACTGTGCCACTGTCCCTTCCCAGCTTGCTCCTTCTGCTTCCTGTTTATATAATTCAAGATATGAGCTCTCCTATGTTGATTTCCATTGTCAGTATTACCACCAAAGGCCATGGAATTTCCGTGGTCCATGCTGCCACCCGAATCCATCTCAATGTCCATTATCCCTGTGTGTCCAGAAACCATGTTGATGTCCATGATCTGTGTCATCTAAGTTATTCTATTGTTAATAAAAACTTGGATGTCAGATTGTATGGTTTGAACCTGGCGGTTTCCAAAAGCCCAGCTGAACTTTCTCTCACTTTTCCAAGATCCAAAAAGGCTTTTGAATCTCCTGAGCCCTCTTCCTTTCCTATGTCCCTCTCTCTCCATCTATCTGACAAAAAAAGAAAAAAAAACCTCGATATGCATGAATCTACATATGTTAATCCTCTAATGTCTTTTCTACCACAGTCAATGCTCTATCAACCTCAGCTGATAAATGTCTTTAGGCCCATATCACCTTGTAAGGTTTGAAATAAGCTACTTAGTTCTCGAGTTGTTAATCCAATGGTGGGCCATGGCTAGTTAGTATCTACCAACAATTTTCAAAACTCATTAACAAGTCCTAACTTTCTGTGGTTGAATTTTATTTTGTAAACCTAACTTTTCTCCCAAATAATTAATAGCATCTCCTCTTCATATTTGTTTTTCAGGAGTGATTTATAATTCACAACAAGGCAAATTTTTCTTTACCTCTTCAAAGATTTTTTTTTCTAAGGTATGTGTGTTTGAATCAGCTGGTATGATATTATCTATCATACCAGCTGATGGTAAATTATAGATTGAGAAAACAGTTTATTAATTATTCCCAATGGCAGTTGTACAAAATATTGACATGAAGTGGGGCTGTTTAACATCCCTTGTGAAAGAATTTTCCACTGATACCTTGTAACAGGCTGGGAATTATTTTACACAGGTATTATTATACTCTATCCTGTTCTTGTAAAGATATAGTAAAAAAGCAGTCCTTTAAGCCAATCACTATGATAGACCCTCCTTTAGGTAATAGGGAAGGCAGGGGCGCTCCAGGCTGTAAAGAGCCTATTGGCTGAATGAGCTTATTAACAGCTCTTAGATCTGTTATCATTCTCTGTTGTCTAGATTTCTTCTTAATGACAAAATAAAGGAGAATTCCAAGGACTAGTAGATTCTTCAATATGTTGAGCACTTAGCTGCTGCTGTGCCAGCTGCTCTAGTGCCTGTAATTCTTCAGATTTTTCAAAGCACATTGTTCCACATGCATAGGTTTGTTAGTTAACCATTTTAAAGGTAGGTAGGTAGGGATGTTGGTATTCCTGAAAGACTGTCAGATGTTTGGCCTTGCCGATAAACAACCTGAATGCTGTGTGACTGTTCTTGATAATACCTTTTAATATTTCTCTCCGAAACGTTCTTTATTTTATGGTTTGTTTCTGAGGTTAGAGGAATGTTATTCTGGATTTTCCATTGTTGCAACAAATCATGTCCTCATAAACTCATGACTATGTCAGCCACATATGGTTTTAATTTTCCTACCTGTCCTTCTGGCCCTATACCCTCAGAGATCTGTCTGCCTCTGCCTCTGCCTCTGCCTCCCAAGTCCTGGTATTAAAGGTGTATGTAATGGATGATTGTAATGGAATCCACAAGAGCCCGGAATAAAAGGAACTCAATTATGTATTGGGGAGTCACTCATGGATGACAAATAAGACAGAGAACTACTTTGGTCTTCTGCCCAGAGGTACTAGAAGTTGCGATCCAACCTGCAACCACCACCCAAGAGATCTGCAACCTGCGACCATCACCCAAGAGATCTGCAACATGCTTCTGATCCCCCTTATGAGTTCACATGTAGCACCTCAGGTCATGTCTTAATAGGCTGGTACCCCAGAGGCTATTGGGCCACCACAGCTCAATACCTAGCACTGTGGTTTTTAATTATCGGCATTAAGTCCTTAATTGCTCTGTGGAGGAGTTTCTTCCATGTTGACCGGGAATGATTGAACTAAATTTGACATTGGTGCCCGTGTCAGGCTCCCTAAGGCATTTCCTGATAGCAGAGGGCTACCTTGCCTGCCCTTTTGATCTGCATCCCTTAGTCCAGAGCTAGTCTTTGCCACACCTTCTGCATGCTCCAGAAGGCTGGGGCCTTCTGTTCAGATTATCTTTAGAAAAGACACTGTTTCTAGGAACATCTTGCCTAGAGTCCCTTTTCCAATGACCTTGTTTATCACAATTAAAACATCTGACATTTTGATTTTTCTTAAAATTTCTAGATATTACTTCTCTCGAAGCAGCATCGTAAGAGTGAGATCTTGTAGTGCCAACTCCTATACGGCTGCAGCTGGCTCCTGAATGTTGGCACTAGACTTAATTTGACCTTTGTCTTTAGCATCTTCTGTTTAACAGAGTGGTGGTGCACGCCTTTAATCCCAGCAAAAGGGAGGCAGAGACAGTCAGATTTCTGTCAATTTGAGGCCAACCTGGGCTACAGAGTGAGTACAAGGACAGCCTTCAAAGCTACAGAGAAATCCTGCCTGGACAAAATACAACAACAACAAAAAAAAAAACATGTGAATCGTGTCTGAGAGTTTCCCCAAGGGTACAAAGCCTATTAAAAACTTGGTTAGGAAAAATCTGTCATACTGAATTTGCAGCTGGCTTTGTCCCTTTGGAAACTTAAGTTAGGATGTTTGGGGGATATGGAAATCATTTTGCTTAAGGTTTAAATTAGGAAACAATAAAGAAAAGCCCTTAGTTAAGGGACAGCTTCTCAGTCTGGGGTCTCAGTCTGCAGAGATTGAGTCCTCCTGTACCTGGAAAGGCTAATATCAACTTTAAAGTGCCCTGTGTCCTCTTTCCAAGGACCCATGTGAACCCCCACCCATTTGGTGAGGGATGTCCTTCTGTTTATTTGCTGGAGTATGTCCTTCTGTTTATATGTTTCTCTTATTGGTTGGTGAATAAAACACTGTTTGACCAATAGAGGCAGGAAGATAGATGGGACTAGGAGATGAGGAGAATTCTGGGAAAGGTAGGTGAAGAGAGTCAGCAAAGGGACACTGTGTAGCAGCCAAAGGAATAACAGGTCCTGGCATTCTCCATGTGGACATACCTAGATTAATAGAAATGGGTTAATAATTAAGAGAGACTAGCCAGCAAGAAGTCCTAGCCATCAGCCATCAGTTTAATAATTATTACAGTGTCTTTGTGTGTTTATTTGGGGATTAAGGGTGGCAGGACCTGGCAGGACAAGAAGAACTCAAGCTATACCCATTCTACAGCAAGATTCCATATCAGCCTTATTTCTAATTCATTCACCTATTGGTGCTGATCTTTCCTTTAAAGGCCTAACCACCCTTTGCATTCAGAATTAACATTTTTAAAACCCAAAGATTCAATTATATTTGTCTGACTTCTGGATCTAATATCATTCAACTCATAGCTGAAGTAAATCTTTGTAAAAAAAAAAAAAAAAAAAAAAAAAAAAAAAAAAAAGTCAGTGAAGGCTTCTTTTGGGCCTTGTATAGTTTTAACAAATAACTCAGTATTCTTTCCTGACCCTTTACCCCAGTCCCTAGCATTCACAGCTGATATATGACATAGTAACAAAATTTGATCATCAAGTTTAAACTGTATCTGTAAGTCATCTTATTCACCCTCAGTGAGAAGCTGATTCTGGGAAATTTCAATACCTCTAGCCCTATTTCATTGTTCTACAGTTTCCTCTCTCTATCATGTTTCCTATTGTAACTGAGGACCAGCTTCCAATACTGCAGTAACTAAATCTTTCCAGTCTTGTAGAATAGTTCCGTTTCCAGTGGACCATGAATTTAACATCTGCCTCACGAAAGGTGAATACATACAATATGACATGACTGCTTCCCTAAATCTCTTCAAATACAACATCTCTACAAGATTCAATTACCTTCTGAGTGGTCCCTATCATTTGGTGGCCATTCTTGTATGGTGATTGTTTGAATTAAGGTTGGTTTTTCTAATAACCGTGGGCCTCTCCTCTTCAGTTTCACAATGCAATGGTGCAGTGGGTCCTTGTCTAAATTCCTCTGTCCGTGTCTGAGTACTTTTATTAGATTCATTGCTAAATCTTTCTAAGGCTTGTATCAACAGTAAGTGTTTTTGTTGTTGTTGCTGTTTTCCAGAGGCAGGGTTTCTCTGTGAAACAGACCTAGCTGTCCTGGAACTCGCTCTGTAGAGCAGGCTGGCCTCGAACTCACAGAGTTCTGCCTGCCTCTGCCTCCTTAGCCCTGGAATTAAAGGTGTGCGCCACCAGCAGCAGCTAGTAAGTCTTTTTAAAGCCTGTATCTTATTTTTAAATTATAAATGCTTGGCCAGTAGGTTAGGCTTGTCTCCAGCAAGCTCTTACAACTTTAGTTACCCCATTTCTATTACTCGATGTGCTAGTCTGAGGCTTGTTTACCTCATGTATGAACTTCCCATGCTGCTTCTTCTACGTCTGGCTCACTCCTCCTCAGATTCTACCCTCCTTCCTCCCAGAGTCCTCCTAATCTGGCTCTCCTTCCTGACCTCTTCTTGCCTAGCTATTGGCCAGTTGGCTCTTTACTAAACCAATGAAAGTGATATATATTCACAGTGGACAAAAGGATTATTCCAGAAAACAGGGAAAATAAACGTATGGCATTCCCATCTGGGCTTAAGGTAAATGCTGGTACTGAATATCTTTCAACATAAACACAGAATGAAATTCAAGCCCCAAAATATCAGTTTCTCAATCTGTTGTTGAGAAACCTTGTATTTGCTCTCATGGTTTAAGATAGCCCTCTGACTAGTGGGAGATGTTCAATCTAATGTTACTTACATAATGATTGCCCAGACATGCACATGTATTAAATTCTAATTTTATTCTAATTAGCTACTCAGGGTCAATAGAAGGATATGTATATACAGACCAACAAAGAAAATGATGAGGGAATTTACTGCTACAGCTGTTGTGATCACAGCCAAATAACAGGGATCTTCAGATGAGTGAACGTTAATTGTTTCCTGTACTTAATTTGTCCCATCTTTCTCCAAACAATGACAGCAGTGAATCAAGTATGGGAATAAAGTGTTGTTGACTTGGCTGACCATAAGAAGTAGGTGAGAGTAATTGTTTGGCATTCCAAATATTTTCTTATTGGTAGCTACTTAAATTTTAAACCTTGTAGCCGGGTGGTAGTGGCGCATGCCTTTAATCCCAGCACTCGGGAGGCAGAGGCAGGTGTATCTCTGTGAGTTTGAGACCAGTCTGATCTACAAGAGCAAATTCCAGAACAGCCTTCAAAGCCACAGAAAAACCCTGTGTCCAAAAACCAAAAAAAAAAAAAGTTTAAAGCTTGTATGTTATCAAGAGTCTTTTTAAGTCTTGAATCTTATCAGTCAAATCATCATATTTGGCACAGTTATCAAACCACGTTTTAAAGTATAAAATACCAATGAACAAACTGTTAATGATTGTGACCTACATTATGTCGATCCCAGCTCAGTTGTTTAATCTCCTCGTTTATTTTTATTTTTTTTTTTTTCCATGAGCAAGCCTTCCGTATACACTAAACAGGATCCTAACTCCCTGTGTGGTGATATTCTTAACACGGAAAAGATCACCACCACCACCACCCATTTTTAGAAAGCAAATTCTTCCTAAGAACTCCCAGAACCCTACAGTCAACGGCAGCAAAGGCAGAGCTGTGTATGAGGGTAACCGCTGGGCTGGCGGGGCTTGCCTAGGGGTGGCAGGGCACAGCTAGCTGACACTGTCACTGCGCACCGAGGCAGGGCATGGCTGGGACCCTTGGCAGCCTGAGGCAGTGGTAGCTACAGTAAAAGCCCTGAATGGGTTTCAAGGCAGCCAAGTGGCCAAGCAGCTGAGGGAGGGGTTCAAGGCCTGCGGGGTTGAAAGTGAAAGCATGGGCCAGCCGTGGGGTAGGTGATCCCACGTGTTTGGGTCCGGCAGGCAGCATGTGATGGCTGCCGTGGAAACACTGCAATGGAAAAAAAAAAAAAATAACAACAACAACAACAACAAAGCAGGTTTGGAGGACCTGTGGGGAGGGAGAGAAAGCCGGCTGCGGCAGCTGTGTGTGAAGTGGCGGGTTTACCGCCTTGGCGCGGTCTAGTGATGCCCTACGGTGGATGTAGATGTGATGATTATCTAAATTATTCTATTATTAATAAAAACGCAAGGGTCAGAAAGTAGAGTATGAACCTGGTAGATCCAAAAAAGCAATGGAGGAAAAGCCCAGCCGACCTTCCTTGTTCTTTTCCAAGATCCAAAAAGGCCCATGAAACCCCTAACTTTCTTCTCTTTCCCCGTGCCCCTCTCCCTATTTGAGTCCAAAACAAAACAAAAAACAAAAACAAAACCTCTGTGGTTTATCCTGGTAAGCTGAGCATGGACTTGGTCTTCTGAGTCAAGCTTTAGCTTATTGACAGTTTTGGGGGACCGAGTGGTCAAATCTCTTCAACAGTCCCCGTTACCACCAAAGGCCACGGGAACTTCCACGGTCCGTGTTCTGCCACCTGAATCCAGTCCACGAGACCACCTGTGTCCAGAGGCCATGTTCACGTTCATGATCCCTGTTAATCCAGAAGCCATGTTGATGTATGTGTTTGGTGACGCTGCCTGAGCCGTGTTGATGTTCAAGGTCCTCGCTGTGGTCCTTGGTCCTGTTGCAGCCAGGGGCCACGTGGATGTCTGTGACCTGTGTTTACCACTGAAGGCCATGTGGATATTCCTGGTCTGTGCTGCTGCCTGAAGCCTGTTGATGTTCATGGGCCCTCCTGCCTCCTTAGGCAGTATTGATGTGTGTGAGTGGCCCAGGCCAGTGCCTGGGGCCATTTTGAGGTCTATGGTCTGTGCTGCCTCCAGGGGCCATGGTGGTATCTGTGACCAGCCCTGCTGTGGCTGTGGCCATAATGGCCTCTTCAGTCCATGCTGTAGCCAGAAACCAAATGCAAGTCCACTGACTGTGCTGCCACTGATTGTAAAGGGCAAGGAGGCATCTCTTACATCTGTGCCTGCATCTCTTACAGCTGTGCCTACATCATCTCTTACAGCTGTGCCTGCATCTCTTACAGCTGTGTCTGCAGACTCACAGTTGAGAATGGGAGACACAGAAGGCTTCTGTAGCAACCTCTCCCCCAAAAAGAAACATTCTAGACAGGAATCCATTGAAGAAAACTCTTAAAGATTGTTTTAGGGATGCTGAAATGTAGCTCTTTACTGGCTTCTGGAAGGAGTAGGAGTGGGGGAAGGACCCGGTTTTCCTTAAGGGGCTGGATACTGGGAGCTTGAGCTCCAGCAAGTACATGGCCAATACAAATCGGGCAAATTCTAGTTTTCTTCTCTTTCTTCTTCTTCTCCTTCTTCTTCTTCTCCTTCTCCTCCTCCTTCTCCTCCTCCTCCTCCTCCTCCTCCTCCTCCTCCTCCTCCTCCTCCTCCTCCTCCTCCTCCTCCTCCTCCTCTTCTTCTCCTTCTTCTGTTGTGCCCAAACTCTGAACCCCCAAATCACCAAGAGACCTAATCCGATGAAAAAGCAGAATCTTTAATTTTAGGAGTTAACTCTGAGTTTCCCCATCCATCCAATGTAGCCGGTGAAGCAGGGATCTCCAGCAGCAGTGGGGTAGAGCAAGGGCAGTGTCTGAGAGTCTGATAGTTGCATAGCAACAGTCTCAGGATTGGTGCACCTCCTGGCTTGGGGAACCTGTCCTGAGTTGATTGGTCAACTGCAGCTACAGAAAGGTTGCTATGCCTAGAGGCCCTCCCAGGGCAGTTACTGAAAGACAAAAAGTAAAGTCCAGTTAAGGAAACCCCCCAATTGGAATGCAGGGCAGTCTGACCTGGAAAGCTAACCCAGGCCACTATGACTCAGTTCCCTGGAATTTGCTAACCACCCGTAACTTTCCCTCACAAGGCCCTAAGATAGCCAGATACCAAGAATTCACACTGCCCCTCCAGTCAGTGTGTCAGCAGGTGGTAAATAGGGTCCTTAAGAAACAAAGAGATAGCTGCAACTCCAGTTTGGCCAACCAAGATTAATTAGCACAGCCTGAGGCTCTAAGGTCTGCTGACCCGAACAGCAAGACCATCCTGCCTCAAGGGGAGAACCATGACTCTGGTCACGAACTCAATGGACAGGGCGTCGGTCACAGCCCCTCCCTAAGCTTGTGGTTTTTTCCTTTAAAAATACCCGTGCCCGGAGAACGTTGCCTCTCTCTAGCCTGCGTGCTGAGAGGGCCCGTTTGCGCAAACGTTTCCCGTTCATTAAAGCCTCTTGTGAGTTTCATCAACTGGACTGGACACTGAGTTCTTGGGGGGTACCGACGAAAACGGGGTGACTCCTCATTCTGAGGGTCTTACCTTACTACTCCCTGCAGTCCACTATTGTCAGTAAAGCACCTCCATAGCCTGCCAGCTAACTTCTGATTGGTTCCTTGCCACATGGACGGAGGGTACCTGGCTTCCTAGTGACTGGGGCAAGGTGGAGCAAGGTTGGGGGCTCAGCACATGTTGCTGAATCAGGGGCCTATGTCTTGCTGGGTCTTCTCTGCTGCCCGTCATGGCCGCCAATGCCATAGTGGGCTGTGTGAGCGTCTGGGCCCTTCACTTTTTTGTTTTAGGGGAGGTCACAAGGGTGGGGGTGGCCTGGGAGGACTGGGAAATGAATGTGATCAGGGTGCCTTATGTAACATGTCTAGATAATCAGAAAGTAGTATGTTAATTAAAAGAAAGATGTGAGCCCTCATCTTCTTGCTGCTGCTGTCATGCTTTCACTGCATGGGCTCTAAACTTCTGGAACCATAAACACTAATAAACTCTCCTAAAAACCACCTTGATCGTGGTCACCTGATCTTTCCAAGGGTCTGGGTTTGATTCTCCACAGCCCCATGGCAGCTCACAGCTGTCCATAATCCCAGTTCCAGGGGGTCCCTCCTCTGAACTCCTTGGGCACTGGGCACACTGTGAGATAAACACTCATACTCATGAAAGTAAAATGAGTAAATCTAAAAAGAAAATAATGGCGGCAACATCAACAAAAGGCAACTAAAGCAGCAATACCCGAGGGTTGGAGAGATGGCTTTAGGGGTTCAAAGAACATACTGCTCTTGCAGAGTTCATTCCCAGCACCCATATTGGACAGCTCATAACTTCCCGTGACTCCAGCTCCGAGGGATCATATGCCTTCTTCTGGAATACACACACACACACACACACACACACACACACACACACACACAGAGAAAGAGAGAGAGAGAGAGAGAGAGAGAGAGAGAGAGAGAGAGAGAGAGGAGAGAGACAGACACACACACAGACAGACAGACAGACAGACAGACAGACAGACAGACAGAGAGAGACACAGAGACAGAGAGAAAGGGGCGGGACTGTAAACCCCGGAGCTTACTTACTCAACCAGAGTCTCCAGTCCAATTGGAGGGATCTCAGCAAGACTGAAGCTGAGACAAGTTTATTGCAAGCAGTCAGACTTTTAAAAATATTTTATGTTCTTTTATTTTATGCTCTTTGGTGTTTTGCCTGCTTGTGTGTCTGTGTGAGGGTGCCGGGTCCCCTGGCACTGGAGTTATAGACAGCTGGGCAGCCATGTGAGTGCTGAGAATTTAACCTGGAATTGAACTTGCCCTGGAAGAGCAGTCTGTGCTCTTGACCTCTGAGCCAGCTCTCCAGCCTCTGCAATCAGACTTTTTATCCCCTAATCAGAAACAGAATACAGTTGTATGATATGATGACATTTGCATGCTAGACCCGTATACAAGATTAATGTCTAAGTCTCATTGCCCAGCCAAGCGTCTACATGCTTTGCTGACTTCTAAGGAACACGGAGATAGATACGGAGGAGACATGAATGCTCCACTGACTGAGGGTGTGCCTCACTTTTCCCAGAACTGAAAGGCACATAGTGCCCAAGGGGCACGGACTCTAACCGATGCTGCAGGCCTGTCAAAGCAGCCGGGCCAGGCCGACTCCATGATTCCCTGCAGCACACAGGCAAAATAATAGTAGTAGGAAGACTGAATCCTTTTTCTTTTTAAAGAGTAGAGATAGAGAGCTGGCTCAGGAATTGCGAGCACTGGCTGCTGCTCCAGAGGACCTGGCTCAATTCCCAGCAGCCGCACGGTGGCTCACAACTGTCTGTGACTCCAGTCCCAGGGATTTGACACCTCCATACCAATGCACATCAAATAAAATTAAATAAATTATTAAAAAAATAAAAGAGATCAGGGATTTAAGTCGTTGGTAGAGTTCCTGGCTCCCAGCCATGCTTTTGTTCCATCACCAATACCACAGAAAGAAAGCAATAATATAAATCTGTGTGTAGCCTGGCATTGTTTCTCATATTTGTAATCCTAGTCCTCCAGATGCTGAGGCAGGGGGACTGTTTTTAGTCCAGGCTGCTAGACTAAGTGAAATACTATGTCAAAACAAAACACAACATAACATGAAGTACATAATGGCACAGATCTCTAATCCCAACATGCAGAAAACAGAGGCAAGGGGAACTCTGGGAAAACAGAGGCAAGGGGACTCTGGGTTCCGGATTAGTCAGGGTTCCATAGTGAGACCCTCTCTCAAAAACAAAAGTAAATACTTGAAAGGCTCTGCGTTCGGAGGGCCCATTTGGCCTCGTGTTCCTGCTGCTGTGCCTCCCTGGACATGGTGGATAGATAGGCCCCTTCCAAATCCGTCAAGAGTCACGCGCCTGCCTGCTGCCCTGCTCTGAAGGTGTGATACCTCAGGGTTGGAAGAGTAAGCTCTACCTATGGGAGACGCCACTGGGTTGACGAGTTGAAGCAGATCCAATGGTGCTTGCTCAGGTCATTGATGGAAGGGGAGGAGATGAGTATTTCTGGCCCTCTTCTCATTTCCTGCTTATTTACACACGATCAGCAAACTGCTGGCACAGCCCACGACTCTCAAGAGCCTTGGAGAGCTGGAGCCACCACCATTGCTGCTGCATGCTCTTCCAGAGATACAAGACCTAATTGCAGAGCCAGAGGCTACGGTCGGTCCAGGAGAGGCCAATGGGCCACGGGCTCACAGAGGACCTCAGTATGGTGCTTGCCTGCTGTGTAAATGGCAAGTGAAAGAACAAAGGTAGAAATGGTGACGAGTGTAGAGAGAGCCCCTGTTTATTTTTATTTTATGTGAATGGGTGTATGTGCGGATGTAAGTATGTGCGCCATGTGTGTATAGGTGTCCTTGGAGGCCAGGGGAGGTTGTGGAGTCCTAGGTAGTTGTGAGCAGCAGGTGATTTTAAACTTGTACCAGCTCGTTGCAAGCCTTTCTCTTTCTTTTCTTTTTTTTTTTTTTTTTTTTGAGACAGGGTTTCTATGTGTAGCATGTGTAACTCTGACTGTCCTGGAATTTTCTCTAGAGATGAGTCTGGCCTCGGGCTGTAGCGATGGCTCAGCTGTTAAAGGCTAGGCTCACAATCAAAAATATAAGATGAGTCTGCCTTCCGACTCACAGAGATCTGCCTGCGTCTGCATCCTGAGTGCTGGGGCGAAAGGCATGTGCCACTACTGCCTAGCTTGCAAGCCATTTTCTTTCTTTCTTTCTCCCTTTCTTTTTCTTAATTATTTATTTACTTAGCTTATGTGCGTTGGTGTTTGGCATATATATATATATATATATGCCTGTGTGAGGATGCCAGATCTTTTGGAACTGGAGTTACAGACAGTTGTGAGATTCCATGTGGATGCTGGGAATTAAACTTGGGATCTCCGAAAGAGCAGCCACTGTTCTTAACCACTGTGCCATCTCTCCAGGCCCTTTCAAGCCATTTTAAGTGGATAATTAATGGTGACATTTAGTGTACTTACTATACCACCCAATTACAAAACATTCCTTTCTTTCCTTTATGTCTTTTTGGGACAGGGTTTCTCTGTGTAGCCCTGGCTGAACTCTAAGTAGCTGTCTACTGGAGGATGGCCTTGAACTCCAGATCTGCTACCTCAACTTCTATAGCTACGGAACTTTTTTGCCTTTCACCCCAGGCCTGGGTTTTTTCATTAACTGTTAATGAGGTAATCATTTATGATGAGTGTCAGATCCCAGGAAACAAACCCCTCATCATTGTAACTAGCAAGAAAAAAAAAAAAAAAAAGATCCTAAGGGAGGTACACCATTCCTGAGAGAGTTGATTACTGAAAACCCATTCATTAATTTCCCTCAGTAATTTCACAGAAATCCTCTAGGGGGCGACATCACCCCCTGGAGAAGAGGATGAATCTATCTCTACCTGGCGCCTTCTTGCTAACAGCTGGGTTTCATTATAAAAGAGGGAAAGTGATTGGATTGCAGCAGGGCCAAGTCAATGTAACCTCTCTCTCTCTCTCTCTCTCTCTCTCTCTCTCTCTCTCTCTCTCTCTCTCTCTCTCTCTCTCTCTCTTTTTCTCTCATTTTTTTCAGTACTTTTTTTTTTTTTTTTATTTTTTGGTGGAGGGTTTCCAATAGGGCTTCTCTGTAGCCCTGGCTGTCCTGGAACTCACTCTGTAGAGTTAGAGTGCTTCCTTGGCATACAAGAAGCTCTGTGTTTGGTCCCCTAGATAGGATGGTGCCTGCCTGCAATCCCAGCACCCTGGAAGTGGAGACAGCAGGATCAGAATTTCAAGGTCATCCCTCACTATATAAGAAGCTGAAGGCTAGCCTGGGCTATTATAAGACTGTCAAAAAAGAGAGAAGGAAAGGGAGAGAGCAAGAGAGAGAGAATGTGTGTGTGTGTGAGAAAGAGAGAGAGAGAGAGAGAGAGAGAGAGAGAGAGAGAGAGAGAGAGAGAGAGAGAGAACAATTTTCCTGAGTCAGTTATTTCTTTCTACCACATAGGGCCCAGCTGATCCTGGCTGACCTGAACTCAGGTCCTCTGTCTGCTGAACCAATTCACTGGCTGCTTTCTCTCTAGACAGAGCTATGTAGGCCAGTCTGGCCTTTAACTCATGATCCTGATGCTCTAAGCTCCCAAATACTGGGATTGTAGGACCGTCCAGTAGAATCCAGTTGTTCTGTGTCTTGCATTGATGGGGGTGGGAGGAAACTACCTGGGGTGGCAAAGGAATGGAGACACACAAATACAGAGAAAGGTTGGATGGGGCAGGCTGTGCTCTCTGAGGGAGAAACGTCAGCACCCTGGAAGTTCAGTGTCTGCGTTACATACAGCAGAGCAAGGAGGCGGCATTAATACAGAGCTGAATGAAAAGGCACAATGTCATACGGCTTATGGATTGCTGTAGAGATACCATGACCACTTTTTTGTTTTTTGGGTTTTTTTTGTTTTGTTTTTGTTTTTTTGAGACAGGGTTTCTCTGTGTAGCTTTGGCTGTCCTGGAAATTGCTCTGTAAAGCACACTGGCTTTGAACTCCCAGAGATTCTCCTGCTTCTGCCTCCCTAGTGCTGCTGAGATTAAAGGCGTGCACCACCACTGCCCAGTTTACTGTTTTAGATTGTTTTCCTTGTTTTATGGGAGTTATTTGTTTTGAGATAGTTGTCTGTAGTTTATGTTGTCTTGGAACATATGTAGCCCAGTTTGCACCAAATCCAAGTTATACTCCTGCCTCAGCCTAAGAAGTGCTGAGATTACAGGCGCAAACGAACATGGCCAGTTTATAAAAAAAATTTTATATATAATTTAGTTATGAGCAAGTCAAAAGATCTGTTCTTAGGGACACTGTATGTAAGAGACTAGCTAATCGAAACACTCTGAAGGCAGGGGGTGGGGTGTCTCTGGGAGTTTAAGGCCACCCAGGTCTACATAGCAAGACCCTGTTGAGAAAGATCGAGGTGGGAGGAGGAAGAGAGAGATACAAAATAGCTCCTATGTCTGGCTTCTCTAATCTCAGCAGGGAGGCAGAGGCTGGCAGATATCTGTGCCTGGCTTCTCTAATCTCAGCAGGGAGGCAGAGGCTGGCAGATATCTGTGAGTTCGAGTCCAGCCTGGTCTACAAGTGCTAATTCCAGGACAGCCTCCAAACTCACAGAGAAACCCTGTCGAGAAAAAAAAAAAAAACCAAACAAAACAAAAAAGAAAAAAAAAAAAAAGAAAAAAGAAAAAGAAAAGAAAGACAGACATAGCACCTATTAGATTAGGAACTGGGCCTGGGTGTCTCAGAGAATTTGTATAGCAAGTACAAGGGTTGGGATTGCACCCAAAGAAATTAGATTGGGGATTGAACCCCAACATATACTTTGGTTAAAGATCAGAAGACTCTTAGCAAGCAGTGTCAAATGGGTGGCTCATTAGTTTTTCAGAACTAAATTTGGTTTTTTTCTTTCCGTTCCCCCCCCTCCGAGACAAGGTTTCTCTGTACTGCTTTAGAGCCTGTCCTTGAACTAGCTCTGTTAGACCAGTCTGGCCTTGAATTCACAGAGATCCTCCTGCCTCTGCCTCCCGAGTGCCGGGGATTAAAGGCATGTGCCTCCACCGCCCGGTCAGAACTAAATTTTATGTCACCAACAACCCTAACGTGCATCTCCGGTGACTTCTGAATTTTGTTTTCTTTCACAAGGCCCCTGTCTTCGTACACATTTCTCTCTGCTTGGAGAAGGAACCAATGCCTCTTCACGGGTGAGAAGTGCTACGTCCTTTGGAGCTTTCTCTTCCTCGTCCCTGCCTGCACCCGATCTTTCCCTTTAGTCTTGCTTCCACTTTCTCTCACTTAAAGCCAATTTCCATTACTAAGTTCCATGATGATGTTGCGCCCGTCTTTTGTCTGGCACTGTAGAAAGAACTAATGAAAACGCAGCTCTCTGGGTGCAAATCGAATTGAACAATTTAAACTTCTCAATTACTTGGGTGTGACCCCGCGCCTGAGGTTAGACAGAGCGCGTGGGATTGGAGTCCTTTCTCTCCCCCATTCTGCGGGTGAGGATGACCTTGAATTTCTCATTTTCCCTCCCACCCCTCCAACCCCCCTGAGTGCTGCTGCAGCTACAGCCCGGGGCCATGCAATCGGTTCTGCCCCGTGGCGGGGATGAAGCCTTGGGGTCCATGTATGCTTAGAGCCAAGCACTGCCACCCGACTGAGCCTTTTCCGCAGATCCGGGTCCCAAACCTAGGATTGATTTAAGCCAACAGGGCCTGCAGACTTGGGCGTCAATCTCCATCTATAGACTAAGGTGTCAACTGGGAAGGTAGTGAAGGTCAAAAGATTCCGTTGGTGGTTTAAAGAACCTAGCTCCACTACGCCCTCACAGCCAGTCCCCGCCCTTCTCGCCCCCAAGGATGACGTCAGCGGCAGAGTTATGTAGTGACGTCATCTCCGGGCCGCCTCTGCTCCAGCCCCTCTTCGGAAACGTCCGACTCCTGGGACCGGTCTCCGGCTTTCGGTTAAATTTTTTTCCCTTCCATTCTCCCACCTAAAACTTTTGGCTCTTCCCGCCTTCCTTCGATCTAGCAGTTTTCGGCTCCTCTCGCTTGCTCTGGGGCGAGCCCCTGGAAGTCATCTACTCTTGCGTTAATTAATCGCCCTCCCGGCCCCACCCGTTCGCCCGGCTCCTGCGCTTATAATCCCTATTCGCTCGGCTCGGTTTATTCCAGCTACTTCCGCCTGTCGCCGCGATCCCTTCACCGGCTTCGGCTCTTTCCGGATTATCTCAGGGTCCTCGGGTGTCTCCAATTCCCGAAGCGCTTCGGCTACTTCCGGCTCCCGGTGCCTGCTGTAGCCCCGCCCCCACGACCACCCCGGGTTGACTCTTTAGGTGGGTCTTGGATCCGCTCGCTCGCTGCACGTTGCTTCAGTGACCAAGCTCTTCCCGCTTCGGCTCTTTCCGGCGGGTCGCAGGCCCTCGGGCTCCCTCGGGTTCTTCTCGGCGGCAGCTCGGCTCTTTCCGTGTCCGCACCGCCTCGCCCTTCCGCTTCGGTTCTTTCCGCCTCCTTTCGGGCGGGCGGGCGGGCGGCCCCTCTCTCTCCCTCTCTGTCCCCACGTGACGCTCACTGGGCCACCCCTCCCCGTCCCTCCACGCCCTTCCTGCAGCCCCAGCCGCCGTGCTCGCCCCGGCCGCGCCGCCATCTTGTGTGAATCCCTGAGCGCGGCGGGGGCCGGGGCAGCTAGGGCGGGACGGACAGTCGGCCCACCGCCCATCGCCGCGGCCCGCCCGTCCCTCCCTCCCACATTTGTTTTTTTCAGCCATCCCCTTGCTCGCTCTCCTGCCCTCCCTCCCCTCCGCTTGCTCCGTTGCGCGCGGCCCGCGCTAATTACACCCAACCACCCACCAGTGTCCGTGCGCCCGGGTCTGCGGCCGCGGGGCCCGCGTACGTGTGTGTGCGTGCGTGCGTGTGCGAGCGTGTGCGGACGGGGCCTCCCCGATGCGGGCCCCGCGCCCGTGAGCGAGTGGCCGCAGGGGCGGCGGGCGGGCGGGCGGGCGGGGCCCGGGGGCCCGGCCGGGGCCTAGGCCGCGCGGCCTAGGTCAGGCCGGCGACCCCGACACGGAAAGCTCGGGAAAATCAAAACAATCACAATCATCATACGAAAACGAGAACTAGGTAGCGAGATGTGTGCCCAAGTCCCACGCGGAGCCCGGGGGGGCTGCAGTGCGCCCCTCCCGCCACGCCCAAGCAGTCCTTCCCGCGCATTAACCCCCCCTCCCCCTCAAAGGAACGATGGAGGCCGCGCCCGGGACCCCCCCGCCGCCGCCATCAGAGTCGCCGCCGCCGCCGTCGCCGCCGCCGCCGCCATCGACGCCTTCGCCTCCTCCGTGCTCCCCCGACGGCCGCGCGGCCACCCCGCACCTCCTCCACCACCGCCTCCCGCTCCCTGACGACAGGTCAGGCCCCCCGGCCTGGGCCGGGCAGCGTCCCCCGGGGAGGGGGGGAGGAGGAGGAGGAGGCAGGGGACGGCCGCCATGTTGGGCCGGGCGCGGAGGAGGAGGAGGAGGAGGAGGAGGAGGAGGAAGGGCGGGGTCGGTGGGAGTCTCGCTCGCTCGCTCGCTCTTTCTCGCTTCGCTTTCTCTCCCGGCCTCATGCGTTGCCCCCCCTCGCGGCGTTCGCCCGCTCTCCCTCGCTCTCGCTCTGTCTTTTTTTTGGGCGCCATGCTGAGGGGAAGGTGAGGAGGCGCCCCCCGGACCCCCCGGATGCCCCGCGCCCGCCGATCCGCCCGCCCGCCCGCCCGGGGCTCGGGCCGCCCCGGGGCCCCGCAGGCTCCTCGGCCGCCCCTGCGCCCGGAGCCGGCCGTCAGCGGCCTGTCTGCCGCCCGGCCTCGGGCAGGCTTGGGGGAGGGGCCCCGGAGTCGCTCGTTTTAGGGGGGGATCTCCAGCCTACAGTCCCTGTCCTAGGGGTTCCGAGTTGGGGTCTCCCCAGTCCCTGACAGTATCCTTTCTCCTGGGGGAGGTGCACCCTGCCCTTGTTGGATAGGTACCCGAGTCTAACGGAGGCAGAATGTGCGGTTTCGGATCAGCCTGTGCTGCATCCTTCTGTGGAGGGCCCCTTGCAATGGGGGCCCTTGTGCACTCTTAATTTTTTTTTTTTTTTCTTTTGGCGGGAGGTATTTTCTAGTTACTCCCTAGAAGGCAGGCAGGGAAGGGGTGCGTCTCCAGGTCTTTTGATGAAAGCTCCTGACCTTTTTTGGGAAGCTAGCTTTCTCAGGGTACTCTGCTTTTGTACATAGGTGATAGTGGTGGAGAGTCCTTAGTCCTAGTTTTTTTCTTTTTTCTTTTTTTTTGTCGGGGGGTGGCGTTGAAGGTTGCTGCGGATGGGAGAGGAAGTTGGCCACCGATTTCCCCGGGCATCTCCCCTCTTAGGGTAATGTGGGGTGCGATTGCTCCTACGGGAGCAAAGGAGATAGATCTCTTGTACTTTGGCAGGACGTGAACTGTGGCGCCTCTTGTCCTTTATTAAGTGCGAAGTGGGTTCCCCCACGCCCTTCTCTGGCGGGTGATAATGGGGCCCTTTTGGCCCTGCTAGAGCCTAAGGGTATGGGATACAGGGCTTACTGACTCCTGGGGGCTTGAGTGAGTAGGTTTGAAAATAGATGGGTTTCACTGGGCAGGAAAGCGAGTCTTGCAGGCAGTGGGGGTGGGGTAGAGTGAGAATGCGTTGGACAGATGGCTCGACGCCGCCCGGGGAAATCGCAGAGCACCCCCCAGACAAGGGTCTCGGCCCTTTATCCCCACTCCCACGCCCTGTTTTCCCTTTCTCCTTCACAGACCCTCCTTTGCCTTTTAAAAGAAATGGCACCCACATTCAAAGACACAGGTGCAGCAGTGTGGTGAGCTTCTTACTTTTTTTTTCCTGTTTTGTTCTAATTAAATGTATCGTCCTGGGAATCGCAGCCCTTCGCAGCCAGACTACAGTTCAAGGAAATAAACAGATTAGCGGAGGTCTGTTCGCTAAGCCCACGTTGGGCTTCCAGGCCCTCTCGGGGGCAAGTGCCTTAACTCAAAGGTGCTTACGAGCTTTATCCGACCTCTAAGGAGTTCTCTTATGTCAGAAGTGTATGTCTTACAATGGGTTGGGATGGTAAGTAGCCTCTTTTATTGAGTAATTCAATTACCTCCCTCTTTTAGTCCCTTTCCTGCCTGCTTCCTCCTCGCCTTTAGACCAAAGTGATGCTTGAGAGTGGATTTATTATGTTCAAATCAGGATTCTAACCCTACTGAGCCCTTTTAGATTGCACATCCTTTCAGTGTTTAATTTTTAAAAATTGATGTACACAGTTTTCTTTAAAAAAAAAAAAAGTGTTACTGTAACATGACAAAACCATGGGAAAGGCCCGGTATGTTTTCAGACCCTTGGTCTCCCTCTTTCCGGATCCATCCATTGCTTTGTCTCCAGCCTTCATGTGAAAGTGGCAACTTCAAGTGTAGGAGACAAGCTTACTGATTTGGTTTATACTTGTATTCAAGTTAAAGTCGCAACCCCTGCCCCCCCCCCGTCCCACTCCCACCCCCCAAAAAAGACTGTTTCAAGCAGGACCCGTTTCTTTATTTTACTCAAATGTTTCTTACGGTAATAGACATTTAAATTGAGCAAGTCATTTGTAAAGTACTGTCTAAGCACAAAATGTATCTGTAAAACTGTGTCAAGCCCTGATCTCTCCTGTCGCCACTGCTCTTTGTTCAAAAGCACATGCCTGACCGTGAAAAGTTGATGTAAAACGTGTTACACGCACAGTCATGTTGGAGAGAACACCTCCCATCCTGAGTGCCCCCCCATCCTACACATACAAGTTAAAAAGAAACAACCACAACAAAACCAGCAATGACTTGCAGGACCTAACACTGTCCTTCCAATGTGTTTTACAAGCATAAGTCCTTCTGTTAAGACAAAAACATGTTGAAGTTCCATTGTCCCCCTGGCCCACTTTGGTCCCTGTTAGGAAAGTCTTTCTCACACGAGTCTAGTCCCTTCCAAAGGAGCCTGTTTCCCTTGCGTTCTCAGGAGAAATGCCCACCTGCACTCGAGGACCATGTAAACTGCAGTTTGTCAGGCCACTAGTTTTCTACCTTTTGCTAACTCACCTGCCACGTACTGGCGATCTGATGTAAAGTCGGTTATTTGAGGAAGCAGTACCCATAACAAAGTGTCCTGCACAAAATGTCTAAAGCACGAGCGCATCACACTGTCCAGTGCGCTGGGTCAGCTGGAAAACACATTCCTCCTCCAGGAGCTCAGAGCAGAAACGAGATGCCAGCCGATAACCCTTCCATTCCATGTGTTTAGGATAACTTAAGTTGTAGAAGGATGTTTAAACTTTAAAAGTAAAATGTTAGAAGGAAATGCAATAATTCCTTTTGAAAATGAAGATTTTACCAGTCATTTTGTTGAACTTCAAAATGTTTCCTCCAAACACTTTTAAAAGCTCTTAGGCATGTCCACACAAGGGTTTATTGTTTTCTGTTTTGTTTTGTTGGCAAAGGAGCCCCCAATATTAAGTCAACTGCATTTAGCTATTCCTTATTTTTGAAATGTCACAGTAGTACCTTTTTTTTTTAATGCCCCAAACTGATGTACCACTATTAGTTAATAATTAAATTAATGGATGTTGCAAAAGCAAAAATAGAAAAAAGAAAAAGGGTGTCACTTGGAATCCCTGATTTTAACAGCAAAGCAATATACTTTGTAACCTTGGAAGCTTTTGTTTTCTCTGGATGAAAAGTTTATTTTGAAAGCAAGTCAAAAATCTCCCTGTAGGAGCACAATGGGCTTTGACCATGACAATGCAGATGCTCCAAATCAGAGCTGCTCCCCTCCCCCATTCTCTACTTTAGTCCTCCAAAGAGAAAATTGCTCCCAAGTCCGGGCCTTTCTGACTCCTGGTCTTACCTTCTAGGGCTTTCCTTCATTTGCTGTAAGGGTTAGATTTTTGACTCTTGACAAGACAGAATTTTCTGGAAGTAAGGGTAGCTAGCTGTTTTAGAAAATCATCAATGTGTTTTTTTCTTTATTCAAGAACCTAAGGGGAACCTGAGGGGAAATTGATTGGGAAGGAAGGCTGTCCTGACTGCTCTGCCTGGCAAGTTAGAGGTGACTTATGTGGCTCTTGTGTTTCCATATAGCCACATTTTAGGACAGGTTGCTAGGCTCTGGCACTGCCTCCTCCCCTGCCCATCCATTGCTCTTCAGTCTTTTATTTTACTGTGGGCTGTCTCAGAACCACTTCAGGTTCTTCACTGTTCTGTAGCTGTGGCTTCCCTAGAAACCTTTCTTGGAGGTGAGGATTAAGGATCTATTTCCAGTGAATCCTTCAGTGGAAGTCCCTGATTAAACGGTCTCCAGGTCTCTGTGGATAGCTATCCAAAGTTAAACCAAGTCCAGGGAGCCTACATGTGGTCCCCCAGGATAGACTCAGAGTGACTGGCTCTGCCCCGCTGTGGGATCTTAAGTGATGTGGCTTGAGTTGAGCCAGGTCCTTGGCCACTGCTGGGATGTACCACCAGGATGAGAGGGGAACAGGAAGGCTGCAGCAGAAGTTCTGGCTGTTACTTGCTCAGTGCTTTGAGGAGTTGAAGGCAGCTCACTCATTGGCAGAGGTAATGGAGGAAATGGTCTGGAGTCGGTTTCATAATTAAGGCCTCATAGGCCGTGGCAAGCTGCCTGTTTGGATAAGTTAAGGCAAAAAATGAACTTGCCCAAAGGGAGCCAACCTTTCCAGCTCTGGTGTTCCTGGTTTCGAGGCCTCATCTGCTGCAAAGCTCTGTTGTGTCTGTGAATGCTCTGGACACAGAGTTAGACCCAGTGCAGCATTTGTGTTGTGGTAGTGCTGTTTGGAGAGGTGTGGTGGTTGGCTTCAAAGTCAACTTCAGGCACATTGTCCACTGAAGTGATTGTTGAGCTGGTGTGACAAATGAAGACAGGGCCTCTTGGTTGGTGCTAGTTACAGCTATATCATCATAGAGGACTTTTCTTTAGCAGGGTGCAAGTTGTCTGCTCAGAGTAGCTTGTTTCTCCTAGCCAGATTGCTCCTCCCCATAGAGAACTGCACTGTTCCCTGCGTTGGCGGTTTGTCAGGCAGGGTGTGAAGGAAGAGTGGGCCTTTGGAAGCCCCGGCTGTTGTTCAGGGCTGGGGCCCACTTCTCAGGGCCACCACAGTGCTGCGGGCACTGCAGAGCCCCACACAGTGGCTGCAGCTGAGTGCCTCCTCCCCTCCCAGGAGGAGAGTCTCCGTAGGACTGAGAGGTTCACTCGCTCAGCCTGTAGCGCTCAGGTTCTGGGCAGCTGTCCTTACTGAAAGGAGCTGGCGGGGACTAACACCAGTGGCAGCCATCTTGTGGTACTTCCCGTTTCACGGTGCTTCTGGATGCTAAAATGGTCCTGCTGTCTTGAGCCAGTGCCTGCTGTCCCGGCATGTATTTGCCTTTGCAATTAGAGTGGAGTGAGTCAGCATTTCAGCTGAGGTTGGCCCCCTGAGAACCAGGAAGCTGGGGATCCAAAGCCAACCCTCTCTCCTACCCCCACCTCCTTGTTCTGCTTCGGCCAACCCTTCCTGGTCTGACTCTCCGAGGGCCAGGCCTGCTGGATTCCGGGACCTGTCACCCCTTGTAATTTGGCTGAGTCCCTGAGGGTTGTTTATTCAGCAGCAAGGCCTGCCCTGCATTTTGCTTGGACTAGAACTGTTTCATTGTTCTGTTTTGTTTTCAGTCCTAGGGGAGGAACTCAAGCCCCTGCACCTGTTAGCTCTGCTGTAGAGCGTCCCCAGTCCTGGGTTGTGGTTGTGCTTTGTTTGTGAGATAAGGTCTCTCGTTTAGTCTGTACTGGCCTCCAACTCTTAAGTGATGTTCTTCCTTAGACTTCAGAATGCTGGGGTCGCAGATTCAGCCAATGCCTGACGAGCCCCTAGTATCTGTCGCTTTGGCTGGTTATACAAGACAGGTTCTCACAGCCCTTGCTGGCATACTGTGCTCGCCTATCCCGAGTCCATGTACCGTGCTCCTCCTGCTCTGCCTGCTCAGTGTGGGGCTGCAGGTGTGTTCCACTGTGCCCTTTGGCTTCTTGATGCTGGGTCTCAGTTTGTAGCACAGCTGTACCTTTGTAAGTGGAAAGGTCAAAGGGCTGCAGACTTCCCACACTAGCTCCTTAACCTTTGCTGGGAAGTCACAGAAAATGCTGGAAGCTGTTTGTGACAGATGCTGTCTCCCTACTGTGTTGTCCCTACTGCGGTAGTCTTCTTTCTCTCTTACAGATTACTCTTATTTTAAAGTGTGTTGTGTGAGTGTGCGCGCAGTAATTCCCTGGAACTAGAGTTACACCTCCTTGGGGACTGGGAACTAACTCAGGTCCTCTAGACTAGCATTAGTGTTCTTAGCCATTGAACCATCTCCTTGGTCTTCTTTCTTTTTTGAGAGGGGGTCTGATTCTGTTGTTCTGGCTGGTCTTAAACTCGAAACAGTCCTTCTGCCTCAGCCTCCCAAGTGCAGCAGTATATAGTAATTGTTTGCTGATTTGAGACAGGTTCTCAACTTGATGTATAGATCAGGCTGACCTTAAACAAAGATCTGCCTGCCTCTTGCCTCCCGAGATTGGGATTAAAGGCAAGTGCCACCATACTCACTGTACCTTACCCTGGTACAGTACTTTTCACACTGTAGGGTATGGTCATTAGTGGGCTATGAAGTCTGTTTGTTGATGTGTCTTCATATCAGACAAACATCAGAAGAGGGTAGAAATGTAGTTAAATGAAATCTTCTTTAAATGTAAAAGGAGATACAGGTCAAGGGCAGAAAGTTTGAGCCTGGCATGATGATCAGACCCACAGTCCCAGCTTCCTGGGAGGCTCAGGCAGGAGGATCA
The DNA here is from genome assembly GCA_030556225.1 of Cricetiscus sungorus. Taxonomy (NCBI): domain Eukaryota; kingdom Metazoa; phylum Chordata; class Mammalia; order Rodentia; family Cricetidae; genus Cricetiscus; species Cricetiscus sungorus. The sequence continues at coordinate 3,533,042 of JANBXA010000305.1, read as the reverse complement.
CAAGACCTGCCTGAGCTAAGCTCATGGGTGCCTAGGTAACTTTTGCAAGATCCTGTTCAAGATAGAAATAGAAAAGGGAACTAGCTAGGGGCATGGTGAGTGGTGTTCTGCTTGCCTGGTATGTTCAAAGCCCTGTGCTCCATTCTCAGCCTCAGGGCTGCAAAAAAGACATTGAAAAGAAAGTAAAAATTAAAAGCTATTCATTTCATATAGGACTTTGCAGACTGTTGCCCTTGTCCCAAGTCAGTTTTTGTGGTTTTTCGAGGCAGGGTTTCTCAGTAGCTTGGGAGGCTGTCCTAGAACATGCTCCGTAGACCAGGCTGGCCTCACAGAGATCCGCCTGCCTCTGCCTCGGGAGTGCCAGGATAAAAGCTGTGCAGCACCACCACCTGGCTCCAAATCAGTGTTTATAGACTGAGTTTATCAGCATTGCCGTGCCCATCCATCTGTATTATCTTCAGTAGCAAATGGCAGAGCTGAGAAATTGAGACCTGCAAAAAGCTGACAGTGTATATATACTCTGGGCCCTTGACCAGGCTTGCTGGCCTTGGCACACAGTGGCTGTAGTGGCTGTAGTGGGAGCCGATGAGTGCCAGTATCTCATGTAAGGCTGGTTCTGCAGAAGTGGGTGGCACTGCCAGCCTCCCAGTCTGCAGTGTCTATCATGCTTTTGTTCTATGCCTGAGCATGCACAGACCCAGGCCCAAGCTTTTCAGCTGCAAAGTGGATGGACGGATTTTTCCTTTTTGAAGTACTGGGGATTGATTGAATCAAGGATGTTTCTAGACAAGTGTTGTACCACTGAGCTATATCCCCAGCCCTCATAGATGGGATTTTCACTCATGAGAAGTAACCAAAGTCTGGGCCTGCAGAGATGGCTTGGAGGTTAAGAGCACTGGTTGCTTTTCTTGAGGTTCTGAGTTCAATTCCCAGCAACCACATGGTAGCTCACAGCCATCTAGAATGAGATCTGGTGCATACATGGAGGAAGAATGTTGTATTCATAATAAATAAATAAAATCTTTAAAAAAAAAAGTAACCAAAGTCTTCCAGAGGCCCAGCTCTGGAAGTGATCACAGCCTAGGCAGCGGGGACCAGACACTAGACTTGCTTGACTAAATGTCCACTGCAGGTGGCTTGGATAAGTGCCCTCCTCATTGTCCTAACAGACAGTGGGGTTTAGTTTTCCTTAGGATGCACATACAGGGAGAGCACCAGCAGACAGCTATATGCAGATAATTGTAGCTTTTCAGAAGTTTGTCTTTTAAGATTTATGTCATGTTACATGTTTTGGGTATAGCATGTGTATTCCTTGTGCTCAAAGAAGACATTAGAATTCTTGGACTGTGAGTTCCAGGGCAGTCAGGACCACACAGAGAAACCCTATCTGAGCTCCCCAAAACAAACAACAAAAAGCCCTAACTCAGTGCTTAAGAACACTTAGTGCTTGTGATAGTTTAAAACCATCTGTAACTGGGGTAACTGCCATCTTCTGGCCTCTACTGACACCCATACAGATGCACAGGTACATATCATACACATAAATAAAATCTTTAAAAAAAAAAGATCAAGCTGGGTGGTGGTGGTACAGCCTTTAATCCCAGTACTTGGGAGTTACTTCCAGCACCTGGGAGGCAGAGGCAGGTGGATCTGTTTGAGGCCAGTCTGGTCTACAGAGAGTTCTAAGATAGCCAAGGCTACACAGAGAACAGGCAGGGCATATAGCATAGCGCAGTTCAAGAGTACTTGTCCAGGTATTTGGTGGCAATGTTGATTTCCCCTAAAAAATTATACGGCACAGTTTTTCTTCATATTAATTAGACATCTTTCTCCTGAGTAATAGAAATGGGGTAGTCTTGGCTTCAAACCAGCTCCTTAGCTGGTACCCTGTGGCTAGGCTAGCAAAGGGTGTGATAGTTCGTGAGGGTCATCTTCTGCAAGAGCTGTGTGTGTGTGTGTGTGTGTGTGTGTGTGTGTGTGTGTGTGTGTGTGTGTTTGGCTGTTTGCTAACCTGTGGGAGTCAGACAATAGCTACTCCCACACAGGAAATGACAACTTTGTGTCTGGGAGGTTCCTCTGGGTTGGCTTTCTTAGGGAGTTGATTTGAAGCTTCTGTATAAGAGGTTTGAATTTGAATGATCCTCAATGTGGGGGCTGCAGCTTGTAACTTTGAAAATTTCCTCTTTTGGGTTTGCATTGCTTGCTTACCCCTCTTTCCCACCCAATTTTAGCCTCAATTTGCTTGTCTATAAAATGGGGATGGTGGTGAAGCACGTGGTGATGAGAGGAGGCAAGGATGAGTCAGCATGGAGCTGTGCATAGCAGTGGTGAGCAGTGTGAACTGCCTTCCGTCCCAGGACCCAGGGAACAAGAAATAAGGCAGATAGGTGTTAACCTGCCTCAGCCTGCCTCTGCCTCCCAAGTGCTGGATTAAAGGAGTGTACCATCATGCCTGACTAAGGATATGTATATTGAAAACCTCCATTATTCTTAGCAAAATTAGCAGTTAGCCATTAAGTGCCTGAAATGCCCAGTCCTGGTTCAGCCTGCTTGGACGTCCTTGTGTGGCATGCTGTAGGTGGTTCGGATCCATGCACTGGCATTAGGGCAGTCTCTTTCTTCCTGTGGTTGGTTTGTGCCAGTGGCTCATCTGGTTGTCACAAGGCAGGCATGTTGCCATGGAGATGGCATGACATCACAGAGCAGGTTATGATTGTGCCTGCAAATGCCAAGGGGGAGGGCGACAGAGCCCACTTGTTCTTGGTTTCTGGGTGATGAACTGGGTAGAAAGGACACTGACAAACATGTGTGAGGTGCAGAGGCTTACTCCAGGGCTCTCCTAGCCTGCAAAGCCCTCAATGCTGTCCCCTTTGGCTGCTGTACCACTTTGTAGATGAAGGGAAGGTCATGGGTCGGGTGGGAGGTTTCTTTCGGTATGAGCCCAGGCCAACCTTCTAAAGGAGAGGCTCTGTGCCTTGGTTCCTGGTGACTGACCTGTCCTCTGGGCCAGGCCAGGACCTTTGACTTCTGCACTTAGGATGGTTGTTAAGCATTTGAAGAGCCAGCACCTCCTAACATTTTTGTGATTTTTTTTTTTTTTTTTTTTTTTTTTTTTGCCCCCAGTTAATAGATCATTAAGAGCCTACCTAGGCAATTTGTTGAGAGTCCGGTCAGTTAATGATCATAACCCCGACCTTCACATTAACCTAGCAGCTCATGAGCTTCAGGTAATAGCCACTGTTCCATGAGTTCCCACTTCTGTTTTATGGTGTGGTCTCGCGCCTTTCCCCTGACTCCCCATGCAAACCACAGCCACAGCTCCAGGCTGCTTTCAACTTGGTTCAACACTATAGAGTTACTGAGAGCTACAAGCTTCCTCGTCCTGCGGGGTCTCTGTCTTTCCAACCGAGCTTGATTGCTCCCACTGTCTCTGTCAGTTCTGCCTGTCTTCTATTTGTCTTGGTCAGACATTCTGAGGCTTTGTGGTCCTGTGCAGATTAGGTGAGGAAATGGAGGCAGTTGATTGGTTGAGAGGTGGCCACAGTGCAATGAAATGCTCACTTCTGGTGGGCAGTCAGCAGTGTCCTCCAAGAAGAGCTGGCTACTGCTTTGTTCCCCAGATCACATGCCACCTCCAGCAGCCTCCTTCCTCCATATTGTGTGCTCTGATGGTACTGTTTTACCTTGTTCTTTGGGTCCTGGCTTTTGAGATGGTCTCTTGTAGCCTAGGCTGGCCTCAGAGGTGCTCTGTAGCTAAGGATAACCTTGGGTCCCTGATGCTCCTGCCCTGTCTGGTGCACTGACCCCTGCTTGTGCAAGTGTAGCTCCTGCTCTGTTGCTTACAGTGTGGCTGTTGTTAGCTCTCCTACCCTGGAAATCTGCATAAGCCCAGCCCATTGTCCATCTGAGAGCCCATCCGAGGGAAGCAGCAGAGCTGGCTGTGTGTCACTTGGTCTAGGAAGGAGCGTATTGTCCCTGAACCTGCTTGGGAACACTAGCTCTCCCTACTGGGTATTTTTGTAAAGCATGTGCTTTATGAGTCTGCAAATTAAGGACCCTGAGGGGTTATGACCCAGCAGGTGTTGCTTAGACTGAACATATAGGTGTATGTACTCTTTGAGGAGCTGCAGTGAGCCCCAAAAATGCCTTGGAAGCTTTGTTCAGGAGGTTGGAGGCAAAGCTGCAGGAATCCAGGTCCTGTCTGTTCTATTCCCATTTCTAACTGCTGGTCAGGCAGCCTCCTGGGGATAGCTGATTCTTGTCTCTAGGGTCCTGAGAGCATCTGTAGCTGCAGGCAGGCTGATGAACTGCTAGTCGAGGCCAGGGAAATAACTCAGTCTCTGCAGCCCAACTGTAGCGTTTTCCCCTGAGCACCTGCCTCGGGAGGGTTTGGCAGCTCTAGATTGAAACTATTGGTGCAGTGCAGCTCCCACTCTTCTTGGGGGATTATGTCATAGTCTATTAAGTGTGCTCCCTTGCTGTTTAATCCCACTCTGACATGGGTTTTTCTGCAGCCTGTTAAAGTGCCATTGCCACTTTGTAAACCCGTTAGCTGTTTTCTGTCCCTGGCCCATGGGATATCCACCCTCTCCCAATGGGCTTCCTTCCTTTCTAGTGAACAGTCTGCAGAAGTAGTCAGACCTGATACTCACACGGGCCTTGTAGCTGGGAGGGCACCTGCAGCATGGCCATGGAGAGATCATGTAGGTCTCTGAGGCTAAGGCAGGGCACCGCTGGTGTCTCTGCAGATATAGTGACCAATCTAGTGTCACCTTCCCAGTGCCTCTTCTAAGTCACAAGCAGGTTTTTTCAAATTAATTTATTGTTATTTTGAGATGGGAATCTTGCTCTGTAGCCCAGGTTGGCCCAAACTAACGAGCCTCCTGCATCAAGCCCCCCTGAGTGGGGTTACAGGCACAGATTGCCATGCCTAACTAGATTTCAAAAAAAAAAAAAAAAAATTATTGTAAGCGTCCCTCCATTCTAGGACAACAGTTTTAAGCATGTGTAGGCTCATTTTGTAGAAACCTATGCATGTAGCTCTAGCTAAGCCCAGATTTGCCTGGTGAGAATGTTGGGCTGAAGTAGGTGGGAAGCTTTGGGAAGGAAAGCTATCTGATTTTTGATGATAGTTAAGGTTCATGAGTTCCTAGGATAATCTTGTCACGCATTCTCAGTGTGTTAGAAGTGGGGCACCTTCATCAGAGCCAGCTGTAGCATGGGGACAGGGTGGAGGCCTCACCTGACCCTGGGCAGGATCTCCACCTGCATATCCCTTTGCTAGTGACCTAGCTAAGACTGCCAGATGACTGGATTTCATGTGGTTGCTGCCGTTTTCTTGCAAGGAAACTGCAGGAAAAGAGGTAGTAGGGTACCCATGCCCAACACTAACAGCTTTCCTCCACCGGGAATCCCAGGCCCTAGCCTGCCCCTGGGCTCTGTTCCTCCCTCTTGCCCACCCACGGCATTCCCATCAGAGACACTCGGTGGGTTGTTCCCATCACTGCAGGCAGTGGCCATATCAAACAGCTTTTTCCTTGAGACAAAACCAGTTTTCCTAGTCAGGCGTCCCTGTTGCCACAGGTTCTGAGCTGAACTTAGTGCCTCACTTGACAGGAATGCTGCTCTGTGCCCCACCCCATGGAGAGTCTGCTGGTGCGGGTGGGGTCCCACAGCCGAGCTGCTTAGGTGGAAAGCCTCTGAGGCACACAGGCCTCCCTCCCTCCCTCCCTCCCTCCCCACTGCGGTTCCCTTTGACAAAGCCTTAGGAGTGCTGTCCTTGACCTCCACCTTGTGTGTCTTTGGGGCCAGGCCTCTGGGTGTTGAGCCAGGCCTGGCTCCTTTGAATTGGGCTCTAGATTAATTAGAGGAGCCTCTTGAAGCTGCGAGAGGGCTGTGGAGGACTGGGAAAGAGGCTGCTCTTTCCCTTGCAGCCCCTCACGACCCTCAGGGCTTCCAAGCAGTTACTCCCTCCTTGTACGAAGCCTCATTGCAGGGCTCTTCCCATTATTTGATTAGCTTTCTCAGGGCCTATTACACACACACAGACAGGCAGGCAGACACACACTTGACACAGAGTTTCTCTGTAGCTTTGGAGCCTGTCCTGGAACTCACTCTGTAGACCAGGCCGGCTTCAAACTGTGCCTCCCAAGTGTATGTGCCACCACTGCCTAGCTCCTATTGCATTAAAAAATATATATATACATATATTTTTTTCTTTTGGTGTGGTGTGGGATAGACGGCAGAGTGTATTTTTGGTGTGGTGTGGTGTGGGATAGACCACAGAGTGTATTTTTGGTGTGGTGTGGGATAGACGGCAGAGTGTATTTTTGGTGTGGTGTGGGATAGACCAGAGTGTATTTTTGGTGTGGTGTGGTGTGGGATAGACCGCAGAGTGTATGTGTGCTCTGCAGGTAGGCCAGGCTGACCTTCGCCTTGTAGTCCTCCGAGTTCAGCTTCAGTTCTCTTACCCTTGCCACTCTCCCTCTTTTTGACCCTTACTGAAATGTAAGGGACTTGCACGCCCATTCAAAGGCCTTTCTGCTGTCATTTATAAGCAACATAGGCGCTATAAAACAGTGTGTGTTTATTTTGTTGTTTGCCTTTTGGGGGTGGGGTGGTCACAGGGTTTCTGTGTGTAGTGCTGGCTGTCTTGGAACTCTACACATAGACACGATCCGCCTGCGTCTGCGCCCCCCTCACCCCCAGGCTGGGACTAAGGCATGCATGTGCTACCACTGTTGAGAGGCGGTCTCTGTAGCTCTGGCTGTCCTAGAACTCACCATGTCGACCAGGCTGTCCCGGATCTTACAGACATCCTCTTGTCTCTGCCTCCTGAGTGCTTGGCTTAGAGGTGTGTGCCACCAGGCAGGGCTGAGAACTTTCATTTTTTTTATTTTAGCCCCAGGAAAGGTCTCACTGTATACTACTTTGCTGGCCTGGTACTGTGTAACTTGGCCTCAAACTCAAAGAGATCAGCCCGCCTTTGTCTTCCACAGCACCAGCTAAATTTAAAAAGATTTTCCATTCTCCCAACTCCTATACTCAGCAACATCTGTGTCTGTGGGTCTGGCTTGAACATTGGACTTCTTCCCCATCTACTGCTCTCTTGACCCTCCCTTGACTCCACCCATAGATACCTGCCCCTCCCCCAGCCTATCCATAGCTGTTTACACATGTTGGATGACTCACAGCTTGTTGGGTTAGGAAAGTGCTTTTACTTTTCAGAGTGCTAAGCACTGAGTGGCCTGGGCGTTGAAAAGGTCAGGAAATTGCATGCATGAGAGGATGGGAAGGTGTACCTAGAACAGGCTGAGGGGAGTCAGCCGGGAGAGTGGACAGGTCTCAGCTAAGGGAAGGCTCAGCAGCAGTGGGTCTGAGTCTACCATCTCAGTCCCTAATGGGATGAGTTCAGTTTGGTGTGTGTCTCCATAAACCAGAGTGGGCCTGTTGGGTTCCCTGCGAAGGAACTTCTGTGGTCCAGTAGGTCTCGGTAATGCCGTAAGGAACTTTGTGGGAGCTGGGCAGCTAGACCTCTCAGCTGTGGCAAGACACATTCTTCCGCTCTGTGGCTCAGGACCTAAGCTTTTCTGCTGAGAGCACTTAGGTTCTGAAATGGTTGGGAGCCCTAAAGTCGGTTTGTCCCTACGAGAGCATAGTACCCTTCTTTTTATTATTAGTTTATTAGTGGATTTTTTTTTTTTCTGTTTTATTTTTGAGACAGGATCTCACTATGTAGCCTTGGTTGGCCTCAGACTCAGAGATCCCCCTGCCTCTGCCTCCCCAGTGCTTGGAATAAAGGTGTGTGCTACCACACCTGACTTAGCCTGGCTTTTTATTTATTTTTTTAGTTCTAGGACTGGGACTCGGGGCTCCTGGTGTGTTAGGCAAGCACCCGACCACTAAGTTGTGCTCCTTGCTGGTGGTAACCCCTCTCCACCTCTTGTGACCCAGCTAAGCTCACAGCCGCTGTCCCTTCTGGAGAAGGATGAGAGTTGGCCCTGTAACCTCCTGGGGTTTGTCCCAGCCACTAGAGCTGTACGCACCTTATTTGGGCTCTCTGCTGCTATTTTCCTCACCAGCTCAGGGCCTTCAAAAGGCTCCCTGCAGCCCCTGAGTTCACCGTGGTTTGGGGTTGGTTTGCAGGGAGGATGGTGAGTTGGAAGAAGGTGAGCTGGAAGATGATGGGGCTGAGGAGACCCCAGATGCCCCTGGGGGACAAGAGAGGAGTCGGAAAGAAAAGGGGGAGAAGCACCACAGCGACTCGGATGAGGAGAAGTCTCACAGGAGACTGAAACGGAAGCGGAAGAAGGAGCGAGAGAAGGAAAAGAGGAGGTCGAAGAAAAGGCGGAAATCCAAGCACAAAGTAGGTCCTAGAGGGTTCCCCACACCTCCACTGCTGGCTGGGAGCCCGCTGCATGCCCAGCAGGCACACTTAGTGACAGCCTTTCCTAGCCTGTGGGGCCCGAGGCCAGTTTATCAAATCTGCAGCTTATGCTTGCTCTGTTGCCGTTGAGTGCCCCCAGGTGAGGAGTCTTCAGTGTGAGCACAGAGTCCTGCAGAGTCCTTCCAGACACAATGCGGCGGGTTGTTTGTCCCGGGGCTGCCATAGTCAGGTGACCCGCCGGCAGCAGCGTCACTCACAGTGCCTTCTCTCCTTGCAGCGCCACGCCTCCTCCAGTGATGACTTCTCAGACTTCTCGGATGACTCCGATTTCAGCCCCAGTGAGAAGAGTCACCGCAAGTACCGGGACTATAGCCCCCCATACGCACCGGTGAGTGACACTGTCGCATGCATTCCGGTGGCTGCTTTCTCCGCACACGGCCTGCTCCTGAGCTTCCCCAGCATCAGGGCTCCCCCATGGCGTGGCGGGACTTTGGGTCTCCTCATCCAGGTCACAGATGACTGCTTTCCACTGTTCATAAGTGATCTTTTGTGGGAAATTGGCAAGAGAATGAAGTGGCAGTAGAGTCAATTATCTCCAGGCCCGCACAGTTAGAAGCTAAATACCCCATTACAACTCTAAATGTAACCATAAGTTTACATCATTTGTCCGGTGTATACTTTGTCTTTTGTAAGGAAAAAACAAGCAAGGGCTGGGATATAGCTCAGTGGTGCAGTGCTAGACAAGAAAGACAAACAGGACACGGCACAAATTGGTAATCCCACGACTAGGAAAGCTGAGGCAGAGAGACCAAGAGTTGGAACTTAGAGGGATGAATGGCTCAGCGGTTAAGTGCCCACACTGTTCTACAGAGGACAGTGGCGGCCACAGCTATGGGTGCCTCTAGTTCTGGGAGACTGGCCTCCGAGGGCAACTGTGTACATGTTGTACACAGATACACATGTATCAAAACACTCATACATATGAAAATAAACAATAATAAATGGAGTTTGTCATAGTTAGGGATTCTACTTGCTGTGAAGAGACATCATGAGCACAGCAATTTTTTTTTACTTATTTTTTTTTTTTGCATTTGGTTTTTTGAGACAGGGTTTCTCTGTGTAACCTTGGCTGTCTTGGAACTCATTCTGTAGACCAGGCTGGCCTCAAACTCACAGAGATCGCCTGCCTCTGCCTCCCAAGTGTTGGGGTTAAAGGCATGTGCCACCAAAGCCCAGCTTATTTTTTTTTTTCTTGTTTATATATCAGTGTTCTGCCTACATATATCCCTGCATGCCAGAAGAGGGCACCAGATCTCATTGCAAATGGCTGTGAGCCACCATGTTGTCGCTGGGAATTGAACTCAGGACCTCTGGAATAACAGCCAGGGCTGTACTTTTAACCTCTGAGCCATCTCTCCAACCCAACCATGGCAACTCTTTTTGTTTGTTTGTTTGCTTGTTGGTGTTTTGAGACGGTTTCTCTGTGGCTTTGGAGGCTGTCCTGGAACTAGCTCTTACAGACCAGGTTAATGGATGACTTACTTACTTCAGAGGTTTAGTCCATTATCATCATGGTGGGACATGGCAGCGTGCAGGCAGACATGGTGCTGGAGATGAGAGTCCTGCATTTTGATTGGCAGGCAGCAGGAAGTGAACTGAGCCACTGGGTATGGCTTGAGCATATATGAGACCTCAAAACCCACCTCCACATTGATACACTTCCTCCAATAAGGCAATATCTATTCCAACAAAGCCAATACCTCCTAATAGTGCCGCTATCTGTGAGCTCATGGGGGCAGTTACATTCAAATTACCACAAAGTGGGAGCCCTGAGCTACACAGCATAACCCTGTCTAGGTGGGGCAGTGGTGGTGCATGGCTTTAATCCTAGCACTTGGGAGGCAGAGGCAGGTGGAGCTCTTAAGTTCAAGGCCAACCTGGTCTTGGAGGGAGTTCCAAGATGACCAGGACTACACAGAAAGACAAAGAAATTAAAATAAATAAAACCACAGGCTAGGCAAGGTCAGAAGTGTCATATCCTCTGGAACTGGAGTTACAGTTGTGGGTCTCTATATGGGTGCAAGGATCCACACCTAAGTTGTGTGGGATAGCAGCCAGTGCTCTTAAATTCTGGGCCATCTCCAGCCCCATGACGGCACTATTTAAAGCCTTTCCTGTGAGAGCATCATGCACCACAGCTGATGATGGAGGACCAAGTGCAGAAATCCAGACTGATTACTGCCGAAGGGCATCCTCTCCATCCTAGGGGATGCTTTGATCATGACCCAGCCGGCTCTGGCAGGAAGTGTTGCATACGTATGCTACAATGTTACTGCTCAGGAGCCGATGTTGACACATTAGTATCCATTTGTAGTCCTCAGTTGTATTAGTTTTCCTAACTCCTTTGTTAGGGTGATTTTGCTGCTCCAGTGCCCCATGCTCCTCAGCCCTGTCCCCAAAGCCACCAAATCATACATTTTATAGCATGTGGGAACTGCCTAACTTTTCCTTAACAATATGCTAAGAGGTTTGTTACGTTGTTTTTGTCTTGTTTTCAATTTTGAGGCCAAATCTTTATTTTGTTACCCAGGGCAATCTTGAACCCATGGCTGCTCAGGCAGTCTTTCTGCCTCAGCGTCCCATGTGGATGGGACTGCAGACGTGGGCCATCATACCTACCTTAGCAATGTGTGTTTGAAGCTGGGTATGATTGTACAGGATTATAATCCCAATGCTTAGGGTATGGAGACAGACCAAGAGTTCCAGCCCAGGATGGCATGCCCAGCTTTTGGGAGGCAGAGGCTGCCAGATTTCTGAGGGGAGTCCTGAGTTCCAGAATAGCTAGGGCTATACAAAGAAACCCTATTTTTTGTCTGTTTGTTGAGACAGGGTTTCTCTGTGTAACTTTGGCTGCCCTAGAACTTGCCCTTAGAGAAACCTTTTCTTTAAACACACCTCCCTCCACCCTTTCCATCCCCCCCCCCAAAAAAAATGTTCCTGGCCGGGCTGGACTACATAAGAGCCTGTCTCAAAATAGTAAAGTGTTTATTACTTAGAGCTCCCGTTGCTAAGGTGGGCCTCATTGTCTGTGCTGCACTGTTCACCTCTTGAAAGGCACTTGGGAAGTGTCTTTGAAAGTAGCAGTCAGCTATGACCTTAGCAGTTCATTCACTGAAATCCAAGGCCCCAGGGAAGGCTTGGGCTCTGGCCCCTCCTCCTGCCTTCAGGCCCCTCCTCCTGCCTACAGGCCCCTCCTCCTGCCTACAGGCCCCTCCTCCTGCCTACAGGCCCCTCCTCCTGCCTACAGGCCCCTCCTCCTGCCTACAGGCCCCTCCTCCTGCCTACAGGCCCCTCCCCAGGTGTTTGCCCTGCATCTTTGTCCTTGGTTCACTAGGGACTGTGGGCTCATATTTCTCCTTTCCTTCCTAACCTTGGCCCTTTTCTTAAGCATAAACTTGGACCCATTGCTATCCCCAGCCTATCAGGGTGAATGGATCTGCAGAGAGGACAAGTACCAGTGGTACCCAGGAACAGTAGAGACACCCAGACAAACACCCCGGTTTTGAGAAGTGACCGAGGCCATGGGTACTGGCTGACCCTGTCCCTCACTCTTTCCCACCCAGTCCCACCAGCAGTACTCCTCATCACACAACACGCCCCTGCCCAAGAAGTCCTACTCCAAGATGGATAGCAAGGGCTACAGCATGTATGAGGACTATGAGAATGAGCAGTACGGGGAGTACGAGGGGGATGAAGAGGAGGACATGGGCAAAGAAGACTATGATGACTTCACCAAAGAGCTGAACCAGTACCGGCGTGCCAAGGAGGGCAGCAGCCGCGGCCGAGGTGAGCCCTTCCCCCCACTTTCCCTATACTTCTCCAGGGCAGGGCTGCATTGAGAGTGGAGATCTGCAGAGTCAGAGAGCCTGTACTGAGTCTCTTAGATGTCTAAGAGAGCCAGGCAGTCTCTCAGGGACGGCCAAAGTGCACAGAAGCTCTACACTCAGGGCTTAAGGGGTACGGACAACCTTGGCACAATGGGCGTAGAAGAGGGACAGCTAGTGTCTCTCCTTGGGCCAGAGTGAGGACAGCGTGTGACCCAGCGCAGCCCACCTCCATTCCTGGGCTTTTCTGTCACCAGACCGTTTTGTTCACCTCTGAACCTTGGACTTGAGAAAGCGGGTGGACTTGTGGCTGGAAGGCTTAAGAGAAGATGGGGGAGGCAGTAACAACCCAGGTGGTGATCTAGAGCTGGAAAAGACAGATAGCTAGAGGAGGCTTCTAAAGTCTTCCAGCTCAGGGTCTTACATTTATGATCCAGGTTATTGTTTTGGATTTTTGTTTGTTTTCGTCCCCACCTGCTTTGGTTCTGTAGCTTTGGAGCCTGTGAGTGTCCTGGAACTCACTGTGTAGACCAGGCTGATCTCGAACTCACAGAGATCGTCCTGTCTCTGCCTCCTGAATGCTGGGATTAAAGGTGTGGGCCACCACCACCCAACAGATTCAGGTTATTGTTAAGAGTGGCTGTTCATGTTTGCTTTTGGACACCTTTGGAATAGGCTTCACTTGGTGGAGACTATAGACTCGTGATGCCCGGGGCATGCAGTGGGCCACCCATGTCAGTGCAGGGAGAGGAGCCAGGCAGGTCCTACTTACTATTCTGTCTTACCAGTCTTACCATAATCGACAATCGACACCAAGACTTTGGAATCCTCTCCCTCTCTGCCCTCCCTAAGTTTTTAAAGTGTGGTATTCATCTTCCAGTTGGAACCAGCAGCATGTCCTGGGTCCTGGGCTTCTTAGCCACATAAGGCTGGTGGCTGCTGTCTTGAACAATGCAGCCATGAGTACCAGGAGGCCAGCTAGTGAGGGGAGGAGTTGCTGTGTGTCCAGGGTAGCGAGTGACCTCCTTCAAGGCCCGGGGCAGCTGGAATAACTCCTAAGGGAGGGGGCCCCAAGTAATAGGTAGGAAATGGGTTCTCTTCCTTGCTGTTATGGTCTGTAACCATGTGAAACTCACTGTCCCAATTACCCCACAGGTAGCCGAGGCCGGGGCAGGGGCTACAGGGGCCGTGGAAGTCGAGGAGGATCTCGAGGCCGAGGAATGGGCAGGGGCACCCGAGGCCGAGGCCGAGGCTCCATGGGAGAGCACCCTGAGGACGAAGAGGACTTGTACGAGGAGGAGATGGAAGTAAGCGCTTCTGTAGCTCTGGGGATGCAGTGTGGCTGCAAGTACTGGGGTGAACACTGTGAGACGTGAGGTGGGAGGGCTTGTGGCCTCCCGAAGGAGGGGCATTGGGACAGACACATGCAGTTTAAATGTTCTTTTTGAAGAAACAGAAGGGAAAAAAAGCAGAAATTTTCAGTGGCTGAAGCAGGAAAGGCACCAGATGGTAAACTGGGAAAACCCTGACCTGAGGCAGGAAATGTTTTCTAGAAGGTCTTCTTGCCTCATGAGGCATGCGTAGGAGAAGTGTGCAGGACACACCATTCTGTCCCTACCTTCCAAGTCCATCTGTGTGACTCAGTTCCTGAAGTCCTGCTGCTGTCCCTTGTGTCCAAAGACCCAGTGCTTGGTTCTGTCCAGCTGAGTGAGAGTCTGAAATGAGAGAGCTGTGAGGATAGAGCTTGGGACTGTCCGTCACCATGAGGCCACTCAGTGTTGTCTCTACGTGACACTCTGCCCTTCTCTTGAATCTAGTATGGAGAAAGTGAGGAGCCCATGGGAGATGACGATTATGATGAATACTCCAAGGAGCTGAACCAGTATCGAAGGTCCAAGGACAGCCGAGGACGAGGTGAGGAAGGGCTCTGTGGGGACAGGCGAGCTGGCCTTCAGCAGCTGCTGCACATAGCATGGGAAGTAAAATCCATTCTCTCTGGCCCTTCTCCACAGGGTTAAGTCGAGGCCGAGGCCGAGGAGCCCGAGGAGGTCGAGGGAAGGGGATGGGCCGGGGTCGAGGTCGAGGAAGCAGAGGGGGAATGAGCAAAGGCGGGATGAACGATGATGAAGACTTCTACGATGATGACATGGGCGTGCGTACACTCTGATCTGATTGGATTTTGTTTTTAATTTTATTTTTCTGTGTATGGATGATTTTCCTGGATGCCTGTGTCTATGCAACAAGTGTGTGCCTGGTACCCACAGAGGCCGGACAAGAGCATTGGATCCTCTGGGACTGAGTTACAGTTATAAATGGCCATGTGGTAATTGGAATGGAACTCAGGTCTTCTGGAAGAGTAGCCATTTTGGGTTTTGTTTTGTTTTGTTTTGTCTCTCCCCCCCCCCCCCCCCCCCGGTCTGTTTTGGTTAGGTTGTTTTGTCTTTTTCAAGTTTTTCAAGTTAGGGTTTTTCTGTGTAGTCTGGATGACCTGGAACTCACTTTGTAGATTAGGCTGGCCTTGAACTCAGATCTTCTTAGCAGCCAGTTCTTAACTGCTCTTAATCAATGGGCTGTCTCTCCAATCCCAGTGGTCTGATGTTTTGACCAAGGCTATTTTGGAGATTTTTGTTGTTGTGTTCTAATGGTCCATTCTCTGAAGGCTAACCCTGACCTGTTTCCATCAGTCATTGAGCCAGGGGCTGCTCAGGGTTTACAGCTCCCCAGAGGGATGCCCTGTTGGTACAACCCTCTGTTTAAAACCACATTTCGTCAGTGCTTGCAGCCATCTTACTGAGTTTCTAAGGTGAAAAGGTTCTAAGTGATGCACCCCAAAGTCCCTGGAGAGTAACCAGAATGGCTTGGCTGCCCCTCCAGGATGGGGGTCCCACTCAGCATGGGGCTCCAGTGTTTTCAGTTTGAGTTCTGTGCTGCATGGGGTGTGGCTGCAGCTGCCTGCGTGAGTCCTGTTCTCTCGTACACTTAATGTGTTTCCCCTCTTTCCCCTCCATCTCTCACAGGATGGTGGTGGCGGAAGCTACCGGCGGAGTGATCATGACAAACCCCACCAGCAGTCTGACAAGAAAGGCAAAGTCATCTGCAAGTACTTCGTGGAGGGGCGATGTACTTGGGTAAGCAGGGACGTGTGACCCACATGGATAGGCCGCCACCGCAGTGCATACTGTTGCAGAGGGGAAGCATTGTGGGTGGCCTGTCCTACTGGGTGCCAGGAGACATCTGGGCAGCCTGGAGGTTCAGCTCACTTCTTGAAGAGAACTCAGAGCAAACAAGAAGATGTGTTGGGAGTTTGAGACTTGGGGACGCTTTTTGGTAGAACTTTTTGTCCAGTCTCAAATGAATCTCTAATGGTTCATCAGTTCTGCTTATGTTGTAAACTTCAGGGTTGGAGAGGAATTTTTTTCCTCTTTTTTTTTAGACAGGGTTTCCCTGTATAGCCCTGGCTATCCTGGAACTCTACACACCAAGCAGTCCTAGAACTCACAGAGATCCCATGGGGGGAGGGCCGAGGCCCTGTCCCAAATGATGTAACATACATTGATGATCCCCCATGGAAGGCTTCACCCTCCCTGGGGAGGGGATGGAGAATGGGGTGGGGGCTGGAAGACAGGGGAGGAAAGGAGGGAGAGGGAAAGGGAATAGATATATAAAAATGACTTTCTAATTAAAAAAAATTGCTGTGCGTATGTAATAATAACAACAGAAAAGACCTCACAGAGATCCTCCTGCCTCTGCCTCTGCCTCCTGGGCGTTGGAATTAAAGGAGAGGGCCACCATGCCCGGCCTGGAAAGGGATTATTAAAGACTTCAGAGTTGTGCAAGAGACAAGTGTGGCCGCTCAGGACAGTTGTCTTGTGACTGATAGAAAGGCAGAAGCAAGCAGGTGGCACATAGACCTGAGGGGCACTGCTCCTGCAGGAAGCGGGAGGAAATAGGCATTCAAGCAGATAGGTCGCGTCTAAAATAAGCCTTGCTACTCTCAGTTTCAACTAGTGATTTCAGCACGTACATGTGTGTCACTTAACAAGGAGTCAGTCGGGGAGTTAATGACACTGCAGTGGTCAGCGGCCCTCTGGGAAATGGAGTATGCCTAGCAGGCAGTCTCCCTCGCACAGCCAGGGCTCATTAGGAAGGACAGAACGTGGGCCTGGCTTAGGTCATGCATCTTTGTTTCAGGCAGCAGATGGTATGGAACTCACTTCCCCGACCCTCACTGTCCCCACCTCTCTTCCAGGGGGACCACTGCAATTTCAGCCATGACATCGAACTGCCCAAGAAGCGAGAGCTGTGCAAGTTTTACATCACGGGCTTCTGTGCTCGGGCTGAGAACTGTCCCTATATGCATGATATCCTTTGCTGCTGTCTGTCTGTCTGTCTGTCTGTGCTCCTCCTGGGGCTCACTGTGCTGCCTCCCTTCTGCCCTTGTGCCAACTGTTCGAGCTGTCCACATGCCCCCGAGGAAGCCCGCACACATCCTTTACCGTCCCCTCTTCTGTCAGTCGGGTGGGGGAGGGTGTTTTTCTGAGACTTGCTCTGGAGGCCTTGGGGCAGCTGCCAGCCGCTGCACAATCCTGAGTGTTACCTCACTTCCAAACAAAGGAGGTTGCTCGTGCTTTGGGGTGGGTTCTGAGAGGAAGCATTTGCCTTAATTAGTGGTGAACGTGACTTTCCCTGTAAGTTGTACCACACCACTGGGAACTGCATCAATGGTGATGACTGCATGTTCTCCCATGACCCGCTGACCGAGGAGACTCGAGAGCTCTTAGATAAGGTAATGTCTGGGGTGGCACCGGGTGAGAAGAGCCCGGCAGCACAGTCAGTTGGCAAGGCTCTACAGGATCAGAGTTCCCAGTTGAATCCGTCTGGACTAAACCTTTGTTACGGGGAACAGCCCGGTTCCTTCCTAGAGGAGAGGCGGGACCCATACTGTATCCTACCCGAGACCTGAGCCACTGTCTTCCATCGGAGACAGTGAGTGAAAAGGATGTCACCTGGTGGTGTGCAGAGTCAGGTGCAGAGTGGAAATGTGGGCATCTGTCTGTAGTCGCAGGCACTCATACAGAGACGGGAGGGAGTGGCCAGGGCCTCCCCAGCCAGGTGCCATCTGACACTGGCCCTGGTGTCAGATTCCTCCACAGATTGGCACAGTTAGTGAGGACGCTTGCTTTGGCCCATCCTCCTGGGAGCATGTCAGCCCAGGGCGAGATGGTCCGCATCTAGTCACTTGAGGGTGTAATCTGTGGCCCTTGAAAGGAGCAGCCGTGTGTGATTGAGGGGCGCCCCCTGCTGGAGGTTCAGTGTTCACACTCCAGCAGGGCCCAGTGTCCTGCCTCTTGGTCAGCACTTTAGTGGGTTTTTTTATATAGCTTTGTTTAGATTTTAAAGTTTGGTTGGTGAGGGAAGGAGTCCATTTGTATATTTTTATTTTTTTGAGTCATGGTCTCTTTATGTCGCCCTGGCTGTCCTAGAGCTCACTGTGTAGATTAGGATGTCCTTGAACTCACAGAGAGACACTCTCCCCCCCCCCCCTCCCCGCATTAAAGGTGTGAACCGCTGTGTCTGGCTGTGATATTTAGGTTTTTAGAACCTTTTCTTTCTTTTTTGTCTTGTTTTGGCAGTTTTGCTATGTGGCCCAGGCTGACTTCTTCATTCCTCCCTCCTACTCTTTTCAGTGATAAATACGCTGGTGTAGACTCCCAGTTTCACTCGGTAAATTTTGTTTTGGTTTTTGGAGACAAGGTTTTCTGTGTAACAGCCCTGGCTGTCCTGGAACTCTGTAGACCAGGCTGACCTCGAACTCACAGAGATGACCACCTGCCTCTGCTTCTTGAGTGCTGGGATTAAAGGTGTGAGCCCCCATTACCCGGCTCACTTGCTAAATTTTGGATGAGCTGGTTTGTAGCTCTCTGGTCTACTTTGGGAAGCTTGCCTCTGTTGAGGCAAGTGAGGAGGCTAATGGGAAAGACATGAAGCAGGTCGGGTGTCCTTGTGGTGTGTGTCATGTGTCATTCTCCCCCCTCCCCAGTAGGATGTGCCCTTTCCCCCCTCCCCCCCCCCGCCCTTTTTTTTTTTTTTTTTTTTTTTTGAGACATGGTTTCTCTGTGGGCTGACTTGGAGCTCACTCTGACTCTATAGACCAGGCTGACCTCATATCCATAGATACCAGCCTTCTTCTGTGTCCAGAGTGCTGGAATTAAAGGTGTGTGTCACCACACCTGGTGGTGACTGTCATTTTTGCAGAGGGGACAAACCTTTGGAAATGTTTTGGAATAGTGACGTTAGCTTCACTGAAAGGTTTGGGGGCACAACTGGGCACTAGAAATCGTGTTGGATAAGAGCTTGTTAGTGGTGGCCGTTGCCTATAGGAGGGCCATGCATGGAAAGGCTGCAAGGGACAGATATTTGGATGCTCCCTCCACCTGTGCTGAAATGGCAGATGGGTAGTTTATGTTCAGTCCT
The DNA here is from genome assembly GCA_030556225.1 of Cricetiscus sungorus. NCBI lineage: Eukaryota > Metazoa > Chordata > Mammalia > Rodentia > Cricetidae > Cricetiscus > Cricetiscus sungorus. The sequence goes on along the minus strand of JANBXA010000305.1, from coordinate 3,514,298 downwards.
CTAGTCATTTTCTCATGTTCGTTTTGGATGCACGTGTTGATGGGGTCAGATTGGAAGACCAGGTTAGGAGTGGACTCAAGCTTCCTTCTTAGGCTGTCGGGTCTGTGTTGTGAGAGGCCGATGAGTCCTATCTGCTTGGCGTGTGTAAGGAAGAAGCCAGCTGTAGGGCTGCCTGGGAAAGGTGGTGTGTCCATGCTAGAGGGCTTCTCTAAGGGTGCTGAGGTGGGTGCCAGCAAGACTACTTGATCCAGTTTGTTACCTGGCAGTTCTTATTAGGGTTGAGTCCCAAGCCTGTCCTGCCTGGTAGCTGTCTGTTAGGGATCTTGGCCAGGGGAGGTGCAATGTGTTTTGAAGCCTTGCTGGGTGACTCTGTCGTGGGGCATTGGGGGGCGGCCTGTGAACATTGAAATGGGGAGTGTGGCAGCTTCAAATGTGAGACCTCCCTGCCTCTGCGCCCCCAGTGGTACGAGTGCAAATGGGAAGCACTCCGCCTAGCTGAAGGTGCAGTGAGTCCTAGGCCCGCACTGAGCAGGCCTTCGGCAGGCTTGTGCTTCACGTGTTCTGTGCCCTGCTTTGCTGCCCACAGATGCTGGCTGACGATGCAGAAGCAGGTGCTGAGGATGAGAAGGAGGTGGAAGAGCTGAAGAAGCAGGGCATCAACCCCTTGCCCAAGCCACCTCCGGGCGTGGGGCTCCTGCCCACCCCTCCACGGCCCCCGGGGCCCCCAGCCCCCACCTCTCCTAACGGCAGGCCCATGCAGGGTGGCCCCCCTCCCCCACCCCCACCCCTCCCCCACCTCCTGGGCCGCCTCAAATGGCCATGCCCACACATGAGCCACTGTCACCACAGCAGCTACAGCAGGACATGTACAACAAGAAGATCCCCTCTCTGTTTGAGATTGTGGTGCGGCCCACAGGGCAGCTAGCTGAGAAGCTGGGTGTGAGGTGAGTGTCCTGTGCCCTTCCTTGTCTGAAGCTGTCAGGTCCTATCTGGGCTCTTGACCTCAGGCTTCAAGTGAGCACTGCAGGGTCCTGGGCTGGGTGCCACTACCATTCCTCAGCAGCTTCTTCACAAGGATCATTTCCTCCTCTAGGTTCCCTGGACCTGGTGGACCCTCAGGGCCAATGGGTCCTGGCCCCAACATGGGACCCCCAGGGCCAATGGGGGGACCCATGCATCCTGACATGCATCCCGACATGCACCCCGACATGCACCCAGATATGCACCCTGACATGCACCCCGACATGCACCCTGACATGCACCCCGACATGCATCCTGACATGCCGATGGGTCCTGGCATGAACCCTGGCCCTCCTATGGGTCCTGGTGGCCCCCCGATGATGCCCTATGGTCCTGGAGACTCCCCACACTCGGGAATGATGCCTCCCATCCCGCCAGCCCAGAACTTCTATGAGAACTTCTACCCACAGCAAGAAGGCCTGGAAATGGAGCCGGGGCACGTTGGGGATGCAGGTATGTAGGCACCCGCTGGGCTGCAGAGCTGGGCTCGCCAAGGCGGGATGGTGGGCGGAATCGGCTTTTCTTCCTTGGTCGATTGAGTCTGACAGCAGCATTCCAATCCCAGCCCTGTCCTGGGGTGTTCTCATTACTGTGGGACCCTTTGCCTTGTGGGAACAGAAGGACTGCTGTGTTTGTTGCCAGTTGTGTGCATAGTGTCTGGCATCAGTCAGAAGCAGGGCAAAACGCCTTAGGAAGCTGTGCAGGTGCCCTAGACAAGGCCCCTCTTCAGGTAGTGCTGGGCGTGGTGCCTGCCTGTCTGACCCCATGACCGCACAGGTGCCTTCCTCTCTTTCCTCAGTGTCCAGCAGTCAGGGCCACATGGGTGGCATTAGGGTATTTATTGCAGCCTCACAAAGGAGGGAGACCTGTCCCAGCCCAGAGCTCAGAGCAAGTGTCCCCTCTGCCCTTGTGATGCTTCCCTTTGTGAGGGAAGCAGAGAGAAGTCAGTTGGCTCATTTCAGCATTCACCATTGTTAAAAAATACCGTGGGACAATGGGATACAGCCGAGGCCCTAGCAGGGACAGGCAGCTGGAGCTTCTCTGAGAAGGTGCCCAGGTACCACAGCTGGCCATCTTGTCCGAGGAGAGCAGACATGACTGCTATGAAGGGAAATGTGTCATCTGAGAACAGTGCCCTGCTACACAACAGCGGAGTGGGGTTTAGGGGAGGGGTGCGGCACTCAGGCGGCTGAGGCTGGAGGATCACTTCAAGTTCTGGGACAGTGGAGGAAATTTAGAGGCTTCCATAGAATTGCCTACAGCAGTTATACCCAGATGGTGGCAGGGAGATCATCAACCAAGCATACAGAGACAGGTCACATGTTTTGGGCATGGCACTTTAAAGCCAGTGTGACCTGTATGTACTGTGTAGGGCTGGATGAAGCAGTGTGGAGAATGGGTCCAGGCATGAGCTTTACTGAAGCTCGGGCTGGTCTGTTGGGGATGAGCATCCATAGTGTATGCATGACCCATGGTAAGGGCTTCAGGCTGCTGGAAAAGGCAGGCCTCTGACATTGAGGTACTAGTGCCTGGTGTGCATTAGTTGGCTTGTTGATGGTGGGTGTCTCTACAGTAAAAGTGAGCTTGTCCTGTCAGTTCCGGGAGCCACCCTTTAGAGGACAGGACTGCATACCTAGGATTCTGCAAACCTAGGTGACCCTTCTTACAATTTGCGTTGGGTGGAGGTGGAGCCTCAGTCCAGTGGCAGTAGCAGAAATTAGGTCTACTTAAGGTTCATGTCCTGCCCTGTCAGCAGCCTCCGGCTGCTTCGTGTGCGCATTTACCAGTTCTTTACCAGTTCTGCACTGTGTAGTGTGTGTGTGTTTGCTTGTGTATGTGGGATGCACATGTGTGTAAGCCAGGTTGACGTCAGTTAACCATTATCTATACTGAGGCAGAGTCATTTGGATTGCAGCTAGTCTTCCTAGCTAGATCCAGGGACAGCCTGTCTGTGCTGGGCATCTGGTTGTGCAGTAGTAACCCGCCGAACCATCGTTCCAGCCCCCAGTGTTTCAATTTGAACTACTTAAAATACCAATAGCTTTCTTGGTAGCATGGACTTCCTCTCTGATGTTCAGTAGATTGCCCCATCTGGATAAGAGTCATAGCCACATGTGAACTCTTGACAGACTCTGTCCTGGGCACTCTGGCTCACCATTCTACATTCCAGGGGTCAAAGTGAGATGAGGTGCTGTATCTAATGCATAGAATGGGCCTGGTTGGTGAGGAAGAGAGGACTTGCCCTGGCGTCCATCTGCCTATGTGCTCAGTAACTCTGGAGTCCAGTGTCCCCTAGAGGGTAGAGGCGAATGCCCTGAACGGGACTGAGGGGTTCAGTGAGTTTGTCCTCCTCAGGCTCTGCTTCTGGGAGATTCAGTGATGTTCGTTCTTACAGGCTTGTCCAACCTGCAGCCTAGGCACTGCGCGCAGCTGTGGGTAACTGAGTGCAGCGTAACAAAACCCTAACCCTAACTAAGCCTTGTGATTGGGCTGGCCGTGGCGCTCACACCTTCAGTCACAGGACTTGGGAGGCAGAGGCAAGTGGGTCCCAGGGAGTTCAAAGCTGCCTGGTTTGTCAGAGTTTCAGACCTTTTTGTGTGAGATTATTTTTATGTTGATTCCGTGCTGTCTGAAGCATGAACCTGGTAGATGGCAACATCCCATCCCAGTGTCAAACAGTTGGACAGGCCTGCAAGAAACCACGAGGCCGCTCACGGCAGATGGTGAACCGAGCCTGCAGCCTGAGGGCGGCAGCAGCTACCTAGTCTGAGGGGTGTGGCCTATCTATCTCCAGGGAGTTTCTGTGTGAGGTGAATGCACGCACTTCTGCTGTTATCCATAAGCATCCACCGTGCCCTCCCTTCGCCTCATCCTCCCTTCCCTGTCAGCTGGCCCACGGTGGGCTCCCGTGGACTCTCAAGGCACCCAGGCCTGGGGAGGAGGAAGGGACGGGTGGCCATCCTCATCCTCACACTCGCCACCAGGCTTGGCTTTTCCAACGGAGGCCTTCCCGACACAAACCCTCTTCCCTGCCACAGAGGACTGCGGGCACTACGAAGAGCTGCCGGGGCAGCCTGGGGAGCCCCTCTTCCCAGAGCACCCTCTGGAGCCCGACAGCTTCCCCGAGGGAGGGCCCCCAGGCCGGCTGAAGGCGGGCGCCGGTGTCCCCGACTTCCTGCCCTCGGCCCAGAGGGCCCTGTACCTGAGGATCCAGCAGAAGCAGCAGGAGGAGGAGAGAGCGAGGAGGCTGGCTGAGAGCAGCAAGCAGGACCGGGAGAATGAGGAAGGCATGTGTCCCCCGGCAGGGGCCCAGCCGGCTCTGTGCAGGGACGAGGGGGGGCACCTAGGCTGGGTGCTGTGTCTGAGAGGAGCTTGGCAGGGAGGCCTGTCCTGAGCTGCTGCCTCATGCTGAGGAAATGGAGGCCAGGGTTCCTCTGCATCTTGGGTTCAGGAGACTCCTGACTCCATAGAAGAGGGTGGTGGGCTGGTTCCTAGCGGAGAGTACCCTTCCTGAGGAAGCTGAGTGATACTCTCACGTCCTGACCCCTAGAACACACACTTGGGAATCCAAAGTCAAAGATGGGCCGGCCAGCCAGAGAGCTACGTACGGGTCACCAGTGGTGTAGTCACAGGCTCAGTGGTTACGCTGGTGGCGTCCACCTCAGGGCTAAATGGGCTGAGGGTCTCAGGGACTGAAGCGAAGCACTGGAAACAACACGAGGAAGGACAGAGTCGGCAGCCCCTCCCTGGTGTCTCGGGTGTCCCTCCTGGCTCTGTTTGTGGTTGCACCTGCCCTTCCCTGACCCCTGGCTGTTGTGAGGGGCCCTAGGGATGTGTGTGTGAGTTGTCAGCATGGCTGTTGTCCAGACCTCCAGAGAGAGGTGACTAGGGCTGGTCTGGGCAAACCTTGCCCAGCCCTACCCTGACTTAATGGCACCATACCTCCATTTCCTCATCTGTCAGTGGGTATGTCGATGACAGGACCTCCTGGGTGGTTGTGTGAGTTATTCAGACCAGACCACCTGCCAGGAATGGTACTGGCCTGAGAGAGAAGCCAGGCGGCGATATCAACGCCCAGAGCCAGGTTGTGTACCCTGGCTGCCAGCTGGGGCCATAGGAGATGCTGACTAACAGCACACCAGAGGCACCCAGAGATCCACGAGGCCATTCATGCCTCCCATTGCTCTGCTCTCTCTCAGGTGACACCGGAAACTGGTACTCAAGTGACGAGGACGAGGGGGGAAGCAGTGTCACATCCATCCTCAAGACCTTGAGGCAACAGACATCAAGCCGACCCCAGACTTCAGTTGGGGAGCCGAGCAGCAGTGGGCTGGGGGATCCACGCCTGCAGAAGGGACACCCCACAGGAGGCCGGCTGGCTGACCCCCGCCTCAGCCGTGACCCCCGCCTCAGCCGCCACGCAGAGACTTCAGCAGGGACTGGCCCAGGGGACTCGGGGCCCTCTGACCCTCGGCTGGCCCGTGCCCTGCCCACCTCCAAGGCTGAAGGCAGCCTCCATTCCAGCCCTGCAGGCCCCAGCAGCTCAAAAGGACAGACCCCTGCAGAAGAGGAGGAGGGGGAGCGGGCCTTGCGTGAGAAGGCGGTGAACATTCCCCTGGAGCCCCTTCCTGGGCACCCGCTGCGGGACCCTCGCTCTCAGCTGCAGCAGTTCAGCCACATCAAGAAGGATGTGACGCTGAGTAAGCCAAGCTTCGCCCGCACTGTGCTCTGGAACCCCGAGGACCTGATCCCCCTGCCTATCCCCAAGCAGGACGTGCCCCCAGTGCCTGCTGCCCTGCAGTCCCTACCTGCCCTGGATCCCAGGCTGCACCGCTCCACACCTCCTGGACCTCCCAACACCCGGCAGCGTCCAGGCTCCACAGATCCCAGCACGTCTGCCTCTAACCTACCTGACTTTGAACTCCTCTCTCGAATCCTCAAGACCGTCAACGTCAACACCCCTGGCCAGAGTGACAAACCCAGCGACCCCAGGGTGCGGAAGACGCCTACCGACCCCAGATTACAGAAGTCAGCGGATCCTGCGGCAGCATCCCGTGCAGCCAAGCCCTGTTCCACCGAAGCATCACCTCCTGCTGCCAGCCCAAGTGGAGACTCATCCCCACCAGCCACGGCTCCCTACGACCCCCGAGTGCTGGCAGCTGGCGGCCTGGGCCAGGGCAGCAGCAGTGGGCAGAGCAGCGTGCTGAGTGGCATCAGCTTGTATGACCCAAGGACTCCCAATGCAGGTGGCAAAGCTGCAGAGCCAGCCTCCGACACCAGTGCTCAGCCCAAGGGTCCTGAGGGCAATGGCAAGAGCTCAGCCTCCAAGGCAAAAGAGCCCCCATTTGTCCGCAAGTCTGCCCTGGAGCAGCCAGAGACAGGGAAGGTCAGTGCAGACAGCGCCACAGCCACAGACAGATACAATAGCTACAACAGGCCCCGGCCCAAGGCCACTGCAGCCCCCACAGCTGCCTCCTCCACCCCGCCCCCTGAGGGGGCCACACCCCAGCCTGGTGTGCACAACCTGCCAGTGCCCACCCTCTTTGGGACTGTGAAGCCAGCCACCAAAACAGGGACAGGGAGCCCATTTGCTGGCAACAGCCCTGCCCGTGAGGGTGAGCAGGATGCGGGGTCCCTAAAGGACGTTTTTAAAGGCTTTGACCCCACAGCCTCCCCCTTTTGCCAGTAGTGTCTATGGGGGCCAGTACTCCCTCCACTCCACCACCCTTCCAGGGTGACATTTAAGGGCAGCAACCAGAGTTATGGGTGGGGGCAGGCAGGGTGTTCTTTCTTTACTTTTTCTTCCCTCTTTTTCATTTTTAGTAGTACTTTCTTTGAGTCATAAATTGTATCTAACCATCTTGGGTTCTGGTCAGTGCTGCAGGCTCCTGGGCCCCTCTGCCCAGTGAGCAACTTGTGCCTGCATTGGGCCGTGGCAAGTGCCCAGCCTGGGGCTTCCCCGGAGCTAAGGGGAGTTGTAAGTGTCTGGGAAGGCACTAAAAGCCGCTCACTCACCCGAAGATGACAGAGCCACAGCACGTGGAAGGAAGTCCCTAGAGCCCCAGGGTGAACTGTCCGCTCTTCAGCTTACAGCCTGTAACAGCCTGCTTCAGGACAAAGCAACAGTGAAGTGAGAAAATGTCCAAAGGAGAAAAGGTTCTGGTAGCCCCTGGCCCTAGCCTGCCCGGGCCTGTGCACCCCACTGTCTTCATCCAGGGTGCGTCCTGAAAGTGACACCCTCTCGCCAGCCCTCCAGGAGACTGGGTGAGACAGACTTGCAGGCGGTAGGCCTAGGAGGGTGGGGCACCCTCAACATTCTCCCTCAGTATTACCTGTGCAGTGCCACTGGCCTGACCCTCGAGACAGCTCAAGGATCCGTGGTGTGGTTGCCCGCCAGACTCCTGACGAGGGAGGTCTAGGGTGGCCCTGGCAAAGTGTGTCGTCTGCTCGCTGCTCTCCTGCGCCTTAGCCCTGTTATCTGTTGAGTACCAGATAGTGTTTGCTTGTCCCTCCCAAGCTGACAGAAGCAGGGCCGCATCGGTCTGATGCCGTGTTGGATTACTGGGTGCTTCCCAAAAGGGGGCCTGAGGGGACAGCAGGACTCAGCCGGGGCCAAAGGGTGTGTTGGTCCTTTCTAGGAAAGGCACCTTGGGGTGGGGAGGCCTACGGCATCTGCCAGATCCCAGTCAGTGGAGGCATTTCCACAGCCTCCCCCACTAGCCATTTTAGAGCTGGCCTTGTCCAGAGCCCCAAGGGAGACTTTCTGTGACCATGTCCCCAAGATTGGATCAGGGAACTTGGTAAGACCTACAGACCTTTCTGCCTCTGGGTCACTCGCCAGGCCCCAGAGGTCTGCTTTTCTTGCAACCTGCCTTTCCTGTATTGGGTCTCTTGGCCCAGCTGCTTCCTCTTTGATGATAAGGAGGCCTGACACATAGCCAGTGGGTCCCCTCCGCCTCAGGGGAAGACAGGCTCCCACACCCCTGTCCGCCACCACCCCATACCCTCCACAACCCAAAGAGATCCCTTCAAAACAGTGTGGGGCCTGAAGCCAGGGTGGGAGGGCTGTGCCGCACAGGGCGTTACCCTGTGCGGTGAGCACAGCAAGATCAGGTTGTTTGTCTTTGTGTTGTTTTTATATATATTTTTTGTTTTGTTTTCTTAAACAATCATCAATGAGATTTGTCTTTGGACTCCAGCCTTGGCCTCTGAGACTGGAGCCACAGTAAGTGTAGGATAGAGTACAGTGTGGCAGTGTTTGCATCCCGCCCTCCCCCTCCCCACCCCTTTGAAAATTCTCTTGTGAAAGCCAGGCTTGGTAGTGCGTACCTGTCATCCCAGCACTCAGGAGAGGGAGGCAGGAGGATCACGAGTTCAAAGCCAGCCTGGTCTACATTAGAAAAAGAAATCTTTTTCTTTTATTAAAGAAAAATAAAATAAATTTTTAAATCTGAAATCTGTGAGAGAGATGGAATCTGAAGCCCTCCTCTTGAAATAGTTAGCTGAAGACCCTCGTGGGACAAGGAACTCCGCTTGAATCCCCACTTGCCATCAGGCCACACTTTTAAAGAAAAATTGTTCTCTAACCAGGATTGTAACAAAAGTGTAAATAGTATTTCTGAGTTGAAAGTCGATGGTGCAAATATGTATATAACGTACTGTATTTTTACAATGATCGTCGCATGGCTCTCCCACCCCCTTTTGTACTCAGTATCTGTCTTCCAGAAACCTCACCTGCCTTCTCTCATGTGGTCTCTTAATCCAGTAATTGTATTACTGCCATTAAAGGATGCAGTTATTTTAAACAGCCTGACAGTCTAGTCTCATCTCTGCCCTGACAGGGAATAAACAAGGAGGGTAGGGAGCTTTGTGCCTGCGGGAGCACCAGGCCCGCCACACCCTCAGTCCCCAGATACTCAATACCTGCCATTGCCTGAGCAGATACGTCATCCTAGCACTTGGAACCCTGAAGCAGGAGGAACTGGCACGCCTTTAGTCCCAGCACTTGGGAGGCAGAGGCAGGCGGTCTCGAGGCCAGCCTGGTCTACAGAGTGAGGTCCAGGACAGGCTCCAACCGTACAGAGAACTGTTTTGCCTGCATGTACATCTATGTACCACCTATGTCCCTGATGCTTTTGGGGGCCAGAAAAGGGCACAGCATCCTGGAACTGGAGTTGTGAGCTGCCATCTGGGTGCTGTGTGACGGAGCCTGGCTCCTATGGAAAAGCAACCATGGCTCTTAAAAGTACACGTAATTAGCACCCTCGGACCTCCTTCATGAGCCCCCAGCCAGCTCTTGGAAGGCAGACAGAGTGGGGATTTAGATCAGTGACAGCAAGCAAGCAAGGGGCTCGTGACATTCTCCAGCACTCAAAAGCACAGGTGTCCGTCTGTCTTTTCTGACAGGATCTTGTGGCACAGGCTGGCTTTAACTGCTGCTGCTCCGGCCTCTGTCTTCCAAGCACTAGGATCACAGACATGCGACAGGCATGCGACTCCTGCTTTCTCGTTCCCTTCTTACTCATTGCTTTCTGGGTTTCCCCTAAGTAGACTGTCGATGCTTTCTGTCAGCTTCCCACTCCCTTTCGTCTCTTCCCCCTGCGTTTTGGTTGGTCTTTATTTACTTTGGTATTTTTGAGACAAGATCTCTCTGTGTAGTCCTGGCTGTCCTGGAACTCACTCTGTAGACCAGGCTGGCCTCAAACTCAAGAGATTCACCTGCCTCTGCCTCCCAGTGCTGGGTTTAAAGATGTGGGACACCTGCCGGGTGCACACCTTTAATCCCAGCACTTGGGAGGCAGAGGCAGGTGGATCTCTGTGAGTTCAAGGCCAGCCTGGTCTATAGAGCTAGGTCCAGGGCAGGCTCCAAAGCAATACAGAGAAACCCTGTCTCGAAAAAACAAAATAAATAAATAAAAAGAAAGCTGTGGGACACCATCATCCAGCTCCCAGTCAGGGTTTTGTTTGTCTGGTTGGTTGGTTGGTTGGTTGGTTGGTTGGTTAGTTTTGGTTTTTGAGACAGGGTTTCCTCTGTGTAACAGCCAGTACTCACTCTGTAGACCAGGCTGATCTAGAATTCACAGAGATCCATCCACTTGCCTCTGCCTGAGTGAGGGATTGACAGGTGTGCAGCACTCTGCCCAGCTCTTTATTTTTTGAGACAGGCCTTTACCTTGCTGTACAGCTGTGAATTCCCGAATGCCCTGCCTTCTGCTTCTCCGGTGCTAAAGTTAGTGTTGTAACCACCAGGCCCCACATACATAATGCTGGGCGTAGAGCCGGGGACCGGCGTGTTCTGGGGTGGGGGCCTCCCATCTGGCACCATGCACTGAGGTTATGGTGGAGTGTCAACGTCTGTCTAGCATTTATGTGGGTGCTAGGGATCCAAACTCATGTCCTTATGCTTATATGGCAATTGCTCTGCCCACCACGCCATCTCCTGAGACCCTGGAGTTTATTTGTGAGTTTCAGAAACGTTTCCATGTGGGCTTAAATAGGGGGGAGGAGAGTGGAGTTCCTGCATAGCAGAAGGGTGGGATTCTTAGTTTCAATATGTTTGGAGTTAAATTGAAATGGCCTGGCTATTGTAGTGTACACCTACAGTCCCTGCACTTAGGAGGCAGAGGCAGGAGGATGACTACAAGTCCAAGGCCAGCCTGACCTACATAGTGAATGAATGAAGGAGTGAAACAAGTCGGTGGCTCTCTTGGTTAGGGAGGCCGGCAAGCATAGCCAATACTTCAGCAACCTATTAGTGGAGTTTAGGGACTCCACTTGGCTCGGGCTGTGCACACAACAGTGCATGGGGCACCTAAGGCCATCACCTGTATTCTGCACACAGACCCTTCCTTTAATGATACACCCCACCTAGCAACTGTTGGCAACCTGGGATCCCCACCTCCCACCAGCATGATAAATATCCAAGTAAACAGTGGGAATAAGTTATTCCCCTTAGCAAACCCTTGGCAGCACCACATTTCTAATACAGTATAGGAGCTATGGACAGTGCATGAGCTAATTAATCTGTTTTGAAGTTCTTTGGTGCATGCAGTAAATCTGTCCCCTGAGTGATGTTTTAGGAAGACTCTTCCCTCTAATTAAAGTATCAGGGAGGGCATTCCAGGTCCCAGCACTCTGGAGGCAGGGACAGTCAGATCCCTGTGAGTTTGCGGCCAGTCTGCTCTACATAGTGAATGAATTCCAGGACAGCCATAGATAGCTTCAAAACAACATAATTACTAGGGGGCCTGGAGCGATTGCACAGACTTTAAAAACACCCAGTTCTTAGCACACCCTAGATCAGTTTCCAGGACCCGTGTTTGATGGTAACTCTACTTCCAGATCAGAGAAATCAGACACCTGCACTAACATACACAAAACCATACTCAACATAAAAATGTTAACAATTTTCTTATTTTTTAAAAAATTAGCTTTTTATTTCATGTGCATTGGTGTGAAGGTGTCAGAGCCCCTGGGAACTGGAGTTACAGATAATGGAGAGCTACTATAGATAGTGGGTGCTGGGAATTGAACCCTGGTCCCCTCTGCAAGAGCAGTGATTCCAGCCTCTATACACACACACACACACACACACACACACACACACACACACACACACACACACACACACACACACTATTAAATATAACTAATTGGCTGGGTGGTGGTGGCAAACACCTTTAGTTCAGGCACTCTGGAGGCAGAGTCAGACAGATACCTACATTAGAGACCAGCCTGCTCTACATAGTGTCAGGACAGCCAGGGCTACACAGATAAACCATGTCTCAAAAAAATCAAAAGAGCTGGGCAGTAGTGGTGTACACGTTTAATCCCAGCAGTCGGGAAGCCGAGGCAAGAGGATCTTTGTGAATTGGAGACCATCCTGGTGTATAGACTGAGTTCTAGGACAGCCAGGGCTACACAGAAACCCTGTTTTGAAAAACTAAGAACAAACAAAAACACAAAAGAACCTAATTAAATAAAAAATATTAACAGAGTAGATGCTCTACTGACCTGCAGAGCTGTACACTTCCTTTTCCTGTTGGCTGTCTTGGCAACTGTAATGCTTCTTGCTGTGACTGTAACAAATTGCCACAGACTAGCAGTTTAACTCTGTATTTGGCCAGGGCTGTGAGGAGGACAATCTCCTGAATCCCAGCACTCAGGAAGCCGAAGGAAGAGGATAGTGAGTTCTGGGTTAGCCTGGGCAACTCAGGAGGACTCCCCCCCCCAAAATTAAAACCTGAAAGATGGATAAATTGTACTCAGAGAGTCCTGTATGGTCAAAGCCCTAAGCTTCTTTTTCTTTACTTTTTGGATTTTCAAGATAGGGTTTCTCTGTGTAGCCCTGGCTATCATGGAATTTACAATGTAGACTAGGCTGGCCTTGAGCTCACAGGGATCCACTTGCTTCTGCTTCCTGAGTGCTGGGATTAAAGAAATATGTCAATCCTGCTGCCCAGCTTTAAATAAATAAATAAAATGCAAAAAACGCAAGCAAAAAATTTTCTAGAGCCAGATGTAACTCATACCTTTAATCACAGCACTTGGGATGCAGAGGCGGGTGGATTTCTGTGAGTTCCAGTCTAGAATAGTCAGTGAGGAAAGAATCTGGTGGTAGTCATAGTTGATGCATAATCTCTATACCAAAAGGAAAGAGGAGGGCTGCAGAGATGGCTCAGAGGTTAAGAGCACTGGCTGCTTTTCTAGAGGTCCTGAGTTCAATTCCCAGCATGGGCATGATAGCTCACAACCATCTGTAATGTGATCTGCTGCCCTCTTCTGGCCTGCAAGCAGATGTGCCATAATAAATAAATCTTGTGTTGGGAGAGTACCTGCCTAAATCTACCAGCAAGGGGCCAGGAGCCTGGTGAGCCTCAGATTCCCTCTCAACTCCTCCCCCTGGTGCCCATTTGGGGAACAGCTCAAGAGAGTTTTGGTGAACAGAGGCAAGTATGACACTAGGATGACCAGTTCATACATACGATCACTGTCAACCCTGATGCCATCGGCAAGGCTGGCTTCTCCAAGAGCACCACGACTCCTATATGGCACACAGTATTTTAGTTATTTTTCTGTTGCTGATATGAAACACCATAACCAAAGCAATTTATAGAGGAGTTTATTTGGACTCGCAGTTATAGAGGGATAAGATTCCATCGTGGCAGGGCAGAACAGCAGCAGGTACAGGAAACAGATCCATCCCATCTCAGCTACAAGTAGGAAACAGTAGCAAACTGGAAAGTGAGTGGGGCCACAGACCCTCAAAGCCCCGCCCCCAGTGATGCTCTTCATCAGGGCTGCACCACCTAAACCTGCGCAAACAATCACCAGCTGGGGGGCAAGTGTTTAAATATGCAGGAAATATGCAGGCCTACGGTATGAGTGTGTATGTGTGTGTGAGACTGTGTGAGTGACTGTGTGAGTGATTGTGTGTGAGACTGAGTGTGTGAGACAGTGTGTGTGTGTGTGTGTGTGTGTCTCATTCAAACCACCAAACATGACTTACAAGCACTGGGAGATGGGGCCAGATCCAAAAATAGACAGGCACATTAACATTTATAAGTTTTGTGGCTTCCAGAGAGAACTCAATTTTTTTTTTTTTTCTTTTTCTAGTATTGGGCATGAAAACTTAGGGCCATGGGGCTGGAGAGATGGTTCAGCTGTTTAGACCTGAAGTCTTTTAGAGGACCCAGGTTCGATTCCCAGCACCCACACGGTGGCTCATAGCCTGGAGTAACTCTAGTTCCAAGTGATAAGATGTGTCTTCTGACCTCCATGGGGGACTAGGCACACATATTGGGAGCCTGCAGGCAAAACATCCATACAATAAAAATAAAACACCATTAAGAAAGAAGCTGGGAGACTGGGCATGGTGGTGCACGCCTTTAACCTTAGCACTCGGGAGGCAGGGGCACGTGGACCTCTGAGTCCGAGGCCAGTGTGGTCTACAGAGGGAGATCCAGGACAGCTAGAGCTGTTGCACAGAGAAACCCTGTCTCCGAAAGAAAGAAGCTTCGTAGTGGTGTCAAGCCTTGGCGCAGAGAGGCAGTTAATTCTCCTGCAAACCTCAGGTCTAATCTCTCTAAGGAGGGTTTGGCTTTCTCTGCTCTGACCCTTCCTGGCATTCAAATGATTGTTATTCTTTCCTCTTTCTTCTACACAAAAACCGAGAGCATTTCCCTAGCCAAAGAATGGGAAAAATGTTGTCTCTGGCATTTTCTGTTCTCATTTAAGCCTCTTGTGGAATGTTCCCTGTAAGCAAGCGCTGGCTGTCCATTGGAGCCCTCCTCTCTCTGAGGCTGGCCCCCTGCTAGCCTTAACCCTTTCCTCCCCTGGGTTTCAAGCTCTTGAGCGGGGTGGGGGTGGTGGGGGATGGGCGGTGGGGAATGGGGGTGTTGGAGTTCAGTTGGTAGGATGCTTGCTCACAGGCCCTGTGCTCCATCCCCTACCACATAAAACAGGCATGCAGCTGCAGGACTATACTCCAGCACTCTGAAGGTGAGCGCAGGAGGATGAGGAATTCAAAGGTGTCCTAAGCTACATAGCAAGTTCGAGGCAAAGCTGAACCACATATCGCCCTGTCTGAAAGAGAAGAGAATTCAAATGGTAAATGAAGGAACATCTATCACGAGTGTTCCTGAGCTGGGCATGATGAGATGCATGCCTATGATCCCTGCACTCCTGAGTCTGAGGCAGGAGGATCAAGTTCAAGGCCAGCCTGTACAACATAGTACCACGGCCTAGGCTACATAGTATCTCATTAAACCAAGGGCTGGAGGTGTGGAAGACATCCGTATCATGTGCAAAGCCTTATGTCACAGCCCTGATGCTGAAAAAAATACAATAGAATTCTCCCACCATGACCTCCGAGACCCCTGGGTCCTAATGGTCCCTGACTTCCCCTTCTCTTTGACGTCACTCTACTGTGGTTGTGCTGGCTTCCCCTGTTCACATACCAGGCATACACCAAGCACAGGGCCTTTGCACATGACAGCTTCTTTGCCTCAGGCCTGCCCATCATGGCTGACCTATTCACAGATAGCTGACCCTGTATCATTTCAAATTTAGCAACTTAAAAATTATACACACACACACACACACACACACACACACACACACACACAATCTTTTTTGCAAAACAGGGTTTCGCTGTGTAGCCCTGGCTGTCCTGGAACTCACTCTGTAGACAAGGCTGGCCTTGAACTCAGAGATCCACCTGCCTCTGCCTCCTGAGTGTTGGGATTAAAGGTATGCACCACCACCCGGCTGCTTGGGCCAGTTTAAGGGCTGGCTACCATAATTTCTAATTCTTTATCTTGTCATCTTTTTATTTTCTTTTGAAGAAAATTGAAGGCGGGAGTGGTGGTACACACCTTCAATCTCACCTTTCTCTCAGGAGGGAGGCAGAGGTGGATCTCTATGAGTTGAATGTCAGCCTGATCTACAGAGTGAGTTCCTGGACAGCTAGGGCTATACAGAGAATCTCAGAATTTATTTTTTAAAGATTTACTTGTATTTTATAGATATTGGTGTCTCACCTGCATGTGTGTCTGAGTAAGGGTGGCAGATCCCCTAGAACTCGAGTTACAGACAGTTGTGAGCTGCCATGTAGGTGCTAAGGATTGAACCTGTGTCCTCTGGAAGAGCAGCCAGTGCTCTTAACCACTGAGCCATCTCTCCAGCCCCCCAAAACTTTTTTAAACAAACAAAATACAGGAACTGGAGAGATGGCTCAATGGTTGAGAGCACCAGCTGTTCTTCCAATGCACCTGGGTTCAATTCCCAGCAAACACATTGCAGCCAACTACTGTCTGTACTCCAGGATCTGACATCCTCACATAGATACATACAGACAAAATACCAAAGCAAGTAAACATAATAAATACATTGTATATTTTTTTAAAAGCAAACAAAAAGCAGGGCTGGTGAGATGGCTCAGCAGGCAAAGGTGCTTATCTCCAAACCTGAGTACCTGAATAGGATTACCAGGGCCCATGTGGCGGAAGGAGAGACCCAACCCAACAAGTTGTCCTCTGACCTCCACACAGGCACTGTGGCACAGTGAACACACACACACACACACACACACACACACACACACACACAAAGTGTAAAAAAGTTAAAAACAAAAAATAAGATTTTTCTGGGGAACATTGAATATACATGGCCACGTGTCCCCTGTGGTCTTACATTTTCAGGAACAGCACTACTAATAGGTCCATGTTTTGTGTTTCAGTGCCAAAGATAGTGTAAGACCCTCAGAACGAGGAGTCTCCCCGTTTCCGTCGGTACCCCCAAGAACAATGTCCAGTCCAGTTGATGCAACACGTTTAATGAACGGGAAACGTTTGCGCAAACGGGCCCTCTCAGCACGCAGGCTAGAGAGAGGCAACGTTCTCCGGGCACGGGTATTTTTAAAGGAAAAAACCACAAGCTTAGGGAGGGGCTGTGACCGACGCCCTGTCCATTGAGTTCGTGACCAGAGTCATGGTTCTCCCCTTGAGGCAGGATGGTCTTGCTGTTCGGGTCAGCAGACCTTAGAGCCTCAGGCTGTGCTAATTAATCTTGGTTGGCCAAACCGGAGTTGCAGCTATCAATTTGTTTCTTAAGGACCCTATTTACCACCTGCTGACACACTGACCGGAGGGCAGTGTGAATTCTTGGTATCCGGCTATCTTAGGGCCTTGTGAGGGAAAGTTGTGGGCGGTCAGCAGATTCCAGGGGACTGATGGTGGCCTGGGCCAGCTTTCCAGGTCAGCCTGCCCTTCAAGTGGGGGTTTCCTTAACTGGACTTTTGGTCTTTCAATTTGGGGGCCCACAAATTACCTCTGGGGTTGGAGAGATGGCACAGCGATTAACAGCACTTACTCAGTCCCTGTAACCTAAGCTCCATGGGATCCAGCGACTCTTTAGGCCTCTCTGGGCATTTGCACATAACCATACACAGACACATAATTTAAAAATGCATCTTAAACTGGGCGTCGGTGGCACACGCCTTTAACCCCAGCACTCGGGAGGCAGAGGCAGGGGGATCTCTGTGAGTTCTAGACCAGCCTGGTCTACAGAGCTTGTTCCAGGACAGCCAGGGTTACACAGAGAAACCCTGTCTCAAAAAACAAGAGAAAACAAAACAAAAATGCATCTTAATCTCGGTGAAAAACAGTTAATATTTCACCTTTAATGAACAGTTGAGCCAGATTGCTCATATCTGTAACTCCAGTTTTTGGGATTACAGGCTGCTGAGGCTGAAGGACTGTTAAATTGAGTTTAGGCAGCATAAAAAGGTGAGAGGTGGGGGAGAGAAGATAGTGCCGTAGAATAGCATGTCTCCCGTTTGATTCCCAGTGCCGAGGTTAGGTAGAGGACAAAGAGTTTTGGAAATAACGTAAGGTCAGGGATGAATGCCATCTTACTTTATTAACATCTGAATGGAAGGAAAGTCGGAAGAGGAATACAACAAAACAGTCGTGTGTTCTCTTTACCGAGGTTACTGCCTGAAAAAGCTGTCTCACTCCTACTGTCTACTTACCCTCTCATATCTGATAACATTTGGTGACTAGGGGATTGGCATCTCATTAGTTCATTCCCTAAGTTTCTTGCTAAAAGTACAGCCTAATGTGCCTCTTTTACAGCCTTCATACTCAGGGATGGACGGGTTTCAGATGTTAACTTCAGAGGTTCAGAGTTTTAAATTTCCTCTGATTGTTTTCTAAAAATGTTTGTGCCATTTAACCTAAAGCCATAGCCCTCTCCTATGACACCAAGATGTAAGTCTGTTCCAGCTGTCTTACAGAAACCTGCAATTTCGTGGGAGAAGTTCTAGATCAAGAAATCTGGCCTGATAAAAACTCTCCAGAACCCATTTTACCCCACTCATTTTCGAGCACATCTTACAGGTTCTCTCCTCCTCCCAGGCCAAGGTCAACCCACGAGGGTAATTCCAGATAACACCTGCACCAGCTCCTGGGACTTCACCGTTGGTACCGGCTCTGCGGGCTCAATCGGGCACCTCTTCGGGAACCCTCCACCCTCCGGTTTCCCAAGATGTCCCAGAGAAGGACACGTCTGCTCTGCTGCCTCACTCATTCACTCTTGCCTCCTCTGCCTTACCAGGAATTTCTCTATTCCTTCTTTCTGACAATTGTCACCCTTCCATGGCTAGCTCCGTTCACAGGGCCAACGACAACAGTCTAATTTTTTTCTCCCAGCAACCTGCCTTCTCCGCCTCCTCTAGCAACAGGTGCCTGGGGTCTACAGGACAGCAGCTAAAGGAATAAATACTTCTTCACTCATACCACCCACTGAGCATAAACCCACCTGTACTCCCACTGACTCCTCCCTCCCCCACATCGTTCCTCATCAGCAGGAAGGAGCCAGACACGAACCCAAAGAGTCTGGTGGAAGCTTCACCCCAGCCCCTGGCATCCGTATACCCAAAAAGTCTGGAATGTTATGGCGGAAGTCCCACCCAAACCTCCTTGCTCATCTCCTTCCAAACCCTGCTGCATCTCAGAGAGCCCGCCAAGTGATGGCTCCTCCCCCAGAGATACGCAAGACCATCCCCACAGCTATTAAAACTATCCCCTAGAGGACAGACTCTAGGTTTGGTTTTCCCTATCTCCCCTTCCCTTTTCCTCCCTGGGGGACTGGAAGGCCATCTGGGAGCGCTGTATCCAGTAAACGTGAGGGCCTTTTCTAATTCGGTTTGATTTGGTCTGATTTGGATTGGTGCATCAGCCGAGAGAATTATTACACCTGGGTTCTCCCGAGTCTTAACAAAGTTTCTACATTAAGCTCCTAGTACAAGTTTTGTTTCCTGGCTGTCGAGAGAAGTTTTTTTTTTTAACTACAAGTCCCAGCAGACATCGCGCTGCGGCCTTCTGCAGGCCAACCTGTCTTGAGCGCATTGATCTCTGGGGTTTGTAGTATGACTATAAAATAAGATGGGCCACACGCTACCGGCACAGAGGACAGAAGTGGAGACACCTCCAGAATGACCAAATAGGCACTGTATACCAGATTAGAGTGGCGGGGACTTTGACCAATCGGCGAGGCGCTCCTCGTGAGTGACCTGGCATGCAGCCTACAAACGGCCCGTGGGGCGGAGCGTATGTCTGGGGCCCATTGCGAGCTATGGGAGGTGGCTGGTGGTGGGCTCGGGTCGCGCGCCTGGCCCGCCTGCGCTTCCGGGGGTCGCTGCTGCCACCCCAGCGACCCCGCAGCGGGGGCTCGCGCGGATCCTTCGCCCCCGGCCACGGCCCACGCGCGGGGGCCTCGCCGCCCCCGGTGTCTGAGCTCGATCGCGCGGACGCTTGGCTCCTCCGCAAGGCACACGAGACAGGTTTGCAGCAGGAACGGGGGTCGACCGCTGTGCCGGAGTGGTGCTCGAGTGGGAGTGAGCGGCGAGGGTGCCGCATGCATCTGCTGGGAATTGGGGGCCCGGGCTCGGGGGCGGGGGGAGGGCAGGTTCTACATGTAAGCTCAGGGTGGGAGATTTCGCAGCCTGGCCGCATAGGGTACCAGCTTACGGGACCTGGCTAATGGGTACGGCACGGATTAGTGGTGGTGGTGGGGGGCACTACGGTTAGCAGAGGTAGCCCGATGGCACCACACCCGCCTGGGTGAGAGACGGTTGCAGAGGCACCTGAGAGGGGTCGAGATGCCTGCATCTGGGAAGTCGGTTCGGATTGCAGAAGGGAGCACTAGGAATAAAACTAGAGTGTGGCTGTCCGCAGAAGATGGGGAAGTACCGGATTGGACCAGCGCGCAACCAATGGTAGAGAAGATGTGTGCTGATTGGAGGGAGAGGCGATCTAGGCTGCCGGGGGAGGGACCTCAAATAGGGCAGTTGGTTGACAGAATGGAGCCAGCCTAGTAGTGGAAGCAGCCTTTTGGCAGCACTCGGGGAGATGTGGGCAAACGCAGGAAGCCATGCCAGGTAGGAGCTGTTTCCACTTAGGAGATGGAGGAGGCTGGAGGCAGGCCCGGGAGGAGAAGTTTGTCCCACAGTTCTGAGGAAGAGAGAGGGAAGGCCACAGGATGAAAAAGTAAGCTAACTTGGAAAGACTTCCATCCTCAGACTGGATGTCTTCAATTCTTGCTTTAGATTTTCCTCTGGGTTAGACAGAGACTGTCTTCAACCACTGCTCAGAAGGGGCTTAGAATGTACGGGGTAGCCGGGCAATGGTGGTGCACGCCTTTAATCCCAGCACTCGGGAGGCAGAAGCAGGCATATCTCTGCGAGTTCGAGGACAGCCTGGTGTATAAGAGCTACACAGAGACACCCTGTCTCAAAACAAAAAAAAAGAAAAAAAAAAAAAAGAATGTCCTGTGTAGGGGAATGGGGCTTGCAGACCGCTTCCCGGAAGGTATGAGCACGTGGCTGGATTGTCTGAGTGAGAGGAAGTTAGCAAGGAAGCAGGGCTTGTGTGATTCAGGGCGCCACCTTCGCCCATCCCCAACAGCGTTCCTCTCGTGGTTCCGAAATGGACTTCTGGCATCAGGCATTGGGGTCATCTCCTTCATGCAGAGTGACATGGGCCGGGAAGCTGCCTACGGTGAGTACTGACCCTCCCGCTTGGGGAATGGAGCCCTTCCCCCCCCCTCCACTGCCAAGTCCTCTTACCGCACCTCGCACCCCCAGCCTCTCTGTCCAGGCAGGGGCTCTACCACTGAACATCTCCAACGTTTTTACGTTGTTTGTTTGTTTTGGTTATTTTTGGAGACAAGATTTCTCTGTGTATAGCCCTGGCTGTCCTGGAACTTGCTCTGGCCTTGAACTCAGAGATCCGCCTCCTCTGCCTCCCCAGTGGTGAGATTAAAGGTGTGGGCACCGCTGTTGGCTCTTCCAACCTTATGCTAGCTGTCATTAGAGGTCTTGCTCAGCCCTGTGCCCATCCGTCATCCTGTATCTTGGGATACCCTGGGCCCTGCAACTATTGATGTCTGCTCCTTCTTCCACAGGCTTCTTCCTGCTGGGTGGCCTGTGCGTGGTGTGGGGCGGAGCCTCCTATGCAGTGGGCCTAGCAGCGCTACGGGGACCCATGCAACTGTCTCTTGCGGGTGCCGCCGCGGGTGTGGGGTCAGTGTTGGCTGCCGGTCTGCTGTGGGCTTGCGCTGTAGGCCTCTATATGGGCCAGTTGGAACTGGACGTGGAATTGGTGCCTGATGATGACGGGGCAGCCCCTGCCGAAGGCCCAGATGAAGCAGGCCGGCCACCACCCGAGTAGACAGCACAGCTGTGGGGGACTGGCCGGGCCGGACGACTGGGACATTAAACCTGACCCGTCAGCAGTTCAAGACTACGAGTGATGACTCCTGTTGTCTGGGGAGGCGGGGAAGGGAGAGGAGGGCAACCAACAGGGATGAGGCAGATGGAGGAGTCTAAGAGGCAAGATGGCTCATTGCGTAGAGGCATTTGCTCCCACGCCTGCTAACCTGAGCGTGATCATCAGGACCCACGTGGTAAAAGAAAAGAGCTAATTCCCACACCGTAACACACACGCGACCCCCCCCCCCCAACAATCAAACAGATAAGTAAATAAATAATTTAAAGGGACAATGCAAAGCAATCATGCAGGGTCCCTGGCAATGGAACCTCTCAGGGAGTGGTATTTAATTTTTAAGGAAGACTCCAGGCCTTGATATATGCCCCAGGTTTGACTTCTCCTTAGTCTCCTTTCCGTTGCACCCTAGTACCTGTGGGCCCTGGATAGGGCAGGCCCAGCGTAGGGTAAAAGGCCTCTGGGAGTGTGGGACCTGGGCCCAGCCTGTGCAGATGTGGATACATCAGGCTCAACTCTGCAGGGCCGTAGCGGATGGTGCCTGGTGTGCACAGGCCTCGCACCACCGGTGGCAGGAAGCCTGCATGAAGGAGGGCAGGCGAGGGGTCCCCAGGCGTTGTTAGGCCCCACGGCAGTACTGGATCATGCTTCAGGGCCCCTGCCCGGATGACGGAAGTGAATTCTGGTCGAGGTGGGGCTGGAGGGTCTGAGAGTTCCTCCTCTCCACTGTCCTCTGAGCCTCTAGCTTCCTTCGGACCAGGCTCCACTTTGATGCATTTGCCCCTGGCGTGAGGGTCCTTATCCTTGTCCTGGTCCACCGGGGCAGCCTGCTTCGGGTCAAGTGGAGGCTCGTCATCTAAAGAAGATAATTTATTTTTATTCTTTGCGGAGTTCTGCTGCTGAGCCACACCCCAGCCCCTCACTGGGGGATTCTAGGCAGGGGCTCCACCACTGAGCCACGCCCCAGCCTCTCACTGGGGGATTCTAGGCAGGGGCTCTACCACTATGCCATGTCCCTAGTCCCTCATTGGAGGAGTCTTAGGTAGGTCTCTACCACTAAGCCATGTTCCCTGGTCCCCCAATGATGGATTCTCCCCAGACTTCCTACTGTTGAAGCAGATTCTAAGTGTTCTTTGTGTGTGTGTGTGTGTGTGTGTGTGTGTGTGTGTGTATAGAAGAGACATCAACATTGGTGGTCTTCTATTACAATTACTATTAGTATTAGTATTAGTATTGTATATGTGTATGATGGAGGTAGCGTAGATGCCACCCTGCAGGTTTTGTACCAGGTAAGAGGACAGCTTTGTAAAGTCAGTTTTGAGACAGGGTTTCTCTGTGTGTCCCTGGCCATCCTGGAACTCAGGGCCCTACCTGCTCCTGCCTCATGAATGCTGGGATTAAAAGTGTGCACCATCTGTGTTGTTTTGAGGCAAGGTCTCACTGCCTAGCCCTGGCTGGCCTGGAACTCATTATGTAGTTCAGACTGACCTAAAATTTACAGAGATCCACCTGCCCCTGCCTCTGAGTGCTGGGCTTAAAGGTGTGCACTAACACAGTGCCCCCCCCCTTAAATAGAGAACTGTTTAAAATTTTGTAGATTTATTTCATGTGTTTGAATGCTTTGTCTGCATGTGTGTCTGCTGCCTCTGGAGGAGGCAATGTCCTTATTATCCCATGATAAGATCACCTGGAACTGGAGTCACAGATGGTTGTGAGCTAACACGTGGGTGCTGGGAATTGAACCCTGGTCTCTGCAAGAGCAGTCAGCGCTACTATTTGCTGAGCCATCTTCCCAGCCCCATTTAGACTTACTTATTTCATTTTACGTGTATGGGAGTTTTACCTACACGTATATATGTGCATCACATAACTGCCTGGTGCCCACAGAGGACATCGAGTCCCTTAGAACCTGAATTGCGTATGGCTTTGAGCTCTGTGGATGCTGGGGATCAAACCTGAGTCCTCTGCAAGAAAGGCTCCTTTTCTGTTTGTTTAAGACAGGGTTTCTCTGTGGAGCCCTGGCTGTCCTGGAACTTGCTGTGTAGACCAGGCTGGCCCTGAACTCACAGAGATCCGCCTGCTTCTGCCTCCCGAGTGCTGGGATTGAAAGTGTGCACCACCACTGCCCGGCCAGCAAGTGCTCTTAACTTCTGAGCCTTGCCGCTACCCCTTCACTTTCTCATTCAACCTTGACTTTGCCAATTCAGAGACTTTCTGCTGTACTTGCCCAGCACTGGGATGCAGAAGTGTGTGCCTGCACCTGGCTTTTCTTTATGAGGAACTAAACTCATACGGTTAGACCTTCCAGGCAAGCATTTCACCTGTTGGGTCATCTCTCCAGCCCCAAGGACGCTGAACTTCAGTGCTAATGTAAACAGCCACATATACTGAGTGGCTTCCATAATGCGTAGTCTTAGGTCCCTTAGTCTTTCGTGGGTACACAGGTGGGAAGGGGTTAGCTTACCTGTGGGCTCCGGGCCTGGGCTGGGTGGATCCTCATGAGACACGATGGCTGGAAGCTGGAAGGCATCCAGGGGTGTTTGGCCCTCTTCGGCATGGCTAGGGACGTGATGATGGCAGGCAGTGAAAACCAGAGATCTTGAGGCAGCATTGAGTATAGACATTCCCAGCATGGAATTAGCCAGCACTACTCTGAGGCACTTACAAGTTTCTAACAGACCTATTAACTCCATGTTGGTCACACACACACACACACACACACACACACACACACACACACACACACACACACAGTCAATTAAACCCAGAGTCTCCAATGTGCTAGGCAGGCCCTTTATGCTGAGCCACCCCCCTGCCCCTCACTGGGGATTCTAGGCAGGGGCTCTACCACTGAGCCATACCCCAGCCCCTCACTGGGGGGTTCTAGGCTGGGGCTCTATTGAGCACTCTATTGAGACAGACTCTCCAAGTTTCCCAAGCTGGCCTTGAACTTTCAGTTTTCCTGCATCAGTCCTTCCACTGGCTGGGGTTAGAGGATCAAGCCCAGATCCAAAATATATTCTAAGTCACCTGAGTTCTCACCTGGTATTACCTGGGGGTCCTTTAAGCATGCCATGGTCATCTTAGTCTCTGCCTTCTAAACCTCCCATTCTAGGATCCAAAGGGGCAGATGATACCCTCCTTCCTCTCTTGGCTTTTTTTTTTTTTTTTTTTTTGAGACAGGGTTTTTCTGTGTAGCTCTGGCTGTCCCAGAACTCACTCTGTAGACCGGGCTGGCCTTGAAATTACAGAGATCTGCTTGCCTCTGCTCCCGAGTGCTGGGATTAAAGGCGTGCTCTATCACCACCGGGCTTCCTAGTATTTCTTAAAGCATGCCACAGCCTCCTCTCCTCTTGCTCTCCAGTTCCTCTGTTTCCCCACTCAGCTCCCGGCGGGAAGAAGGGTTTTTCCAGAAATGTAGATCTGCCTGTGATTCCCCCTCCAGACACAAAACCTTCGAAATCTTCCCAGTGCCCCCAAGAC
Source organism: Cricetiscus sungorus (assembly GCA_030556225.1). Lineage (NCBI taxonomy): Eukaryota > Metazoa > Chordata > Mammalia > Rodentia > Cricetidae > Cricetiscus > Cricetiscus sungorus. Next base: position 3,489,510 of record JANBXA010000305.1, on the reverse strand, counting down.
AAAACGACCTGCTCCATTCACAGCCTTTTTTTCTCCCGACCCTGTTTGGCCCCATACACTCTTTTTCCTGGGCAGGTAGGGATATATGTATATGTATATGTATATGTATATGTATATGTATATGTATATGTATATGTATATGTATATGTATATGTATATGTATATACATACATATATATAATGCCTAGCACATTGGAGACTGAGATTAATTGGCTCTGTGTGTGTGTGTGTGTAACCAACATGGATATATATATATATATATATATATATATATATATATATATATATATATATATATTCTCGCACCACGCGGGTTTATAGAGCCTGCAGAGGCTACCCACTGCCCTAGACTCAAACCCACACCTTCATCCTGAGCTAGATCACTGTGAGCCTCCTCCCCTGCCTGCATCACAGGTACGTCTCCTCCCAACAGTGACTCCTCTCTGCGTCCACCAAGGGAGGCCATTTCATGCCTACAGAGCCCTCCCTTGAGGGCCCTGGCTGGGATGGGGAGCGGCTGCCTCTAAGGGCCACCTCACCTTAGCACGTGACTGACCCACAGCACGTGATGCTCCCCGGCACTCTTCCCGTTCCCGGACACAGTGGCCACAGATTGCAGCCACACGAAGCCCCCCGCACGCTGCAGCCAACGGTAGTAACCAGTCACCACCTGACCTTTGTCCAGCACTGGATCCAGCCCAAGGGAGCCGAGAGCCCAGAGGGGTAGGCAGGGTGGGCAGGGCCAAGGCAGACGGGCAGGAGACAGGCAGAGGCAGCAAGAGTGGGAAGAATCGAGAAAGACAGAGAAAGGTACGGAGAAAGTCAGAGACCCGGAGGTACCCCAGCATCGGCCAGAGACCCCTCATACCCCACGTACTGCCCCGCCCTCCTGAGCCAATGCTCAAGCTCTTTGATGCTTTTCTATCCAAAGCATCAGTACAAGCGGAGCTGCAGTACAAGCGGAGACTGTGGTTAGCCCTGAAGAAGAAGGACTTCCAGGGAACAGGGCAGGGTGGGGGCATTCAGGCCTTTGGGGTGGCAGGTGGGCGGGGAGAGGGCACGGAAGTGTGTCTCACGGTCCAGATGGCTTTGACGGATCCTGGCTGCATCTTGTCCATGGACAAACTGGTAGCAGCTGCGTCCCACCAGCTCCGAGGGTCCCATGTCCATATGGTCGCTAACTCTGTAGGGGACAGAAAAAAGAAAGGGGGGGGAACGGACAAGTGATGGGGACACCAGTGGAGCCAGACCCACTCTCCCTTCTCCCAGGCACCCCTGTTCTTCCTCCTCCCATGATTGCCCACTGCCCCAGCCCAAGGACCCGGGCTTGACTGACTCCAACGCATCCCTCCCACCCCTACCCCGGTACCTGCTCTCACAAGCTAGGATGGTGAGGCCCAGGCTGAGGCGGAAGACAATCATGTGTCCGTGCAGAGGCAGCTCAGCCAGCGGGGCTGGGGGCAGCGTGTGTCCAAGCGCCACAAGACCCAGGGCTCGGGACCTCAGGCGCCCTGTTATGTGAATGACCTGTGGGAGGCGGTGGTCGTTGGAAGGGGTCACGTGGGGCTTGAGCCCACTGGCTTTGCAGGATCAGCAGTGATGGGGGTTGCTGGGGAAGCGCCGGGTGGGACTGCTGAGGCAGGAGGATCACAGCCAAGCCAAGGCACTGCTCAGTTCCACCCGATAACCACAGGTCCCTTGGCACAGAGGAGGCCGTCAGTGTCTCCCTGCTTCTGTCTTCATCGCCCTGTAACCTGGGACATAGCTGGCATACAAGAGGGAGAGAGACAGCGCCTACCCACCTTGTAACCCGAGGCTTTGACGTTCAGGCCCCTCTTGGTAAGGGTGGACTTCATGCGGACGAAGAAGGAACGCTCCTGGACCCGGAAGGCAGTGGACGCCTCAGTGGGGCTGGTTTCTGGGGGCGGAACGGGAGGGGACCATTGTGGAGTTTTGATGGCTCCTGTCAGATGCAAACCAGCCTCACAGTGGCCACCAGACTCCCAGACACATCTAATGGCTGCACAGGTACACTGATAAAATAATCTTCCTTCCTCCACAGGACAGCCAGGTTATAGGTCACATGACATGAGTCCTTTTCTGCTCAGAGTCCACCATAGTTAGTTAGGGCCTTGAAAACAAAGCCATGTCTCAGTTCTATCCCCGGGGTATCAGGTCGGACCCCAAGCTGGAGTAGGCACCTGCTCTGGTTGTCTGACCAGTTGTCCCCACCTGGGGACAGGTTAGTGTCCCTCCTGGATTGGATTGTGAACTTAGGGAAGATGGACTACGGACTGATGTGGTCATAGCCATGTCCCCTGCCACAGACTAGAGATATGTAGGGGGGGGGAGACAAAAGCCAACTCTCTGTCTTTCTCTCTCTCTCTCTCTCTCTTTCCCTCTCTCTCTCTCTTTCCCTCTCTCTTTCTCTCTCTCTACTTTGGGTTTTCAAGACAGAGTTTCTCTGTGTGGCCCTGGCTGTGGCCCTGGAACTGGCTGTGTAGACCAGGATGGCCTTGAATTCATAGACATCCCCCTGCCTCTGCCTGCTAAGTACTGGGATCAAAGGCATACACCACCACAGCTTGGCTAAAACACCAACTCTTCAAAGAAAAAATTAACCCTTGCTAGTCCAGAGTAAGTATAGACAACCCCTACACTTTGGTCTTATAAAAATATTCACACTCAGTCAGGTGCAGCCTGGTCTACAAGAGCTAGTTCCAGGACAGACTCCAAAGCCACAGAGAAATCCTCTCTTGAAACCCCCCCAAAAAAATAAAATTAAAAAAAAAATATTCACACCCACGGGACCCATTTCTTCAAACTCAGAGCACCTGCCCAGGTCCTCTAGGTAATCAGGCCTATGGTTCTTGACTTTAATACAGTTCCTCATGTTGTGGTGACCCCCCCAACTATAAAATTATTCTCCTTGCTTCTTGATAATCATAATTTTGCTACAGTTATGGATTGTCATGTAAACACCTGTGTTTCCTGATGGTTTAAGCGAGCCCTGTGAAAGGCTCATTCACCAACCCTCCCCCAAAGGGATTGCGACCCTCAGGATGAGAACCACTGTCCTATGCAGACAGCATCCTGGGCAAGGCATGAACATATCCAGTCTCCACAATGCCCAGGGGTCCAACAGCCCGACAGCAGTCACTCCTTCCAGGCCACAGGTGAGCTAAGCCCCACCTAGAGCAAGAGTGACCCCTGTCACATAGCTTGAGTCTGGTATTGCACTGTCCTACCTCTGTTGCGTATTAATTAAGCCTGATCTCTTGTGTATGATGCTTCCTGCCCAGAAGAAACTTTAAAATACAACTTTGCTCTCCTACCTCATCCTGATCCTGAAACAGCTTCAGAATTGCCATCCTCCCCACCCCAAATTTGGCCAATGTTAAAAAAAAAAAAAATCCTTTCCTGCCAGGTGCTCACCTTTAATTCCAGCACTCGGAGGCAGAAGCAGGGGGATCTCTGTGAGTTCCAGGCCAGCCTGGTCTACAGAGTGAGTTCCAGGACAGCCAGGGCTGTTACACAGAGAAACCCTGTCCCGAAAAACAAAACAAAACAAAACAAAACAAACAAAAAAAAAGAAAACCCTTTCCCTGAAACAATGATGGTTTCCTGTCTCTCCCGAGAACCCCACATTTGTCAGTAACCTCTGTTAGTCCCCAGCCCCAGGATATAGCAGCCCCAAGCTTTAGGTTGTTAACAAAACCCAGTACAGTCATCCTCACAGGTCCCCAACGCTTCCAAGCCAAAGTGAGCTTGTGGGTTATGTCCACTCAACATTCTGTCTGTCATGAAAGTAGAAATTTCTACCCAGGGAAGAAACTAGGCACTTTGCTGCCAAGATGGCTCAGTAGGTAAATATGCTTGCTGACCTGAGTGATATCTGGGGCCCATACAGTAGAGGGAGAGAGCCAGCTCCTGAAGGCTGTACGTGTGCACACACGCACGCAGGCCCAGGGACATAGATCCTGGGCTGGAATAGCTGTTTGACTTGGGGCAGTTAATTTGACCTCTCTGTGTTGTGACTGGGTTTTAGAGGCCATCCCTCCTGGCTTGTGGAGATGGGGTTAGGACCCAATGCATATTTTAAACACACGAAAAAGAAAAAAAAAGTCTCCTCACCCTTATTCCTACCTCCAACCAGCAAGCTCAAATCTTTGTGCATCCTGGTCATTTTGGGGGACCAAGAAAGTTTAGGCTGCCTAGTGTCACTGCCGCAAGTGGGCTTAATCTGTTTTACAAAATCGTGCTTTGTAGTACATTAAGCACAAATACCAGGATCTACCCGCAGGCTTCGTGTATTGGCAAGGAGAAGGTTCCTGAAAATTACCAATTTCGGGGGTGTCCACCAGCGAGGAGGAAGAGGAGGAGGAGGAAGAGGATGACATGGAAGGAGGCGTTGCTGGTCCCGGGGTCGCAGCCCGCAGTCCCAGTTGTTCCAGTACCTCCGAGTGGTCCCCGGGATGGATGTAGTCGAAGACGCTGCTGCCCGTCAGCTCCACCTACCGGCGATGCAGGGGAATGCAGGCGCGCGTGAGCGCAATAGCCAGTGCTGGGTGCCCGCTCGCCCTCAGGTGCACTTCACGCTCGCCTTGTGTTTTTCTCTAGAAGTTTCCCGCTTTTTTAAATTAGGGAGGGAAGGAGGGCTTTTGTTGTCTTGAGACAGGGTCTCACTCTGTAGCTCTGGCTCTCTTGGAATTCATTATGTAGACTGGGTTGACCTCAAATTGAGAGATCCGCCTGCCTCTCCCTCTGGACTGAAGGCGAGTTCTGCTACTCGTGGCTCTTTTTGTTTTGTTTTTAGACAGATTTGCTAGGTAGCCCAGGCTGGCCTCAGACTTGTGGCGATCCTCCTGCCTCAGCCTCCCGAGTGCTGGGAATTACAACCACACAGCATCAAGCCCGGTAGTTTTCAACTCATTATTTAATGAGTTTGAACCTCTGGAACGGGCCGCCTCTCAGATCTCATAGGCATCCCACCTTCCTCCACTTCCTTTAGTGCCTCCTCTAGCTTTCCCGCACTGATCTTCTGACCTTCAAGCCCCATTTAAAGCTTCTGACCATTGCAATTCTTACTCAGAAGCCCACCATGCCGTCCCACTGTCCCTCTGCTTGGGGTGTGTGACCCATCTCCCTCTAGCCTTCCTCCCTCTGTAGACACCCCCCCCACACCGCTTATCTCTTCTACTTTTTCACACACGAAGCCTAGTCCAAAGTCTCCTCCTTCGGAAGAGTGCTATTTTATTATTTTTTCAAGACAGGGTTTCTCTGTGCAGCCCTGGATGTCCTGGGACTCGCTCTGTACACCAGGCTGGCCTCGAACTCAGAGATCCATCAGCCTGTGCCTCCCGAGTGCTGGGATCAAAGGTGTGCACCACCACTGCCCAGCAGGAGTGTTGTTGTTATTGTTATTATTATTATTTTGAAACAGTGTTTTATGTAGCCTAAAGTGGCCTAGAATTTCTAATTCTTCTGCTTTCACCTCCCGGATGCTAGAATTTATTGTAGAGGTTTATGCCTCACTACCATGCCATGTAAAGAAAGAGCCTAACCTAGGGTTTTGTGAAGGCCAGACAAGTATTCTATCAACCAGGCTACAAACCCTGCCCCAGCTACAGGGGATCGAATCTCAGGACCTTTGGAATGCTACACAAGCAATAAACCATTGAGTCACACCGCCAGTGAGCCAGCCCCACTGGAGAAGACTCTAGGCAAGCACTCCGCCACAGAACTACATTTCCAGACCAATTTCTAATTTTGAGGCAAGGTCCTGCGAAGCGCTCTGGCTGGCTTTGAACTTGTGGTCCTGCCCGAGTCCCTCCAGCATGTATGTGTCGGGGTTTCTGGGGTTCCAAGGAAGGCTGTCTTTCATGTTGGGGTTAGTGATACCAGCAGAGAGCAAGGGTATGCATAAGCCAGGTAGTAAATATGGCAGCCCAGTACGGGGGATTTTACCTGTGAGAGGCCCAGGTAGATGGACACCGTCTCTGAGATGTAGAGGAATTTTCCTTCCTGGTTCAGGGCGAACACGAAGCCATCCAGGGACTAGAATTGAGAGAAACGGAGCGGCTGTAGGAAGGGCCTCGGGCTTCTGAAATCTAGGTCTCCGTCTGGAGATGAGGGACTTCCCTGGCCCCCGGGGAAGGGACAGGAACAAGGGACCTTCGTCCCAGAGCTCCAGTGGGCAGACTCAGGAAAATGGGTGCCATTCCCACATGCGACCACCAGGTGGCAGCACGGAGCAGCGGGCTAGGACGGGACCTCACCTGAAGGATGTGTCCACCCAGGTGTTGTTCGAAGATTTCAGAGACCAGAGCCACAGGGCCTCGGCGGCCGGGGGCTGGGGACAGAGGGAAGAGGGAACTCAGGGCCTGTGAGTCTGGCTCACTGCGTTCTGGGCAGCTGTTAGGAACCCAGTCCGTCTTAAAACACCCCAGCCACCATAGAGAGCCAGTACACAGGTGTCTGTTCCCTATGGGGCAGAGGTGGCTGGGACAGACAGACCAAAACTGAATGACAGACCGTGAAGGGAGGGATATTTTTCACCCTTCTCATCGACAGGGTATCTCTGTATAGACTGTCCTGGAACTCGCTGTGTAGAACAGTCTGGCCTCAAACTCCCCCTGCCTCTGCCTCCTGAGTGCTGGGATTAAAGGTAAACACCACCAATGCCTGGTCATTCTTTTATTCACCAAAAAGGCCCTCGAGTACTGCTATTCCCAGGTCCTATTCTCTACAGGCAGTGCTGGTGACACAGAAGTTACCAGAAAACCGCAGACAGTTCTCACTGGGCCCTAAAGCCGGGTCCAATGAAGACTAAGCCAAGGCTACTGGCCTGGTGGTGAAGGCCTACAAAGCTAACTGCCTGGCGGGCTGAGGCAGGAGAATCAAGAACTCAAGCCTGCCTGGCTACATAATGAGATCCTGCCTTAAAAACTAAAATCTAACAACATAGCTCAGTGGTAGAGCCCCTGCCTAGAATCCCCCAGTGAGGGGCTGGGGCGTGGCTCAGTGGTAGAGCCCCTGCCTAGAATCCCCCAGTGAGGGGCTGGGGTGTGGCTCAGTGGTGGAGCCCCTGCCTAGAATCCCCAGTGAGGGGCTGGGGCGTGGCTCAGTGTTAGAGCCCCTGCCTAGAGTCCCCCAGTGAGGGGCTGAGGTGTGGCTCAGTGGTAGAGCGCTTGCCTACCATTCACATGCCCTTGGGTTCAATCCTCTGCACTAAAAAACAACATAAGACAAATAAAAACAAAAGAGTGGTTAGAAAAAATTGGATTGTCTTATACTTCAGGATGGAATGTAGACTAGAGTAGCAGCTGAAGAAAGCAGTTTGGTGATTCTTCAACAAATAAAAAAAAATATGATGTGAGCCTCTGGCAATCCCTTCACAACCCAATGAACTGCAGATAAGTATCGTGAGGAGTGATGTATGCACAGGAAGGGAGCAGCACAACCCCCTCCCCAATGTCCAACCCCCAAAGGATGGATGAACACCTGTGGTACATCCATTTGGAGGAATGTTATGTAACCAGGGAAAGGGATGAAGCTTTGGGATGGGATGCAAGGTTCTGAAGCCCAAAACTATGTCTGAAAGCAAACAGGCACAAAACACCACACAGTGTGGTTGATCCTGTCTCTACGAAGTGTCCAGAACCCATGGCCACAGAAAGCGGGTCTGCGGTTGGCAGCTCTGGGGAGATGGCTGCTCCATGACTGTGGGAACCCTTTGGGAGTGAGGGAAATGATGGGACACAGGTGTTGACGGTCCTTGCAACACTGTATCTGCAGTAAATGGTGTTGATTTTGATACTCTAAAACTGCCTGTCTACACAGCAAGTTCCAGACCAGCCAGAGTACAGAGTGACCAAGCCTGAAGAAATAGTGTGTGTGAGTGTGTATGTGTGTGTGTGAGAGAGAGAGTGTGTGTGTGTGTGTGTGAGTACAGAGTGTGACCAAGCTTAAAAAATAGCATGTGCGGTATGAATGTGTGTGTATATGTGAGTGTGTGTGAGTGTACGTGCATGTGTGAGTGAGTATGTGTGAGTGTGCACATGAGTGTGTGTGTGTGTGTGTGCACGCGTGCGTGCAGAGATGGTTCAGTGGTAAGAGCACTCACTCCAGCTCTTGCTAAAGTTACATTCCACAGCACGGGCTGTCAAGTTTGCAGATCTGGGTGTGATCCCCAGAATCAGTGTGAACTAGCAAGCCTTGATTCTCATACATTGTGGCCTCCACATGTATACTATGTCCTCCCCACATACTTATGCACATGCAATAAGCAATGTAAGTAAAAAAAAAAAAAAAAAGTTATTTTACCCTGAGTAAATTTTGCGTAACATGGTTAAGTTTGTTTAAGATCAAGTCTCAATAGATAGCCCAGGACTAACCCAATTGTGCCATTCTCCTGTCTTAGCTTCCTGGGAACTAGACTGGCAGGGGTGCTCCTCCAGGCTGGAGTAGAGTGCTTTTACTTCCTCTCTTGCTTTTTTTATGTTTTTCCAGTGCTGTGGATTGAACCTAGAGCCTTGTACATGTTAGGCAAATACATTTCCACTGAGCCACGCCCCAGCCCCTCACTGGGGATTCTAGGCAGGGGCTCTACCGCTGAGCCACGCCCCAGCCCCTCACTGGGGGATTCTAGGCAGGGGCTCTACTGCTGAGCCACGCCCCAGCCCCTCACTGGGGGATTCTAGGCAGGGGCTCTACCGCTGAGCCACGCCCCAGCCCCTCACTGGGGGATTCTAGGCAGGGGCTCTACCGCTGAGCCACGCCCCAGCCCCTCACTGGGGGATTCTAGGCAGGGGCTCTACCGCTGAGCCACGCCCCAGCCCCTCACTGGGGGATTCTAGGCAGGGGCTCTACCGCTGAGCCACGCCCCAGCCCCTCACTGGGGGATTGATTCTAGGCAGGGGCGCTGCTGCTGAGTTGTATCTCCTGCTGACATTTTTATATAGTAAACCATGGCAGAAAAGAGGGTAATTTAGAAGTGTTGAGGAGATGAAGACATATACAAAGAGAAAGAAACTTAAAATTTCAGCGAGACATACATTCCTCTAAGACGCAGGCTGCATGACACAGGCCTACCCGTTAGTCAGGAGAACTGGGATCCCAGACCCCCCGTTGGTGGTTGGCAGACACACTGCCGTCCTGGACACCATCCCAGACTATTGCTGCAGAAGACGGCACTCACACCCCACGCTAGGTAGGTCCCAGCACTCTGGGGACACCTCTGCTAAGATGCTAAGCGGAGGGCCTGGAGTCACTTCCCTCCTTGTCCCTCGGTTTCCTCTCTGGGGGTTGGCCTGCAGAGGTTTCGGCCCCTAGGCTGCCAAGCATCCGGCCAGCAAGATGGAGAAGCACACAGAGTAAATAAAGGTGGCATCACTGCCATCCCTTAGCAGGGACATGTCATCCGTGCTCCCTAGGACTCCCCCAAGTCAGTCAAGAGTCTACCCCAGTCCTCCCTAGCCCAGGGACCGCCCCCCCATCTGACCGCTGTTCCTCCTGCTCCCTCCTCATCTGAACCTCCAGGAGCAATAAGTGTTGGGGGTGATGGGGACCCCTCCCCTCAGACCCAAGCTCCAGGCAGCCCCGTGACAGGCGGGAACAATGCTGCCTGCTAATTGTGGCAATTTTCCCCTGTCATTTTTGCTAATTCCTTCATTTTCCCTCTCTGCAGATCAGCCCGGGTCAGACCAAGATGCTGCAATTAACAACATTAATGGGCGCGCTGGGATGGGGTGCGGGGGGGAGAGCTTGGGGACCTGCTCCCCCCCACCCCCGCCCCGTGCCCAGGGCCCCATCCCCTGTCACAAGGATCCCCAAGGTGTGCCAAGGATTGCTGACGGATGCCTTGGTACCCCCATCTCTGCCTCCCCAAACCGGACAGCTCTCCACTCCTGTCCGCAGCCCTTCCCCTGTCCATCCCTCGATTCAACAGGTGTACCCACTGCCCCTCCTGAAGTCCAAGTCCCTGAAATCACTTATTCACTTAATAATTCTTCATTTAATGAACGTTTGCCAGCCAACACAGGGTGGGGTAGTGATGGCAGAAGACTGACACGGATGATGGGGGGCGGAGAGGGAGTAGAAAGGAAGAGGGGAGAAGGTAGACTCAGAAAAGGAAGAAGAGTTAGGACCCTTACCAAGTTTCAGGGGCTCCTCTCCCTTCCCTTCCTTCCTTCCTTTCTTTCTTCCTTTCTTTCTTTCTTCCTTTCTTTCTTTGAGACAGTTTCTCTGTGTAGCTTTGGAGCCTGTCCCGGAACTCGAACTCACAGAGATCCACCTGTCTCTGTGTCCCGAGTGCTGGGATCAAAGGTGTGTGCCACCACCACCCAGCTCCTTTCCCATTCTATAAGTCTTCTGCTTGGGTTATTGGGGATGAGGGCTAGGTCTTCAAGACTCTGGGGAGTGGAAAGGGGGTGTCCCATCATTTAAGTTTCAGTTCTCATGGGGTGAGATTGACACAGGAATTCCCCCCCCTCTCTCTCTCTCTTATTTTGAGGCAGGGTTTCTCTGTGTAGACCAGGCTGGCCTTGAACTCCTAGAGATCTGCTTGCCTCTGCCTCCCGAGTGCTGGGATTAAAGGTGTGACACACCACCAGCTCTTCTTTCCTCCCTCTCTCCCTCCTCCTTTTCTTCTTTTCTTTTCCTTCCCCAGAGCTTCCCCGCACTCCCCAGCCCTGCCCTGTGTGCAGCCACTCTGTGTGTGGTTCTGAGAGTGTCATCCACTCTGCTTCTAAAATGGGTCTCGAGAGGGTGAAATGGGTTTTTTTTACATCAACTGTTTCCAGGGCTGCAGCCAGGTATACAGTAGGTGACTAATAACCCCTGTAAAGAGTGCTAGGGTATGCCAGGCGGGGTGGTGCACGCCTTTAGTCCCAGAACTCAGGAGGCAGAGGCAGGCGGGTCTCTGTGAGTTCGAGGGCAGCCTGGTCTACAGAGCGAGTTCCAGGACAGTTTCCAAAGCTACAGAGAAACCCTGTCTGGAAAAACCAAAGAGTGCTAGGGTATTGTACCATTCTAGATCACTCCTGGGAGTTTCTGGGTTCTCTTTCCCTCCTTCCTTCACCTCCTGGCTTTCCCTGACTCCTAAATTCATTCTCCCCACGTCCAGTCTAGCCCTCACTGATTTCTTCTGGATTTTGGTGCCTCAGGCCCTTTGCTCCAGTCCTGCCTGGCCCTTCTCAAAGCCGGCCCCTCATTCCTTCAGGGTTCAGTTCAGTGGGCACAGCCTCCTGAAGTAGCATCCTAGCTGTGGAAGAGATCAAGAGATCACACGCTCGCACGCATGCACACACGCACACACGAGCACACACACACATGTGCACACACACGCACACACACTCTCACACGCACACACACTCGCGCGCACACACACACGCGCACACACACACGCGCACACACACATGCGCACACACATATACACACACACACTCTCACGCGCGCGCGCACGCGCGCACACACACACACACACACACACGCACACACGCAACTACTGCTTACAGAGCACCTCCTGCCCTACTCCCCACTCTTTCAGCTCAGTGAACAAACAATTGGGGGAGCGAGCTGGGAGAGTGGGGAAGCGTTTGCTCCACCAGCCTGGAGACTTGAGTTCGAATTCCCAGAACCCATGTGAAACTGGACTTGGGAGTGAATACTGGTAATTCCATGTTCCTACTGGGAGATGAGAGATGGAGACTCCCTGAAACCCTAGGGCCTGCTAGCCCGGCCTAAGCAGCACGGAACAGACCTTATCTCACAAAAGGATGGAGGAGGGAAAGGGGGCGGCGGAGGAGGGGTGGGAGGCAGAGCTGTGATTGGAATGTAATATGAGACATAAGAATAAATAAGCTTTAAAAAAGAAAAAAATAAAAGATATATCCGTTCAAAAAAGAGAAGCGAGGACTGACACAGATATGCCGTGTGTGTGTGTGTGTGTGTGTGTGTGTGTGAGTGTGTGTGAGTGTGTGTGAGTGTGTGTGAGTGTATGTGTGTGAGTATGTGTGTGTGTGTGCGTGACACTGTCTCTCTGTCTCTCTCTCTCTCTCTCTCTGGAGAGATGGCTCAGCAATTAAGAACACATACCAGGGTCTGGAGAGACGGCTCTGTGGTTAAGAGCACTGGCTGCTCTTCTAGAGGTCCCCAGGTTCAATTCCCAGCACCCACATGGCAGCTTGCAATGGTCTGTAACTCCAGGGGATCTGATATCCTCACACAGACATACATGCAGGCAAAACGTCAATGTACAACAGATAAAAATAAATAATTAAAAACACATAAACAAACAAAACGTTGGGCAGAGGTGGCACAAGCCTTTAATCCCACACACTGAGGAGGCAGAGGCAAACAAACAAACAAACAAACAAAAAAGCACATACTGCAAAGGACTCGGAGTTGGGTCCCCAGCTCCCAGGATGGCTGGCTCACAACCACCTGTAACTTCAGCTGCTGGGGATCCGACACCCTATGACCTCTTCCAGCAGCTGCACACACACACACACACTCACACACACACACTCACACACACACACTCACACACACACACACACTCATACACACACACTCACACACACATACACACACACACTCACACACTCACTCACACACACACTCACACACACTCACACACACACACTCACACACACTCACACACACACTCACACACATTCACACACACACACTCACACACTCATACACACACTCACACACTCACATACACACTCACACACTCACACACACACTCACACACACACACTCACACACATACACACACACACACACATGCGGTGCACATAAACGTATGTAGGAACAAACACATACTTTTTGTTTTGTTTTGCTGAGACAGGGTTTCTCTGTGTAGCCCTGGCTGTTCACTTGCCAGCCTCTAACTCACAGAGATCCACCTGTCTCTGCTTCCTGAGTGCTGGGATTAGAGGCCTGAACAACCGCCCTGGAGATCATATACATTTTTTAAAAAGCAAAAACAACTTTAAAAAATAATAAAAATAAGCCCAGGGGTGGTAGCCCACATCTTTAATCCTTACAATCTGCAGACAAGAGTTAGGCAGATCTCCGAGTTCAAGGCCACCCAGACAAGATAGGGAGTTCCAGGCTAGCGAGGGTTACTTAGTGAGACCCTGTCGATAACAACATCTGGTGAGATGTCTCAGCAGGTAAAGGCACTTGCCATTAAGTCTGACAACCTCAGTTTGTTCCCAGGGACCCACATGGTGGAGAGAACCCACACCCGCAAGCTGTCACTGTCTCTGCATGGCAGCGAGCTGTCATTGTCTTTGCATGTACGGGCAGAGGTGTGTGCATCCCTTGCGTACGAGAACACTGAATAAATAAGAATTTAAAGAGACTTAGGAAGAGAAGGAGAAGGGAGAAGGGATGGTTTGGTGATTAAGAGCAGTGGCTGCTCTTCCAGAGGACTCAGGTTCAATTCCCAGCACCCACATGGCAGCTCTAAACTGTCTATAATACCGATTTCAGGGAATGTAGCGCCCTCTTCTGGCCTCTGTAAACACGCGGCTCTGTTGGTGTAAACAGAGACAAGCAGGCAAAACACCCATACACTGGAGATGAAAAGTCTTCACTGGGCAGAGGTGGCGCATGCCTTTAACTCCAGCACTTGGGCTGCAGAGGCAGGGGGATCTCTGTGAGTTCGAGGCCAGCCTGGTCTACTGGTCTACCGAGCAAGTTCCAGGACAGGCGCCAAAGCTACAGAGAAACCCTGTCCTGGGGAGCGGGGAGAAAGGAAGGAAGGAAAGGAGGGAGGGAGGGAGGGAGGGAGGGAGGGAGGGAGGGAGGGAGGGAGGGAGGGAGGGAGGGAGAGGGAGAAGGAGAGGGAGAGGGAGAGAGAGAGAGAGAGAGAGAAAGGAAGAAAGAAGGAAATAAACCAACAGTTCCCCTCTGTGTGACTTTGGGCAAATACCTCCCAGGAACTCAGTTTCCCAGGGCTGTACAATGGAGTCACAATGGGCGTCCAGCCTAAGATGTCTTTATCGAGTTAATTCGAGGGCAGATTGGCAGAGGCCTAGGGTTTTGGGTTTTGTTGCCTTGAGTCAGGATGTTGAGCCACCCACGCATACTGCCTCTGCCAGTTAGTTCTCATGCACAGGTGGGCATTGCGGAAGTAGCCAGGACACGGCCAGGGCGCAGTGACCAGAGCCCCTCCCCCTCGGAGCCTCCCAATGCCCCTGCAAGTATTGGGGGGCTGGACACCGTCAGGACTCTCTCACCCCCCTTCGCTCCCTGGGGCTCCAGGACAATAGACAAGATGTTTATCCCCCGCCGCGCACGTGTTGTTCGCCGGTAATGACAGTAATCAGCCTTTCTAATGCCGCATTCTCTCAACGCCAGTCAATTCGCCTAATTACCGCCTGGGAAGCCGGATTATTTAAATTTAAATGGTGATTTATTGCGGGGCTTAATCAATGCTATTTTCTCTCCCCCCCACCCCAGGCACTAGGGTAGGAAAGGAATAGGAACCCTCTCCAACCCCACCCTAAGGACACCCTATTATTCATTTGGGCGGGGCTTCTTCACCTGTGACCTCAGGTAACACCTATAAAATAGAATGATGAAAATCGAATACTTTTATGTATTAATAATCAAAGGTGGTGGGAAGAAAAAATGAGATATTTGTGTTGACATCTTACATAGGTCTAGATTTTTACGCATTAAAGACTATATATTTTTTTCTCTCTATCATATCACGTGGGCATCTCCAAGGCTTTCTGCTTTGTTTACCCTCCCACCTCTTATTAGTTAATTATCTTTTTTTCTTTTTGAGACAGGAGCTCTTGTAGCCCAGGCTGACTATGAAGAACAGGCTGGACACAAACCCACAGAGGTGTGCCCGCAGGGCTCAAGGTGCCACCATGCCTCCCTCGCCTCATTTGTTTCTGATCTGAGACAGAATTTCACTTTGTAGCCTAGGGTGGCCTCATAGTCATGGCGATCCTCCTGCTTCAACCTCAGAAGCCCTGGGGGCAGGAACTATCAACGCCACACCCTGGCGGGGCAGGGGCTTTGGCAGACTGTTTCCTGTTAGGTCCCGGGCACTCACAATGGCATCCATCACACCCGAGGTTGACTCAGTGATGACCCAGGCCACACTCTGAAGGCTGTTTTGTCCTTTCTGCAGGGAGTTCCAGGGGCCTAGTGGCTCCTTATTCTGGTCTGGTCAGTCTGAAGGAGGCAAGTTTGATCACCACTTCCTTTTTTTTTTTTTTTTTTAATGCAGCGCAGAGAGAGGGAGCCAACTATCTAGGACTGCAGAGCCAGGGACCTGAGGGCCGGGACGGCCACACAGCTAACTCTCTGAGGAGAACCTTCCTGGTCATCCTCCCGCCCTCCCTAGGCACAGCGTGGCCTCCTCAGCCCAAATGGGGACTCAGCCCCCAGAGTCCCAGAGCCGCCTGGAACGCCACAGCCCCGCGTTGGGAGATCTTTTTCGTACTGGTTGAGTGGAGGCCTGGGGACAGGGAACTCTAAAGCTGGAGACTTCTTTTGTGACAATAACGGTTCATCTCCCCTAACAAAATTAATAATTTCTTGTGTGTGGCGGCAGACACCTGTATTCCCAACATTGAGAGGATGGAGCAGGAGGATCCTAAATTCAGGGCTAGCCTCTAGTACATATCGAATCTGAAGCCAGGCCAGCAGCATGCAGGAGCCATTGTCTGAGTCATGGTGTATAGCTTTAATCCCAGCACCCTGGACCCAGAGACAGGTGGATCTCTGTGAGCTGGAGGTCAGCCTGGTCTACATAGCAAGTCCCACGCTAGCCTGGGCTACATAGCAAGACTCTGACTCATAAAACAACGACAACAGTAATAATAACCCAGTGATCCGGATTGTTGCCAGGTCCTGACTTAGGCCAAATGTTAATAAAAATGTCAACTTTTTGTCCCCTAGAGAGCCTAAGTCACCAGTTAGGAACCCACAAAGGGTCTGGTGGACTCGACTCTCCCGGAGCCGGGCCAGGGCGTTCTCAATCCTGTCCCCAATGCTGTGGGGTGAGGTGGCAGGGGGAGGGTTTGGCAGCATGCGCATGCGCACTCACCGAGGCCCGCAGGGGGCCCGACGGCCCTCAACCCCCAGGGCGGTGCCCCCAGCGCAGCGAAGCGACGCAGGCGGAGGTAAGTGACACTGAGGCGCACGATGGACGCCTTGTCCAGTTGGCTGGAGATGGCACCGGGCAGAGGGAGCAGTTTGGCCAGCTCGAAGAACTCCAGATTTTCCTTCCCGCGCCGCCAGCGCGCCGCGTTGCGGGACTTCTCTTTGCGCTGCGCCTGCAGGCTGGGCGGGCGGCGTGGAGGAGGCATCAGTGAGGGCCCCGGGCGCATGGTCCCCGCACTTCAGGAAGTGGGACAGACCTGAGTGCCAATTCTACAGCCCTGTTGGCTTTAGGGACAGAGTCTTTATTTATTTAATAATAACAACTATTATTATTATTATTATTATTATTATTATTATTATTATTATTATTGAGCCCAGGGATTTCAGCACTGAGCTACATCCCTCAGGCCTGTCTTATTTTTTTTTTTCTTCTTTTCTTGTTGAGACAGGGGTCTCACGATGTAGACCAGGCTGGCCTTGGATTTTCAGAGATTTACTTGCCTCTGCCTCCGAAGTACCAAGATTACGGGCAAGCGCAACCACACCCGGCTCTTGTTTTGGCTTTTTGACACATGACTATTTTGCCCAGGCTGGCCTTGAACTGGCGAGCCTCCTGCTTCAGTTTACAGCGGGTTGAGATGTCAGGCCACTGGGCTCGGCTGGGGACAGAGCCTTCTCCTTCATCTGAGAACGTCGGGGGGTGAATTCGGAGCTGGGGGACTAAAAACCGAACTCCGGAACAGGCTAGGGTGACAAAGTCTAGGCGCCAGGTCGGGGCACTGGCCTGAGTAAGAATTCTCACCCGGAAGGCTGTGAAGTCCCCCCACCCTCGGCACACCTTCGGGGCCATGGCCTTGGTCAGGGGCATTGGATTTGCTCACCAGGGTCCTGGCGGGGCCTTGACCATTAACCCGGGCAGGAAATCCCAGGGGACGCTGGCTCCACGGCCTCCCCCGCACTTGACTTCACCTCGGCCGCTGCTTCTGGGGTAGGGGGTCGCCATCTCGGCGGGGACTGGAGAATTCAGGCGCGAAGGAGTCTCAGGCGGGGCTCAGTCCCCTGGGGGAAGAATGTCTAGGGAAAGTGAGGCGCGTGCTGGTCCCCGGGGGTGCAGCCAAGGAATGGCTTGGATGCGTGCCTCAGTTTCCCCTTCCCGGGAAGCCGCGGTCCCCACCCTGGCGCTCCGGGTGAGGACGTGCCCCGCCGCCGCCTCCCCCGCGCGGCCCGCCAGCGCGCCCGCCTCACGCCCGCGCCGGGCCGGCTCCCGCATACCAATGGGCGCACGCGGCGCGCATACGGATCGGACCGGCCCGCGCGCTGCGTGCCAAGCATGCCCAAGCTGCGCTCGGGGCGGGCGCCTCGCCAGGGCCCCGACGCTCCGGGCTCCATCCCCCCCGCCAAAGCTCCCAACACCCCAGGGATCCGTCCCCCCAAAGCCACCCCCGGGGTCCCACTCCCCAGGGCTGCAGCTGCACCCATTTCCCAGCCTGGGGTAAGGAGGCAGGGAGGACACAGGGCCCCACCCCAAATCCTGCCCAGGGAGCATTCGAGCCCCTGGGGTGGCGCCACCTGACCCGGTTGCTAAATATCTCCAACCCACAACTTCCTCCCTCAAGACCAGGGCATGAGACCCTGGCCCGTGACAGCGCTGGCCACTGTGATTCCAGGATGGACGCGACATTCGAGACCCAGGTGTTCTGGAATCCAGATCCCCTAGAACCAGGAACGTGTCCAAACTGGCTCTTCCCTCTTCAGGATTTGATGTCCAGGCCGCTCATGTCCCCAGCGTTCAGGTGGCCCCCACGCCTCCCCAAAACGCGCTGACGTCTAGTGGCCTGAGCCTGTGTGGCTAGGACCCCAACAACCACGCACCACTCTCTGGATCCCGCAGGTACAGTCGTCCTGATGCCATGGCCTCCAGGTCACCAGAGTCTCGACCCCGCATCCCAGTAGGACCCAGGGGTCCTCATTCCCTCCCGCCAAGCCTCCAGGCGTCCCGCACACTCCCGACCGGCTTTACCTGGTCGTGGGGTGGGCTCGGGGCGCGGCGTGGGGCCGGCCGGGCGGCGTGGAGGGGCAGCTCCATAGACCCTGGGCGTGCGGGCTGGGGCTCCCGGCTCTCAGCGCCCACGGCGGCCTCGCAGACTTGGAGACCACGGACAGCGGCGACGAGGGGTGGAGCCTGTGTTGGCCCCGCCCAGGAGGCCCCGCCCAGCGCCGGTCCGCGCGCCTCCGCCTGCTGGATAGTTCCCGGTGTCCGGCCGGCCTGGCGTGTCCCAGCTGCCTCACCCCACGACAACACCAGGCAGGTCGAGTGGCGAGCCTCTCCATCCTGGAGTCCCGCCATGATCGCTATCCTCAAAGGATGGATCCCTTCAGCAGTTCCTGGGGACCCTGAGGACAATCTGCACCGTGATTCGGTAAGAGTGGACACTCAGACGTCAGTGTCCCTGCTAGAGATGTAAATCCAGGCCTTTGACGATCTCCCTCCAGAAGAAAATTCCAGCATGCCAGTCTCCACTCAGGCACAGCTCGGCGTGCCGCACCCCACCCTTCCCCACCCAGGTCTTAGTTGTTAAGGGAACTCAACAGTCCAGGCTGTCTCTGTGGCTCCCCCTAGCACTCCCACCTGTGGGCGCCCGGGTTTATAACGGAGAACAGAGCCAGTGGAGAGTGTTGGCATTCACATGTTAATCCCAGGATTTGGGACGAGGTAGGGGGATTGCACAAGTTGGAGGCAAACCTGGGCTATGGAATGAGTTCCAGTCCAGTCTGGGATTCAGAGCGAGACCCCGCCTCAAACAGTAAAATAAAATAAAGCAGAATAAAGAGTAGCTGGGCTGGCAGAATGGCTCAGTAAAGCTTGCTGCGAAAGTGTGAGGACCTGAGTTCAAATCCCCGGGATTCCCATTAAGTCAAAGGCAGTGGCCTACTTTTGTAACACCGGTGCTCCTGCAGGGCTCGGCAAGAGATCACCGGGAGCTGGGGGTGGCGAGCCTGGTTACACAGCAGAGGACTGTTTCAAACAAGGTAGGAAGGAGGGAACACATGAGATTGCCCTCTGACCTCTGCATGTACTGGGACCGTGGCACGCACGTGAGCATACAACACACATGCACACGCTCATGCACACATGCGGACATACACACACGCACATACACACACGCGCGCACACGCACATACACACATGTGCACATACACACACGCACAAACATACACAGATTTTTTAAGGGGGTGGGACTGGCAAGATGGCTCTGTGGGGGGCAAGTGCTTGGCACCAGGCCAGACGGCCTGTTTAGTCCCCTGAACACACCCGGTTGTGGAAGCAAAGAACCAGCTCCCCAAGTTGTCCTCTGACCTCTCCAAGCACGCCATGGCGCCTGTGCACCCCTCCCACACACATATGCACAGCCACTAAATGGAAAAAGACAAGGAAGAAAGGAGAAAGGGCCCACTCATAGCTCGGGGTTCAGCTCAGTGGTGGAGCACCCTGGAAATCAACACCCCTAAGCAGAGCGATGACAAGGACAGAGCTGGGCTTCCTGCCTGGCTCAGAAGTGGCACACACCTTATGGTCACATCTTTATAATTAGCTTTAATAGACACACACACACACACACACACACACACACACACACACACACACACACAGGGTCTCATGTAACCCAGGCTGGCCTTGAGCTCCTTTTGTTTTGTTTTTTTTGAAATGGTTTCTCTGTGGCTTTGGAGCCTGTCCTGAAACTCACTCTGTAGACCAGGCTGGCCTCAGACTCAGAGATCCATCTGTCTCTGCCTCCCAAGTGCTGGGACTAAGGGCGTGGGCCACTGTTGCCTGGTGAGCTTTTTTACTTATTTGTTTGTTTGTTTATTATACAGTATTCTGCCTGCAGGCCAGCAGAGGGCACCAGATCGCATTACAGGTGGTTGTGAGCCACCATGTGGTTGCTGGGAATTGAACTCAGGACCTCTGGAAGAGCAGCTGGTGCTCTTAACCTCTGAGCCATCTCTCCAAGCCTGGCTTAATTTTATTTTGTGTGGAAGAGTGTTTTGCCAAGCCAGGAAGTGATAGCATATGCCCTTAATCCCAGCACTGGGCAGCAGAGGCAGGAGGATCTCTGTGAGTTCGAGGCCAGCCTGGTCTACAGAGCGAGATTCAAGGCAGGCTCCAAAGCCACAGAGAAACCCGGTCTCAAAAAACCAAAAAACAAACAAATAGGAAAATACACAAGAGGGAGAGAGGCCCCGTGCTTGTCTGGGGGCCTGGGTCTTTACTGAACACCTCCACTTTGCTGTTGTATAATAAGCATCTTTGCTGTTGTGATAATAAGTATGGCTCTACTCTGTGCTCCTCCCTCCCTGATTCTCCTCCTCTTTCTCACTGCTTAAAGCCTAACTCATATAAAATAAGCGAATGCGAATGCATTAATTAATGGACATGGAAGGGCTGTTGTAATCCCCCACCCAGGGCCTTCTGTCTCCCACAGGCCATTCTACACTTTCAGCTCTGAACACCCGCAGAGCATCAGGAGCCCTGGGAGTTCCTGTCCTCACACTTCCAGTGTGAGCCCAATTAACCCTTCCCTCCCCAAGCTGCTTTTGGTCCTGGTGTTTCCTCGCAGTGATAGAAACCCTAAGTAGTATGTCTAAAGCACTTTGGCCGTGTGACCCAAGGAAGGTGACACGGCAGCCTTGAGAGGCAGTCCAGTCTCAGGTTACGCTGTAGTGCTTGCTGTCATAAACACCCTAACCAAAAGAACTCGAGGTGTGTGTGTTGGACAGTCCTCCCCACCCCCTGACAGGGTTTCTCTGTAGCATTGGAGCCTGTCCTGGAACTCACTCTGTAGACCAGGCTGGCTTTGAACTCAGAGATCTGCCTGCCTCTGCCTCCAGAGTGCTAGGACTAAAGGCGTGCTCTGGATAGTTTACCGTAAATCAACTTGACACAAGCTAGATCATCTGGAAGAAGGAAACCTTAATTGAGGTCTCCATGGCACCTGACCATAGGACGTTTCCTAATTAATGACTGACGGGGAAGGACACAGCCTATAGTGGCTGGTGTCATCCTGGGTTCTGTAAGAAAGCAGGCTGAGCAAGCCACGAGGAGCAAGCCAGTAAGCAGCTCCCTTCCGTGGCCTCTGCATCAGCCCCTGCCTGCGCGATCCTGCCTTGTTTGAGTTCAGTGATGAGCAGCAATGCTGACGCGTGAGCCTAAGGAACCTTCCTCCCAGGTTACTCTGGTCATGGAGTTTCCTCCCAGCTATAGAAAGCCTAACTAAGCCAAGTTGGCACTGTGGCATTGCTGGGACAGGCCTGACACAGGTTTTGCGGAGGACTGTGGAAGGGGCTTTGGAACTTTGTGCGAGAAGCGCCATTGAGGGCCGAGACCAGTTATATAGGCTCTTGAGAGACAGGACTGTCAAAGGGAGTGCAGAAGATGGAGGTGTGGCTTGCAAAGTTTCAGAGGGAAACAGAATCAGGTGTGCTGGTGCCTACTCGGGAGGCAGAGGCAGGCGGATCTGAGTTCTCGGCCAGCCTGGTCTACAGAGCGAGGACCAGGACTACACAGTAAAACTCTTGTTGCTAGAGTCCCACCAGGTCCCGCCACCCTTCTCAGCCACAAATAAACACACAGAGACGTGTATTGACTGTAAACGTTGGCCGATGACCAAGGCTTCTCACTGGCTAGCTCTGTCTTAATTATTAACTCATTTCTATTAATCTATGTATTTCCACGTGGTCTTGGCTTACGGGAGAATGCCTCCTGGACTGTTACTCCTTTGGTGGCCTATATGGCGCCCCTCTCTGCCTATCTTTCCCAGGATTCTCCTTGTCTCCTAGTCCCGCCTGTCTTCCTGCCTCTATTGGCCAGACAGTGTTTTATTCATCAACCAATAAGAGAAACATAGACATAAGGACATCCCCCATCAAACCCTGTCTCCAAAACAAAACCCAACTGACTGACTGACTGACTGACTGACTGACTGACTGAATGATGACTGATGACTGACTGATGACTGATGACTGACTGACTGACTGATGACTGACTGATGACTGACTGATGACTGACTGATGACTGATGACTGACTGACTGATGACTGACTGACTGACTGACTGATGACTGACTGATGACTGATAACTGACTGACTGACTGATGACTGACTGATGACTGACTGACTGATGACTGACTGATGACTGACTGATGACTGACTGACTGACTGATGACTGACTGATGACTGACTGATGACTGACTGATGACTGATGACTGACTGACTGACTGACGACTGACGACTGATGACTGACTGACTGACTGACTGACTGATGACTGACTGACTGACTGACTGACTGATGACTGACTGATGACTGACTGACTGACTATGACTGACTGACTGACTCACTGACTGACTGATGACTGACTGACTGACTGATGACTGACTGACTGACTGATGAATGATTGACTGATGACTGACTGATGACTGACTGACTGACTATGACTGACTGACTGACTGACTGATGAATGACTGACTGATGACTGACTGATGACTGACTGATGACTGACTGACTGACTGATGACTGACTGACTGACTGACTGATGAATGATTGACTGATGACTGACTGATGACTGACTGACTGATGACTGACTGACTGATGACTGACTGACTGACTGACTGACTGATGACTGACTGACTGACTGATGACTGACTGATGACTGACTGATGACTGACTGACTGATGACTGACTGATGACTGACTGACTGATGACTGACTGACTGATGACTGACTGACTGACTGACTGACTGATGACTGACTGACTGACTGATGACTGACTGATGACTGACTGACTGATGACTGATGACTGACTGATGACTGATGACTGACTGACTGATGACTGACTGACTGACTGATGACTGACTGACTGATGACTGACTGACTGACTGATGACTGACTGACTGACTGATGACTGACTGACTGATGACTGACTGACTGACTGATGACTGACTGACTGATGACTGACTGATGACTGACTGACTGATGACTGACTGACTGACTGATGACTGACTGACTGACTGACTGACTGATGACTGACTGACTGATGACTGACTGACTGACTGACTGACTATGCAGCTCATGCTAACGCAGGGCTTCCCCTGTGTCTTTGTAAACTGCATTTTCCTACGCGTCACCTCTGTCTCCTCTCTTATCTAGAGGCAGCCCTTTGTCCTGCTCCGGGACAAATACCTCCTACTCCCTCCCTTGTTCCCTTCCCCTTCTCTCTCATCCTTTTTCTTTTGGTTTTGTCCCTTACTCCTTCCCTCTGTTTCTCTGGGACAAATACATCTTTGTGCTGAGAACTTGGTCTTGGGGGTGGAGGGCCCTGAGCTGATACTTGATACTTTTCCTTCTAATTTGAAAATACGTTTTCCCACTGCTGGGGGTGTGTGTAGCTCAGTGGTTCAGAGCTTGACCAGCATGCATGAAGTCCTAGGTTCAATTCCCTATCTCGGGGAAAAAGTAAAATACATTCTCCCCTCCCCCACAAAGGCACACACAGGCACACACACACACACCAATAACTACTATTCTATTATTGTGCTGCTGGGGATGGAATTTAAGGCCTCCTACATGATAGCCCACTCACTCTATCATTGAACAATATCCCAGCCCCTCACTGGGGACTCTAGGCAGGGGCTCCACCACTGAGCCACACCCCAGCCCCTTAAGTGGCAGTCTAGGCAAACCTCTACCATTGAGCTTTGCCACAGCCAACTCTCCTAGGTGGATTCCAGTCACACTAAGCCATACACACAGCCTTGGCTGGCCTGGAACCCTCCCTTCTTCTCTCCCTCCTCTCCCTCCCTCCCTCCCTCTTTCTCTAGATAGGGTTTCCCTGTGTAGCTCTGTAGACCAGGCTGGCCTCGAACTCAGAGTCACAGAGATCGGCCTGCCTCTGCCTCCCGAGTGCTGGGATTAAAGGGGTGCCTGCTACCTCCTGTCTTTCTTTTTTGTTTCTGACAGAGGATCTTTGTAGTCCTGCCTGGCCTGGACCTCACAGCTACCTCAATGGGCTTCTAGCCTGATTTATCTAGTTTTGTTTTGTTTTTTGTTTTTGTTTTTGCTTTTCTGAGACAGGGTTTCTCTGTGTAGTTTTGGAGACTGTTCTGAAACTTGCTCAGTAGTCCAGGCTGGTCTTGAACTCTCTGAAATCCACCTGCTTCTGCCTCCCGAGTGCTGGGATTAAAGACGTGCGCCACCACTGCCCGGCTCTTATTTGTCTATTTTAAAATGTATTTCTCAGCTTTTAATGACAATATTCATTACCTTGCAGAACAAAAGTTTTTAGAGTCTCATAAAAGCACAAAGACACTGGCCTTGAAAAAGTATGTGAGGTGCTGAGTGTGTGGCATACTGCACATGTGGGGACTATTTGCTCCCAAAGCCAGAGTGTCCTCAAACACATGCTCTGCTGTCAGAGCCACAAACCTGGAGAAACGTGCTCCACCTTGGCATGTGTGTGCGCGCGTGCATGCGTGCGTGTCCGTGTCGTGTGTGTGCGTGTGTGTGTGTGTCCGTCCCATCCGTGCCCCGGGAGGTCTTGCTCCCGCTGCTGACAGCTAGGTGTATCCGCACTGGCTCCAAAGCAAGGTTTAAGGAATCCCGAAGGAGGGGTGAGGGCAGGGCTGGCAAAGGAAGGACGTGTGTTTGTGGGAATCCTACCCATCGCGCTCCAGTCTCTTCCCATCCTAGGTTGACAAGCAAGTGTACAAGTGTACAAGCAAGGCCTGAGCAGTGAGGAGCTGGGAGGAGCTGGGAGGAGCTGGGAGGAGCTGGGAGGAGCTGGGAGGAGCTGGGAGGAGCTGGGAGGAGCTGGGGCATGAATCCAGTTTCCCCATGTCTGTGTTTCAGGCCTCCTGCTGGCCAAACTGTAGCAAGGTTTCTTTGCGGACGAGGCCCACCAGGATAAGGGCAGGATGGGAGGTGGCGTAAAAAGCCATGGGGGTCTCCCCACTCCTCTGAGTCTGGGTCTCCCTATATACAGCCCTGGCTAGCCTGAAACTCAGCCCGGCTGGACTCATACAGAGCTCCTCCTGTGCCGGGATTAAGGGCGTGGGCCACCACGTCTGTTAGATTCATGTGATATTTCAAAGGTATTACTGGCAGGATTGGCTGGCAACTGGAGCTGGGTGTGGCTGGGAAAGAACGGGGAGCCAGTGACAACTTGCAAGGTTGCAGGGCCTCCTGCTTGGGAGGAGGCGGTTTGGTAGTGCAGCCGAAGTTCCATTTGGGATCGCCAGAGGGCACCCGAAGGTCATAGAATTGCTACCAAGCGTCTCCTTCCACCTTCAAGAAGAGGCTTAGGTGTGGTATGTCAGGCCAGCTAGCCCGAGCTTCTGGGCTACTCCCCGTCTCTGCCTCCCTTCTTGAAGTAGGATTGCTGGGATTACAGTTGTGAGGCTATTGCATTTGGCTTTGTACATGGGTTCTGGGGACCAGCGTTTCAGGCTTGCATGCCTGGCAAACACTGTTGACATTAGAGGTGTGCCCCACCACACTTGCATGCGGCCCTGGTGCTCGAACCCAGGGTTTCCTGCACACCAGGCAAGCGTTCTAGCGTCCGAGCCAGCATGTAAGCCCCTAGGCTTCCACCATGTAGGTCCTACGGATCGAACTCAGGCCGTCAGGCTTATTGGCAAGTGCCCTTACCTGGGGATCGATTTAGCTAGCCTTTTTGTCGCTATTTGTTTTTGAGACAAGGTTTTGTGTAACCTAAGGGGACCTCAAACGTATGCTCCTCCTGCCTCGGCCTCCCCAGTGCCAAGATTGCAGATGCCTGGCACCCGCTGCTCCGCCTTAATCGATTTTCTTAGTCTATAAAGCTTCGTGTGGCCAACTGAGAGGGTGGCGGAAGTAGTCACTACCCTTCTTCTCCCATGCCACGTGGGACGCTTTGATTCTCGGCCTCGCATTTAGAACATGCCTCCTCCCAGGCTCCCAGACCCCGGTTGCTTCTTCAGATCCCGCTTTCTTCACAGAAAATCCCCAACCTTTGAGTTCACGGCTGTGCATGGAACGGGGCAGGGCGCTGCTCTGCTGCCCCCTGGTGGCCACAGGCAACAAGGCAGCGCGTGCGCTGCAGGCTTGGACTGATGCCAATCCTGGCGTCTCAGGCACTGGCTCTCACAGGTGCATGCCGAGTCTGTTGCCTGGGCCTTCAAGATGCACAGAACCCTACTTATCCTTTCCATGCTCACATTCCAACTGTTTGCTAATTTAGTTGAATCTCAGCTCTGCACCCCAGGCTGGGATTTACTCAAATCTTGTCTTGGGCTGTGATACAATCTATCCTCGTTTACTGATTTTTTTTTTCCTCCTAAAGACAGGGTTTCTCTGTGTAGCTTTGGAGCCTGTTCTCCAACTCACAGAGATCCACCTGCCTCTGCCTCTGCCTCTGCCTGGGGTTAAAGACGTGTGACACTGCCCAGCTAGTTACTGATGTGCTTAGTGGTTTTCTTTTGGGGATGGGGTTTCAAATTGTCCTTAAACCCAGAGTCCTCCTGCCTCAGATTTTTGATTGTGGGGATTACAGGCATGAGCTTCTATATTTGGTTTAAGATTTGGCTGTTTATTATATTTTGCCACTTATTTGCTGTGCTGAGGATCGAATTTAGCCTTCTGCCTTGAGCACGCTAGGCAGACTACCACTGAGCCACATCCCTCACCCTCACTCGGGGACTCTGGGTATGTGCTCTACCGCTTAACAACAGCCCCAGCCCCTTCTTTTACCTCTTTTGTTTGTCTTTCGAGACAGTTTCTCTGTGTAGCTTTGGAGGCTGTCCTGGAACTTGCTGTGTAGACCAGGCTGGCCTTGAACTTAGAGATCCACCTGCCTCTTCCTCCCGAGTGCTGGAACTAAAGGTGGGCAACGCCCCCCCAGTGTGCTACTTGTTTACTTGTTTACTTTTTTGGAGACACTCTTGCTAAGCCTTGAGTTCCTCTTCCCATGAAGGCTTGGGGGGGGGGGGAAGACACTTCTCCTGCCTTGGCCTGAGTATCTAAGATGACTGGCCTGTAATATCAGGCCTGGTTATTTTTCTTTTTATGATTTTAAATGTGTTTGTTACATGTGAGGACAGGGGCTGATGGAGGACAGAAAGGCAGGACTGTAGTTAGCAGCCTGTTGAAGGTGCTGGAGGCTGAGCTCAGGTCCTCTGCAGTGCTCACTGTCGGGCACCTCTCCAGCCCTGGACTTCACGTGTGTCCTTTCTCCTGGCCCCTTTGCCTCTTCCTCGTGGAGCCCTTTCGGGACGCCCCACTGGGTCTGTGGGATCACAGCAGGCGTGTGCTGGAGCTGCAACTGACATGGAGGCGTTTGCTTGCTCCTTCCACTGTGAAGTGGGCTCTGGGATTCTGAATTAAATGGGTGGAGATGACCTAAATAATGCTAAGGCAAGAACATCAGAGAAGCTTCCCAGCTTCCCAGCCTGGTGCGGGCTGGGAGTCCATCTGCATCCCAGTTCTTGAGAAGGTGGAGACGGGAGAATGTATATATATGGGGCAGCTCTTGGGAATTGCTTCTCTTCTTCCTGGGTGTGGGTCCCAGGGCTTGGTGCTAAGTGCCTTGACCCAATGAGTCACCTCACCAGCCTGGAATTAGGTGAGGGCATTCTGGGTGAGCACAAGAGCCAGACATGCCCCCTAGAACCTTGGACTTGGGTGAATGGTGGTTTACACCTGTATCTCAGCACTCAGGAGGCGGAGGCAGGAGGATTGCACGGAGCACAGAAATCCAGGGCTGGAGATGGTTCGGTGTCCAAGAGTACAGAGGGCCAGAATACTGGCCCAACACCCAGCACCAACATTGGGCAGCTCAAGGCTCTTCTAGATCCAGGGGATCTGATGCCCTCTTCTGGCCTTCAGAGGCACTGCATTTACCCCCACTCATAAAAACTAAAAATAGGGGCTGGGGAGATGACTCAGGGGCTGAGGAAGCTTGTGGCTCTTGCAGAGGACCCAAGTTCAGTTCATTGGTTGGCTCACAACTGCCTGTAACTGACTCACACTCAGGAGGCAGAGAGATAGGTAAATCTGTTTCAAGTCTGAGGCTGCCTGGAGCTTCCCCACCAACCAACCACTGGTCTCTAAGCAGCACCTGGGAGGCGGAGTAGAACACACTGTACAGGCGAGGCAGATCCATCATGGACGACTGTGTGTGCATATGGGAGCCCGCGCCCGCACACACCAGGGTCCTTCTACAGTCTGAGCTCATCTAAAACTTGAAATCCTCCTGCCTCGGTACACCCAGTCCTAGGATTACAGGTGTGACCTCACATATAGCTACTCTTTCAACATCTTCAGGGGTGGGTGAAGATGTTTTGGTGGTGGCTTCTTTTCCTGGGAATACGATCTCGACAGATGGTAACCGGCTGGGGTGTGTGTGTGTGTGTGTGTGTGTGTGTGTGTGTGTGTGTGTGTGTGTGTGTGAGAGAGAGAGAGAGAGAGCCTTCAGTCTTCTTAGGACTCCCCAAAGCTTCTGGCCGCCTGCAGCGCCCCCTCAGGACTGTCCCTTGGGACTGAGGCAGAGGATGACTGGAGGGCAGCGTCGCCCCAGCGGCCCCCACGCCCCCTTCATTTCTCTCAGGCCTGTGCTTTACTTTTATTGTACAAGATTGATTTATTAACTATGGTACATCACATAAGGCCTTTTCATTTTTTTTTTTTACACCATTCCCATCGAGACAAATACAATACTTTGTAGCAAATACATGATTTTAAAAAACAAAACCAAACAAAAACACCTCAGTCAGAGATGCCCTGGCTGCCAGGATGGCTGCCCATGCACTAAACAGGAGGAAGCCTCAGAAACCCATGACTTGTTAAAAAAAAAAAAAAAAAGAAAGAAAGAAAGAAGAAAAAAGAAGCCTGGAAACGAAGCAGACATTCCTGACCCCGACTGGAGAGGCCCTGGTCCCAGCCGCCATGACACAGGAAATCATTGTTACAGACAGTTCCACTTTCGCTGCAAAACAGAAGTTTGGGCATACGACCAGACTAACACACTTCAACACCATTAACGTTTCTGTTCGTCCTCAGGAAACTCAAAATATTTGTTAATCTAACACATATGAAGATCATTTAACATGTGAAAATACAAGTACCAGAAAAGAAGGCGACAGCAGCACTATTCCAAATTTTCAAACAAGTTTTATTCCCATACAATCCCGAGACGTCTCCTTTGCTTAAAATGTACACAGGGAACATGATTCTTTAATGTGAACAATAACTTATGACCTGGTTCCACTACTTGGGTGGCTTCATGGCTGGGGTGATAGCTAAGGGACCATGTAGGGCGGGCCTCTCTGACGTCCTGGACTGACCCAGCTCATCCCCGACCCTCCCCATGCACGTGTGGGTGACATGGAATGGAGAACCACCTCTCCTCGACTGACACCTGTAGGTGACTTTGGGGAGTGACTGCAGCTGGCCCACTGTTGAGTCTCAGGGGTTTGGGGGGGCGGGCAGAGCACAAAGGGGATGCAGGCCTTCAGGGGTGGAGGCACAGGTCACAGGAGGGCTCGCCCCACCCGGCCGGCCTGCAAGCTGCTCCTATAACATCACCCCATAGTGGGAGAGAGTGTGAAGGTTCTAGAAGTCTGCTGCCGCCGCCTGCCTCTGCCGGGGAACACGGAGCATGGGGGCAGACAGCACCAGACACTTTCATGTCCCGTAAAAGGCCAGGATGAGAAGGGTAGGGTAGTTAGTGTAGGACCACAGACCAGTGTGCTCCACAAAACCCTGCCTGGGGAGCTGTGCGGTGGCGGTGGCAACAGGCTGAGGTCACCTCCTGGGCAGCTATCCAGCTAGGCGGCAGCTGACCTGGCCACCCCTGTGAGGCCTATGACAGCATGCCCACACAAGCCGGCCTGAGAGCTCTCTTGTGAAGGTCACTCCAGAGAGTCTGAAGCGGCAGAGCAGAGTGAGGCGCTCCAGCCTGCTGTCTGCAAGGTGAGGCTTCAAGCAGGGCTCTACTGCCATTTACCCGCGCCCTCCTCCCTCAGTCTGCCTCCCACGGCCTGCGTCACAGTGTCTGAGGCTCATGCAGCAGCCTCACACAGGTGCTCCGTGTCACAACTGCGTTCACGGCACGATGGCTCCACCTACATCTCTTTCAAGACTCAACACAGAAGCTACTGAATGGAAGCCATTTCAAACTGTGGGGCTAAGGGCACGAAGCCAGGGCAGGTGACTGCCAGTGACCTTAGTGACAACACACAGATGCTCCTGCTGACCCCAGGCCTACAGTGCCCAACACAGACCCTCTGGAGGAAAAACGTTTGCGCATTAACACGTCTGTACCTAGGGTTTGGTCTGGTCTTGGAGATTTGCAAGCACCTTATGTCCCCAAGTACAAGACAGAGGGAGACCGCCAGCTTCTCCAGGGCAGGGCCCTTGTCCTGTCCTACAGACGTGAAGGTAGGAATCCCGGGACACGCCCACATGCTATTCCTAAAGTGCAACGGTGGGGACGGTGGGACGGTGGGACGGTGGGACCCAGGACAGTGCTGTGCGACCCAAGCCCCTCCTACGCCCAGGACACCTCAGTGACAGGTTTCTGACCCAGTGCTAAGATTAAAGTAGGAGGCAGAGGTAGGCTGACTAGGGCTGCTATGCAGGAGCAGAGCATGGGGAGGCTGCTGAGCTGAGTGGCAGAGCTGGGGCAGTACAGGGTGGTGACAAGCCAGGCACGGTGGCTCTGCCTGAAAACAGGGTCCCCTGTGTATAACCAGATGCTTGTTTCTGCAAGGTGCCATACCTGCCCATGTCCCAGGCACCCACGCTGGTTACATCTACAGCATGGGATGGATGAAGCGACCCCACGTTAAGACCAAACCTGCCAACCTGGGTGCTGTGTGTACACACCTGCAGTATTTCTACACATGTAGTGTTTCTATGATGTCGGGTCAGCAGTAGGGTAGGGACCTTGCCAACAGCCCCTCCAAAGGCTCTGTCTTCTCAGGGGGTAGACCAGTGGGGCCCAGTGGGTTTGCAGTCATTGCCCAGGTGTCCTTAACTTTGCTGTCCCACACAGACAAGGGGCTTTTTACCCAGTGGCCACCTGGCAGGAGGAAGTGGAAACTTGAGGTCTGTTTTCTTCCCGTGCTTTCTGTCTCTCCGCCTCTGTGGAGAGTTCCCGTCTTTCTTCCAGTGTTCCTTTGCTGCCTGGGAAGGGGTTGGAGGGAAGCCACACCGGGCCTCTTCTTGCTGTGCTGATGGGCCACGCCAGTGCCCCAGTGTGTACCGTGGGGTGGCAGAGCCAGAGCCCACATGTTCCCACCGACCCCACTGCAGGCGTGCAGGTATGGAAATGAGAGGACGAACCCAAGTGTCCTCTTTAGAGGGGCCAGCCCCGCTGGGGTATAGCCTCTGCCCCTGGCAGAGGCTGGGATGATGTCCCAAGGATGTGGCCGTGACGCTGGTGCAGGCAGACAGGGTGGGCAGAGGTCCAGGGGGCAGGGAGGGCGCTGGGGCCCGATGTCTGCTCAGTTCAGTCCTCACAGTGGCCCAGGCCCAGGGCAGGGCCCACAGCTTAGTGCAGCCAGGGCCAGGTGGAGAAGGCCGCAGGGTGCTCGGCTGCCCGGCCACGGTGGACACCGGCTAGTGCCACCACAAAATCTTTAAAAGGCGCTTGGCTGCGACCTCCACCTCAGGGGACCTGGTTTTGTTCAAGGCGAATGCCACCCTGTCAAGAAGACAGTTGGTTCTCCTGCGTCTTGGACGGTGGGGGCTCACAGCGTGTGTTCGGCTTGGAGCTGAGCGGAGAGTAGTGGCTGCATTGGGGACTGAGGGGTGGGGGGAGGTGACTGGGGAGGCGACGGCTGACTTGCAGCAGGGGTGGATGTGAGGAAGGGGACAGTGGGCGCCACCGCCGACGGGGATCCGGGCGCTGCGCCTGGAGGCTCACTGATGGGCCGGTTGTAGAAGAAGAAGGGGCATTGCTGGATGAAGAGCTCGATGATGGTCTGGTAGGAGCGCGTGGCTGTGAGGGCATCCATGCTGCTGAAGTCCGGCCGCATCAGGGTGGGCCAGAAGCAGATGGACAGGTTCTCACTGGTCATAAGATTCACCTTGTTGTTGTGGCTGACTCTGCAGGTGACAGCAAAGCCAGGTCAGATCTGCATGGGGCTTCCCTGCCTGCTAGCCCCTGTCTGACCCTGCCACTAGCTCCAAGGAGCGCCAGGGTGCAGAGGCTGAGCACAGATGGAGGCCCTGCATGCCCTGGAAGGTGCAGGGCACCGACCATCAACCAAAGCGGCGAGCTGTTTGGGATGGGCAGGGAGTGAGTTAGTGCTTGGCTCCAAAACTCCCCGTCTGCCAACAGGCCCACCATGAGTGGGCACGCCGGGGCCCTGCTGAAGTGCCGTGCTCACGGGACAGCCTCTTCTGTCCCATGGCACCCCTGATATGTGCTCCGCCCCACGCCAGTCCGGAGACATGGACAAGGAGCAGCTACGAGCTCTTGGAGTTTCTGAAGGCACCAGCACCTGCCAGAGCCAGAACGGAAACTCAGGATGCCAAGGGCCCTGGCTATGCTACCGGCCGGAGGGTGGGCCCTGTGGGCCCCTTCTCCCTCAGTTAACCCAAGGTGGCTGTTTATGACAGGCGGGAAAGCACCTGGCAGCAAGAAACCTACTTGTTCAGGTGGGAGATGACATATTTGAAGACTTCATGGTTTTCCTTTGGGAATTTCTTCAGCACCTCCTTAAGAGCATGTAACTTCTGTTCTCGGTCGTTGATTTCTGAGAGAGAGAACCAGAGGCTTTTCAGGGCTGAGTGTGGTGGCGCTCTGGAGGTGTGAGGGAGCTGTGAGGCAGCTGGCAGGGCCCGTGCCGGTGGCCACCCCAAGTGCACTCTTGCCAGGCTCTGGGAGGCCAGGCCAGGGCTTTTAGACAGCCCCACCCCACCCCACCCTCATGCCCAGAGTCTGCATCCGTGGCTGCGCACCTGGACTGGGGTCCAGGCCTCTTCTATGTCCCAGGCCCCTGCTAAAGGACAGTACTGTATCCTTGGGCTTCCTGCCCTCCTCCTGCCCCCCAAGATGAACCATCCACAGACTCTACCATAAAGAACACCATTCTTTGCTCCTCGGTTGCCCCTGGAGACAGGCACCCCAATGCAGAAAGACTGCTTGCTTCCTGGCCAGACGGGAGGGCACTGCCACCCACCCACACTGACGGACCAGGGAAGGAGGGGGTCTGCCACAGGCCCGGGCTCTGTCCTTCCCGGCAGACATGAGGGGCTTTGCACACGGTGCTGCTGGAGGGGCTGGTGCAGACAGTGGGCGATTCTTACGCAGCTCATCAAAGGGACCACACGCCTCTGCGCTCACTGCCACCCACTGAGGGCTCTAATGTGCTGTGACAGGAAGACAGGAAGCATGTCATCCATGCCACACCAGGTCAGTCGTCTCTACAATCTGCCCTGTTCTGAGGATGGGAAACAAGCAACCAGGCAGGAAGTCTGTGGAGCAGGGATTTGAACTGACCAGCTGCAGAGCTCAGCTGAGTTTGGCTCATTTTAACAGGAAGGCATAAAAATGGCCCCGCCTCCGTCTAGTGGGGCACCTGGCCAGCCCACATTTCTCTGCACGTGGAAAGAAGTCTTCGTGTCACTAAAGTGGGGGCTGACAGCGACCAGGAGAGTGGCTCTTGGGTATGGGCACTATCTGCTCAGCGTGACTGACCTGAGCTTGACTGCTGGGACTCACAGGGTAGAAGAACTGACTCCTATAAGTCATCTTCCACTTGTGCAAACATGCCTGCACACACACACACAGACACACACACAGACACACACACAGACACACACACAGACACACACACACACACACACACACAGACACACACACACACACACACACACACAGACACACACACACACAGACACACACACACACACACAGACACACACACACAGACACACACACACAGACACACACACACACAGACACACACACACACACACAGACACACACACACAGACACACACACACACAGACACACACACACACACAGACACACACACAGACACACACACACACACAGACACACACACACAGAGACACACACACACACACACAGAGACACACACACACACAGACACACACACACACAGACACACACACACACAGACACACACACACACAGACACACACACACACACAGACACACACACACACACAGACACACACACACACACAGACACACACACACAGACACAGACACACACACACAGACACACACACACACACACAGACACACAGACAGACACACACACACAGCCCCCAAAACCAAACAAAACCAAACCTACAGTGGCCTTTGTTTGTTTGGGCACAGCACCCTTGGGCAGTACTATAGCTCTGAACTGCTGGCGGGTCACACGCCACGCCACGCCACGCCACCTACGTGAAGGGCACATGGGCGTGGTGGCATGAACCCCAGATCCCAGCCCTTGGGAAGCTGGAGTGGGGGGACTGTCATTTGAGTGAGGTCAGCCTAGGCTATGAGATGAGACCTTGTCTCAACAATAACAACAACAACAATGCAATAAAAATGATTACAAATAGGGTAAGAAAGTTGGCATCCATAACCCGGAAGCTGTTAAAGGGTGATAACTGCTCACCAGTAAAAAAATGTTTTTCTCTACTGGAGTCTCACTGGGTGTACAGAACACTCTTGAGGGCAGACCGCGTGCCCAGAAGTAGATGGCCAGCACAAAATGAGCCCAATGGCATTTGTTCGTTGTTTGTTTGTTTTTGAGGCAGGGTTTCTCTGTGTGGCTTGAGAGCCTGTCCTGGAACTTGCTTTGTAGACCAGGCTGGCCTCTGCCTCCTGAGTGCTGGGATTAAAGGTGTGCACCACCACTGCCTGGCCTCAATGGCATTTTTGGAGGTTGTCTCACAATGTTCTGTCAGCCCCAGCAAGTCCCTTGCATATGTTATGACTTCTCATTCTGTGCCTTTATGGGGTTTCCGTGTGTCTGTGTTTCCTGAGTTTATTCTTTGGCTCTTCTGCTAGTTTTGGTTTGTTTTTATTATTATTTTTTAGATGCCTGTTTGTTTTCTAATGAAAGAAATGGTGGGAAAATGGGGAGAAATTACAATTAAAAAATTGCACTAAAAATAAAATTTGGCAGGGGTGATGGTGGCAGTGCTTGCTTTTAATCCCAGCACTCAGGAGGCAGGGGCAGAGGCAGGGGGAATCTCTTGTGAGTTTGAGGCCAGCCTGGTCTACGTAGTGAGTTAGTGAGTTCCAGGGCAGCCTGAGCTACATAGTGAGAGCCTGTCTCAAAACAAAACAAATCTGTTTTGAGAATAAAAAAAAAACCAGGGCGAGGCCATAACCGGATAAATCACACAGAAGTGAGGTGCTAACGGCCCGACTCTGATCTGGGCATGTGGCACCCGAGGGTCGCTCAGCCTCCTGTCTGTAAGAGACTCGAGGCAGCAAGAGGTCCAAGGTTAGCTCAGAGGCAGGAGGTGGGCGCGCGTCCTGGGGCTGCTCTGGCCTGCAGAGGCCTGAGCCATGGGAACTGTCTGCCTGCCGGAAGGTGACTGAAGCCACAGGGTTAGAAGTGTGTTTAGCAGAAGGAAGCCCCAGGAGGGAGGATGGGTGACAGCTTATAGAACGCGTGAGAGTCATGAGCACGGCTCACTTTCACTTATGAGAATTAGTGCACCCCTCAGATGTAAGCATGCCAGCCCCTGTAGGTACCCAGTGACACAAACACAGCTGTGTTCCTTTTCATCAGACACCTGTGTAGCGGCATCTCAGACAGCAGTCTCACCCAGGGAAGGGCCCTGGCCTTCCCGTCTGAGGATCAGCAGAGAGCGCGATGGGCGTTTCCTTTCTTTCTTCCTGGGGTCATGATGGACGCCCCTCCCTGGGAAGCTCACCGTCCTCTTGAAGCCTCTTGAGTCAGAGGCCCAAGAAAGGCCCAGATGGTTCCTGACCTGTACACCCTTTCCCTCCCACCTGTGTGAGTCTCTGCTGGGTCCCCGCACCCATTGATGCTGGGGAGCGCCATGTGTTGGGGGGGGGCAGCAAGGGGAGCTACAGGGCCTTTGTCTTAAGGTGCTGGGGTGGAACCCAGGACGCTGCCCGCGCTAGGCAAGCAGTCCACCAAGCCAAATCCCACTCCTCCACGTGCTTTTCCTTTTGTCCGTGCTCTCCTTAGTATCAGCATGAAATTTCTCCTGTGGAGGAGGCTCAAACCAAACCAAATCCAATCACAAAGAAGTCGGTTTGAGCTGTAACTGTCACGCTACCGTTGGACCAATGGGCACACCTTGCCAGGGTTGAGCACTGGGTAAACATTGATGTCTTTCTCCCACAGCGGCCTGCAAAGCACCCTGTAGGACTACGTAGGCTAGCCAGTGGAGAGTTTTCTGCTCAGTTGAGGTTCAGCGGTAGGATCTCATTGAGTTATGGTGGGCAATCAAGCATCATGGTAATATCCTGCGGTGTTCTGGGTTCCTTCCTGGCCAATAACTAGTAGCGAGGTGTCCCATGCCTGGCAATGACAGTTCATCTATTATCCTGTCTTTCTGGGAGACAGAGGGTGCTTACATCTGCATGGTGTCACAGGGCCCTAGGGACCATTTCCAAGATGCTCTCTATGCAATCCTCCGTAGGCATTCAGGCAAAAAGCGGGTTGGACCTCAGCTCTGCTGTCTGCTCTAGACCCCCTGTCATGTCTTGGAGCCAACGAAAGAATGGAGTGGGGCCATGGGCAGGCACTCAGGGTCCAGACAAACCACGCTGAAGTCTACACACACACGATGCAACTGGTAAGAGCTGGTCTTCAGGAACTCTTCCCAAAGGAAGAGGAGAGGGAAGTCAGGACAATCAGGGACCTTACAAACACCCTCAAACCCTAACACTGGGGAAGCTGGGGCAGGAGAATGCAGAGTTTGAGGGCAGCTTGGACTATAGAATGAGACCTTGTCTCAAAACAAAACAAACATCCCAAACCAAACAAGCAAAACCCCAGACTAACTGGGCATTGGTGGCGCACACCTTTAATCTCAGCATTGTGAGGCAGAGGCAGGTGGATCTCGGAGTTACGGGCCGGCCTGGTCTACAGTGAGTTCCAGGACAGCCAGGACTACAAGAGAAGCCCTGTCTTGAAAAACCAAACCAAACTAATCCAACAAATAAAAACACAACAACTACAACTCTAAACTAAGGAAAAGCAAAAAGGCACAAGAACTGGCTCTGGCCATAAAACCTGGCAAGGACCCTGACCCTACTGTCCTCAATCTGGCTGCTTACTGCAAACCGAGTTCCAGGCTGGGAGCTGGTGCTTTCCCCTCAGGGCCTACAGTGGCAGCTGCTGACCCTCTGCAGATTTATACTACTAGAAAAGGAGAAAACTGGGCAGAGGCTTGGCAATGTAGGCAAGGCCAAGGCGTGTCCCTGTCTTCCTCCCATGTGGCACCTAAGGTTATGGTTAAGACCAGGCTGGGACCACTCTCTGCTTGGCTTAGAATGGAAAATTCAGATTATTCTGGAGGCATGATCATGCAGCAAGCTGGGCAGTGTCTCTTCTCCACCAGACTGCAGCTGGAACCATACTCTGCCTGTCACTGTCACGTGCCTCTCAGGGACACAGCATCTCTGAGCAGCTATGTGCAGACAACATCCTGAGGTGGTAAGGCAACATGAGCCTGTGGGTGGTGAGGGCCACCCGCCCCACAGCCTTAGCTGCCGCCTCTGCCTGACGGGAAAGGGAGATGATAAGCCTACACTGAGGTCGGCTTCCCTTGGATGACCACATGCTGGCAGTACAGGTCCTTGGCCTGGAATCCTGTACCCAGAGTGGACCTAGCTCTGCTCTGGGACACCTGCCAGTACAGAAGCCACAGGCAGCCTGTGGGGCCCAGACGGACTAGAGGGGCTCTGGACAGGGAAGGGATTGGTGGTGCTGGTGGGGGAGGAGAGAGAGGGCCATGTAGTCTGGGAACAAGTTGTG
The DNA here is from genome assembly GCA_030556225.1 of Cricetiscus sungorus. Classification (NCBI taxonomy): domain Eukaryota; kingdom Metazoa; phylum Chordata; class Mammalia; order Rodentia; family Cricetidae; genus Cricetiscus; species Cricetiscus sungorus. The sequence continues at coordinate 3,451,348 of JANBXA010000305.1, read as the reverse complement.
TTAGATGAGGCAAAGGGAGGAGAGGGCAATGCACGGCCCCACCTGCTGCCCTCGAGGCCACAGCTCACCACCCCTCCCCCATCACCGGCCCTTCTGCACTGGCAGCTCAGAGAACATCAGCTTCCACCCAGGGAAAGCAGGGACTCAAGTTCCAGCTTGCCAGTCCCCAGCCAGCCGTGTGACCTGGGCCTCGAGCCAAGCTGTGTCACTCTGAGAGCCTCCGGCTCCTCCGTACCACGGAGAGACAACCCTCTACCTCACTGGTGACTAAGAGCACACACCAACACACAGCAGAGCGTGCGCACAGCAAGCAACAATCTGAGCTGCCCTGGTCACCTTGACTAAGCTGGGAAGACAACGGCAAACACACACACACTCCACTTGGGCACTCTTCAGCAGTGGTCACCTCTGCTGAAGAGGTGACATTCTGATGCTCACACAGCAACCACACACGACCTTCATCATGCTGTGATGGGAGGGTGAGGGTGGAATCGCATGCAAGCCCGAACACACGCACGCACACTCACGCACACGCTCACTCACGTGCACTCACGAGCACACACTCACACACTCACGCACTCACGCACGCACACACAGCTACTCTGCGACAGTAAGTGAAGAGAACGGACAGGTTGCCGTTGCCATGGAAACCTGTGCTACTATAAGGCACAGAAGTCTTCCTTCCACCATGTCTCTTGACACAACTTTTTCCTTGCCTGGCATCTGACTCAGCCAAGCCCACCTCCAACACCGAGCCTTGTGCTGCATTTGCTGCTTCCGCTGTGCAGTGCCCTGTCAGTGAGATTCCCTCCTCCCTACCCCCTTCTGTCAGGCTGTCATGAAGGACAGACAAGGTGGCCCAGCAGGGCCCAGAAAGCATACAATGGAGAGGAAGCTATGCGACTCCACCCTTCCCAGGCTGCTGTGCACCCACCTTCTGAGCTGTGGGAACTTACAGTGTGGGTGGCAGGAGGATGGGAGCAAGGGAAGTAGACCCCATCAGCAGCACCCTCTCCTGGCCCTCCCCAAACAAAAAGGTGCCATGTCAGCTGTTCAACAAACAATGGCATTCTGTTGGGTGCCAGTACTCAACGTGCCTCTAGATGGCGCCAGGTCAAGACAAATGTGAGAACTGGGCCTTCAGCTGCGCACCTGAACCTCCTCTACCGCCCCTTAGAAAGACAGCCTGAGCCTGATGGTCCCCACTGCAAGTGCTGCCCCCCAGCCTTGGTAGGGGCAAATCGGAGAGGCTGGGCCCTGCACCCTGCACAGCTGGACTCAGGAACGGCAGCCGCTTGACCTATAGCCAGCCTCACCACAGCTTGAGAGCAGGCGCGAGTCAGGCAGTGATGAGCTAGCCCAGGGCCATACTTCCCCTTCCATGCCTCAGCTCTTTCCTGGCACTGGACAAGGCTGCCTGGAGGCCCCTCCCTCCTTCTCCAGGGCATCTTATTATGTACTCTGGCTGTCCTGGAACTCACAATGTAGACCAGGCTGGCCTTGAGCCTTTCAGCGACTGTGGTAGAACCTGCTGTCTCTGGGTCTTTCCCCTCTTTCCCTGCAAAGGCAGAGGCTTCCTTTGGCTAAAGGTAAGTGCCCTGTCTGTGGAGCAGTGCCAAGAGGCCAGGTCCTTCGCGGTACATGCCACACCCAGCACGAGAAAGCCTCCCACACCATGGTATCCTCAACTATCCTAACACTGAGACCCTTTAATACAGTTCCTCATGTGGTGCTGACCCCAACCAGACATTATTTTTGTTGCCACTTCGTAACTGTAATTTGGCTACTGTTATGAAGCCCTCACGGAAGGGTCGTCTGACCCCAAAAGGGTCATGAACCACAGATGGATAGCTGCTGCCAGTAAAACTAGAGGTTCTAAGTCAGGCATGGTAGCACATGCTACAGAGACACCCAAGACACTACCTCAGATAAACAACAAAAATGTCCTGGAGGCCTTATGGGTTGCAGAGCCCTGGGACCTTCCAACTAAGGCCGCTGGAGAGGTTGTGTGTCCCCCCCTCAATTTTCTTCTTTAAAAAAAAAAAATACCTTTTTAGATTTACTAATTTTGTTTTGTGTTTCGCCTGCATGTGCGTTTGTGTACCACATGCTTGCCTCAGAAGTCAGAAGAGGGTGTCAGGTTCCCTAAACAGCAGTACGGATGGATGGCTGTGAGCCGCCATGGGGTGCTGGGAACTGAGCCTCGTCCTCTGGGAGAGCAGCCTGTGCTCTTAATCACGGAGCCGTCTCTGCAGCTCCAGAGGTAACTTTCTGGGTTTGCTTGGCCTCAGATGATGGGTTTGCTGCCTTGTATGAGACAGAGGGAAGAAAAGGTCCAGGGTACCCTGTTTCTCAACAGCGGAGGGACCGTGACAACGGAGGGACCGGAGGGACCGTGACAGCGGAGGGACAGGGGTGGCGCCATGCCAGGTGCCAGGTTCAGGGGCCTCAGCTGCTGTAGGGGAACGTTATTTTAAGGTGTGTTACTCTTGTTTATGTTGCATTTGGTTAACTCTGTGAAGCTGTGATTCTTTGTTGATGGTCTAATAAAGAGCCGGATGGTTAACAGTGAGGCAGGAGAGATGAATAGGCAGGGCTGGCAGGCAGCGAGGATGAATGTGAGGAGAAATCTGGGAATGAGAATGGAACAAGACAGAACTAGGGGAGGGGGACGTGAGGGGCCAGCCACCTAGTTAGACATGGAGCAAGAGTGAAAGGAAGGTTTCTAGAAGCAGGAGGACGACAAAGCCCAGCCGCAAAGGACAGAATGCTAAGGCTGGGCATTCCTAACAAAGGCAGGGCTGCCTGGCGCCTCCTCCCTGCTGTCTGTACTCACTGTGGGCCTCCACCAGGTCAATCTGCATGCTGTATGGAACCAGCGGGTCTGGGAGCTCAGAGAAGAAGCTCTTCATGGCGCCTGCCACCGTGTTCACCGTGAAGTCTTTCTCTGCCAGGTCCAGATTGTGGTCTGGAAGTAAGTCAAGAAGTGAGGCCAGACTCACCTAAGCCCCAGAAGGCTTCCAGATGCTGCCCAGGGCAGGGACAACAGAGGAGCTGGCAGCTGGGTTCACACGTGACTGGAGAGGTTTCCTCCAGTCCCCCAGGTCCCCTGCTCACCCCACTGGGTTCTGATGGGCTTCAGCTTTTCCCTTACTTCCCGCCAGCCATGCACTCACTGCCTCCGTGAGATCATGACGGAGAAGGCACCCCATTCTCTTCTCCCTAGCTCCTCCACTGGCCCCTCTTTCTCATCTCCCCTCTCTCTTTAGCCTCAATGCTTGATTCCGTACGACTTGTCTACAAATGGACACCAGTGTCCCTTTCTGGACTACAGCTATTCGGATTCTTACAGATACAGTCATGTACCACAAAACCACTTTGGTCAGCAAAGGTCCTGAGATAATTCCACGTGGCTTATTGTCAGCATACTATCTGACACTTGCCCAAAAGGACATATTCCTGATGTTCAAATGGTGGCTCATGATTACAAGGTATCACTATCAGCTGGCACATGACAACCGGTGAGTTGGCTGCTCCAGAAATTGGCCCTCCTGTCCCCCACTTTGCCCACTCTCTGGCTGCCGAGAGCCAAGAATATTCACTGTTCTGCTCTGGCCTGGTGGCATGCGTTGGCGATCAGTGTGGGCATTTCTAACATTAAGGGCCGAGTCTCTAGCTGGGAGCTTTCACACTTGACTTAACTGAGGAGCAGGGCAGCCACACCCAAAGCTGGTGTGACTAACATTTCAGCTTGGGAGCTGAAGTCCAGTGCCTGAATTATCTCAAAATGTTGAGATAGACACTTCTGGACTGTCAAAAAATACTGGATCATTAATTCAAATGCTACCACCCCTGGCTCTCGCCCAAGGAGGCAAGGCCCTCCCAGAAGTGAGGCAGGGCCAGAACAGCCTTGTCAGGGACGGTATGCTGGTAGACCTGGTCCCCCATGGGCGGGGGTGGGGGGCCCATGTGACCTCTGTGTCTGAGCCGGTACCTCTTGGCTCAGGTGCACGTTGGTGGGTGGCAGCAGTACCCAGACCCTCCTGGCACTCAGCCACGGCATCTGCTTTGGACGATGACGCACAGCAGGCTGTGACTCACCTTGATCGAACTGTCTCTGCAGACTCTCCATCTCTGACTTGTTCCCGCTGACCCGGTAGATGCCCTCAGTGCTCAGCCCTGTGGAAAACAAGCAGGCCCTATGAACCAGGCCCCCACCGCGATGGAGGAGCAGGGAGGCAGTGCGTTCTTGTTTGGCGCTTCTCTTGTAATACTGCAGTGCGTGGCCTCACCCTCCTTTCCTTTAAAGCCAAGGGCTCATCTAGTGCAGGCTGGCCTCACCTCATCCTCTTGCCTCCAGTTTCCAAGAGACAGAACTGCAGATGCTTGCTACTACATTTGGCTTAGTATCTGCTGGAACTGGATATGTAGACCAGGCTAGCCTCAAACACCAGAGCTCCACCTACTCCTACTTCCTGAGCGTGCATCACCCCACCCTACCAGCGCCACCCGCTTTTTACTGCACAGTCTCGAGTATTTTACTAGTGTGTGTGTGTGTGTGTGTGTGTGTGTGTGTGTGTGTGTGTGTTTTCTGAGATCTTTGCCTGGGTACATGCCTAGTACCAATGAAGGCCATTCAAAGGTGCTGGAAAATTGACCCAGGTCCTCTGGAAGAGCAGTCCGTGCTCTTAACTGCTGAGTCATCGCTCCAGTCCCTTTATCCCCTTTTTAGGAGGGACATTCAAGACAGGGTTTCTCTGTGTAAGAACCCGGATACCCTAGCCAGGTGCTGGTGGCGCACACCTTTAATCCTAGCACTCAGGAGGCAGAGGCGGGAGGGTCTTTGTGAATGGAGACCATCCTGGTGTACAGACTGAGTTCTAGGACAGCCAAGGCTACACAGAAACCCTGTCTTGAAAAACCAAAAGAGTCAGGCTATCCTGGAACTAGCTCTGACCTTAAATTCACACAGACCAGCCTGCCTCTGCTTCCCAAGTGCTGGGATTAAAGGTGGGTGCCACCACCACCAGGCCCAAACAAAAATAGCCCCTAAAACCGTTAGTTTTGTAGTTTGTGTCTATATCACGTGAGTGCAGTGCCCTCAGCATACGAAGAACGCAGGTCCTCCGGAAGAGCAACCAGTGCTCTCAGCCACTGAACTGACTCTTCAGCCTGAGTGTTTCCCTGCTGAAGAAAAAAAGCCAGGCATGGTGGTACGCACTTGCAGTCCTAAAAGGTAGGGACAGAGCAAGGCTCGAGGCTGGCCAGGGACACATGGAGACAGTCCCAAGTCTCCATGGGTGACAGAGTGAGACCCTGCCTCAGAGAGCCAAAAAGGGGAACGGCACTGCCAAGGTTGACATCCGAGGTTCTTCCTTCAGACAGGCTTTCTCTGTGTAGCCCTGGCCGTCCTGGAACTTGGTCTGTAGACCAGACTGGCCTTGAACACCTCTGCCTGCCTCTGTCCCCAGAGCGCTGGTTTTAAAGCTGTGTGCCACCACCGCCCAGCAACAGCTTGAGTTTAATCCCTGGAACCCAGTCCGTGGAAGGAGAAACAACACCTATCTCCAACCCCAACAAATGAATAAGAAGGCTGGAAGCGTGGTTCTGTGCTAGAGCATTTGCCTGCTGTGAGCGGGCTTCCGTTCCTGTGCCACAGCCACAGAAAGGAAGGTGCAGCCTGCCCCACCTCAGCCGCTGTCTACTCAAGCTTTTCTTGACCCCAAAGAATGAAGACTGTGCCTTTTTTCACACACGGAGCACCCTGTGAGCTTTTCCTACATAACTTAGTGTGTTCATGTTTTTATCATACAGCTCTTAGGAGCTGGGTTACAGCTCAGTGGTAGAGCACCTGCCCTGGTTTGATCTCCAGCACCACAAAAACCAAAACACAGAAAAGAATGTCAGGTGCCAGATCGCAGTGTACACGATGACCCCAGAGACAGCCCTCCCCTTGTTTAGGTTCTCCTAGGCTCTTTCTGGGGTTTCCAAAGCACCGTGAAGGAGCCACCTGGGCGTGCTTTGTGCCACGAGGAGCCCCTTGTCCCAGTCTAGGTCTATTTCTTAATATTCGTGCTGCTGATTTCCCTCTGCAGTGCCTCTCACTCTGCACTTGAAAGAGGTCTTTAAGTATTAAATGTTTGTTTTCTCACCCCCTTTTCTACTACTTTTTTCAAAAAAGAAAATATTTATTTTCCATGCGTCTTCTTTTCTTTTGCTCAAAGGTCTACATTACAGCTTTGTTCTAACTTATTCAGTGGCCTGCACAAGGGGAGCTCTAGATGAGTCCTCAGGGTGGAGGCCCCAGTCCAGGGTCAGATCTGACAGGGTCCATCAACCGAAGTCTTCCCTTCAGCTCTGCTCGTTCCCTTCCTACTTCTTCAGCGTCTCCGCAGAGGAAGAGATCAGGCACAATCTCCCACGGTTGCTCAGGGAGGTAGTTCCACACGTGTATAGGACTTCTGGGGCCACTGACCACCACATCAGGACCACTGAGTGGGCTCTCCTGTTGCTCGGATTCTCAGTGTCCACACAGCAGAAGAATCTGTGTCACACAGAATGATGGTAGGCAGACTGATGCAAGGCCACCTCAGTGAGTGACTGGTAGTCGGCCCTGGGATCTGTCACCACCACAAGTTGCGGCTTCTTGAAGGCTGCTAGGATTTGGTAAATCAAGGACATGGAGTCAAGTAGCCAGCATTCTTGGAGATGATGCTGACATCAGAGCTTCTCCCCCGTCCTCTTCAAATTTATAATGCAGAGGCCATCTCCTTTCCTTTTGTAGATACACTGTTCCATTGGGAAGCCAAGGTTGGTGCCACCTATCTGGGTCCCTGCTGTAAGGAATTTAAGGAAAGGCTCCTCCACCCTTTGCAGGGCATCGAATAATCTGGAAATGGTGTGAATTTTTAAAAATTAAGACAGGAATCAAGAGCATCCTTGAGCCAGGCATGGTGGTGCACACTTTCAGTCCCGACACTCGGTAGGCTGAGGCAGGTGGATCTCCGAGTTCAAGGTCAGCCTGGGATACACGAGATTGAGTCAGTCTAAAAGAGTGAAGTAACAGATCGCACGCCTTTAACCCCACACTAGAGGGCATAAAAGACAGAAGCAGGTGTTCGTTCTCCAGCCAGGCTGCACAGAGGCAGCAGGATCAACCCATGCAGCCTGAGGTAGAGGTGAGAGCTAGTGGCTGCTACGTTTCTTTTCTGTTCTTCAGCTTGAAGTGTGAACCCAATATCAGTCTCTGGGTCTTGTATTTATTGTGCTACACGCAACAACAAGCAAACAAAAATGTCTGTGTCTGTGTATGGGTTTGTGTAGATGTCTTCAGAGGTCAGGAACATCTGTCCTTTGAAGTTGTTAGCCGCATGGTGTGAGTGTGGCTGACAATCAGACTTCTGTGTCACCACAGGTAGGTAAAATCTCTACCAACTGAGCTACACCTCCAGCTTTTTAAAAGAAACACTGCTGCTGCTAACAACGATGGCTCCCTTGACAATGACGGTATCTCACGCAGCCTTGTCTCACGGTTAGCCTGTGTTTTGCCTCCACCTCATTGGGATTTTGGGCACATGTCGTTATGCTGGTTTTTGTAATTTTTATGATGATTTAAAAATGTTCTCAGATACATTTAACCTTTCTACCCATTTCACGTGTTAGGTAACACAAGTGTACAGATGGAACAGGACATATGCTGACAAGCCCCGGATATGTGCCTGAAGTTTCCAGCTTTCATGACCTAGTCTGAAAACATTTTCTAACTCTTCCTTGTCCCTAAATATCAGCCCCCTTTACATGGTGATATGACGGAGTCCTATGTCCCAGGATGGAAAGGCACACTTGGCAACAGCCTCCGCAGGGTCACACATCCCTGTCCTCTGCACAACAAACAACACATTGGCGGTCTGAAAACGAACCCGGGTCTGGCTGCTGCTCACTACAGGATCATCACAGGACGGCACATCTGAGAATAAGAGGCTAGATCCAGAACATCAATTAATCATCAGCTCAGCATTTCCTGTAAGCGGCCTGCCTGTTTGTTTTACCAAACCTCACTTTAGAACAGAAATCCTGCTGCTGTTGTACCCGCCATGGCATAATTTAGGAAAGGTATCATTAGCCTAGCGGGCACAATTTATTACAACTACCACTTAGAATCAATTAAAAACAAACAGCACCGGAAGCCGGAAGCTGACTGTGCCTATCATGAGGGCTAAAGTGACTGGTGGGCTGAAGGATGCTGTACAGAGCAGGGCCACTTGACAAGGGGCCTAAACCACCCAGGACAGAGAGACCAGAATCCAACAGGGCACGCCAGGGTTATCCTAAACATGAACAAGAAGTCTGGGGACTAGCTCACACCTGCCAGCAGCACGCTCACCAGCAGTGCCTGGCATGCACTGGTCAATCTACCAGACAACAGGAGACGGAGGCACCCTGCCTACCGTAAGTCTCCAAAGAACTCCTCTACTCTAAGGCTGGCTCACCTCTACCTGCTTGAATCATTTTCTCTGGGGGCTGGCTGTGCAACCAATCTAGCTAAAATGGGAAGTTCCAGATTCAGTGAAACCTGGCCTCAAAAAATGAGAGCCAAGTGGGAAAGACACCTGATGTGCTAACCCCTGGCCTCTGCACGAGTGTGCATTCCTACACACACACACACACACACACACACACACACACATACACTAACAGAGTGGCCAATGTTACTATTTTCAAATATCTGAACAACTGCCATGCAGGACAATCTTGTTCCAATGGCTCTAGGGAGCAGAGATGTGGCTAAGAATGGAAACGACAGGATGGCAAATATTCTCTCAATACATAAAATAACTGTTAATAGTCACGGATGCCATTTAAAGGATGGTCCAGAACTTCTCACTTCCCGCCTTAGCGGGTAAGTGTCTGGGATGCTGTTTAAGATTAGTGTCTGGCCCAGCCCGGGGAGGTGGGACCCACCATTGAGGAGCCATGTGCTAAGTGCTCGCCTTGAGGCAGGCCGCCCCCGTCCCACTGCACGGATGGGAGCGCTGAGATGAACTGATGAAGAAACATGCACAAGGAGGAGAGCTTTCACAGACATGATCTTCGTTAACCCTGATATATGTGCTCTACCGTTTCGGTGGTGTATTTTAACACACTCTGGCTCTCCAGTTTTTGAGATGCAGACCAGCATCAAGAGCACGGGAGGGGGCTCGTATGTAACTGGCTCCAGGGCCCCGGTTTACTTTGGAGGGGAACAACATATTCCTAAATGTGGCTGTAGAAGGCAGCCTAGAATTCAGAATTCAGGTCTCTCCACTGCCTAGAGTCCACGAGTATCAATCACACAGGGGGGCAATACAGGCAAAACAAAAAGATGTTTTAGGAATAAAACTTGTCCTGGAAATGCTGTGACTGCTTAAAAAAAATTACTTTAAATTGTGTATGTGCACGCGTATGTGTGCAGGTGACCAAGGCTGGTGTTGGGTCCCTTGGAGCTAGAGTTACGAACAGTTTTGAGCCACCCAATGTGAGTGCTGGAAACCAAAACCAAGCCTCTGGAAAAGCAGCCATACTCTTGACCATCACTTACGCAATGTTTCCAGCTATTTCTATGTAACCAAGCCCTCAGGCACCACTGAATTTTTAACCATGGTCACATATGGTATTGATTAAAAAACAAAAACAACAAGCAAGCCAAGGGTGGGCGTGGAGGCATACACCTGTAATATCAGCACTGCAGACACAGCCAGGTCTCCATGAGTTTGAGGCCTCCTCTACATAGTGACACTCTGTCTTGACTACTGTCCACACTACAAAACAGGCAAAAGCAACATCTATTCCTTCTTTCAGAAGATTACTATTGCTTTTTGTCCTTTTGGTTATGACCAAGTATGACATCATGAGTGTGCAGATGACAGGCAAGTTACTTTACAGAGCTTTTAGGCTTGCTTCAAACTAGTTTGATTATAAATGGCTCACTTCTCACTCTTCAACCACTCAGTTCCTGAGAGGCCAGTGACTCAATTCTCCCCTCACCCCAGCACAGGGTTTTCCTCTATAGCCTTAGCTAACATGGGCCTCCAGAGTGTTAGGACTAGAGGAGGCACATACTACCACGTCCAGGTTTATGGGCAAAAATTTAATATCCAAATGAGCTGTTCTCTCCCCACTGGCAGCCCTCTGGCAGAAGTAAGGCAGCGCCACTGTTCCTGTACAACCACCACTCGGTTCTTCTGATTTTCTTTTTAGCAGTGAATCAATACTTCCTCTGAGACAAATTTGGAGTTGCTTATGTTTTTACTTTCTATATTTGGATATAAAAAAACATCAGCACTTTAGCGTTACTTTTCTTCCTCTGAAGTAACTGATGCTGCTAGCATGTTAAAACTCTACACTCTGACAGGATGGACAGCAAGTGATACCGAGGGCTGGCTCTCTGGCAGGAGGAGCAGCAGCATTCCTTTGGGGCACATGCCCACAGTCTGCCATCGTGTAACTCCTGCAGAGACTCTGCTGCCATCACCTTAACAAACAGGCTGTGGGGTGGTGAAGGTGCACCTCTGTGAGTTCAAGGCCAGCCTGGTCTATATGCTGAGTCCCAGGCTGCCAGGACTTCATAGTGAGACCCTGTCTCACAAACACACATCTAATGGAAAAAACAAACCCACACAAGTGTTCTCACTTCAGCAGCACATATATTAAAATGGAACAACACAAAGAAGATAGCATGGCCTCTGTACACGTATGACACACAAATTTATGACATGCTCCAATATTAGCTAACACCCCCCCCACACACACATTTGGCTCTGCCTTATAGCTGAGCTGGGAGGCTAAGAACAAACTGTGTATTCTCTGAGGCTAGAAATTGTCACCAAAATCAAAATAACTGTATCATTAATTCATCTGTTAAGAAGGTGTGAAAGTAGGGAGGTGGTGGTGCACATCTTTTAGTTCCAGCACTTGGGAGGAAGACGTAGGCAGATCTCTGTGAGTTCGAGGCCAGCCTAATCTACAGAGCGAAATCTAAGACAGCCAGGGCTACCCAGTGAAACCCTATTGTGTGCGTGCGCCAGCGTGCGTGCGTGCGTGCGTGTGTGTGTGTGTGTGTGTGTGTGTGTGTGTGTGTGTGTGAGAGAGAGAGAGAGAGAGAGAGAGAGAGAGAGAGAGAGAGAGAGAAGAGAAAGAGAGAGAATTTGGAACACCTACACACACACACACAGAGAATATTAAGTTTATGTAAATCAAAGGCATATTGAAATGTCAGTAACAATCACAGTGAAGACTACCATGGCCCAGACACTGTACTAAGCTCTTTATTAGAAGCGGAATGCCAAACCCTTCCACTAATTCTGCCATAGATGACTGCGGGTGTCTCTGGTTTGTAGGGCAGGAAGGGTTCCTTTGGGTCATACTTTTGTGATGGGATCAGTCTGTGGTCTCATGAATGTGCAGGAGTTGAGTTAGGTCGTGGACGATCAGGAAGCACAAAATGGTAGTAGATTTCTGTTTTATTTGTATTTTTTAAAGAGTTTCGTGTAGCCTAACCTAGCTTTAAACAGAAGATGACCTTAAATTCCTGATCCTCTTTCCTCTACCTTCCAAATGCTGGATTCACAGATAAGCCCTAACACACACACACACACACACACACACACACACACACACACACACACACACACACACCTTATACACTCTTTTATTTTCATTTTACAGAGCAATAGAATATTCAGAGGCCACACAGAGCTGGCTGGGTGATAGTCAGTATTGCACAAACGGAGCACGGAGGGGTAATGCTATTCCCAAAGAGGCCTGACCCCCCTTCCCCACTTCCACGTCAGGGGACAGGTGCTCCCAGCCAGCCCTGTCCCTGCCAGGCCTGCCCTGGAGGCTGCCTGCTGCAGCACACCCCTCCAAAGGCCAGCAGGGACCTCACCTGCCAAGTTCTACTGGGCTGGCCGCTGCCTTTCTGCCTCCTGTGCAAGTGGAGTTGCTGGGCTCCCCCAAGGTCGCTGTCATTTGTTCCCTGGTGGAGTGCTACACACACTGTATTATGACAAGGCTGGACGGTATGCACTGTGAGTATGCACTTCCTGTGACACAGTCCATCTGCACAGCATGCCATCAACCCCAGGGTTGACTGAGGAGGAAGAGCAGGGCGACACGGAGGAGAAGACACAAAGTCCTCTCCAAGTCTGTATCCCATGGCTCAGGCACCTGGCTGGGCTTGCTATGAACTACTCAAAGGCAGGGCTTTTGGATGTGACTCTGAGCAAAACAGGCTGTGTGCTCTGCGGATGCCCCAGGCCAGCAGTGTCAAGCGTGTAGCCCACAGTGGAGGCAGGCACCTCTCTCTCTCTGAGGACAGGAATGAAGTCCCTAGCCAGGACACTCTGAGTGTCCTGTCAGTATACCTATATGAACCTAGTGGCACAGGCACGGCGCCCGCCCGTGTGACCGCGAGTGGAGCTGGTCACTACTGCAAGGGAATTCGCGGCTGGACAACGCTGTCAAAGCCAGTCTCTAGTGCTGGCTGCAATCCGTCACTGCCTCTACACAGGGTGCAAAGCTCCCCGGAGCAGCCGTCACAGGCACACCTCTCCAATGCTGCAAGGCGGGCAGTGGCTCCTGATGCACAGGGGACCGTGAAAGGAATCAAAAGCCGCCAACCACAGCCCTGGCCTCTAAGAAGTACTTTTTACTGTTACAAGCGTCTGGGACGAAAGCAGGTCCCAGGCCCTGAAATCCAAAAAACAAAACAAACAAAAGCAGAACACAAACAAAACCCCAACTTGTCTGTGTGTGGCTGGGGAGGGCACTGTCACCTGACTTCGTTTCACTTCTCGCAGCCTTTCTAACAACATCCCGTGTTCCCTTCAACACTGCAGTGAATTCTTGGTGGCTAGACGTAAAAGTTCTCTGCTGTGATAACATCACCTCCAAGGTGTGGCACCTATTAACCCCGCGGCCAAACCAGACCCGCCACTTCCTATATCCTCCCTCTGTACAGACCTTTACAATTGCCCAGAGTTCCAGAACAAGGAAAGAGCAGAGCATGCACAAACAGGAGAGCTGGGGAGAAGTGGGCAGCTCAGACCACATGCCACTCCCCCTGCACGGAACCAAGCAACATCTACAAGCTGCTGTTTTATATACCAGTTATCTGTTAGGTGCTGGGGTCCAGGGTCCCCGCAGTCCACAAGCCATTAGCACTTTCTGATGGCGGTGTTCAGCACCTTCCAGCACCTAGAAAAGGTTCAGCGGCTGCGAGAGGACAGAGGGGCTGACAGGAATAATCCTGGAGCAACAAGAAGGAAGTGGTGGGCGGCAGCAGGCCATTCCGTCAGCCCCCATCTCTCCTGCACATACGTGCAGCCTCCACCCTGCCCAGAGGCCTTCCCGCCTCCCTGAATCTTACGTCCTCATTCGTTCACTACAGCTGCCATTTTCTGCCTTTTTTTTTTTAATTCAGCACAGGGCCATGGCTTGTTTGTACCTGGGATGTCCCACAACAGGTGGCACTGCGCCGAGAGCTTACCTGACCACGTTCTTGCCCTCTTGGCCCCTTTGATACACTCAGCCTTCCATCATTTTTACAACTGGCCTTAAAGGAGGAAGGGTCGGTTGCAGATGAGGTTTTCTTTGGCTTAGTGAGTGATGCTGAGTGGCCGGACTTCCCAAATGCCCACAGCCTCACCTCAGACCTGTATCTGGAAAGCGGGAGACTAAAAGATGGCCATGCTAGGGCTATGGTGGCCATGTTGCCTACAGAGCATGAGCATTGAGCCCGGCTTGCATTGAGTGGTGCACCAGACCCAGGGACGGCATATTGCAGGGGGGCAGCACCTCTCATTGCCACCACCAGGACTGGCAGGACACTAAACCTTTAGTTCCTGGGAGGTTCAAGTGGGAGCTTGGGAGTGTGACACTCTAGCAAAATAAGATGGAGGGAGGAGAGGGAGGGACAGACAGAGATACAGGTCAAGAGCCAGGGCCAAAGCAGTTCCCAGGTCCCAGCTGGATGGGACAGCAGGCCAACTCTACGAAGGGACGCCCACACAGGATAGTCTGCTGTCCCCATGACCCTGCTGGTCTCATATGGCACAAGACCCCCTTTCTGTTCACTCAGGGCAGAGCAGTCTGGCTTTCAGATCTTCTCTAACACATAAAGGACCAGGACAGTCACGACAGCCAGGCAGAGTGGGCCTGCTGGGACTATGCTGGGGACTTGGGCTGACACCCAGACTATTTCTGTCTTGGACGGAAGGCAGGGAAGGCAGGGTTACTTGGTGAGACACGCTCAACTTCTCTGGCTGCTGGTCTGCCCGGGCATTATGCCAGGGCACGCTCTTCTGATCATGAAGGGCACTGGGTCCCGAGGAAGTCCTCTGGCAAGGCAGAGTCACAAGCTAAGTGAACGCCACTTATCTGGATCAGGCAAGAGCTGGCGAGCTGACCGCCTGGGTATGTGGCAGCGAAGAATTTCTGGAATGCAAGTGACTGTGTTTGCTTCACAGCAAGATGATGAGGGACAGACAGGTATGCAACTGAGAACAAGAGGTGATATTAACTCACGCAGACCCTCACACCACAGTGCAGGAAACTATGCACCTTACACTCTAGCATCTTATTAGCAAGGAAAAGGGCAGTGAACCCGATCTCTTGCAGCAGCCTGTCGGTGCGCCTAGCCTTGTTCTCCAAATGCCACAGTGCATTTGGAGGCATCTCTAAGGCAAGAAGCCCCATGAGAAACAGCTCTAGAGCATGGCTTGACAGCCTCAGGCAGCACATCTAGAGGCTCTCCCAAACAGCTCTGTTGCACCCAGTGAGGTGTGGAGGCTTGGGGGGAGGGGGGAGAAGGGGAGGTGGGGGGTGGTTTAGAAAGAGCTCTGCTAGTCCAAGACTGTAAATCACATTCCCATTAGCTCAAAGCACAGAAGAAAGTGCCCTTTGAGCAGCCAGTGCCCAAAGGACTCTGAAAGTTTTGTTTTCTATTGTAAAAAGGGACTAGTGTAGCTTTGAGATTGATACTGTCGAGCTCATGGGAGATTAGCTAATGTATGGTGAAGTTGGTCTGTAAGGGAAAAGCTCTATAAGGAAAAAGACTATGGTGATGAGGATTGGGCTCTTCCCAGTGTACTTTTCAGCTTCAGCTCGTGGCCTCTGGTCTCCTCGTGGGTCCTCAGAGGCTGGAAGAAGCCTACCTCCAAGGTATCGGGTAAAGAGTACCGAGGTAGAGAGCTTCTGTAAGTGCTCTGGAAATCTGCTAACTCTAGGAGGCAGCCACACTACAAGTGTGTGGTGGGTGACGTCATACCGTCACCGAGCTGGAGGTGGTGCTTGGGCATTTGCAGGAGGCAGGCCCTTAAGCACAGAGGAGTTGGGCGCTATCTGGCCGGTACTACTTCCTGTAAGACTTCAGGGTTCTAGCCTCTGGAAATCTCAATCATGGGAGGTTAGGGGGACAATGCCTCTGGGTTGGAGTCCCAAGTCTGTCAGGCGAACTCCAGATCAGCACATGGCTTATGCTGCCCCTTAGATGTCCGCAGGTGCTACTTTTTGTCTCATGCAACAGTGAAGGAGATGGGAACCCAGGGAAATGGAGGGACCTGCTCAGAGCCACGCTGGCCATGATGCCCACAGACGCTGTGCTGGCGCCTTGTTCACCAAAGGTGCTGTGCTATGTGCTAGGTCCAAATAAAGTGCATTTCCTAACTGGATTTGGCAATCTGGGAGTTTACCAACAGCTGGAAGAAGTCACTTCAGGCAAGAGTTGGCCTTTTGTCCCTCTGTCCCCTATCAGGATGACGCTGTAGTTTGCTCTGTTAGAGAGCTGAAAATATTTGCATGTCTAAATTCTTAGCAGCTATTTTGCATTTCATAGCTTGGTGGAATTTTTTGGAGACTAGTTCCAGGAAAAACTGTGTTGGCTTTTCTGAACAGTGCATCACATCAAGTGCTGCGTACTGCCGGACATCTATTTCCCAAGATCCTGTGAAACCTGGCAGAGGCGTGTGCTGCAGATGGAGGGAGATAAACTGAAGCAGTCTTCAGGTTCCAACAGCACAGACAGACGTCTGTACAGACACTCATCTTCACTCTGTTACATGGAGGTGACATGTGGGGACTAAAGCCAAGGGTGCATTTGGCATCCTACTCAAAGAGCTACTGGTCACACCATCCATGCTTGCTGTCAGCATACTTGGAAAGGATGCAGCAGCATCAGTACCACCAGAGGTTGGCTTTAGTAACACGGGGCCCACATCAGGTGACTGGGACTCAATTAGGCTCACTCTTGGAGAGCTGTGAAGAGCAAACTATGATTCAGAGGGTCAGTCACCCCTCCCCCTCCCCCATGGCGTTCACTGGTCTCTTTACCTTCGAAGGCAAGGATCTTTGTCTACCCTGAACCAAACTGTGTGTACCTTCTTCACTGCCAGCTTGACTGGGTTTACTATCACCCAGGAGATAGGCCTCTGGGCACATCTGTGAAGATGTTTGCAGACAGGCTCAATCAAGGTGGAGAAGATCCACTGTGTGGATGGCAGCATTGCAGGAAGAGCGGAAAAGGCAAGCTGAGCGCCAGCACAGATGCACTGCGACCGCCATGTCACACTTCTCACCATGCCTTCCAACAGCGAGCCAAAACAATCCTTTCCCTCCTAAAACTGCTTTTATGGCAGCAATGAGAAAAGTCACTAATACAGACAGTGCCCTGGCAGGGGGACACATCCCTTGCTCCTATTACCAGAAGGATATAAGCATGGCATCTCCATGGTGACTTGCAGGTTCAGATCTCCAGACACTCAAACCATACCTAACCCAAACAACAAGGTAAATACATGCGATTTTCCAAATGAAAGGTAGCAGGGGTCTTAGAATCTGCTGTCCCCTTGCTCTGCACTACCTGGGGACTCCACACAGGAAATGCTTCAGCAAACGCCAAAGATGGTCAGTCCTATAACAGCAATACCTTGTAGCATTCAAAGACGGAAAAAAATTGTATGGGACAAAACAGAAACATTCAGGACAAAGCACAGTGAAAGTGTTGAGCAACCCAGGCTTTCAGATACAACTCTTCTTCTACCTTCTTGGTTTTATATTTGCCTTAGTCCGTTTCTTCAAAGTGTTTCGTCTCAGCAGTGAAAAAAATAACACAGACCAACACCGTGTTCCTCCTCAGCCTCCAGAGTTCTGAGACGTGAACAGCACTGGAAGCCTCTAAGGATCCACCTCAGTGAAAACTACCAACTGTAGACTCAGTGAAGAGTGACCGATCCTACAGGAAAGTATCTACTTACCCTCCACTCCCTGTAGCTATCAACCAACAATTCACATTTATCCAGTTCATCCAAAATATACAACATAACAGCTTCCCCTGCCCCGGCATATTGAGAACCCTTGTATTGGCCCACAAAGAAACTGTCCTCATGAGCAGTCATTCCAAATTCTGCCTCCTCGCAGCTGCTACCCTGCTTTGTCAATGGGCCGGTTTGCCTATTTTGGACATTTTATGTAAATGGGAGCATAAATCCTGGTTTTTGTAACTGGTCTATTTCACTGACCACACTGTTTAACATTTTTAGGTATTCCCTCTATGGCCAATGACAGGCTAGAGTGTGTGTGTGTGTGTGTGTGTGTGTGTGTGTGTGTGTGTGTATGATTGTATGTATGTTATTAGATCTTGTTATTCAGGCACGGGTTTGCTAGTTGGCTGTCTACCACCCTGGCTATTATGAGTACCAACCCCTCATACTCTTCTTCTGTCCGGGGGCAGGTGTCTTGGGATCTTGGTTGTTAGCGCCCATCGAGAGGACACCATGCTTCCCATCATCCTTTCCAGGCTGACTCCTCTTCTCATCCTGCGGGCAGGCAGTTAGAAGCATCACACACGCTCCCCGTGTGCAGTCTTCCCTAACCCCATACCAGAGACACAGGACATTTGTTCCCACCCAGACACTGAAACCTTGCTTAGGACTTGCGTGTTACATGCATCTCTCCCATCTCCTTTTCTATGTGCACACTCCACATTTCCACAGCTAAATGGAGCTTTGGAGAGATGAGGACTTGCGTGTTATATGCATCTCTCCCATCTCCTTTTCTATGTGCACACTCCACATTTCCACAGCTAAATGGAGCTTTGGAGAGATGAGGTCTTTTGAATGTTCTACACTATTCAGTCACTCATAATCATTTATTAGAGTCTTGTGCAGTTGGCTTGAGGGAAACAACGACACCCAGACTCCTCCCTTAAGGAACTTAGGGTCTATTGAGGGGATAAACAATAAGGGGCTCTGACTTGGACGGCAGGCCAGGGAAGGGTTCCCCGTAGGACTCTGAGTGGCAGCAGCCCTACTGTGACCTGAAGCCTGGGGTGAATGGAGGAGACATCAACGGGCAAGGCTGGACCCAGAGTTGTCCCGGGTGACGGAGGACACGGATGGGGGGAAGTTGTTATAGACTCCACTGCACCAACTGGGAGCTGGGCAGCTGAGACCAGGAGAGACCACTCAGGAAGAAGCTGTGCTTGACTTACTAAGTCAAGGGCACAGCAAGACTAAAGCTGAGGCAGGGACCAGATTCAGGGCACCGGGAGCAGGAAGGCACAGCAAGACCTGCTGACAAAGCCGGTGGCTGCGTAGGTCAACTGAGGCAGGCAGTAACTCCTCCCGCACAGGCCCTCCTCCCACTGCCCCAAACCCAACTTTTCCAAACCCTGTCTTCTCGCCTAAGAGAATGATGGGAAAAGTGAGAGAGAAAAAATTACTGTCCCCCAGGAAAATCTTTCACAGATCTTTAAGAGTGTATGCGCGCCAGCACCCTGGCGGTATAGCCTTCCTTTGACTCCAAGGAAGGGTCTGCACACCGACCCCGCACAAGCCGGGGTGCTGTGGGCTGACATCACCGCTGCGTGCCACCCTGACCTGCCCCAGTCCACTCTCCCACCTACAAGGCTCTCCCACCCTGTGCCAGAGGCAAGCCCACCCACACAGACGACAGATGGTGGGGAAGGCCTTAGGAGCCCTAAGTGCTCTCAGCAGTCACCTCTGCTCTGGGCCCTGGGAGCGTCTTCAGGTGGACTCAACTGCCGTTACACTCATTCTGTCCCATCACCCTTAGAAAGACGCCATTACTGTCACATGGCCATAGCCCCTCTGTCCCAATATTACCCCATGGCCAATCTTGGCAAGGCAGGATCTAAGCTGCTGAAACCCTACAACTCTCAGGTCTTAGCTACATAAAAAGTACCGGGCAGATGCTTACCCAGGACTTTCATGTAAGGTTAACGCGTGCCAAGCAGTTTACAGAGGTACATGGTGATGAAATCTCAAGTTGACCACACCCACAGGTCAACAGAGATGGGCACATAAGGGACTTAACCACAAGAGCCTGTGCTGCCTCAGCTCTACACAGCTGCTGCGGTGTGACCTGTAATAACATCAGACAAACACACCTGTCATCTGCCAGCTGATTAAATACCCCGACACCTCCAAAGGAAGGATATGCAGAGGAAGGGGAGGTGGGGGGAAGGAAGGAGGGGCTGGGATATGTAAGACAGGCTTAGAGGGAGAGGCCTGCAACCCTAACATTCAGAAGATTGAGGGCTGAGATATTATATTAGCAAACAGTGTCTCAAAAAGGCAGACCAACCGAACAAAACCCATCATATGACTTCATTACGCCATTTCAACTTGTTGTTTTTTGAAATAACAATAACAACAAAGCAAGAATGTGTGTCTACGTAGAATTTCTTTAAGGGGTGGCTCAACAGATGAGTCAGCAGGCGGGGAGCGCACTGTTCTCAGTGCCTACAGTAAGTGACTCACGGCCCCTGTAACTGCAGCTTTATGGTACCCAACGCCCCTCTGTGGATGGACTCTGACCAGGACTCACAGGTTCAAAACCCCACGCAGAGAAACGTGTATCACTAAATTAGAAGTAGATCCAAAGGCTGGAGAGATGGCTCAGCAGTTAAGAGCACTTGCAGAGGACCCAGATTTGATTCCAAGCACATGTGGCACCCCCCCCCAATATTCACAAATAATAAATTAAGTAAAAAAGTAAAGATGGAACTCCAGTTCCAGGGGATCCAATACCCACTTCTGACCTCCACGGGCACCAGGCACACATGTGGTGCACACATATATGCATGCAAAACACGCAGACACATAAATCTCCTTTTCTTTTGTTTGTGAAAGAGTTTCTCTGTGTAGTCCTGGCTGTCCTGAAACAGAGATGCCAACGTCTCCTGAGTGCTGGGATAAAAGGTGTGTGCCATCACCACCCAGCCAAAAATAAATAAGCAAAAAATAAAGGTCAGTCATGGTGGTACAAGCTTTTAACCTTAACGGTCGGGAGGGAGAAGCAGACAGATCTCTCTAAGTTCAAGGCCAACACGGTCCACATAATGAGTGGGCTACATAGTGAGACCCTATCTTTTAAAAACAAAATAAAAAAACCTGTCTACGCCATCCTTACAATGTTAAGGCTATGAAAGCTGGGCAGATGGCTCCCTTGTTGTATTTATTACCTGCCTCACAGAACCATGAGAACCTGAGTTCAAATCCGCATTGCCCACAAGCTGGATGTGTCAGTGTACCTAGACCCTAGCACTGGGGGCAAGTGCAGAGACAGGTGGGTTCCTGAGTGGCCAGTCTAGATAATCAGTGTGCTTTGGGCTCAGGGAGAGACCTTTTCTCAAAAAGTAGTGGAGGGGATGGAGAGAACACTGGATGCTCTTACAGAGGTCATGGGTTCAATTCCCAGCATCCAAGTGGCAGCCCACAACTGTCTGTAACTCCAGTTCCAGGGGATCTGGCACCCTCACACAGACATATATGTAGGGAAAACACCATGCACATAAAGTAAAAATTAAATTAAAAAGAAAAACAAAGTGAAGCATGTTTGAAGAAGGCACCTGACATCCAGCTCTGGCCTCTACATGGATGTTTCATGCTCATCCACATATCCACCCAGAAACACACACGCCAGAGGATGTAGTATAGGTCGCCCCCTCCGTGTTTTTAATGGGCTCTAATCTTGCTGTTTTGTTGCTCAGGCTCCAGATGTGTCAGGCAGGTGCTGTCACTGAGCTGCACGCACAGTTTCGCTCTCAATCCCTGTAAACCCTCATGTCCACATCAGAAGTTAGCCTCCCAGGGCTGGGGCAGAGTCAGAAGACAGACACAGCAAGGCCCTAGGCAAGTGATGGAAGTCCTACTTCAAGTTTTCAAATTACGAGACTAACATGGTCTTACACAAACATAAGTTGTGAGGTTTCATAACTTAGAAAATACCTACCTGCATTTCTGTTTTTGAGATCCCCTTTCTTCCTAGGCAGAGAAGATTGGATCTCTATTTTGCACACAAGTTAAGGACAAGAGTCCTGAACCAGGAACAGTACCCATCCCTCCTCAGGGTTTTATTTTTATGATGCTGGGGACACAGCATATGCTGAGCTACACTGTAGCCCTTTCTTAGCCTTCTGCGCTAAGACATTTCCATCCCATTTCTGTTTTCTAACTCCTAGTGTCTGCAAACTGTGCCCTAGTCACTGTCCTCACTGACAGAGACTCATTAAATGGTTTCACACACACAAATGAAAGGATGATAGATCCAGAGCTAAGACGTGGATGTATTCTGATACTGAGACATAATCACCTTGCCACCATCCACAGCGGTCACATGGCTCCATGGTCACAGAGAAAGCGTATCTGAATGAATCCATTATCTATTCTAAACCATAACCTTAATGACTCAAAATCACACCCCTTCCCAAAGATAGAAGAGAACCATTTGAAATAACTTTTTTCTTTTTTAAAAGATTTATTATGTATACAGTGTTCTGCCTGCATGTATCCCTACAGGCCAGAAGAGGGCGCCAGATCTCATTACAGATGGTTGTAAGCCACCATGCAGTTGCTGGGAATTGAACTCAGGACCTCTGAAAGACCAGCCAGTGTTCCTAACCACTGAGCCATCTCTCCAGCCCCATGACTTTTGTTTTTCAATGATGACCAGGCAATCATTCTATAACTAAGCTAAACTCTCAGCCTCTCAGTGGCAGATTACAGGCAGGAGGCTCTACCACCGAGCCACGTCTCCAACCTGTTACTATCAGGATCTGTCATTGAACCATGAGTATAGTCCTACTTCCTAATTAAATTCCTGATTCTCCTATCTCCACCTTCCACAAGCTGGGATTACAGACATGTGTTATCATGCTTGGCTTTATAAATAATTTTAAATGTGGAATGCTTAGATCTATAAACAAGTGTTTCCCAAACGCTTAGAAAAAAATTAAACATAGGACAAGCAGATGCCATGGCATGAGGTAGAAGTCCACAAGTTTGAGCCCAGCTTGGGCACCCAACTACTTCTTGCCTCCAAAACTAAAACCGCAAGACAACACCATATGAACATATTTTGAGTTAATGAGATAAAGTTTGATGACCTGAATTCTATCTCTGGGGTCCACATGACTGAAGAAGAGAATCGACCCCCTCAGGTTATCCTCTGACCTCAACGTGGATGTTGTGGTACTTGTGCGGCCGCGCCCCCAGCTGGCTGCCCCACATTTCCAGGGACATGACATTTAGATCTGTGCAAGGTTGGCCCTTTCTTTTTCTTTATGCATTACAGAAGGGCAAGATGGACTTGGGATGCAGATTTGGGGCACTGCAGCTTACCTAGTAAGCCTTTGTGCTTTGTGCCCTGTACCACAAAAGAGGGTGGGTGGGGGGAGTCAGCATGTCAGTAATACAGCGGTTTCTATTTTCTGAAGGAAAAGAAAAGGTAAGTCCTTTCCTTCAAAGAGCACTCAAAGATACAGCCTCCTGCCCCAAGCACAGGAATACGAACGAGTGACGGTCAGATTACGAGATGCACGCCTATTGTCAAGAGGCCTGCTGAAAGGTAGCCAGGGGCTGAAAAAGCAGATGCCTCTACAACAGTAACTATCCCAATCATTATTATTATTAAAACAGCTATTACCACAGTCTTCTCATCTAGCCCACACACATTTTAATGTTTTCCAAACGGGGCAAACTTAGTGTCAATGCCTACGCCCTCTAATACCACCCATCTCTGACGACTGTAAGAGCAATGAAGGAAGGGCAGCTTGGGACCAGATCAGAGCTGTGTCGGGGCGGAGGAAATCCCTTAGCCAATAACCAATCCCCTAGAACTCAGAAAACACAGAGATGGGAATGGAGAATGCCTTGATACCTTCCGGATCACCCAGCTTCGAGTACACAGTGAGTGCATCAGCAGGATCAGAGCCTACACCTCCATAAGGCAGGAGAGAGCAGGCCCCTGAAACACACTGGTGTAACAG
Organism: Cricetiscus sungorus; assembly: GCA_030556225.1. Taxonomy (NCBI): domain Eukaryota; kingdom Metazoa; phylum Chordata; class Mammalia; order Rodentia; family Cricetidae; genus Cricetiscus; species Cricetiscus sungorus. The sequence continues at coordinate 3,428,025 of JANBXA010000305.1, read as the reverse complement.
TGCACATGCATGTGCACGCAGCACACACTGAGAAACTATGCTTAGGCTGAACAGAGTAGCACAAGCCTGGAATCTCTGCTCTTAGAATAGAGACAGGAGGGTCGACAAATTTGTCAGAATCAATAAAAGAAATCTATTTAGTCCGTTCCACAGCAGGCATCTCTACTGTGTTTTTCCTACTCTGTCACCACACAGCGTGCTGTTCTAACGTGATAGGCTGGGCCATGTTGAAAATCATCTCAGAAGACTGTGGACTTAGGGTCCTGCCGCACCTCTAGTTAGGAGAGCGCAGGCTTCTCCCTTTGCAGAACAGCCAGCCAGAAGTGAGCACCTCTTGCAGAACAAGCTGCTCCGCAAACACTGTCTTGCTGCCACAGACCAGAAGCTGGCCCCTGGCAACCACAACAGAAGAAAGCTCTCTGTTGTGGCTTTTGAAACCCACAAAATAGATCACCAAGCACAAACACCAATTGTAGTTTCCACTTATCAGGGGCTCTGGACCACATACTAGAAAGGTTTCATTTCAACAAAACTGCTGCTGACGTGAAAAGATAAACTGTGTTTTGTTGTATTTTAAGCTGTCAAGAGGTCGCTGAATTTAAACAGCTACAGGATTCCAGCCAGGAGCGAAAGGACCCAAACCAGGGTGAAATCGCAAGGTCTTGTGCTACCTCTGTTTGCAAAGTGGTGTTCCATTATCCGATCCCGAGTCATCTTCCATTTCAAACCAGGGACTATACAAAAGAGTGCCTTTATCTTTTCTGCCTGCCTGGGGTTCTCAAGTGTACACCTCACATCTCCATCTCAGCCTTGTCCTTCTGACTGCCGCCTCAATTCCCATTCTTACTGACCTAGTTGTCTGCTGTGGCCACACAGGCACATCTCTTCCTGAGGCTCTTGGGAGGTAGGGAGCTGGGGCTGAGGATGGCTTCGTGTTCTGACACCTGTGGCAGGGCTTTCGCCTCTGACCCCAAAACAACTCCATAGCACGAAATCCCAGAGACAGATACTGTGGTTATAGCTGAGGAGGCCACCCACTAGAGTTCTCATCTCTACCCATACTCAGACCCACAGGGCGGTCGGCCCTGTCCTCAGACTGCACTGCTCCTCAAACGTCACTATTCTCCATCAAACCTCAGACTCACTCAGCTCCTGTCTCCTCCAGCCTTATATTCATTCCTTTCTAGTGCGGGGATTAAAGGAATGTCATTCCAAGTGCCAGGATCAAACATGTGAGCTGTTTCTCTTTTACACTGATGCACTCTCATGAAGCCCAGGGTGGCCTTGAACTCACAGACATCTGTCTTCCGAGTGCTGAGATTAAAGGTGTGTGTACCAGCACTGCCTGTCCTCTATGGCTAACTAGTGCTTAGGTGTGTGTGTGTGGCTAGCTAGTGGCTTAGCTCTGCACTCTGATCTTCAGGCACGCTTTATTTGTTAGATTACAAACAAAATATCATGACACAACATTTATGTTCTGACACCTGTGGAGCTGGAAAGTTCAAGAGCGAACTGACAGCTTAGTTTTTGGTGATGCCCTCTTGGCCTGCAGAAGGCCCCCTTCTTGCGGTTCCCACCCATGGTCAGAGAGAGCAAGAACAGGGGAACTCCTTCATGTCTCTTCTGGTAAATGGCAGCAGACACATAAGTAGCACACCTACAAAGAGAGGTGTGCTATACTAGTAGCCCGCCAGAGTGGAGGGAAGGGACACGGCCCATCAGACGGGAGGAAGTGACGAGCAATGATGGAGAGACACGGCCAGGAAGAGTGACAGGGCAAAGCCATCCAGCTTGGGCAGACAAGCTCTACTCCTGGGCTAAGCAGATTCACTCCAGCAGGGACTACACTCCTGGGGGATGTAGGCTGGCAATGAGGGGACCAGGACCTCTGTGCCTTCCCTCCTTCCAGAGAGGGGGCAGAGTCAGACGTGTAGAAAGGCGGCTACGGCAACAGCCCTTGAGCCCTCCGGGGTCAGGCACCCTACACTATGGCAGAGTTGCTTTACCAGAAGGAAGCCAAATCCCACCTGTCCACTCAAAGCTCTCACCAACAGTGTCCTTCCTCAGAGCGCCCAGGGCTCTGCCAACAACACTGCAGTCTCAGGACACTGCCACTTACAATCTCTGAGTGCGAACAGCGTAGACTGACCCCAGCTTTCACCACGTTTACCTCCCCGAAGCAACTCAAACGTGGCAGCACATGCCTGAAATCCCAGCACTGGACAAGAGGTCAGAGTCAGCCTGGCTGCACAGTGAATATTAGACCAACTAGAGCTCCAGAGCAAGACCCTGTCTCGACAAACCAATCAAGCAACAAACTAATCCATCCCAAAGTCTATCTTCCCAACCCCCACACCGAGAAATACCGATGTATTCACGCTCAGCGCTCAATCCACAGAGTTCATATTCCTGGGGATAGGCCTCTTGTCTCTGCTCTGCAGTACTAATCACTGAGGCCCTCTGTGTTTTATTTATTACCAAGCACCGTCCCCTTCTTGCTCAACTGTGCCTGCCGTACGCTACAGAGGGGCAAGGCCTTGTGTCTGATGTGCAGAAGGCAATGCTTGCATCCTGAACACAGCAAAGGTCTGAGGTTCTCAGCCTCTACGTGTAGCCTTTACTGCTCTGGGCCCTCTGCTCTGACTCTATGGGGCAGACAGAGAAGTAAGCACACAAGAAGCGCGAGACCTCTGTGGAAAACCAATGCCCAAGCTGCAGGCCTGGACTGGGGAGGACTGCAGACGGGACCAACATCCCGACTACAAGAATGGACAGCAACAAGTTAAAAGAGAAATTCCACAGCATGGCGGTAACAGCTCCCCACGCCCTGATCTGAGCTAGGCAAGCACCTCACACAGAATTTCTGAGGGTCAGTCCTAAGAGGGAGGCAAGGTGGCTTTGTAGACAGGAAGGAGTTCAGCTCAAATGCGTACTAGAGCTGGGATATCAAAGCAATTACACGGGTTCCAGAGTCCATGCTGACCCACCCTGCTACTCATAAAGGAGTGTCCCTCAGGCAAGCTACTCTCTGTGGGGAGGAACCCACTCTGGACCCTGACAGCTGGCACCTCTGTACAGGGGGCAGATAAGGGTGCAGTGTCCTGGGCAATGGCACAGCAGCAGCGGCCGTGGTCCACTACTCATGGCCACTGGCTACTGATACGGGTCTGTAAGATAATGAGTCATCCTGCTGACTCAAAGTACTTTCGTCAGCCCCACTATACAGCCAGGAGAGCGAAGGCAAGGCAAGGTTAAGCATTTGCTAGCGAGCAGCAAAGACAAGGCTTGGCTGGGGGTTCGTCCTGCACAGACACAAAGGAAGACACCAGCAAAATGTGCAGAAGGCACAGCAGGGGCAGCGCCGAAGGCCTGGCAGCAGGGTCTGTCCCCGCCCCCGGAGGACCTGCAGGTGGCCCTGAGAGTGTTTGTCCCAAGGCTGTGTCCCAAAGGCCTCTGATCTAATGGCAAGAGCCGCTCCCTGAAGATGTTCCCATCAATTAGTAGTGAAACCTAAATCTGCCACACAAAAAGCACTCAACACATTTACCCAGGCAAATGAGCTCAGGGGAAGGTCACAGCCCTGAGTCTGTCTTTTTATGGAGGGTTTCGCTTGTGCTGAGGAGCTGGGGTCGCCTCTGAGGAGACAGAATACTGACCACACACACAAGTGCACAGGGAATGGCAGGAGTGTGGCTGTAGGCCAATTGGTTGCCTAGAGCTGCTTGCTTCCTAATGTCTTCCCGCACCACCTGCGGGCTGAGGCCTATGCGTCACCATGAAGTGCCTGACCCTCACACGGCAACAGTGAAGCTGAGAGCAACGGGCTGGGCAAGCAGGGCCCTGGGGTCATCCAGACTGTGTGACAGTCCGAACTGGAAGCCACAGACAGCCACAGGTAAAACACCCAGCTACTACAGGAATGCGGGCCACCGTGGCCCCATCTTCATCCCTGATCCCACAAGACAACACATCACAAAGCCATTACACTCAGCATGCTCGACGCAATTACTCAACCCTGCTTTCACTGCAGGCGTGTAAGAGTGCTCGCTGCAGGACTGTGGTAACCGCTCCACAGACGAAGTGAGAGAGCCTGGTTCCATCACCCTGTCAGCGCTATCCTTCCCGTCAGGAGCCAGGACAGTCTTGTCCTTCCTGAGGGGTGCTCGGGTGCTGCTCACCTTCTGTCCCTTCTTTGTACTGGCTGCAGTGGCACAGGCACACTCTACCATGTACATACGTATTCACAACAGATGCACTTCTCCTAACGTATAGTCAAGGTGCTGGAGGTGGTGGCTCTGGGGAGGCCAGCCTGGTCTACAGAGTGAGTTCCAGGACAGACAGGGCTACACAGAGAAACCCTGTCTCAGGGGAAAAAAAATCTATTGGGGACACAGTCGAATGTTTCTTAAGCTACTGTTCTCTATTTTATGTTTATCCCCCAAGTCACTGAAACAATGGCTACCATCAAGCAAGTCATCCCCACACCTTTTGCTAAAAACATAGACCAGATTTTGGTTCTCAGAGTCTGCTGTATGACAGCCTGGGCTTTACGGGGTAAAGCTGGTGTGACTTCACAGACAGAGGGATCACACTAGGTCTCCAAACTCTTCTCCACGGCACTCACTCTGTTGAGGTGGACCAGCTGTCTTGTAAGTACAGCACATCTGATTTGTCCAGTCACCGTCTTCTGATAAGCACTCAGATGAAATATGTGGCAAGGAAGCTCATACGGTTAGGGTGCACTGGTAGTGGGCAGGCTATGTCCAACCATGCTGTTAGCATGGCAAGCTTAGCCTCTCCAGCAGAAAGTACTTCAATCACTAATTAATATGGTTAGTGGGTCTTTTTCTTTTTGGGGAGACAAGGTCTTACTGCTTAGCTCTGGCTAGCCCAGAACTCACTAGAGTTAGACCAGGCTGGCCTCAAACACATAGATTCAGCTGCCTCTGCCTTTGGAGTACCAGCATTAAAGGAATGTGCCAACACCACCGTTATTCATATCTACACACACATTTCTACACAATAATTTGCTACTGAAACAGCATCTCCTGCTTTCATCTCTCCAGTGATGAAACTAGAGGTATGAACTATCACAGCCAGCTTAGGCTGTAAGATCATAATCATCAAGTTCTGTAAACCATTCAGCCAGCAACTGAGTATCTGAAGATCAACTCCACTAAGGCAAGACTTAGTGAGGTATTCATTTAAAGTGTCAATTATAAAACGGGTGCATGAACAAAATTGCAGCTCTCAAGACACTGAATGCTGTCCCCAAGCTTCCTTAAGTTCCTTAAGTCATCCCAGGGCCAGCTTCCAGGTCGCACTGGCCTTGCTGCCAGAGTGGCCCTCACTCTACAGAGCCGTTCCTGTGGTTCTGTGCCCAGCTTGTCATTCTTGGCAGAGAGGCAGCCTGTCATCTTAGTGGGTGTGGTGATGCTTGTACCTTTGGGTTCCAAGTTGGGTTCCATGGGTGGATGCACCACAGTTTGTCCCTTCACCTGCTGAGGGATGTTTGGGCTGTTTCCAACTTGGGGCTCTCCAGCAAAGCCACTACAAACTGGGTGTCTAAGTCTGGGTGAACATATGTTTTTATTTCTCTTGGATAAATAAATACCTAGAAGTGGATGGCAAGTATATATTTAACTTTTTCGTAGTGTGCCAAGGAGCTGTGCAAAGCCACCCACCTTCCCTACACCCCTTGGCTCCTGTGAGGGTGCTCACTGCTCCACCTCCTTGCCAACACTCGATCCTGCCAGTCACTTTATTCCCCAATGCCTTTCAGACCCAATCATGTTCTGTGCTTATTTATTATGAATACGTGATTATGTCTCTCTCTCCCAACATGGACATGATGAGGGTAACCAAGTTCAATACAGTACTTAGCATACAGCAGGAGCCTAATTAATAAAAACAGTCACTGCATATAGGCTGGATGAAATCTGCCACCCCTACTGGCAGATTATTTTTTACACGTACTCATGACTTCTCAGGAAGTTTCTATCTCTCTACAAGTATGTGGTCCTGTTCCCGGGACTTTACTGGTCAGGCTAAGGCAAGCGTGACCAGTTATGCTGTCCAGCAAAGTCCAGTATCCCCGAAGGCTAGCCGGGACAGCACCTCTTGCTTCACAGAACCACTGAATGACCACACATTGCACCATTACAAAGGCAGGGTGGTATGACTCCATTCTAGGACTCCCCATGAAAGTCCTTTTGTAAAAATTAATTGTGTGTGTGTGTGTGTGTGTGTGTGTGTGTGCATGACACACACACACACACACACACACACACACACACACACACACACACACACACAGAGAGAGAGAGAGAGAGAGAGAGAGAGAGAGAGAGAGAGAGAGAGAGAGAGAGAGAGAGGCCTCCACCATGTAGCCTGGCTGTAACTTACTATGTAGACCAGGCACCTGACCCACAAAGAGCTTTTACAAATGAATGGGTTTCAGTTGCAGCATTGCTGTGCCTAACTAGGAGCAGCCCAATAGGGATGCCAGGCTGCCTTAAGGTTTCTGCATCACGGCTCCTGAGATTAGTGAATGGGAACACACACACATGGCTATCTTCACGCCAGTTATGCTAACCCTGTACTGTGACGACACCAAGGTCCTCCCAGAAGGACTACAAGGTTCAGATGTCCCTGCCCCATCCCAAGAGCCAGCTTTCCACCACACCTGAGTTTCTGAAGCAAAGAACAAGCTATGAGGAAGGCAAACACACACAAACATGAAGGCCCTAACAATGACTGCTCACTAGCAGCTGCAAACACGCAAAGATTAGAAAGCGGCTGAGTATGACAGCAAGCCCTTTTGGGCATGAGTCTTTGACAGACACCAAGCTTCCTTGCCTTCAGGGAATTTTTTAATCCATGGGAGCAAACTAAAATTAAAATGTATCAACAGGATGCTGTAGAGATGGCTGAGTGGCTGCCCTTTCAGAGGACCTGGGTTCAATTCCCAGCACCCACATGGTGGTTCACATGGTAGTAAGTCCAGTTTTAAGGTTCTCATGTTCTCTTTGGCCTCCTAAAGCACTACACACACACACACACACACACACACACACACACACACACACACACACACACACACAGTGCACAGACATACGTGCAAGCAAAACAGCCATGCATATTAAATAAAAACAATGAAGTTTAAAATAATGTATCTACCATTATGTGCACAGGATGGGTTGAGTATTGATTCAGGGAATCAAATGGGCACCTTCTGTCCATGAAACCATTTCACATCCCCACAACGGCTACCGCCATGCTTGCTACAGGGCCAGGACGGGTACCCCTCAGAAAGCAAGCCAATTAGGAAAAGGACTAGCAGACGGGAACCCCGAGTATCACCCCATCCCTGCCACCCTCGGAGAACACGGCTGAATCACAGGAAGGTTTGGTCTCTCACAGATGAAGCTGTGTCAGAGTCAGGGGACAATTGCTATGTCAAGTGCCAGGTGCTGAGCACCCAGGATGCCCTGATGAGAGACAGGTCCTTGAGAGCTCCCTCACAGGTTCCTGTGATATTCAGCATGGCCATTTCCTGAACCACAGGAAACCTTGATTCAAATCTGATGCAAGGCCTGGGCTTTGAAATTTATTTTATCAACCAGGGCATTTCCAAATTCAAGCCTTATTCTGAGCCGGTACTCTCGGAACATCGAGGCTCTAAGAGTGACCCTCATCCAACTTCCAGACACATAAGCTGTGCAGAACCGAATACTCCCACTTCCTGTCATCAAGCTCAAGTAACTTGGCCAGTATTCTGTTACTTAGGATTCATTAGCAACTCTATGGCCTCAACCCATTTTCTACATAAATGAAACCAAGGGCCGGGGAGACCATGTGACAGACGGACAGGCCCAGCCCCTCTACCACAGAGACTCCCATGGAGGTCCCAGAGCAGCTGCGCTAGTGACATGCCCTCTTCCAGCCTCCCCATGTAACAGGAGCTGAGAGCATGAAAGTCTAACACCCTATTAGCGCGGCAAGCGCAGAGGCTGACCCCGCAGCTGCCTAACAGCATCTGCAAATCAATGTGAGAGCTCTTCTAACCACGGGCCACCCCACTGCCTCAGCACAAAGCAATTTCAGGCAACATGAAACAAGGGTAAAGGAACTGGTCACGGAGAAAACAAGAGCAAACCACATCAATCCACACCCATGACGCTCCAAGTTTACCTAGGGAGGAAAACATCCTCAGGAGGAGCGTCAGCAGAAGCCGGGTTAGAAATACAACAGCAGGAATGGCAATTTTTCACGAGGAAGCCACAATCCTGGCTGGTATACACTTGAAATCCCAGCATCTGGGAGACGGAGGCAGAAGGATGAAGAATTCACAGGGTCACCCTCACTAAATATCAAGTTCAAGGCCAGCCTGGGCTCTATGAGACCCTGCCTCCAAAACAAAACAAAAACAACAACAACAACACCACAATTTTTAAAGGTGCTACGATGGCTTGTTGTCCTGATTTGCATACTGTTAAGTCTTTCTCTCGCCACAGCTTGTACCCTGCTGTCTATGCTCCTGATGGCTATGCTCAGTCAGGCTGAGAGGTGGGTGGGTGGTAGCATCGTGGGCCTTGGGGCTGGGCCTGAGCTCTCAAGCCCTGCTTCTGAAATGCGAACTACAGTACACTGTTTTATTGGCCAGGGCTATGTGTCAGACTGCCACCATGAAGGGGACAGATACGGAAACTAGGATACAAGTTATTTTGACGCTAATCTGTTCCGACAAGGTTTGGTGAGGTATTGTTTCTGCTGTGTGTGTATGGAGGACTTGCCTGGACCCTACACTAGGAAGTATAGGGCTATTCACCTCTAAGAGTCCGGCGTGGGTGTGCACTGCTTGAGTGAGAAGCAGTGGTCCTGTGCCCACTGCATGCTGGGACTTATCCAGGACTACACTCTGAGCAGGTACAGTGGTGAAGCGGGAAGGGTGGTGAGAGGTACAGACAGTACTCTACATCAACCGTCTAGACGCTTCAGAAAAGGTCACAGTGTCAACAGGAGTGGCGGTGTGGCCGACTGTACACAGGACAGTTCCAGGAGTCAAATGTAGTATACAACGGATTGCATCCATGAATAAAAAACTCTACCGTAACAGACAGGTAAAAGTCAGCTCAGCAAGCCGGGTATTGGTGGCACACGCCTTCAATCCCAGCATTCGGGAGGCAGAGGCAGGAGGATCTCTGTGAGTTCGAGGCCAGACTGGTCTACAAAGTGAGCTCCAGGACAGCCACGGCTACACAGAGAAATCCTGTCTCGAAAAACAAAAAACAAACAAATAAACAAACAAACGTCAGCTGAGTAAATTCAAATATGTATTACACATGAAATGATGAAATAACTATCAAGATAATAATGTTTTTCTTTTAGGTGCTGGAGTGGAACCCAGTGTTCATGCTGAGATGTGCTCCAGCCCTGGCAGACACTATTTTACCAAGGTGTGTGTGTGTGTGTGTGTGTGTGTGTGTGTGTGTGTGTGTGTGTGTGTGTGTGTACACTGTGGGGCACGTGTGGAGGTCAGGGACGTTTAGGAGGTGGTTTTTACCTTCCACCATGGACTGTGAATAGTCTTAAGGTGACAATGCCAGTGTAGTATGAAGCCTCTTTCAACTGTTCAATAGCTTTTGCTACCTTCAACTTGGCAAACCGAGGTAAAGGGGGGGCGGGGAGGGGGAACAGAGACAAGGGACAATGTAGATCTAACAGACCTGGGATGTGGGATGTGATCAGATGTGCCAGTGTTTGTGGGGGCAGTGATGCAATCTGGCAGAGTTTACAGAGCAGCAGCCTGGCTTGGCAGTGACTGCAGGTGACAAGGGTCAGGCTGAAAGGACACAATTCCCATGTTTGTGTACGCTCAGGAGGAATGAGACTCAGGACCTAGCCCAAGCCTCTATGTCTCCCATCTTAAAGATGCATTTGTTTTATGTGCATGGGTGTTTTGCCTGCATGCATTATCTACGTTGATGCGGTGCCTACGGGGCTAGAAGACGGTAGATACTCCAGAAGGCGTTTCAGATGGTTGTGAGCTGCCATGTGGGTGCTGGGAATCAAATCCCAGACTTCTGCAAGAACAAACAGTGCTCTTAACAGCTGCTGAGCATTTCCGCCCCCCAAAGGCAGGGTTTCTCTGTATGGCTTTGGAGCCTGCCCTGGAACTTGCTCTGTAGACCAGGTTCACAGAGACCCACCTGCCTCTGGGATTACGACGGCACTGCTGAGCATTCTTTCAAGCCTTCCAAAAATCTATATTCATTCTCTTTTGGTGTGGGAGGGTTGAGGCAATGCCTAACTGTGTATCTCTGGCTGACCTGGAACTTGCTGTGTGGAGCAGACCCACCTCAAACTCACAGACCTGCTTGTCTATGCCTCTCCAGTGCTTAAGGTGTGTGCCAGCTCTCAAGCCTTAAGTGCGCTGAGAACGCTTGAGAACCCGCACTGACAGCAAGACCTCCTCCTCTTCCTCAAAGCTCCCTGAACGCAGCTAGGAGAAGGTAGACAGAAACAGTAACATGAAGCTGAAGGCAAAGAGACATGGAAGAGCCCTACTAAATCAGTAAAACGAAGCATCCTCACAAGTACAATTCTGTTTCTGTTCAAGAACAGAAAACCTTAAGGCAACATCCCTTTGTTGTATCCCTCACTGTCCCGTGTGCAAAATCCCAGCTACACGATCACAAGATCACACGATACTCAAGCACTGTGATTGCTTTCTTAGCTCAGGGCAGAGACCACAGCTATACCTGAGTCTCGGGCGCCTCATTAGAACGCCAGGGATGGTTGCCAGTCTCAAATACGTGTTCCTATTATTAAGTGCAATATGTGTTCCATATAAAGCCCTTTCCCTGCCCTCATCCAATTTACAGACCCACAACGGGACACAAACAACACAAACTTCCAAACAACGAATCCCACCTTAAAGCTGATTGGTCCTGAGGACAGAGCTGCGCCCACACACTTCCAAGTCTAGTTAGCGTCACTCGCTAGCCTCCTGACGGAAGGCCTCAGTGGCATCTGTCATTTCCAGAGTTCACAAATCCCAGGCCTCCTGGAAGCCCCCTGTGAGGACCAAAGGCACTGCCTGCTGCGGGAGAGGCTTACCTGTGGCTTCAATGTACTCAATGCATCTTTCAATAAAAATGGGGATTGGCTTCTCTGGCGTCACCACGGTTGTTAAGGGTACCCCAAAATAGTTACTCTCCCAGGTTGCCTTTGTGATGGATGGTCGGGGTTTGGGCTTTGGTTTCTGTGCAGGAAAGAAAGAAGGAAATATAAAAACAAAGTGAGTATCATATGTATCTGCAAGGTTTCCAGAGAGGAACTGACAGTTGGTAGCAAGTGCTGAAAAGATTTCAAGCAAGACAAACAGACCCAAATTTGCTCGTCCCCTTAACAGCATTTTTCTGGCCTCCAAATATCACACAAGATACTGGAAAGCTGTCACATAGTAGCACCCTCAGTGTGAGAGTGCATTATTAGAACTAAGATGTTTATAAGAGCCAGGCCAAGTTTACTCAATAAAGTAACAACATAATGGCATCCGCACCCTCCATTTGGGGACACAGTGGAGTAAACAGGAAGTTTTCCAAACAGTCAACGTGATAGACAGTATATACTCAGAGATCAGGAAGTTTTCCAAACAGTCAGCGTGATAGATGGTATATACTCAGAGATGGCTACTGCCTTGGAAAGACCAAACATGACATCAGCCGGGGGTTAATTCCTGCTATTTTACACATTAGGAAATGGTAAAGTCAGCTAATCAAACAAAACAAGTAACATGACCCAGGCCTAGCAGGAGTTCCTGGCTAGCCTGGGCTACACTGCAATTCTGTCTATTCTTTCAGTCCCCCTGAAGCAGGTAGAAGGAACAGTGACAGCCACTGAGATTTTACTATGTTAATAACAAGTTCCATGTGTACTTAATTTAAAACCTCACAACCTTACACTTTCCCAAGGAGAAGTCCACAGGCCTAAATGACTCAGTTAGTGACAGACAGTGCTTGATCACCTAAGCCCATACTGTTTAGCATTATAAGCGAGATAGTCTGCCTCAAAAACCACTCAAACTGTGCCCCCCACTCCCTGTTAAGTTGCATATTTTTATTTTGAAGCTCATATTGGAGGAACGAACATTTTTTATACCAATGGAAACGCCCAAAGTCAAGGAAATGGGCTTAGAAAGTTGACCTTTCTTAAAATATCTAATAAAAGAAGAGGGGAACAGAAAATGGCCCAGGTAAATTAGAACCGCGTGTCTCTAGTAATCCGGTTTCATGTCCAAGTGGCTCAGCCCAAGGCAGCAGGACTACTTAGGGATCTTTCCATAAAACCCACAGAAGGAGACATCCAAAACCAACACAGGTCAACTTTTCCCTTTTCTCCTGCCCGTTTTCATTCATTTTAGTGCTCCTTACAAGGGGACACGTCACTTCCTGTTTAGTCTGAGATTCTCTGAGAACTTCCTATGCCGATTAGAGGGAGTGGGAGTTAAGAGAGGTAGAGGCAAATGAAAAGTACACTGGGCTGCCAAGTGGTAAGAAAAACCTCAGAAAACCCCCAAAAGGGAGGCAAAAGAAAGCCCAACCATCAGCCGGCTACCTGAATTGTGTGGAAGTTCATGTGTGCCGTGTGGCTTGGCCCTGCCAAACACTCGCCATGCTCTTGAGGTAAGCAGGCACTGGCTGTGGGAAAGCAAACGCCTTTATGACAGAGCCAGACTGCCCAGCAGTGTGTGACACAGGCCTGTAGTCCACACTTGGGTAAAGCATGGAAGCTTTGCAGGCAGGCACCAGTCAACAGTGGCCTGGCTGCTATGGGGTTACCAACTGCTCTCTGATCGGCTCTGAGCCCTGCGGCACCAGAGGGACGCTGGTGCTGTGCACCTGGTGAAAACTACACCTGGGGCAGGACAGACAGCACAGAGGACAAGGCCCACTGCTGTCTTGCTAGGCTGGCACATCATCACACCGCCTTCTGAACACTTACATTGACACCCAACTCTGGTCAGAAGTGTCTGCCAATACAGAGGCCCAAGAAAGTGCTGAGAATGAGCGACTGTTGAGTGGGTGCTCAGCTCTGGTCATCAAACCCCACAAGGCCCAGGAGACATCGTCAAGAGGCAGGCAGGGAAAAGGTAAGAGCCCAATGATGAGGAATGGTACTGACTTCTGGATACAATGTATCACTGTGCTCACAGTCACAGCAGCTTCAGACCCGCACAAGCTCCAGCCAGCAATAATTCCAGCCGATGATGGAAGGGCTCATAGGGCTCCATCAGCTGAGGAGCTCTGACAGTTGCGGCTGGTCTGCAAGAGGAAGTCATTTTCCTTCTAGGTATGCCGCCCATGTGCATGCAAGCAACACCAATTGGACTCAGCATGCTTTAAAAAAAAAAAGACATGGAAGCGAAGTGGGTGGTTTAGAGGATCAGGGTTGGTGAAGGTAGCTGCCCTGAATATACATGTAGGAAACTATCAGTGTTTGGTGTGGTAGCCCATGCCTTTAATCCCAGCCTTTAGGAGGCAGAGGCACGTGAATCTCTGTGAGTCTGAGGCCCGCCTGGTCCACATACAGAGTTCCACAACCTGGTTCAAAAAACAGATGTCAAGGTTTCAATCTGATTGATGTGGCTTGGGGTCAAGTCTGTATCATCTCTATCTTCCTCCCTGACAGCACCCTGGCCACTGTGCTATGGGCAGGCCCTTCCAGCTGATGCACAGTGTTGCAGCCACATAACCGTGGGTCAAGCAATGTTCTCCACGTAAATGTCTCTGCCACAGAAAAGGTCAGTTCTGGAGGGACTGACCATCTGCATTTAAAACCAAAAACCACTTCTATCAATTCCACCAAATTTTTCTGTCAAAACAAAGATCACATTATTTCCCAGTAAAACTGAAGCTTCCAAATTAGAGTGTTGCTAAGGGAAAGGGTGGGACCAAAAGGCAGGAGTTGACCCCGATTCTCCCAGTTATTACCGGGATGCTTTCTAGCACTAGTTCTCAAATCTAGTCAAACTGAAACAGCATAGTCCTCAGAACAGTGTTCAAGAGTATGCTTCCAAGTCACCGGCTAGAGATGCTCGTCTTACCATGTATTTTCTATGTACAGATCCCAAGTTTCTCTCTGTGGTGGTACCAGAGACTGGATTTAGTGCAGAGACCCTGACAGGCCAGCATCCCACCACTGAGCCCACACTCACTTGTGGTGGACCCTAGGGCAGCGTGCTACTGCTAGCCATGGCCCCAGGATGACCCACTCCCACGAAAAGCATGCATTCGGAGAGCCTTCTGGCCACGCCACTGAGTCAGTTGGCTCAGCAGATAAAGGTGTCTGCTACTAATGCTGAGGGCCTTTTTCTATTCCCAGGACCCACATGGTGAAGTAGAAACCCTATTCTTGACAGTGGTCCTCTTATCTCTATAGGCACAAGACATGCCTGAGCCTACACACAGAGAAAATAATGGAGAAGATAAGACGAAGGAAATCCCACTGCAGTGGGTCTCGGGGACTGCAGACCTTGTATTTTATAGAACTGCAGTTTTATGTTAAGTTCATGGGTTAGGTAGAAGGAGTAAATGGATGCTGAGTAAGGAATAAAAGCAGGCACACTGACTACCTGGAGAACTTCTAAGGAGTGCGTGTGTGTGTGAGTGTGCGTGCGTGTGTGTGTGCGTGCGTGCGAGTGTGTGCGTGTGAGTATGTGTGCGTGTGTGAGTGTGCGTGCGAGTGTGTGTGCATGTGAGTGAGTGTGTGCGTGTGAGTGCGCGTGCGTGCGTATGTGTGTGTGCTACGTGTGTGCGTGCACGCATGCGCTAGCTTACTTTTTATTGCTGTGATAAAACCACAAGCAACTTTTTTACTTGGAAAAGTTTTTACTTGGTTTATAACATCCTTATTACAGCTCACCATTCAAAGAAGTTGGGGCAAGAACCCAGAATCGAGAACTAAAGCGGAGGCCACGGGAAAGGCTCTCCTGCCTTACTTCCTTTTTCTGACTTTAGCTTTTGAGACAGGGTCTCACTGTGTAGCCCTGGCTCACCATGTAGACCAGGCTGCCCTCAGACTCGGAGATCCACCTGCCTCTGCTTCCAGAGTGCTGGGACTGAAGGTGTGCGCTGCCATACCACTAGTGTTTACTTTCTTATGTACCTCAGGAACACCTAAGGATAGTACTACCCACAATGTGCTGGGCCCTTCTACATCAATTATCAGACAGAAAATGCCCTGTAGGCCAATATGATGGGGACATTTTTTTTCAATTGATATTCCCTTTTCTCAAATGACTCTATCTTGTGTCAAGTTGCTAAACATAAATAAATAAAAAAAAAAAAACTAACCAACGGCTCGTGTGTGTGTGTGTGTGTGTGTGTGTGTGTGTGTGTGTGTGTGTGTGTGTGTGTGTGCGCGTGCACTGATGCCACTGGTGTTAGATTCCTTGGAGCTGGAGTTACAGGCAACTGTGAGCCATCTGATGTGGGAGCTGGGACCTGAACCCTGATCCTATGGTAGAGTATAGTGCTCTTCACCTCTGAGACATCTCTCTCTCTCCAGTGACAGATGATGACAACGATGTTGTTATTATTTTAAAAGACAAGAATCTCTAATAGGCCAGGGTGGCCTTAAGGTCCTGGATCCTCTTGTCCCTGTCTCCCCAGTACTGGAATTAAGGGCATGGGCCACTATGCCCAGTTTCTATCAGGCAATTTCAAGCTGGAAAAAGAAGAGGCCTAAGGCAGTTATGTCCAAACAGTTGTAGAGCCACCAACTGCTACTAAGGAGTCGGCTTATTTTTTACAGTCATGCTGCAGAGATGAGAGCAGGATAAAAGATAAATTAGTCTGCTTATCTCTTTTACCTCAAAGAGCCCAAGATGTAGTTCAACCCTCAATTTATGAATGTGGCCATGGAGATAGCATTTAGAGTATCAATCCCCTATGCTGGGTGACATGAATTCCACCCCACCTCCTCACGTGCATTCTCTTGAGCTTTAACTCTGGATTAGAGTGTCAAATATATCCTTTAGGTAACCGAAGGTTCTTCAGAGCATCGCAAAATTAGAAAGGAATTCTTGAACCTGTTCTAACCCTTCCTCTTCAGGAAGCCAGTCTGTGGAATGTCATACCAAGAGCTGGGCTGGCCTCTGATATTATCAACACCGCCGGCATCTGAAGGGTTACTGAGTACACTTTAGCTGGAAATACCATTCTCCCAAGTGGCTTGCCAGATGTCCTGTGTCCCCAGTCAGGCGCACGTCCCTCTTTAGGGAGTCGCAGGGAGCTCCCTCACAGCAGGTGCTCTCAACATCCATCTTCTTTGGGTACTCACTTAGCACGCCACACTGAAAAAGCCGGAGAGGCTAAGCCCTGGAATGACCCACACGTCTGTGCCTCAAGCGGGTCAAACACTGCAAGAGTGAGCCAGTAAGCCAGCTCGGTGCTGAAACCTCGCAGCCATCCTGCAAGGTAAAGGTGCTATCAGTCTTTCATAGCAGAGACCAGCAGAGACCCCGCAAAGGGCTGTGAGCGGCTGCAGCCAAAGCCCACTCTCTTCCTTTGGGATGAAATGCCAATCAATGCCCCAGATGAAGGCAGGACCAACTCAAGTCACCACCGCTTTCCTTTTAGCTAGATGTTGATGGAAGAACGTCTCCACTGTTGCAGACCTCTTGGTTTCCTTAAAGCAAGCTTAAAGCCATGTGTACTAGTTCATACCTGCAATCCTAGCGCTTGGGAGACAGAGGTAGGACTGACCAAGTCTGAAGCCGGCTTGGACAATGCAGCGAAAGCTTGTCTTGAGAGACAAAACAAAACAAACAAACAAACAGCCCACTCAAGGCTTCCTCCACCCCTTGTTGCATTCATCATCAAGCCTGTGATTTTCTAATTAACAATTATTCTCTCGTGTTTCCAACAGAGCTTCAAGGGGCCCTTTCAATTATGTTACTTATGCTCCTGGCACTCATCAGGCGAGAGCACCTTGATTTAGGGCAAACAGGGATGAAAACAAGCCCTGGCTCCCCACCATCAAACCCTCCTATATGACAGGAAAGGGAAGGTGGCTGTGACATCACACCACAGAATGAAGAAGTCTGGCAAGCCGAGGATCTTGAGACTGAATTCCTGGCCAGGGCAGCTGTGGGCAAGGTAGATAAGGCTGCTGGATCCAAGGACAGGTATGTAATGCCCTGCCTGGAATCCCGTACACACTGGCTGGAGCTGACCGTAGCTGGGTCCTGCAGAGTATCTGGTGTAACCAGTGGCAGAGGAGGACCAGCTGGCATGGGGAACATCACAATTCTTTGTCCTTTGAAAAGAAGATCTAGACTCCCTGTTTTATTCAAGGAACAGGTGTGTGCAAGCTAAAGCAGATAGTTAAAAGATGTTCTATTTTTTATTGCCAAAAACACACTACAGAAGTTCTTTAGGCTTAAAATAAACTACAGAATGATGGTATACACAATTCTAGCACTCGGGAATCTCAGGCACGAGGACTGTGAGTTTTAGACCAGCCTGGGCTACATGGAAACTGCCTCAAAACTGGCATGGATTTACAACAACTCGTTAAAAGTTCCAATGGCTGATTCAGTCTTGACCAGCCACCGAAGGCAGAAACAACAGCACCATGCTGTTCCTAGGAGGGACAGCATAAAGAAATGGACACAGTAAGCTCGACCCTGTCTGAATGAACACACTGGTCTGAACGTGTGCGCGTGAACAGTGAAAACCAGCAACTTTCTTGCACACGGCCTCGGAAGCTCACCCACTCCATTGCAGTGGTGGCAAACCAGGCTGACACTGTTCACCTGTTTGCTTTTGAGACAGGGTCTCGTGGAGCCAGACCAGTCTCTCCAAGGCATTATGGAGCTGAGGCTGGCCTTGAACTGACTGTTACCATACAAGAGAAAACATAAACCCACCAGGACATTTTCCGTGATCCGGCATTGTTTCCCTATTTCTGTGGCAATCACATTACAGACTGCACCCACATGAAAGGATTCTGGTCTCCTCTCCTGAATCTAAATTCCACACTGTATCTGAGAAAGCTCTCCCCATGAACTTTCCATCTTCAACTGTCTGTCTGTCTGTCGTCTGTCTGTCTGGTGCTTCATCCATGTTAGCTTTGCATTATCGATTTCCTTAGGGAACTTTCCTAGATGTCTCAGTTGAGGGTGAACTCTGTTCAATAACCGCTCAGGATCTAGCACCTCCAGAACCTATCACCAAGGACCACGTGAACGAGGACACCTACAACAGCAGTGCTCACCGATGTCTCTGCACTGAACCAAATGTCGCCTTCCTAAAAGGGTGAAGGTTGTCTGTGTACTGAAGTCAAAGGTCTTCTTGAGAAGAGGTATCTGGTGTTACAGCTCACTCAGTAGGTCTAAGCTCGGAAGCACACACTGAGTTTCTCTGATCAAGTTACAAAGGGCTCTCTCTTATCATATTCTACTTGTCTGTCAAATACATACCCTTCCCGGGGGTGTGGGCCGTCCAAATCCCCAGCTGGTTTTCATTCATGCTAGAAACTTTAACTCCGCTTTAGGCCTCACAAAACGAGAGCTGTGTCCACACAAAGCCACAACAACCAGCCAATTCACTGAATCCAATGAAATAAGCCAATTCACTGGGGACACAAACTGTCAAACTGGTTACTTGGTGCCTTATAGACCAAACAATGCGTGATTCAAACAGTTCAATTTTCAATAGGTTGTCTTGTCATGTGGCAGCTACAGTAAGTAAAAGATTTCCTTTATCACTGTTTTGTCTCTTTATTAAACACAAGAGTAAGAACACATCTGACAAAAGGATAAATAGCCAATAATGTGTAGCCTGTAAATCGTGGTCAAACACACCAAACTTCAGCAAACTGAATGAGCTCCAAGAGCACAATTGTGGAGCAAGGCTCTGGGGCTTGCTTTTTGGCTTTAAAATAAGAGCTGCTGGTCCCCATCTCATCTTTGCAAATGCACAGCCTTGGGAGACAGAGACATGAGCAGCAGCTTTAGACAAAGCTCCATTCACAGTCACCCAAGTGCAATCTTGGGGTTTCAATTTCATTCAGTTGAGTGCGGAAGGCTCCCACTGAGGGTGGGCTGCTGAATGGTTCCGTTGGGAAAGGGACCCACGAAGGAGCACTGGCTCTACAGTCTGCACTTTCATTAGGAGAGATGAAAGCGTCCCTCTCTCTGACTCCAGCTCTATAGTAAGGTACTAATCTAGCAAATTAGCAAGGGCACTGAGGATTTTTTCTTTCTTTCTTTCTCCCCATCACATTGGTACCCAGAGCAGAGCTTCTCTTCATTAAGGTGGTTGCCGGGGCAAGCACAGAGCAAGCATCTGAATCACGTGGGTTAAACCTTACACCAGGGAGGAAGTGGTGCAGCCAGGAGGCCCACAGCAGCCTCCTCCCTGGTACAGTGCCACGTCCCACTTGCTGCTAGGGCATGCCACCTTATGCCATACTTCAGCTCCATCCGTCTCTCTTCTCCGTCTAGTTCCATGGTGAAAACAGTCCAAACTTCTGGCCCACAATACTCAGCCCTCTAAGGACCATGCTCCCTTTTACAGAAGGAACCAGGAGGGACATTATGTGCTCAAGGTTCAAATAAGAAAGCAGGGAACTGGTATATGAGCCTAGGACCTCATTCCGAAAGCTGCACGAGCTAATACTGACCCCTCACGCTACCTGAGCTATCCTAATGTGAGCTCTGCCCCAGGCCTTTCCTGGCAGATGGATGATCTCTTCACAGCCACTGTGCAGAGCTGCCTGCCCTATCTGGGTGCTATGGCCTGGGCATAAAAGCACTTCCCCAGCTGTCTGGCCTGAAGGAGGATCTGAGTTGTTCTCTATAACCAGCTGAAATCCAGAATGTTTCTCCATGCCCCACTTCAAATAAATGCTGTACTGCTTTGTCATGCCAATAAAAATCAGAGGATAAACCCATGGAGGGCGGCTTGCACTCTCTGCCCTGATGGTATCTTGCTCTTCCAGTAAAACAAGTGTCAGTCTGCATTCCCAACAGCAGCAGTCCTAACAGGAGGCTGTCATCTCTGCAGAGATGACAAAGCAGCCCTGCTCATTCCAAAACACCACTCTCCAAGTCAGGGAAACACAGTGCCAGCGTCTACCCATTCTTCCCTAAGGATACTCCTAAAATGACTGCTGGCACGCCATGGTTTTGGGGCCAGAGGAATCATTTGTCTGATTTGGAGAGGCGTGGCATACATAACTCAAGACAAGCTGGAAGCTGGTACTTCTTGCCTGCTGATCCAGTAGCTGGGGATATGTCTGGTCCCCAGCAGGAAGACAGCTCAAGACGCAGAGACTAGCTGTTTCTACTGGGTAAAGCCTTTGCCACAGTG
Source organism: Cricetiscus sungorus (assembly GCA_030556225.1). Classification (NCBI taxonomy): domain Eukaryota; kingdom Metazoa; phylum Chordata; class Mammalia; order Rodentia; family Cricetidae; genus Cricetiscus; species Cricetiscus sungorus. The sequence continues at coordinate 3,407,641 of JANBXA010000305.1, read as the reverse complement.
AGATCTAGAAGCATGTCCGCTTCGACAATTTTTAAGAAATTATTTACTTTGATTGTTTTGAGAAAGGTTCCAGGCTGGCCTTAGGTTTGGAAGGACCCTCCTGTCTTTACTCTTGAATGTTGGGATTATAGACGTGTAACACCACACCACCCTTGGCTTTTTTGTTTGTTTGTTTTCCTGGCTGCCCTGGACTCACTCTGTCGACAGGACCGCCTCTGGCACACCTGGGTTTATGTGTTGGTGCTGGGACCCAGTGCTTCCTGAAGGCTTGGCTCACTCTCTATCAATTGAGCTACATCCCCATTCTGGGAATGTGTTTTCAAAGCATCGTTTGCAGCATTACAAATATTGCCAGAAGTCAGAAAAAGACTTTTAATTCAGTGTGCTATTATGCCACCTTCCTAATTCCCAGGTGTGCAAACACCCCCACAAATCATAAGACTTGTCAGCATTCACGTAAGCTGTTCCAGCAACAGTTTTTACCAGGGCTGGAGGTGGAAGAAAGCCAAATCCTTCAAAATGCTCAGATTCATTATCATCAAACAGGAGAGCTTGGGGAAACACAGGGAGGTTGGTTAGCTTCCTAAATAAGAACTATTTTCACTGGCTCTTCCCTCCAAGGTTTGGAGAACAAAATCCAAGAGGCAGACATGGACCCCGAGTAGACAGACAAGCTGTGGGAAATCCAATAGGAAGAATGCAGTGTCCTGAGAAGGGGCCCAAGCCACTCGGCACAGCTATGGCCTTTCTGACACTGCTCAGACAGGAAGGCTGGAAACCCTGGCCAGCAGTGACCAAGGAGCACCCTGCACGTCCAAGGTTACAATGGTGTCGTGTTCCTCCACCTCCCAGGGCCCCGGGCTACCACAATGGTCTTCATGCTACCTCTCACTACGCCATATTATACTCCAGATGCTTTTGATATGGTATGTCTTCTAAGGCATTCAGTTCTCCCTCCAAGGTCCTTGTAAAGCCTCACATGAGTGACTGGTGTCTGCTGTTTCCTGGCAGGGAGTCGAGTGAGCTCCATCCTGTGTACAATGCTGGCCATAGGTTATTATATCCCTATCAGAATCTCAGCAAGATGCCATTCTCTGAATAGTATTCCCTACTATAAATGGTGGTGGTGGTGGTGGGAATTGGGTGATACTTTCTCTGTCTCAAAGCCCAGACCTAAGAGGACAGGGTACAACCTCCAGCTCTCTGCCTTGCAAACACCAAGCTGTAGTCTTCAGCAAGAAAAGACATTTCATCTGCTCCTGACATGTACAACACTACTAGTAACTTCTTCCTTCCCTTGTTGATCCCTGTCCCTGTCATGCCTGTGGTCCCTGAAGTTCAGAGACTCATTAATGGAAGAAGTGACTGCAGACAGATGAAGTAAGGGACGTGTAAAATCTAATTTTTCAAATACGAGTGACTCCATGCTGAGGTTTTTCTCTTTCTTTTTTGCCATTTTAGTACTTTCCCATGGTGTTAGACGCGTGTGTGCAGAGAACCGTCCACTCCCCTGCATGTAGAATGCAGCACCCTTTTGTGATCAGCATGAAAAAGCAGCATTGAGAGCCACACAGATGATGTACGTTCAGGCCCAGGGGTGCAAATCTACAATCTTCAGGGGAAGAAAGAACACCCGTATGTCCCCGGCTTGACCACCTGTCAAGACACTGAAGGGCCCTACACTACCTGCTCCTTTGGGCAGTTACTGTTCTAGGCAAAGACAAATCTAGGATACCTGTCCAAATAGCTACATGAGATTTGCCAGTAGAGGATATCTAATGCACAGGCTGACTCTTCTTTGTTGTGGTGGTTTTGTTTTGTTTTGTTTGGTTTTTTGAGACAGGGTTTCTCTGTGGCTTTGGAGCTTGTCCTGGAACTCGCTCCGTAGATCAGGCTGGCCTCAAACTCACAGAAACCTGCCTGCCTCTGCCTCCCGAGTGCTGGGGTTAATGGCGTGTGCCACCAACGCCTGACCCAAGCTGACTCTTACCACAAGGCCAAAGAATAAAGGCACTCTTGTACTTATGTACTCTCACATCCAGTGTTTTTTTAAAACCACGTTGTCCTTGAATAGTTGTCATCAATCAAATCTCACCGTGACGCTGTGCAAACGTCATTTGGCTCGTCCTACATAAGGTCTTACCTTGGTGTTCCTCCTTAGACTTCGAAGGATATTCCTCCTCCGGGGGTCCTCATCTGTTTCGTATGGAATGACAGCATTGTCCCCTTTGTAGCCCTGGGATGCCTGACCCTCCTCTTTCTTCCGGATGGGTCCCAGCTCATCATCACTGCCCACACTGAAGCTAGTGCGGTACCTAGCGAACCGCCCGAGCCGGGAGCACCTCGTCCTGTACAGCACGGGCTTACTCACGGCGGATGCCTTGCAGCCTCGCTCTAGAGAGCTGGTGTCCATTTCGCTGTCAGAGCCATTGCCACTGCCATTGGACTGGGCTTTGTTGATGTTCCGAATGGTGATGATCTTGCCCTGGGTGCTGTCGTGGGGCACAGAATATATGTTCTCTTCCTCATTCCTTGGCTTGACCACAGCATCCATTGGCTCTGCGTAGTCAGAAGGATCAAACCCGTCCTGAGGCAGCCAGGGGCTAGAAGATACAGACTTCCTCTGTCCCTCCCGATGGCCTTGGTCTAAGTAGGACAGATCTTTTGTGATCTCGAAGTGGACAGGAGGCTTTGGTTTGACTGGGGGAGGTACTTTGTTGTTCAATTTACTCTCAAAGTTGCTCATTATGAAAGACAGGCCGTCGTTCCCCTCCAGCTCCATGGAGAACTTGGAATGGTCTTTGGACAGGGAGGCCACTGTCGCATCTTCCCGAAACAGGTGGTATGATGGAGGCTCCACATCTTCTTCCGAGTCCTGCAGGTTTGAGTTGCAGAGCGGCGACCCAGCCCTCGGGGAGTTGAACACTTCTTCAGTGGTGCTGCAGGCCTCGGCAACATTGTCGTACATGTGCGTGGCCTCGATTATGTTCTTCTTCTCCACCACGTCCTTGAAAAAGGGGTGAAAGATCTCAAGTTTATGCTGGGGTTGGCTACAAGGGATGCTTGTGAATCTCCCATCAATCTCTTGTGCAATCTCCTCCCCCTCCGTCAGCTGCTCTCGACTTAAGTCATTGTCCAGGACATCTACAGCGCCATCAGTGAGTGCAACGAGCTGGACGGGGATGATATCCTGCACTTCACAAAGAAAGGCACGTAACATTGCCAAGGAGGCCTTCCGTTTGGCTGAATAAAAAACAATGTACCCATGAACCAACCGGCTCTTTCGGATGCTGAACGAGGAGTGGTAGGAAAGGACCGAGAGCTCGACGCGCTTCTTGTGTAGTCCGATTGGAAGTTCAAGTAGAACAGAGTTGCCGCTCCCGCACTGGGAAGACGTGCAGGTTTGGGACTGCAGGACAGGCGAGAGTATGTCATCTGCACTAAAGGGGTCGCCGCACATCAGACACATGACAATCCGCAGGTCCACATCAGCCAAGTCTTTGATGCTAGCTGTGGAGCTGACCAGGTTTAAGTTGCGCTTAGAATCCAGGAGGCCCTTCAGGACTTGACTGATCTGCTTCTCATTAATGTTGCGCCCATAACCAATGCCAGCAGAAGCAGGGTCAAGAAAGACACACTGTAGTTTGCTAGCAATCTGCTGGCCTTGTTGTATCAAACTGTGCAGAGTCTCTCCACTTGTGTCCCCTCTCTTGTTAACTAAAATTAAGGTCAAGGGGAGGTGAACTAAGTGATTATCCCGCCTGCCCAGGGTGGACTCTCTGCTCTTCTCTATGCTCTCCACCACATACGACAGGGACTCCTTGGAATTGTAAAGGCAGAGGCAGCCGTGGGGTTGGAAGGTTGGTGTCTGGAAAGAGTTCACAGGAAGCCTCACATTCCCCTCTATTGGCCTCAGGGACAGCTCATACATTTTACCATCTATCACGTATTTGTCATCATTTGTACAAAGAGCTCTAATTTCATTGGCTAACTCTCGGGCAAGGCCATCTTTGCCTAAGATAACCAAATTGATCCTATCAATATTGGGGTCAGACAAAGAGTTCTTCTGGTTCCTATCAGATGGTCGGATAAAGCGAGAACTAATCAAGTGCTCTATCTTGGCATCTACACAAGCTGGGCAGCTTGGGCATGTCTCCTTTGTGGGGTGGTACACAAAATGGATGTGCTTCAGAACGAGGGCGTCACGCTCTGCTTGGAGCTTCTGCAGCGCTTTAAATCGCTGCTCTTCCCCCACAACATCCTGGATGACACCCATCTTTTCCTTGCTGGGTTTGGCATCCAGCTCCAGCTCATAAAACAACTCCGAGTACTCCAAAAGCAACTCCTGGAACTCCTCCTTCGCTCGGTCTATAATCTGCTTTTGGTGCTTGCCGTAGATGTCCATGTACACAGATTCCTCCAGCCACTGGTAAAAGTCTTCATTCATAATGAAACTACGAGCCTCTTCCCAAGGCTTCCCGGGAGTAATGAAAGGAGAGGTCTCGAGGTTTTCTTTGAACGCCTTTCGCATCTCAGCCCTCTTCCTCTCATTCCTCAGCTTCTCCAAGTGGGTCTCATACAGCTGCTCGGCAGGGACGGTATCCATCACGTCAAAGGGAATCCGCTCGTTTTCCACGTTGTCGATGTGGCTGGTGGCGTCCCACGGCGTCTCTTCAAGCACGACAAACCACTTTAAGAACTCTGGCTTGGTCTCTAACAGTCTCTTGGCTTTAATGCAGCTCAGGTGGTCTACTTCATCTAGATTAGGTATGAGGGCCTCAAAAGCCAGTGGCAGGGCTGCCAGGTACAGCTTTCTCCGGCGCTCAATGTGCTCGTGTTTGAGACGGTGGATGTGCTGCAGGAAGAGCTTCTTGGCCTTCTGTGTCCCCTCCAGGTAGACGTAGTCCTGGTACTCGGGGGAGGCCTGCATCTTCCGGCTGACATTCAGCCAGTTCTCATTGTGGTTTTTCACAATGCGGCTCACCAGCCACTCATACTTGTCCTTTGCTGTGGCTATTTGCTGACTCTGCTGCTTGAGAGCTTCAAAGTAAGGGATGACTTTTGTCTTCCCTCGACTCTTATCGATGAGCTGCACTAAAGTACTGAACGCCAAGTCCACATTCACATTGGATCTTGCTGAGGTCTCTACAACCTGGAGGTTCTTTTTGCTTAAGGCAAAAGTATGTGCATCTCTAATGTACCGCTCAACACCCTCGTCACACTTAGTCAGGACGACCACTATGGGCTTTTTTGTTTTTGCAAGCTGATTGTAGAGGTTAGAAACAAACTTGAGCTGGTCATCGAAGTTCCTGTTCATGCCCCTGCTAACATCGATGCCCAGAAGGAAACCGTCAACCAGCAGCTTTCCATCTGGCATCTGTTTCTGCTCAAAGTCCTGCTCCAGCCCCAGCTGGTCAGTGCAAAAATACATGAGTTTTTCAGCTGATGCGAGCTTGGTGGCGGCAGCTCTCTTGATGTAGGGCTGCAGTGCCGTGCTCCGATGAGGCTGAAAAGTCTGATCGTCAATGAACTCGGTCTGCTCCACGATGTGCACCTTACACTCCACACAGTCCTCCAGGGAGCGGCAAACTTCTCCCCAGTAGAGAAAGTGGTCATTGTTGACCACACGCCCACCAAAGTCGCTAGTGCTGAGGACAGAAGTGTGGTCCAGGTGAAAGTCGTCTGCACTTGGCCGCACAAAGCGGTTGCACAGACAAGACTTCCCAATGCCACACTGGCCTTTCTCCTTCTCGGTCCCGGACAGTCCCACCACGCTGATGTTGTAGGTGGGGACGCGAACATCTTGCTTTCTTGCCATCATCATCTTCGAAACATCCTGCCACAATCAGCTACTTCCAAGATCAGATAGTGTTCTGCAGTAGAGTTGAGAGGGCTTCTTAGCAGAGCCAGTGGAGGCCGGCTGCCCGAGCAGCACAAGCGTCAGGTCCCATGGTGCTCTTACAACTTCTCATCGGCAAACAGCCAACATGTCTACCTAGACGGGGTGGGGAAGGGGAGAAAAGTCATCAGCATCCAAACTCTAACCACTGAGTTACAACAAAAGGTGTTTGCTGTGTAAGCCTGACAACCCAAGTTCAATTCCTGGATCCCAACAAGAGAGCAAAAACTATTTCCCTGAAGCTGTCCTCCGACTTCCATACACATGCTATGGCACACGCGTGCCTGTACAGGACAGGTGCACACATACACCACACACATGCTATGGCACATGCATGCCTGTACAGGACGGGTGCACATATACACCACACACATGCTTGCCTGTACAGGACGGGGTGCACACATACACCACACAAAATGATAATTATAATAATAAAAAAACTAATATCAAGACAGGAAGATATAAATAAGGAGAGTGTAAGATGGTGAGGTGACAACTGAGGACTCTGGAGGAAATGTGGCTAACTCCAAGGCAGGGTGGATACAAGAAATGCCTTTGTTTTCTTTTTGAGACAATTTTTCCATGTAGCTCTGGCTGTCTTGGACTTGAACTCAGATCCCCCTGTCTCTGTCCCCCAAGTGCTGGGATTAAAGGCATGTGCCACCCACCATGCCTGGCTGAGTCACAAATGTCATGTACAAGTAAAAATAACGGGATATTTTACAAGGGCAACAGTGTCATCTTAAAGGGGTTCCCACAAGTAAGGTCTAGGATAATCTGTGAACCAAAGAAATTGTAGAGTAATGGATTACAGCTCACTGAAAAAAAAAAAAAAAAAAAAAAAAAAAAAAAACCAAACTAAAGCCCATACAACTGGATCAGATGAGCGTCATGATGGAGGGTAAATGTAGGGAAATGTTGTCAGATAACTCAAGTATCTCCTGAGACTGCCTATTAATTATCAGGAAGAGAAAAGCCCTCATAGTAATTATAGTAGAGTAGGTAGACAACACTTTCACTAGGTAACCAAAATTCACATCGTCAGTGTGGCATGGAGGAGACGGTGGCAGGGAAAGCTGAGCAGCTCAGGAGTAGCCTTGGCTACACAGAAGGAAGGGAAACACAGACAAGAAGGCGGAAGGGGAGAACAAAGCTTTCTGGAAGACTCACAACATTGCTTTCAAAATTTACTATAAAGCAACAGAAAGCTCACAGCTAAATCATCACACATAGCACTGAATGACTGTGTGTGTGTGAGAGGCGGGTAGGGTTTGACACAGGTCTCACTTATGTAGTAGCCCAGGAACTCACTATGGAAACCAGGCTGGCTTCAAACTCGTAGAGATCCACCTGTCTCTGCCACCATGTCTGGCTGGGTAAATGACTTAACAAGGCTGTTGAGACCATTCCTTGGGGAAAGGACAGACAGACTTCCTTCCTTCCTTCCTTCCTTCCTTCCTTCCTTCCTTCCTTCCTTCCTTCCTTCCTTCCTTCCTTTCTTCATTCTATGGCACTTCATTCTATGGTCAGGTCCCCTGGAACTGGAGTTACAGAGTTTGAGCTGCCGTGTGGGTGCTAGGAACGGAACCTGGGTCCTCTGGAAGAGCAGCCAGTGCTCTTAAGACTAAACTGCAATGCTGGTGCTTGGGAAAGGACAGAGGTGGCCTTTATGTACATCACATACAGAGGCTACCCCAGAGCTGGAGATGAGACCTGGACGTGAGAGCTCTTATGTAGCACATGATAGGCACTAAGTTCCATTCAACAACAAAAACTAACTCCGCAGGCTGTGGCGGCTCATGCGTTTAGTTCCTTAAGAGGCAGGCGAACCCGTGAATCCAAGGGCAGCCCGGTTCACATAGTGAGCTTCAGGGTAACCAATACTAAGCCCCTGCCTCAGAAAACAAAACAAAAGAACAACCAACCAACCAAATAAACAAAAAGCAACTTTAAATGGACCGAAGACCTAAAACTACGAAATGCGGAAGAAAACCCAGTGCAAAAGAACAGGATGAGCACAGACGGGAGCTGGCCACCATGCCTGTCAGAGATCACGTGTACACCCATCACTGCACGCACACCGCAGGCTGCACGCACAAACACATCTACATGTACACATACACAGTTCACACAGGCAATTCTGAAAACGGCTCATAACAGTAGACCATTTCCATCTTAAGAGCTCAGAACAAAAGTACAATGCTGGTTGCCGTGGCGGAGGGAAGGAGTGAGCAGGGACCCTGCATTCACACAAAGAATGAAGTCACAGGGATAGGTGGTGGTAACGGTAAAATATACATTTTAACACTTATAGAACTGCACAAAAATGCCTAACTTTGTGTTACATGACATGATTTTTACACAATAAAATTAACTGAGGTGAGGGAATAACGATCAATGATAGAACACTTGACAAGGAAGAGTAAATCAGAAAAAAATGTTTATGAAGTAGATGGCTACATTGAGATAAAGTATCTTTACTTTTAGAGAAGTCATACTGAAGTATTTTTGGGGGGAGGGAAAGAGCCAAAATGAATATAAATGTTCAGAAAAAAGTTCTGTCTGAGGAAGAGTAAGAATGCCAATGGGGAGTAAGGCTGAGGCTCAGTCAGAGCGCTCACCTAGTCGGAAGGAAAGCCTGGGCTTGACCCTCACCCCACATAACCGGAAGCAGTAGCGCCTGCCTGTAATCATAACCCCTGAGAGGTGCAAGGTCACAGTCAGCAGTCCCAGGCCAACATGGGTCACATGAGAACCTTTCAAAACAAAGCAAACCAACCGCAGATGAAAAAATGTTAATAGGCACATCTGGATTAAAGTATGTGTGCTGGCTAGTTTTATGTCAACGCGACACAAGCTAGAGTTACCCCAAAGGAGGACACTTCAATTGAGAAAAATGTGTCCCAGAGATTTGGCTTTAAGTCCGTTTCTTAATTAGTGATCAATGGGTGAGGGCCCAGCCCACTGTGGGTGGTGCCATCCCTGGCCTGCCTGCAGGTAGAGGGCTCCCAGCATGCAGACAGAACGCAGCTGAACTCGCCAGTAAGCAGCACTCCTGCACAGCCTCCATCGGTTCCTGTCCCCAGGTTCCTGCCTTCCGTGAATTCTTGCCCTCGCTGCGTTCGACGATGAACTGTTTGTATATGGCATATGGAACGGTCTAAGTGAAAGAAACCTTTCTCCCCAAGTTGCTTTTGGCCATGGTGCTTCAGCACGTCAATGGTGACCCTCAGACAGTATGTGTGATATTCCTCTGTGCTGTTTTCAGTGTTACCAAAGTCTCAAGAGTTCCTCTGATGACAGCCGCCCTGTAAAGTTTTCAAGTTCGCGCTGGGGTCCTCCACCTGCCATACTTAGAGGAATGAGTACAGCAGTACTACAAAAGGCATGCAAAGCTCTCGGAAGCCTTCTAGACTTACACAGCTCCACAGGTGCTCCCTGTAGAGCATTTTAGACACAAGAAGTGGACTCTACAAAAACAGCTTCCTCAGCAGAAAAAAAGGCCTCGTGGCCGTTAAAACAATGCAGCCAGTCGGTGGGTCAGTGAGTCTCTCTTTCGCCTTCTGGTTTTTAGAGACAGGGTTTCTCTGTGCAGCCCTGGCTGTCCGGGAACTCACCCTGTAGACCAGGCTGGCCCTGAACCCAGAAATCTGCCTGCCTCTGCCTCCCAATGCTGGGACTGAAGACGTGCACCACCGCTGTGTGGCTAATACAGTCTTCCACTAGGACAGGGGGAGGCAGGCACGGGGCTGAGGACAGGCACTGTAAGGGACTCAAAGTTTTAACAATTTCAGCGATTGTCATAGTCTCACACAAAGTCTTCTGCACCATTCCAGCCGCCGCAGAATAAACCTCCCTTTTTTACCTCTGCACACACGGGCCTCTGGCACCTACTATCCCGTGGCACCGACCTTTCCTTGCACACTAAAGTGAAACTGTGTGACTGCCGAGTCTGCACCCAAGCAAATCGTCTTCAGAGACTATCTAAAATAGCAAGCAGACCATTTCTTTTGAATCTCATTTACACCTGGTAGGAAGCTGGAATTTCTATAAACTTCATGCTTCTGTGTGCTTCACAGAAATGTCAAGAATTCAGCTATTTAAACTTTTTAAACCTGTGGCTCATGACCCCTTGGGAGGGGGTGTCAAATGACCCTTTCACGGGGGTTACTTAAGACCATCAGAAACACAGACATCACTGTTAGTAAACCATTAAAATTGTAGTTATCAAGTAGCAATGAAAATAATTTCATGGTTGGGGTCATTATAACATGAGAAACTGTATTAAGGGCCATAGCACTAAGAAGGTTGAAAACCACTGCTTTAAAGCCAAAGCATCATGGTGTTTGGTTTTGTGTGGTGCTAGGGGTGGAACCAAGTGCTTTGCACATGCTGAGCAAATGCTCAACTGCTGAACCTCCCCTCCACTGGTGAAGCCCACTGCTGAGCCACGCCCCAGGCCCGCCCTCCACTGGTGAAGCCCACTGCTGAGCCACGCCCCAGGCCCGCCCTCCACTGGTGAAGCCCACTGCTGAGCCACGCCCCAGGCCCGCCCTCCAAGCCAGCTCTCTTGTAAACCCGGTCCCCAGTTCTCTCCTTTCCCCCTTTCCTTTTATTGTCCCAACTTGGCATGAACCTCCTGCCTCTGCTTTTTACTCTGACACAGGATCTCACAGGCGAGTCTTGAACTCGACATTCCTCCTATCCCTGCCTCTTACAAGTGTGAACCACTGGGCTCAGTTTTTCCCCATTGTATTCTGAGGGACAAGAGACAGAGCTCTGCTGTCCACTATGATGACAACCTCCAGAGTCATAGGTCACGTCTAAACATTTTCCATGACAATACAGAAGACTAAAACTTCTACAGAAATCCGAGAAGATGTAATACGTAAAGAACGACTCAAAAGAGAAACCTCGAGGACTCCGTGTGAGCAGCTGCCTAACCACGTCAAGCTGCAGAAGGCAGCAGGACAGCAGGCACCCGAGAGAAACACCTTCCCATCTACTTCTCCAAGTGGCCGCCACACAAGCAAAATCAGGAGCCGCTTGTAACTATCTCAAGTGTACTTACCTCCCTCCAACACAGAACAGGAAAGAGCTTCACAAAAGCCAGCCAGTTCGCCATGGGGGTCTGTAGTGTACACAATTTGCTTTAATCTGTGACAACAGAGTGACAGAGCTGGGGAAGGACGGCTGATGAAGCTCCAAGAAGCCAAAGGTGCACACCCAGCTCTTCCCTAGCAAGTCCTCACCCAGGGGCAGGGGTCACAGGGGCTCACACCAATCTATCTTGAGACATACTTAGCAGTAGCATCCTCCATTGAGAGGCTACTGCATACAACTGTGGATCTGTGACTCAGTTATCTGCACAGCTGGGTCTAATAACACTTCCTTTCCCAGAAACCTCAGGGAGGACAATGAAACAACAAAAACACTGGCTCAAATTTGAGGCAAAAAATGCATCACCTGCTCAGTCCTCGCAGGATGATCTTAGCTGCAGAAAGCTGACATGAAAAGAACGGCCAGCCGAAGAGGAAAGCTGCTAATATGTATGTAGTATTGCTGCTGCTAATATGTATGTAGTATTGCTGCTGCTAATATGTATGTAGTTTTGCTGCTGCTGATATGTATGTAGTATTGCTGCAGCTAATATGTATGTAGTTTTGCTGCTGCTAATATGTATGTAGTTTTGCTGCTGCTAATATGTATGAAGTTTTGCTGCTGCTAATATGTATGTAGTATTGCTGCTGCTAATATGTATGTAGTATTGCTGCTGTTTTGAGACAGGAACTCATTAGAAACCAAGGCTGGTAATTTAAACTCCAAATTATATTCACAGCCAAAAATATTACCAAAACTTAAAAACTCAGGCGGCATGGAAGTAGTTAATTTTCAAACACTTGATAACTTCTGCTTGTTAGAAACCTAGTAAGTTCCTTGGTGTAACTGCACTCTCAGCTTTGATGTCTGGATAATGCAGTTTTACTAGTTCCTCAATTGGACCGAATTACACAGTAAACAAAGCTGGTTATAAATCTAAGGATGTCTCAAACACTTAGTTTAGAGGAAATAACTTTAAGTGCCTGGCCACATACACGTTCAACTTTTCAAAGAGGTGGCTAAAAACAATTAGCAGAGCCACTAAACTTAATGATCAAAAGATCATAAAGAGAACAGAGAGTACAAGGAAGGTGTGTCCAGGACCTCCCAATGTCCAGTGTCCTGAAACTTCCATCTGGTGAGAAACAAACCCACCCACCCGTCCATCCATTCTTCCTTCCTTCCTTCCTTCCTTCCTTCCTTCCTTCCTTCCTTCCTTCCTTCCTCCTTCCCTCCCTCCCTCCCTTCCTTCCTTCCTTTTTTTCTTTTTTTAAAGAGACAGAGTTACTCTGTGTAGCCCTGGCTGACCTGCAACTCCCTCTGTAGACCAGGCTGACCTCAAACTCACAGAGGTCTGCCTGCCTCTGCCTCAGGTGTGCTGGGATCAAAGGTGTGCCCCACCAAGCCTGGCTGAATTACAAATTCTTAATGGGGAACTAAGGAACAAAATTAAATATGTAATCTAGTGATTTTCTAGCACCTTTGAAAAGTGGAGAAGGAAAACAGGAAAAACACATCTTTAACAACAACCCAGGGGCTGGAGTGATGATGACTCAGTGCTTAAAAGAATTTCCTACTTCTGCAGAGGACCAGTTTGAGTCTCAGCACCCACAGTGGCTTCCAACCCTAGTGACTCCACAGCACCCATATGGTGAACATTCATACACATAAACTACATATAAAACAACCCAAGCTGCTGGAATGGCTCACGTGTGCAATCCCAGCACTCAGGCGGCTAAGGCGGAAAGACTGTCACAGGTTCCGGGCCACGCCCTTAGCTATATAACCTGTCTCAAGAAATTTAAAGACAAATAAATGATAAAGAGCTACTAAAAGCCTACACCTACACACAGTAAGTAACACATGCTCCTGCACTCAGGTCTAGAATGACCCACAAGACACAGGATTCTTACCTCTATCCTTAGTCAAAGCTACAGTGTCCGAATATGAGAATATGCAACACCCCCAATGCCACCAATCACAGCTAGGAAGAAGTGGTCGTTTCGTGGACCACTGCTCTTCAAAGGCACAGACTCGCTACTGTCATTTTCTTTATTCCAGTTGGGAAAACGAAGGAGACACAGGTAAAGCGTCACAATGCAAAGGCGTCTCCTAACGCTCTGCAGCCTTGGTTGGTGAGTGTGTTTCAGAGGCGCCCAGCACCATCAGCCAGTAAAATGTCTGTTACTGAGCCCCAGGAAAGTGAGCAGAAGGAAGAGATATACGTAGGAGGCACAATCCCTGCCCCTTAAAGGAAAATAAAGCAAGCAGGGAGCACAAATGGGTGTCACAGTGCACATCTGTATAACCCCAGCGCTCAGGAGACTAAGCAGAAACACAAGTTCAAGGCTTGCTTGGACAACTTAAGACACTGTCTCTAAATGATGTTGTACCTCAGTAGAGTATCTGCCTAGCATGAGAGGCCATGGATTCAATCCTCAACACCATCAAAATAACAACAAAGTGGTAGAAACAGAAACCCCCAGCCCTCAGGAGGTAGAGGCAGGAGGGCTGCTGGTGTTCAAGACCCAGGTTGGTCTACAAAGCAAGTTCAGACAGCACGATTGCAGTGAGACACTTTCTCAAGCAAACAACATCCCCAAAATCTGCAGGCTGGAGAGACGGCTGTGATCACAGACGTTTGCTATTCTTCTAGAGGACCTGGGTTCCATATTCCTAGAACCCATTCAGCAACTCAAAATGGTCTGTAAGTCCAGTTTCAGGGGATCTGATTCTTTCTTCTGCCCTCAAAGAGACCAGGCACACATGCACATGGTATACACACACACACACACACACACACACACACACGCACATGGTATGCACACACGCACGCACACACGCACACACACGCATGTAAAAACACCACACACATACAACAAAAACTAGAAGAAAATCGAAAGGGGCTTCTCATACCGTCCTTGTCTAAGGAACTATTAGCAACTATCAGTTGGTGTGATCGAGGGAATCACTGTCTTCAGGACTGTAGGGCATGCTCCAGTAAATAATCTCCTACCTGTGCTCATGCAAACAACCCAAATTAAATAAGTCAGGAAAGGGTGAGGGGACTTACTAATGAAGAAGGGTTTGAAACAGGAGTTGGGAGAAGAATGAAAATGGGTAATGGGATAAACATGACCAAAATATATTATGTAAAAGTACGGAAATTGACAATGAAATTTAAAAAAAAAAAAAAGTCAATGAAAAGAAACAAAATGGCAAACACTATTCTCTGCTCTATTGAACTTAAACAAAATCTTTTTTAAATGCCCAATGCTTTCATTTTCATATAACAGGCAGATTCTAGTTTTCGCCTTTCCTTTGGAATAGAGAGAAACAGGAGATGAAAAGACAGAAGTACGGTCCATATGGCCCAGGTCCTTACCCTGCAGTCTCCCCATGTGAAATCTAGATGAACATGCAGAACCTCAAGCCTGCTGACTTTTAAAAACATGGAGGCAAGTAACTAAGTAGATGTGATCATCTTTGGGAACTGACAGATTACCAAGAGTACCTTGTTTCTGGGAATCAGAATTATAAGGGAATCTTAAATAATACCTTAAAGTCTATTCACCTGCTTATCACCAGTGTTTTATTTTTATTTTCTTAAAGTCATTTCTTTTTTATTTCATTTTATATGCATTGGTCTGAAGGTGTCAGATCCCCTGACACTGGAGTTAGACAGCTGCCATGTGGGTGCTGGAAATTGAACCCAGGTCCTCTGGAAGGGCAGCCAGTGCTTTTAACCACAGTCATCTCTCTAGCCCCGTGAGTGCTTTATTGAAAGGCAGGTCAAAATCAATATGCTGACAGTCCCAAGGATGGCACAAAAGAAAGGCCCCACTGGGTGGCTCCTGTTACACCTGCAGAGTCTCAGAGAAACCATTTCTTACGTCATTTTTCAGAACCGTGAGACAACCCAGCACTTACCTACAATGCAAAGTCAGTGTGCTGTAGAACACAAATGCAGTGACTGGAGAGAGGGCTCAGCAGTGGAGAGCACTGCCTGACCTTGCAGAGGCCCTGGGTTCAGTTCTCAGCACCCACATGGCTGCTCACAATCACTGTGACCCCAGTTCTAGGGGACCCAATCCTCTCTTCTGACTTCTACAGTCATCAGGCATGCACGCACATGGTGCAACATACATGCAAGCTATGTAAAAACACTTTCTGGTGGGGGAACCCTAAAATAAAACAAATTTAAATTATGCCTGTTCCCCTTAGTGTTATTTTTTAAAGACAGGGACTCAAACTGGCTTCAGAGTGGCATTGTAGCTTGAAGATAACTGTAACCCACTCCACAGTTACTGGGCACCAAGGGCTTCATGTACACCAGGCAAATTCTCAACCAGCTGAGCCTTATCATCAGGCCTATGTTTCTGCTGGTAATATTGCCACCTAAACTCTTTATCATATCAACACATTACCATATTCTAATGAAATAATCATCTCATCTAAAAGAAAATTCTACTTGAACATGACAACTACAGTTCTTCCACCTTTCAACACAGAAAGAGCTGAAACAATAGTATCTGGGTGTGTTAAGTGGAAAACCATGGGTTTACAGAAAAAGAAAAAGAGAGTTTAGCAGACAGCATAGAGCCCTGCTAGCTGCTGCCTCTCATACAGGCTACAGATCTGACTCCTCCCATCTGTGAGAGGAAAAGGTTCTTACAGCTGGGAACTCTAACTACATCATGTATACATACATAAAACACGCGCATACACTCACTCACACCCCTCTTAAATGCATACTCTGGATTTTTAGAAAGACTGAGTTCAGTGTTACCTGTCTGGTCTTGGACACTGGGCATGAGCACTCTCAGTCATGCTACACCCTCTGCAGACTCCAGAAAGCCCAGCAAAGCTTTCTATCAAGAACTGGAAGCTCGGATGTCTGCTTTGAAAACACTCTGGCCTAAAGTTAGTTTTTCAAAGAGCAGCTATGAAAGACCCTGACACTCTGTTCAGAGTATTTGCCAACAGACTCTCTCCATTCGCTTTCCTGAGTCCTGGTCAAAGTTGGGGTTGGGGACAGAATTGTGATGACGCTCTTACCACCCCAGCCAGTCCACACTCAGCACAGCACCATCTTTTTCCCACCCTCGACACAATTCTCAAGCTTTGAGGGTAGCCAAATTCTACAAACTGGTCTTAAAGCAACAATATTTCTAAGTCAAATTATTCAGAGGCTAGAATCAGATTCCCATGATCAATGAAGGGGGCTGGTTCAGCAAAAACACTTCCTTAAACTTTACCCTCAGCAGCTGCAACCAGGCAGCTTCAGGATCCTAGCCAGGCTATCTGATCCAAGTATAAGACTAAAATACACAGACAAATCAGAAGCCGAGGAGCTGCTCTCCCTGATCACCAGATCTCTCTGGGTTACCTGCCTGCTATATTATAAAATGTGTGCCTGACTTTATTCCTGTCTCTGGCACACTACTAAAGTCTTTGGAATCTTCACAGTAATGAATGTTCTTTTGTATGATAATGGCTTTAGAAGGCAGGCAGTTCACAGGGAAATCCAGGGCAGGATTAGACTGAGATCTGTAGTTCCAGCCTCTACAGAGCTGAACTCAAACAGCCAATGACCTAATTAATCATGCCTATCTACTGAAGCTCCATAAAAGCAAAGAAGAAGGCTCAGCCAGCTTCATATAACTAACAACATGGAAGCTCAAGGAATGCATGGCCCTTCTGCATTCTTCCCAACTCACCCTGGCCTCTCCATCTCATCTGCATCCTTTATAACATCAACAGTGTCTCCCTGAGCTTTGTGGACCAATACAGTAAATTAACCAAAACCAAGAGCAGGGCTGTGGAAAAAGATGTACAGTCAGAGCACTTACAGGGAAGCAGGGAAGACTCTCAATGGATGGAGCCCTAAACCTGAGATGTGACATTATCCCTGGGGATACAGTATCAGGGCTGCATCAAACCTGAGAGACCTGATGAGGTCTGCAGAACAGGCTGCTTGCCCGATGGGTGGGTGGGTGGGTATAGATGAGGTGTTCTACATTTCTGATGCTAAACTGAGGTGTCAAGAGTACAGTGGGGGGGGGAACAGAGTTTATATTTATTCCTGCACTCTCAGTGTTGGTGTCATAACAGGGATTTGCTACGCCGGATGTGGAGGCTCATGCCAACTCTTACAGTGGACACAGAAGGGTCAAGAGTTCAAGGTCATCCTGGGCCACATACTGAGGCTAGCCCAGCTACATCCTGACTCAAAAACCACAAAGAGTATTCAACCCTTCCCCATTTTCCCAAATAAAGCTGTTTGCTCTGCTTTTTAAAAAAGGGGTGGGGATGTTAAAGAGATCGCTTCAGTAATTAACAACACTTGTTGCTCTAGCAGAGGACCTGAGCTGGGTTCCTTAGCACCCACGTGGTGGCTCACAGCCATCCCTAACTCCAGTTCTAGGAGCTGATGAACTAACTCTTCAGTACAAGCATGCCCATGATATGTGTGTATGGAGCTCAAAACACTCATACACAGAAAAAAGATCTTAAAAAAAAAAAAAAGACAGAAAGACACCAGATAGTGGTCGGGTACACCTTTAATCCTAGCACTTAAGAGATAGGACAGGCAGATTTTTTAAGCTCTGTCTACAGAGTGAATTCCAGGGCAGGCTAAACACAGAGAAACCCTGTCTCTAAAAACAACAACAAAAGAGGGGGGGGGGGGATTCCTAGGTCAATGCTGGTTCACAGAAGGAGGCCTGGGAAGGAAAGCCAAGGGCAGGAGGTGAGGAGTGTGACTCCTGGGTGGCCGGCCACCTTATCTCTGAAGATAAGGAGTCAGATGTGACCCCTGTGCTCAGTCAGCAAAGGGGCAAAGCTATTCAGAGGCAGGTTTGAACTCTCGGGAAGCACACAACTTTAATCCCAGAACCCACAAGTCAGCAGACTGGTCAGCTCTACACAGGTCTACCTTCCTGTGGGACACTGAAACTATCCCAGCTGAAAGGTATGACCTGAGAATGCACGACACCTAGGCGTGTCTCTCCCGGGCCAGGTGCAGAGGAGTCCTCAGGGACAGGCGGCACTCTTCTCCCCAGGGCTGACTCTGAGGAATTTCAGGTTCTAACGGGGCTTGGACAGTGTCTTATAACTGTTGAAACAGTCCCAGAAGATGTAGGATGCACGGCGGCTACCCACGTGGGAGGACCCCCTCCCGAGGAAGCAGGGCTGGGGATGGCGCTAGCACTGCACAGAAAGTGTCTGGGACTATCTGGACACACGTGCAAGGAGGAAAAGAGTTTGTTTACTCCCACATTCAAAGAAAACCTGGCACACAAACCCAAGCAAATTCAAGCTTAAAGCATTGCGATAAGCCACACATCACAGCCTATCTAGCCATTCACACAGCGCATTTGGGTTAAAACCAAATTAAAACAAACAAGTGAGCCTTTTCCTCACATCAAGACCAATTTTACCCAGATTGTGAAATAGAAAATGAAACCTTTAAAACTGCCTTTTACTACATTTTTTTTGGGGGGGGGCCCATGCTACGATGCATATGTGTCCCTGACAAGACAACTTGAGGGCTTAGCTCTCTCCCACCATGTGTCTCAGGCATCAGAAGTAGGCTGCCAAGCTTGGTGGTAAGCACCTTTACCAATGACACATCTTGCCAGCCCTCACCATTTGCTTTAAAACACTTATAATCTAGTGTGTGCGTGCGTGCGTGTGTGTGTGTGTGTGTGTGTGTGTGTGTGTGTGTGTGTGTGTGTGTGTGTGTGTGTGTACCCAGAAATAATTACAGAAGAGGTCATGAATTCAAGGGGTACTCAGGCGATATGGGAGGAGTTGGAGATGGGAGGGAGCAGCAGAAATGATACAAATACAGTATAGTCATTATAAAAGTCTCAAATAATTAAAAATAAGGTGAAAGCTGAATAAGGTGGTATGAACCTGTAATGCCAGCAATCCTATGGTGAGATGGGACACTAGATACTAGAATCATGCAGAAGCTCAGTGGCCAGGTAGCCTGGAATCTACAGCATGGAAGAAACCAAAAGAGATCTCACCTTAACAAACAAAAGAGAGAAATGACTGCCAAAGCTGTTGTCTTGGGCTGGAGAGACGATTCAGCCATTAAAGCCTAAGCTTCAGAACCGAGTAAGTCCTCTACCTCCATGTGAGCACGCTGGCACATGAACAGCTCCTTTCCCCCCGTAGTCCCTTTCTATCTCATACACACATCACAACAAGAAAAACTGCGGCTCCCCACAGATTTGTTCAGCATCAATTCTTAATGCATCTCCAAAAGTGACTCTAATATGCAGTGCAGCCTGGAAGTCACTGGCGCTGTCATTTCTGAGCTTTAGCTGGGGTCTACAGGGGATTCTATAGATGAAGTATATGAACTGAGCTGGAGAAATGCTTTGGATCTGTTTGGTACCACATGATGTACCGGCTCCCTGACTCCGTGAAGGTATAGGATCCCAGCATTGTTTTTAAAGCAAACAAACAAGAATCATGTATAATCTAGTAGAATTTTTTTGCTTGTTAATTTCTTCGCAGGAAAAAGTTCTTTTTGAAAAACCAGGTGGTGGTGGCACATACCTTTAACCCCAGTACTGAGGAGGCAGAGGCAGAGGCAGGCGGATCTCTGTAAGCTTGAGGCCAGCCTAGTCTAGTGAGTTCCAGTATAGGGGTGGGGGTGGGGGTGGGGGTGGGGGTGGGGCTGATGGGATTCTTAATTCCAGCATTTGGGAGCTGAGGAGGCAAAAGGACTCCAAGTTCAAGGGTAACTTGGGTTCCGGAGTGAGACCCTAACTGACGCAAAGAAAGTGAATACCTTTGTGTTTCTGAACAGGCAAGAAGACCGTGCACAGTGCAGAACACACAGACATTGTGCTAACTCAAAGAGGAAGACTACATTAGCCCAGTTTTAAGTCAGGCAGTAAGCCTTAATATTCCCGACAGCATTTCAACATGACAAATGAGGATTTCAGCACATTGTTTCTAAGTATTCCTCACTATTTGTTGGCATTATTCTATAATTTGCCTATTCTAAAACAGGCTCCTGTGCATAACCTTTTGGGGGAGGTGGTTTCTACTGTATCCAATGTGCCTGAACTGAAGGTAAGGAAGGGATAAGGAAAATGTCCCAGGCTAGGACAGAGTCAACTTCTACACCCAGCAAACATTAACAGGGATCAGTTGGACTCAAATGTTTACAAACTAATTTAAGTTCACACAGCCAAAACCAATTCTCATGTTCGTCTTGGCCATTTTCTGGTCCCCAAAAGTATGTATATGCCTGTCTTGTTTAAAATGAAGTTAAAAACAGCATCATGAATTAACTAAACAGAAACAAACACACACAAGTGTGGTAAAAAGAGCTCAACAAATTACTGGAATCGGCACAAACTGTGCCCTAGGCCTAATCTCATCTCAAATCTGCTAAATTGGGGTTTTGTCCTTTGTTCTTCTGCAGAAAACTGTGTTTAAAATAAGCTGAATTTTCTCTTTCCTTTAAGACAAGGTCTCACACCCTGGTAGCCTCCAACTGGCTAAGTAGCTGAGGATGAACAGTTAGTTGATCCTCCTGCCTCTACCACCACTGGCGTTTACAAATATATTCCATTGTGCCTTTAGTTATGCTAGGATTGAAACCCTGGATTTGTGCATGCTACACACACTCTACCATCTGAGCTACATTCCCAGCCCCAAATAAATGGGGACTGTCTGAGAAAAAAGTAGTTTTATTATTAGCAAAAACATTACAAAACCCAGCTAGGTATCATCTACTGTTAGCCTACACCTGGCAATCTATCTGAGTCCCACTGTGGAACCCACATGATGGAAAGAGCCAACTCTGACGCTCGCCCATACACACGCACGCACGCACACACGCACGCACGCACGGGGGGGGGGGGGGGCGCTCTCAACCAAATATCTTCCACAATGTACAAAGCCCATTTCTGGCCTTTTTTGGGTCAGGACACTGAGGTATATTTTCAGATTGTACAAGTTTTATATACTTTTATACTGTTTTCTAGGAGACAATCAAACCAAGTTCACATAGCTAGCAAGCACATCTGGGACTCTAACAGGACACTTTTGCATAGTGTTGACACTAGTCCTTACTGTTGCAAATACTGAAGCCGGGTCATGAGGAACCATGGTTGTAACTGGCAGTTCTTCAAGCTACTGAGTAAGCTCAACATGTGACACACCAGAACTATCAGCCCCAAGGAAGCCACTCTGGCTTAGTCTGCTTTTATATGCTGGGATCCCATATTTTATAGGAAAAAAAAAAAAAAAAAACAAGTTGCCAGTTGCGGTGGCGCACACCTTTAATCCTGGCACTCTGGAGGCAGGGGCAGGCAGATCTCTGTGAGGTTCAGATCCGCCTGATCTACACAGCAAACTCTAGGCACTGTGGCAGGCAGGCGCGCGCGCGCACGCACACACACACACACACACACACACACACACACACAGAGAGTACCTGGGAGGCCTGGGCTGCATAGCCAGAGCAAGAAAGAGAAAAGAGGAGGGACGGAATGCTTGGCTCGTATTCACTAGACCCTGGATTCAACCCCCTCATTAACTATCTGGACATAGCGGTATATACCTATAAGCATAGATCCGAGAGGCAGAAGCGGGAGGCTAACGAGTTCAAAGCCACCCTTTACTGCATAGCCAGGCTAGGTTACTGGGGACCCCGCCTAAAAACACCTATGCCACCAAGGTTCTTTGCTTTTGTTTTTTTAAAACAAAACACCGAATGCTCGGACATTTGGTGGTTGAAGTGTCCCAAGAAGGTAGGAGTCAATTAAGCTGCTGTTAGTCCCTCAAATCCGTTCTTCTCTTCCTCCTCCTGGGAAGTCTTTCCAGATAAGGAGGCCTGAGACAGAGGAAGGAAGTGTGTGGTTCGCCAGGGTGCCAGCCTTCACTCTCTGAGGGCAGATGTGGAGTCAAGAAGGCCCCTTCGTGCTCCCTCCCCACGGCCACCCGGCTCTTTCACTCTCATGGAACCTGCTTCCCGCCCAAAGGCCCAGTCCCACCTGCTGTTAACAAGCGTGGTTGCCAATGGCTGGCCTGCCGTGCAGAGTCTCTGGCACAGTGGCAGTGTGGGGCGCTCCTCTGAACAGCCTGGGCAGGCCTACTCAGGCTGTGTAATTTAGTGGTGCTCACAGGAAGTGCTGGGAGCCAGATTCTTTCTGCCTGTGCTCAAGGCCACAATTTCCTTCCCATACTTAAATCAATGACCCTGTGGCTCCCAGTCGAGGGAGGGGGCGGAGGGGAAAGGGCAAAAAAAAAAAAAAAAGGAAATCTGAAGAAAAAGGGCTGATCTGAAAAGATGCCTAAGATTCTTCTCCAGATTAAGTGAGGAGTTCTGCAGCCTCTCACCGAAAGCCCCACATGGCAGGCAGGGCTGCTGATCCGCTCCTTCACAAAGGCCCAGAAGCTGGCCAGTAGAGATAACCCCAGGCCAGCCAGCATGGGAGAGGTTAACCAAAATCCTAGAAGCAGTATGACTGGGGGGGGGGGAGAAATGGGGGGGGCGGGCACTGTTCAGGGCAGGCACGGGGGAGCACACCCTGTTGCCGACAGCAAGATCGTGAGTACGAGGCCAGCCAGTGCCACAATTTACAGCAACAAGCTCTGCCTCTGTCTGTTTCTTTCCTGCAGCACCTGTTCACCCTTCAACCCTTCGAGAGCAACTTTAAACTGTAAAATATGTCTCCTGTAAAGTCAAACATAACAACAGTTGTGCTCCTATGAGGGATCTAGTACACAGACTTCTGAATAATGCTAGCTTCACGATTTCCCTTTAGATAACAGACCAGAATAGTTCCTCCTTATCAGCCACCATTCCTTAGAAAGTGCTTGGCCTGTAATTTTTTGAAGTTCAGTGAGTCATATCTTATCACTGCGGTCCTCAGACTCAGGAAAACAGGCTCAGGCCACTCTTCCGAAACAGCAACAGCTGACCTGCCGGCAGAAGGAAATCTCCTTGCTCATGCACTCATTCGGCTAATCTTCAAAACACCTCTTTCTCCTGGTCCAAATTACTAAGAGCATGCACACCTTTTCTCAGCCACACGCAGGACACTACACATTACCAACAAATCCAGAGCCCCCCTCTGACCTCATGCATGCCTTTGACACACAAGCCTGAAGGGCAGAACCAGCCACGGCAGCTGCCATTTTGAAATCAAGTGAAAAGGGAGAGCATGGCTAATGTGATTTTCTGTAGTCTACACCATTCAGGCAGGATTTGGGGCCTCTTTCTCAGGTCACAGCTCTGGCCCTGCCTGAATCCATCTGTTTCTACTGCATCCCAAGAAAGCCTACCACACAAGAGCCTGTGTGGGGCTTAAAATGCTACCTATGACCTGGCAGGCCCTTCCCGACGTTAACTTTCAGCAGCATGGTGCGGAATACCAAGATACCACACCAAACATAGTAACCCTTTTGCAATCTTTATGAAGGATGTCATAGGTCACGCTCAGCTAACAGATGACACCTTTCTGCCAGAGAAGAATCGAATACAATAAACAAAAGGACTTGAGGTCCCTCACTTTGTGAGGGGAAGGAAAGGTTCAGTAATAATCTGTCAATCTGTAGGCTCATAAACTCTTCAACTGCATCTAAAACAAAGTAAACCACTTCAGGCTGAGGAGATGGCTCAGATCCGCAGCACCCGCATAAAGTTGTGCACACTTGTACCTCCAGCGTGCAGTGGTAGGGTGTGTGTTGTTGGAGCACGGAAGAGGTAGGGGTGTGTTGTTGGAGCACGGAGGAGAGTAAAGCGGAGAGCAACTCAGCAGGAATTTCATCTTTGTCCTCCAAGCACAGTCGCACACAGTGGACCACTTCACAAATGGAGACAAAACTCACCCCGACCAAGCTGAGCTCAAAACACTTTAGCAACACAACTCTATGTTTTTATTATTTAACAGAGAACTCCACTCAGTTGAATCATGACAGTCAAAGCCAAGCCAGGCCACACAAAAGTCTACTCACCCCAGGTCTACTGTGTGTAACCAACCCTCCCTTCACCACCCCCTGGAGCGCCTTCAGTCCCTCTACAGGTGTATACCCCGCTGTACTGCAGTCAAAGCTTACATCTGCTTGCTTCTAATTAAAGGTCATTGGATTTTTAGAACCTCATAAAACAGCCATAACCCTGCACTACTCTGTAAGAATGTCAAGAATGCGGTGCCTGAGTAATTCTCACTCAGAATGACCTTCATGAAGGGATGCCTCTACTACTTTGCTAACTACCATGCCAGGAGGCAAAGCATCCCTAACACAGGCTGCTAACCTGGAAAGGCAAATACCATAGAAAAAGTCTCAAAAACAAAACAAACCAACCAAAAAAAAAAAAAAAAAAAAACAACCCTCAGAGGCCCAAATCCTCCCAGCAAAAAATACAAAAATCTAATAAATAAATTAAAAAAAAAATTGCGGAGTCATGCTGAATGTGGTTGCACACACCTTTAACCCCAGCACTCAGGAGGCAGTGGATCTCTCTGAATCTGAGGCCAGTCCGTCTACATACTAAGACCCTGTCTCAAACAAACAATGCAAAAACTGGACTTTAAAAAGCCATCCCTGCGAGTGAGCAATAGACAAGATTTCTGAGCAAGGTAGTGTCGCTGTTTTGCTGGTAGAGTGCATGGCAGGCGGCGGCACAGCCTGGACTCGTTAGCTGGGTGATCTTGTCCTACCGGGGAGAGGAAGCACACACAGATAAAACTAGTTAAATGGTATTTCACAGCCAAGCTATCTCAACAACTCTCTTCTGTCAGCAACATCTGTGGACAGTGATGCTCTTCAAGAAGGTAGGTAGAGATCTTGAGCTAACTTAATAAAAACCTAAGTGCACACCATTATAATCAGCCTGATAACAATCGCTCCCTACCCAGGGAGGGCCACTTCAGAGACAACAGCTAACAAAGACAATGCCTCTGCTGCAAGGTAAGCTGGCTCCTGCAACCTCACCTGTCCCCTCCCATGCCTACTCTGCAATCTTGCTCTCAAATCAAACTCCGTACAGCAACAGGTTGCTTTTCTGAAGAGCAGACCTCACCTTGTCATACCTTGTTCACAGCTTAGCTTCCTCTGCTCTTATGCTACAACCCAAATCCTCTCAGCACCGCCCTATGTGTCCTCATATCCACCTTCTCCTCACTAGACTTAAGTACAGTGCCTTCCTTTGGCCAAGAAATTACCAGAAAGCACACTAATCGTGTCAACACTGACACAGCACCAGCAATAGCCTTATCACAAGAGGATGTATGCCCCTAGGAAGCAATGGGCTTCAGCAAGTGGGAAAAACAGCACAATGCCAGAAAAGCTGGTCAAGTGCCAGCAAAAGGGCTCATTGATCAGAGTCCTTGACGCCAGGCCCGGTGCCCTGAGTTCTTCCCCAAGGTTCACATCATAGAGAGAACAAACTTCTGCACATTTTTCTTTGACTTCCACATGTATGCTATGACATACACCAATGTACAGATGCACATGTGTACACAAAATGTATTAAAATTGGGAATAGATGGTGACAGCAGGTCTCAATGCAAAAGGCTGAGAATGAAGTCACCAACTGAGAATGAAGACAAGGAGAGAAGGTGGTAACATAGGGCCACCAGGTGAACTACAGCAGACGGCATAGCACGGCTGGGTTCAGCGCTAGCTCAAAGAAACCAAAACAAAAGCAGTATTTCCAGTGCTTAGGAGATGAGAGCAGGAAGATCAAAAGTTTAAAACAGCCTGAGCTACACAGACCTTCCTGGGTTTTTTTTTGTTTTTTTTTTTGAGATAGGGTCTCTCCATGCAGTCCTGGATGTCTTGGGACAAGATATATTGACTAGGGTAGCCTTGAACTCACCAGTTTTTCTTTTCCTTTTTTCTTTTCCTTTTTTTTTTTTTTTTTTAAAGAAATTTTCAGCTTGTGTAGCAAAAGAAAATCAGATTTTATTAATTATGCTAGCCACTTGCCTTATCTCATAAGAAGCTTATCAATTAGAAGCTTGCAGTTGGTAGTTTTCCTCAATTCCACTACCAAGCGTCTCACCCAAAGGTCTTCTGGCTGTGGGGATCCCTGCATGTGTGCCCACGTCAGGGCATGGATGTCCCTAGCCCTATTCCAAGTCTCCTGACAGGTGACTAATTGCTTCCTGTACTGCTATGAAGTCCCCTCTTCCACCCCCGTCCCCTTATCTGAAGTCACTGGACCCCTGCTCCACAACCGCAATGTCCTCGGCATGACAGCACATCCTCGCTGCCCTCCCCTCCACTCCAAACACCCACAGCAGCGGTTCTCGACCGTCCTAACCCTAATGCTTCGGCCCTTTGACACAGTTCCACATGTTGTTGCTACTTCATAACCGTGATTTTGCTACTGTTATGAATCATAAGGTAAATATTTTTGGAGAGAGGTTCGCCAAAGGGGTTGAGAACCAATGGCCCACAGCATTCAGTAAGCCACACTTGCTTGTAGAGCAGAGAATGGAACTACAAGCCTACAAGTTACACTTCCGTATTTCTCTGCTACTTGGCTCCAGTTAGGTCTGCCACTGGCCGGATGCAAGCTGGATGGCAGGAAGAGGCTGGCGATGTGGCTGGTCTGCCTCCAGCAGCAAAGGCCGTGAGCACTGTAGAGCAATGCAGGTTGCAGCAGCACAGCCGCCCTAACCAGGACCGCACGCACAGCAGGCTCGGGTGCGGCCGCAGCTTACAGCCTCTCGTTCCCTAGCATCGCCTTCCTCCCTTTACAATACTCCATAGCAAAGTCTTGGTGTCTGGTACGTTTATGTCCGTGTTATGTTTAATGATTTCTACTTTCCTGCTTGGACAATAATGAGGATGAGATGAGAAAAGAAATAACAGCAGCAGCTGGATAGTGGTGATGCACGCCTTTAATCACAAAATGTGGGAGACAGAAACAGGCAGATCTCTGAGTTTGTAGCCAGCCTGGCCTACAAAGTGAGTTCCAGAACAGCCAAGACTACACAGAGAAACCCAGTCTCAAAAAACAAACCACTATTGTTACCAATAGAAATACAAATAATACTAAGTTGTAAAATTTAATGTAAAACAGAAAAATATATTTTTTTGGTATCCTAGAAATCAAAACTGCAGAAAATTTCTCTCTGTGGATATCTAGTGGGATATCCCACTACAGGCCTGAATTGAAACAGTTCGGGTGCTAGGCTGGGGTTGGTGAGAAGGCTCAGTGGGAAAGGTGCTTCTCAAAAAGGCAGATGACCCTGAGTCCCAACCCCAGGACCAGACAGCTAACTCCCTAGCGGGACAGTGGGGACAGTGGTGGCACAAGCACCTTTAGACTCGGAGGCAGAGGCAGTCTGACCTCTGTGAGTTTGAGTCCAGCCGGGTCTACAGCATGAGTGCTAGGGGAGGTGAATTCATAGAGGATGGGGGGGGGGGCGCGAGGGAGAGAGGGAAACTCCGTCTACCTGCCTTGGCTTCCCAATGCACAGATGGCTGGCTGCTCCTGCTCTTGCTGCGGTTTAAAGAGGAAGATGACACAAGTGTATCTCCAGGGCTAAATCAAGCACCGGCAGATAAGGAGAGTCTGCAGCAGATAAGGGAGAGCGCACTCCTCACAGGTAAGTTGTTGGCTTCTAACATTTTTCCTCCCGTGGCCCAGATTTGCACTGAACCCTGGGTCCTCCTGCGTCCACTTCCTCACGTAACTGCTGGGTCACGAGTGTACACTCCCACCCACCCTGGTTCTCAGCAAGTACTTCTTAGACATTCCTGGGTGTACCCACCTGTGACTGTCCTAAAACAATTCAAAGACAAACCTCTTCCACAGCACCCAGCAGAGGACCAGCCCCTCTTTCAGTCCTGAGATGTGACCACATTCCAGCTGTTGCTCAGAGCTAGAGTCACTCCTTGCTTAGCCACACACACTATCCTCTATGAATTCACAGCTTGAAAAACCTCCAACTTACCCTGCCGGGCCCTGTGGGGGATGGGGGAACATGGTGGAGAAGGGGGACCAGCAGGAGGGCTGCTGACCACCCTAGGTGTCCGGATTTCACTCTTTCCTTGCTGAAGCCTCCAAGGAAGGGCACATCTTCATTCCTAAGAGTCTCTATTCTGCCTTGGAGAGCTAGTCTGAAACAGCTTTCTGGTATACTGCTACTTCTCAGGAAGGATGGATAGCTGTGTGCATCTGAAGGAGATCCTGAAATCTATGTGTTTATAACCTGCTCAGAGACTGCATAGATGTCCCTAAGCCTTGCGTCAAATTCACTTTCAGGAATGACAGTAAACCAAGATAAAGGTAATGGCTGGAGGTTTTTAAGGAAAAGAAAAAGCCAAACAGGAGTCAGTAATTTGGGCGGCAGAGGTGGTTCAGCAGTGAAGAGCATCAGCTGCTCTTGTAGAGGGCCTAAGTTCGGTCCCTGGCACTTACACAGCAGCTCACAGCCACCTATGCCTCCAGTGGCAGGGGCTCTGGTGGCCTCTTCTGGCCTTCAGAGGCACAAGGTATGCACATGGTACATAGACACACATGGTACACAGACACACACGCACAAAAATACCCACACATAAAATTCAAAACAAAAACCAGGACAAGAGCCTGGCGTTGGTGGCGCACACCTTTGATCCCAGCATCCCAGCACTCGGGAGGCAGAGGCAGGTGGATCTCTGTGAGTTCGAGGCCAGCCTGGTCTACAAAGCGAGTTCCAGGACAGGCTGCAAAGCAATATAGAGAAACCCTGTCTCAAAAAACCAAAAACAACAACAAAACCAGAACAACAACAACACCTACTCATTTCACAACTACTAATCTTGCACTAAAGGCCCTTCATCAATACCTGCTGGCCATTTCCCACAAGAAAGAAATGCTTCATGAGATGGACGCCGCGCGCTGAGCCTCGCCCCTTGCTGCCGCCCGGGCTCTCTGAAGTTAAGTGGGCCATCAGAAATGGGCGTTGGCACCGTTTCTTTTTTGTTATTTTGTCAGAACCTTCCTCTGTAGCCCCAACTGGCCTGGCAGTTGCTATGTAGCCCAGACTGCCTTCAAACTCTCTCCAATCTTTCTGCCTCAGCTTCCCAGGTACTGAGGGTATAAACAAGAGCGCACCACCACACCTACTCCAGCCGTGCTTTTAAATGTCTGCAGCTGTCTGTACAGACTGGAAGCCACAGGTTCAGACCACTGTGCCCAGTCTCACATTCACTTTCTTTGACAAAATGCCCAGTAGATAAACACTACAGCAGCTCCATCACCATCTCTAA
This sequence comes from Cricetiscus sungorus, assembly GCA_030556225.1. Taxonomy (NCBI): domain Eukaryota; kingdom Metazoa; phylum Chordata; class Mammalia; order Rodentia; family Cricetidae; genus Cricetiscus; species Cricetiscus sungorus. The sequence continues at coordinate 3,378,396 of JANBXA010000305.1, read as the reverse complement.
TAATGAACCACAGGAAACACTACCACAGCTGGGTACCAGCTTTTCTCAACAACTGCATATAATAAATTCCTTTCAGAGAATGTTACTTCTGGTTACAGGGAAGTTACTGAAGGTTTCATTGTGACAATATTGCTAAGACTGCCTCAAAGAAAACACTTCTCAATAAACTAAATGTCAGTTAATTCAGCCACTGCTTCATAACATGGAGCCCCATAATCACCACTTACTTGAAATTTGTCGAGGGCCCCTTGAAGACAGAGCAGGAGTCCTGTGCCAATGTAGGGTCTTTTCACTACCCGAAAAGGGCAAGAGAAAGATGTCTCAGAACTGACTTCAAGATCCTCTCTGTCCAAATGTTTCCTCATAAGATAGTTGCAGAACCAAGTAACAAGGGTCATGATATGATGCAGCCCAGGTGCCAGTGATTTTAAAGCATTTTCCACAATAACCCCAAGGCAGGCACTACCATAACCCTCGTTCTACAGAGAAGCAAAGTATCTTAAGACATCAAGTGACTCATTCCTGATTAATGAGTATTCTTAGTAGGGCTACAGCTGCAGACCTCTAAAACGCACACACGTGGCTTAACCATACCCTTTCCCCACTGCGTAGATGAGGGCAACTGTGTAGCATGGCTTTCTGGGAACACAAAAGGTCCCTTTGCCACACCCGCCTTGGTCATTTGGCACAGGGACAGGCTCTTACCTGCCGAGACCCACAACTTTAATAATCCACTCCCCACAACACACTGTTAATGCACTTGAGGGCTACAGGGAGGAAGGAAGCACAGGAATTTCGTCACTCTACATGTGAGGGCACTCACTCCATGTCATGTCTACTGTATACCTCTCAATCCATGTCATGCCTACTGCATACCTAGCACAATCTCTAGGAAAACCTAGGCCGGCCTGTAACTCATTATATAATCAAAGCTACCTCAAATTCTCGGGATTCCTCCTGCCTCAGCTGCTTTCTTTAGTCCTGGGATTATGGGTGTAAACTCAGAATGTCTTCCAGTCAGCCACAGATACCATGTCCAAAGTAAAACTAAAGGGGAAATGGATTTTCAACTTCATCAATAAGAACGTAGCCCGGCAAGATGGCTCAGGGGGTAAACGTGACGCTGCCAGATTGACAACCCAAGGCGAATCCTCAAAAGCCATATGATGGAAAGAGAGAGCAAACGCCAAGTCATCCTGACCTCCACGCGTGCGCTATGAAGCACAACTCTACTCCCATGCCCTGCTTCCAACAGCACAATAAAATAAATAAACGTAAAAGTGTGTTTTAGAGCTGGGCGGTGGTGGCGCACGTCTTTAGCCCAAGCACTCAGGAGGAGGTAGAGGCAGGTGGATCTCTGCGAGTTCGAGATCTACAAAGCTACACACAGAGACCTTGTCTCAGAAAAAAACATACATATGTTTTAGAGTTAGTATCATTTTAGTTGTCTGAGGGTTAAGGTGAAGAGGCCCCACTGCATCTTTCTTCACTTTCCAAACCAGAAAAAGGGGTAATACCATAATTGATCCTTAATTTTCCTCATCCTACTGGGAAAATATCCAGTTTTACTCACACAAAAGGAATACCTCTTAAAATATTTTTTTTTAAAAAAAGAAGAGAAAAAAAGTAATTATGTAATGATACTATTTTAGAGGGGACATTGAAGGCTCCAGAAAAAGTACCTCTTTCCAGAAAAAGTACCTCTTTCCAGTGTTAATGAAGACATGGAGGAATTTGGCTCTTCATGAGAAGAATAATACAGTTAAGTACTAAGAGAACCAGCCATGAATTTAAAGGAATGCAATGGGGGACTGGATGGATGGCTCAGTAGTTAAGATGTGCTCTTCCAGAAGACCTGGGTTCAAATCCCAGCACCCACATGGCAGCTCACAACTGTCTGTAACTCCCAAGATCTGACACCCGCACACAGGCAAAACACTAATGCACATAAAAACTTAAATTAAGGAAGAAAGAACGAACGAACGAATATGGTAAGGTATAAACAAGGAGCTGGAAGTCTCTTTATTACCTTGCTGTTGAAAACCAGCTACTCATGAAATAGCAAAATGAGATGAGACCCTGCACAGGGGACAGATGGAGCTAGGACCGGGACTCCACTGTTGTCCCTACTAGAGGAAACAAGAACAGGACCAGACAGAATGCAATCGAAGTCCGTTCCATTTAGTTTCAAAGGGAAAAGCAAAACCACTCAGTATTTAAAAAAAAAAAAAAAAAAAAAAAAAGAACCACACTGTTGGACTCATAAGTCAGAGCTACTTAATATATCTTGCAGTAGTGCTCCATGTGCAAAGCCTTACGAATCTCTCTTTATAGGAAGCCATGAGGGTAAGGATGTAACGTAACCGGCAGAATGCTTGCCTAGCACACAAGCAAGAGGCCTCAGGTCCACCCCCAGCACCACATAAACATGGTAGTACATGCCTGCTATTCCAACATGAGAGGTAGAAGGGAGGATCAAGCCATCCTTAGCTACGCAAGAATCTAAAGCCAGGGAAAGACGGGAGAAAGGGAGGGGCAACGTCTCCGAGCTCTCATGTTACATGCAGTTTTCTTAAAATCCACGGGTCAGATTGCATCGTTATTGCATCATTTACTCTTTGTTTTCAGAATGTTAGGGACAATCCTGACACTAGAGGAAGTTGTGCTTAAAAATTACTCATCCTGGGCTCCGAGAGCATCACTCATGGCTCACCTAACCATGCAAGCCCAAGGCCCTGGATTCTATCCCCAGCATCAACAAAAATCAATCATTGTTTTCACTAATTTTTAAAAATTCAGTCTAATAAAAAAATAGAACTGCTCAGAGGACAACCTGGATTTATGCTCAAGAAACCAAAGCTCTAGCATAAACGTTTGGTTTTCCATAAGAAGCAGTCTTGGCTGACCCAACTGTATTTAGTAACAACAGAGACAAGCTATCATCTTAAACAGGAGACACTCATGGAGGAAGAATAACCGAGTTCGGAAACCCTTCAAAATTTTCATAAGTGAATGCACTCCCCTCAGGTTTGTGTTTGGGTTTTTTTGATTTTTGTTTTTGTATTTTTGGTAAATGGTGAATATGGTATTAGAATTCTACACCAAATCAGTCAAGGAATATAATTATTAGTAAGGATTTAAGTCCTCAACTCTGCCTAAACCCTGACACCCTCAGCTCATGCTCTACTGGTATTAACAGCTTCTATCCAACTTCAAATAATCCTCATCTGTTTAAATTATGGGCACAGACAGGAGGAAGAGCATTCATAAATACCAGGGAAGAGCAGTTCTCATCTTCAAGTGTCTCCTCACATGCTACTTAAAATGATCCAAAGCAGAGGCTCAGCAAATGCTAGCTGCACAACTTCAGGGCCGGAAAGCCTGCCTCGATCCAAGGCCTGCACTGAACAGAATCGGAGCATCCTGGCTTGGTTCTCCCACAGGCCTGCAGCACAGCGTGGTTCGGGCAGCCCAGCAGCAGCAGCACCTATGCCCACATTATTGAAAGGGCATGCTCTGTTCAGGGTCTTTCTACTGCCTACAGTAGACTGCACTCCAGTTTCCAGAGCCCTCTCCAGATTTCAAATGCAACACCAGATACTTTTCAAAGTTTCTAAGGCTTCGTTATGTTCTTCTGAATTGGGAAAAGCGTTCTTCAGTAACTCTGTATTAAAATACACAACTGTAGCCAGGTGGTAGTGGTGCACGTCTCTAATCCCAGCACCGAGGAGGCAGAGGCAGTCAGAGTTCTGTGAGTTCGAGGCCAGCCTGAGATACAGTGTTTCAGGGCAGGTTTCAAAGCTACACCAAGAAACCCTGTCTCCAAAAACCAAAAAAAAAAAAAAAGGGAAGAAGCTTCATCCTAACCACATTATGTACAAAAAAGGCCCAATAAAAAATACTCAAACCACAAAATACTCTAACCACAATATCTACTTCCCCATTCTCTTAACTACATTATTCTTTCTTCCAAGTGGCTCAAGTAATTTGAGTACATATGTTCGTGTGTGTGTGTGTGTGTGTGTGTGTGTGTGTGAGTGTGTGTGTGTGAGTGTGTGTGTGAGTGTGTGTGTGTGTGTGAGTGTGTGGTGTGTGTGTGTGGTGAGTGTGTGTGTGTGAGTGTGGTGAGTGTGTGTGTGTGTGTGGTGAGTGTGTGTGTGAGTGTGGTGAGTGTGTGTGAGTATGTGTGGTGTATGTGTGTGTGTGTGTGTGTGTGTGTGTGGTGTGAGTGTGTGTTTGTGGTATGTGTGTGTGTGTGTGTGTGTGTGTGAGTGTGGTGAGTGTGTGTGTGTGTGTGTGCGCGTGTGTGTAGGCCAAAGGCCAATAACGATGTCCACGTCCACTGTTCTCCACCTTATATTTTGAGGCAGGTTTTCACACTGAACTTGAACCCTACCGATTTGCCGAAACTGGCTGGTCAGTGAGCCCCGGGTCCTGCAGCCTCCGCTCCCCCACCACGGCTGGCTGAGGCGAGCACCGGGAATTGAACTTGGAGCTTATGCACAGCAAGTGCCTACTGACTGAGAGTCTGCAACAAGACAGGTGACACAGAAGGTCCCATAGTCTGCCATGCCCTGTAGGGCAAGTGATAGTTATATTGTCATTTCACACAGGTGAAAACAGAGGCCTGGCCACGCCCAATCAGTTGGATTTTGAGCTCTGCTATTTAATCCCAAAGCCCACAAAACAAAACCTGACACCATACTGATTACTGAGAAAGATAAAAGATAGTGCCAGTGCCACCCAATTATCCCCATCCTCTTCGCAACAAATACCATCAAACAGATACCTTTAACCCTAGCACTTGGAAGACAGAGGCAGAAGGATCTCTGAGTTCTAGGCCAGCCTGGTCTATTTACAAAGAGAAACCGTCTTAAAAAACAAAGCAAAACAAAACAAAACACTGTTGTAGACTTGTCCACAGAACAACAAAACAAGAGTCTATTTACTGTCTTTAAAATATAAAAACCAGGGGTAGGGGCACAGGCAAAGACAGGGGTGGAGATGGGGCAAGGGTAGGTGGGAGTGGTGGCGCATGCCTCTAATCCCAGTACTCGAGAGGCAGAGGCAGATACAGTCTGTCCTACATAGCAAGTTCTAAACCAGCCAAGGACATTGCCTCAAAAAACATAGAGCCAAGAGTGGTGGTGCACACCTCAAATTCTAGCACTTGGGAGGCCAAATCAGGAGGACCCCAAAGTCAAGGCCTGTCAGGACTACAGCGCACTCCACTCACCCCGATGAAGCCCTTCCTTAACACCCACCTCACAACTAGTATTTGAAAATCGCTGTCCTGTTCCCAACTGAAGATCTCCAGTTCAGCAATTTCTCTGAGCACCTAACTGGTTTCATCATCACAAGAAGATCTGTGACACAGCAGAGCCTTAAAGACTGGCCACCTTTCCCCGATGCCCTCACCTATTCCTAGAGACTTACCCATGACACCCTGTGACAGACACATGTGCTGTGAGGCTAACAGCTACCATTCTGTGCACTTACAATGCCATTACCAAAAGACTACACTCACACTTCAGCTCACTGATGCTGAAGTCCCCAGCATACAGACACACGAGTGAATGAATGAATACCTAAGCTCTAAAAACAAGATTGTTTCAAACATGAAGACACATTAGTAAACAATCAAAGAAGAGACAAAGGTTTCAGAATCAAATTAACAAACTTTTAAAAAGAACAACTTACACATTTCTTCTCTTACAAGCTCCCAGCAGGGTTCTCTTGCACCAAGGCCCTTTCCAGTGAGTGTCAGGAAAAAACAAAACGGCACTCTACCTCAACTCTACAGTAATGAGGCCATGGGGCTCAGCATCACTTTAAACCAATGGCTCTAAGCTTTTTTGGGTCATGAATGCCTTTGAGAATTTGATGAAAGCTACATACAGATCCGCTCTCTGCAGAAAAGAAAACCAAACTCAGGATCAGCCCAAGAGAATCCTAAGAGACTGCCTCATCAGAGATACAGCCCAAGAGCATCATAGAGTCCCATGCTCATGGCCTTCGCTCTGAATCTGTATTTTTGGTCATGTCTAACTAGAGGCCATGCAGAATGCAACTTGAAGACTGGAGGTAGGAGTCAGGGTTTTACCGTGTACCCGAGGTGGCCAGGAACTTACTGTGTAGCTCAGACTAACCTCAAATTCAGTCATCGTCCTTCTTCAACCTTTCTGGTGTTAGAATTAAGGCATGTGCCACCACACTTGACTACATTTTAGATAATTAACGATTATTGACAAGTTTACTAAATAAGAGGCTTAAAATAACACACACAAATTATCTTTTATGGTAAAGTGAGCTGTAGATTCAAGCAGTACAAGAAAAGGTCATGCTGCATAACTAAGCAGGGTTTTAAAAACATTTTTTTCAAAAGGGGTCCCAGGGAGCCTGAAATACAAGGAAGCCTACACAAAAACTATCTGTCCTCTCTAGAGCCAAGCTTTCCTCTCTGACAGAGCTGCGGCTCTCTTCCGAACACGTGGATACAGAGAAACCACTGCCACCCGAGTCTAGGATACGAAGGAAACTGAGCAGACAGTGAGGTGTGGGCAGGAATCTCGCTTCTTGTTGTAGAAGGTATTTCTTCCACCAGCATTTCCTGATCACAGACAATGCCTAGATGAATCTGTCGGACACAGTGACAGAAGGCAGGCCCTGACCAAAGATTCCAGCATAGAAAAGACAAGCAACAAGTCACTGGAAGACAGAGGATTAAGTATTGAAGGGCACTCCTTTTGCACATCAGGGAAGGCTTGCTGGGAGGGAAATCTTTAGGATATGTATCAAGAAGTAATTATCAAGGTTGTTTTTGTTGGGTTTTCTTCAATTTAACTGAGGAAGCAGGTTGTTGAAGACTATCTTGTATACAAGGTGTATGAAAGGCTGTTGGTGTGGCTCTGTTGGTAGAATAGCATGCATGAGGCCCTAGGTAGAACCAGTTCCCAGAACTCCCAAAGCTGGAAACGGTGGGACATGCCTAACTCCAGCACACAGGAGGTAGAGCCAAGGAGTAGCTGCATGTGGCGTTTTACACTTTAACCCTAACACCAAGGAGGTAAAAGCAGGCATGTCTCGGTGAGTACAGAGACAACCAGGTCTACACAGAGAAAAAAGTGTGTGTGGGGGGGGGGACGGGACAACCAGGTCTACACAGAGAAAAAAGTGTGTGTGTGTGTTGGGGGGGGGACAACCAGGTCTACACAGAGAAAAAAGTGTGTGTGTGTGGGGGGGGACAACCAGGTCTACACAGAGAAAAAAGTGTGTGTGTGGGGGGGGGGCGCAGGCCTTCAATCACAGCACTTGGAGGCATAGGCAGGCAGATCTCTGTGATTTAGTTCCAGGATAAACAGAGCTATATAATGGACTCTGTTCCAGAAAAAAAAAAAAAAAAAGAAATAAAAAATGGGGTGAGTAGGAAGATGCACTGTGAGGAAAGGGTCCTGTCAGTTACTGATATTAATGTGACGATGGAGGAACACTGTCACAAACCTAAGTTGGCTAATTACCTAGCCATATATTATTGTTGGTGGTGCGTGGCAAATTTTCCCATCTATGTTAAATGAGACTTGAAAACATACACCTTCCTCTGCCCACACAGATCCACCAACTTTCTTAGGAAAGACGATTTCTATTCTGTCCCTGGAGTCTACTTGTTAATAAAACGAAACAGAAATGTCATGTTCTTTGCTCTGCAGGCCCCTTCCCTGACAAAATTAAAGAACTTGTGTTTGGTAAACTTCCCCACCACCACCCTCTCAGTCAGTTAAGAGGCAACTCCCAGCTACCACAGCGCTGGTAAAGGCCTTTGCTGAGCACGGACCATGACCCAGGCACTCATTCTCCCTTCTGAACTGGAGCATGCACTCTGGCCCTGTGCGCAGACGCTGAGGCAGCCTGCTCTGCTTCACACAGGAGGCACTTGAGGAATCAGTCTGTGTTGCCCGAGGGGGTCAGCCTCAGGTGAGAGGACAGGGACTGTGACTGCTGAGAGAGAAAGTGGCTGGGGCCTGGCCGGGAAGGTCTGACAAACATTAGCCACCGATACTTGGCCTGTGACCTGGAGTTAACATCTTCAAATATGAGACACTTACTGATAAGACCCTGGGTCACTGTGACCTGGGGGCAAGCAGCTGGCAGGTGGGCTGGGGAGGCAGCTGTTGCACAGACCACGAGGTAATGGCCCAGCAGCAGGTCTGCTCCTCTGAGACAGCCTGGCTGCAACACTCACCTGCACATTCCTACACTGTCCATCCTCTCCACGAGCTCCAGGGTTACTCAACAGGGTTCTCATCACTCTACATTTAATCCACGGTGATAAACTAAGCAAGCAGAGTCAGGACTAAGCCCATTTTACAGAGACAACTCACAGTAAAAAATAACCAGCCCTACATCGCAATGTGGGGGGGGGGGGAAGAAAGAGAGAGAGAGAGAGAGAGAGAGAGAGAGAGGGGGGGGGGAGGGAGGGAGGGAGGGAGGGAGGGAGGAAGGAAGGAAGGAAGGAAGGAAGGAAGGAAGGAAGGAAGGAAGGAAGGAAGGAAGAAAGAAAGCAAGTGAAAACAGCAGAGGAAAGGTTCTTCTCCGAATCCCATACTCTCGGGACCAAGGCACTCAAGACTGCATCCTTCCCAGGTTTCTCCTAAAAACCTTACCTTTTGGGAGAGGGGATGGAACAGTAATGACAGGGTAGCCTCAAACTCAAATGCCTGATTTTTAGGCAGTGGCATCCAGGGTTTTGTGTATGTTAGGCCAACATTGTACTGAGAGCTAAATCTCCGAACTGCTTTCCCCGCCATTTCTGGAGATAGGATCTCATGCAGCTCAGGCTGGCCTCACATTGTAACCCTTCTGCCACGTGTTGGATTATAGATGAACATCATCATGCCCAGAATTCACATTTTTTATTCAGCAAACACTATACTGATTACCTGTCAGGTCCCTGCTCTAGAAGTAAAAATAGTAAGGCTAAAGCTAAAGGAATGATCCTTGAGGCCCTGGGTTTTTATGGTCTTGGGACAAAACAAGAGGAATAACAACCAATAATAATAATAATAATAATAATAATAATAATAATAATAATAATAATAATAATAATAATAATCCCAGAGTCAGTTGTTCTGCTTGTTTATTTTTGGGTGTTCCGTTAAATAGCTACAACAAACGCCAATGGGGTAAACATAATTTCTGAATTATTCTTTCTTCCCTGTGGTGCTAGGGATGGAAGCTGGAGTTGTGTACAGACTAGTGCACTGTCACTCAGGTACACACCTGACCAAATTATTCCATATTCAAGACAAACATGAACCCAGACGGGTTTCCTAAATTTTTTTCATCAGATGAAATCTGTCTTAAACCCAGTTAATGCATTCCTGCGTTGAAATGTTTAGTCACACTTAGTTCTTTTAGATAAGATCAGGAAGAATCAGGCCACTGGCCTTCTAAAATCTGCACTCTCCGGTACACAAACAGTAGCTCCTTGTGCTACCTGTAAGGGAAGAGCAGCCTTTGTTTCCTAAGTGGCCTACATACCCGGGAGGGGGGGGGCACACAGGGGACGGGGACACTCAATTTCTGTAACTGGCACCCACAACTTCTCATCATCACCCAAACAGTGGCTCAATGGGGAGGGGAAAATAAACAAATAAAACTTCTGTTCTTCCTTGGAGGAGCAGCTACAGATACCAGCCTGCTCCCTTCTTCTGTGCAGCAGCTTGTAACCATGTAAATTACTTGATAGATGGGATTAGACGATTAAATAGTAAGTAAAACTGTACATCTGTTTTGTTTGCTTGAGACAGGATCTGTAGCTAAGGCTAGCCTGAACTCCCTATCTTGCTGAGGATGGCTCTGAACTCAAGATCCTTCTGCTTCCACCGTCCTGTAGGCTTCTGTGCTATTTCTTTAAACTATTCGCTCTTTAAAAACATTTCTGGCCATAAAAGAGAAGATGCCGAGATCAGGTGTGGTCAGGCGACAGGTCCAATGACCTGCCTGTTCCTGTACTCCCAGCACTCTGGAGGCTGAGGCAGGATGATCCCCAGTTCAAAGTCAGCCTGGGCCATCTAGTGGGACAGGAGTCTGCACAGTGCAGCCACTGCCACCAAGCCCCAAACGTGAGAGACATTAACTTCATGGCTATCCCTGACTCTAACCAGGCTAAGAAATTTACTGAGCAGAACTACACTCCAACTGCCAGCCACCAACCAAACTGCCGATTCTCCTCTGGGGGAAACCACTTCGTGTAGGGCATTCGGGAAAGGCAAAGGCTGACCAGAGCTTTCACACAGGATGGCTGGCAGGTAGCCTTAGACCAGGCCCTCACTCATGTACCTCAGTTCCCAATCGAGAAGCTTTAAATGCTCCCCACTTGGGAGGGTGATTGTGAGGAAAGGAAGGCGTTCTCGGCAGCCTCTGGTACAAAGTAAGCAGGGGCTGTTGTTAATAATTAGTGTGATTATGAGAAAGTGACTGCCCTGGAGGGGCTGGAGTCCCTAAGATCTTAACATTTTTAATTTCTTGTCTTTCAGCACAAGTTTTCCTTCATGTTTATATAGAAAAATACATAATACATAATAACTTTTTTCCCCTTAAATCAAGGATGAAAAACAATAGCTGGGCACGGTGGTGTAGGTAGCCTCTAACCCCAGCACTCAGCAGGCAGAGGCAGGAGGATCTCCGAGTTCAAGTCCAGTCTGATCTACAGAGTGAGTTCTAGGACAGCGAGGGCTACACAGAGAAAGTCTATCTCAGAAAACCATGCATAGTGGCAGGCAGGCATGGCTCTGCCCCACCCCCACCTGCCAATGTTAAAATATTATTTTTTAAGAACACAGTAAAGGGAGCTGGAGAGATGACTTAGTGGCTAGGAGCACTGGCTGCTCTTCGAGAGGATAGTTTCAATTCCCAGCACCCACATAGTAGCTTACACCCAGGCAGGCATGGGGTACCCAGACATATGCAGGTGAAAGACTTTTATACATTAAATAAGCACACTTAAAACACAGTAAAATCAGCTGGGCATGATGTTATACACCTTTCATCACAGCACAGCAGATCCCGGGGCAGGCAGACAGAGCTCTGTGAGACCAGTCTTATCTACACACCAGGTTCCAGGCTAGACAGGCATAGTGAGACCCGGTCTTTAAAAATCACGGGGCAGCCGTACACAATGATACACGCCTCTAATCCTAGTACTCAAGAGGCTGAGGCAGGTGGATCTCTGTGAGTTCCAGGCCAGCCTGGTCTACAGAGTGAGTTCCAGGACAGCTAGTACTGCTCTACAGAGAAACCCTGTCTCAAAATAAACGAGCCAATCCACAGGCCTGGTGAGACAACTCGGTGGTTAAGCAAATCTGGTGCTCTTCTTCATGACCCACGTTCAGTTCCCAGCACGTTGGGTCACAACCATCTATAACCAATTCCAGATCCAGTGCCCTCTTTTGACCTCCTCAGGGATCACACACGCATGCGGTGCACAGACATACGGAGGCAAACACTCCACATAAAATAAACACGTACTTAACATACATACACACACAGACACACACACACACACACACACACACACACACACACACCTGTAGTGAGATATACACCCTCCACCCCACCTGTAGCATTGACCACGCCCACATGGTCAGGTGCGGACCTGATGGGGGGTAGGACTAGGTCTGGGGTCCGGACTCCAGCTTGGGCTCTGGTCGGGTCAGAGAGCAGCCTGAGGTGGATCCCTGGTTTGGGAACTTGCGGTGGTCAGCTGTTTCTTATGTAAGTGACTTCTCCTAAATAAAACTGTGTTGACCTATACTGAACCTAGTCCCATGGATCCACACGTATAGACACACCCATGTACAACTCAGGAATAACAGCCCCCCCCCCCCCCGATTCTACAGCAACCACAGCTCAAATAGCACTTCAGTATGTTTTCCCATATATGTTTTAAATAGATTCACACTGGGTATAGTTCTACATCTTGTTTCTGCATCGCCCCAACATTTAATTTTGTGTGTACTTTCCCATGTCAAGTAGTCTTCAAAAACATACTTTTAAAATGACTTCAGACTGTTCCTTAAGTAATATTTTCCCTACGGTTAAAGTATTTAATTTTCTTGTTTTAAATTTATAAATATTACTGTACACAATGTGTTCACACAGGATCTTGGTTTGCTTATCTGCCTCTTAGCCTATACTGATACAGAATCTAGTTCAGTGTGGAGGTGCATGCTCGCAACCCCAGAATTTAGGAAGCTGAGGTGAGGTATATCTGAGTAGGAAACAAGCCAGAGCTATATAGTGAAATCCTTGCCTCAAAAATATTTAATTAAATCAAACAGGTGTGTGTGGGGGGAAGAGATCCCCTTCCCTGAGTAATTAAAAAAAAGGAAAGTGAAGTATGCTGGTATGTCACAAGCCGGCCGTAATCCCAGCACCTGGGAGGTGAAGAGAGATTGGTATCCGTTTCAGTCTAATCTGGGATACAACGTGAGATCCTAGCTCAAACCCACTACCCCAAAAAAGTCAGTAATAAATTAACTTACAAAGGTCTGTGCACAAGAGAGTACGCATCCTTTGTCAACACATCTCAAGTCCGAAAGTGGCTTAATTCCCGGCACATGCCAATGGCTGGGGCCCAGTCCTGAAGCAGTCAGAAACCTGCCTCCCTTTTTTATCAAAGTTTTACCTGAATTCAACTGACCAATCAGAGGGAGACATTTCTTAGAGCCCAGCAACATTAAAAAGACACACCAGGATTTCAAGCCAGCGGAAAGGTGATGGCCCACATCAGAGCACCCAGCTTTCTCTGCTGCCCTAACAAGCATTTCTGAGCTCTCCAGCATCAGGACCCACCCCCACCCCAGGTGGTCCTCTTCCTGTGAGTCACTCTGCTGAAGACAAAGATTTCAAAACTCCAATAATCTTGTTTTAATGCAGCACTGACTTTCATTTGTACACAATCAATTTGTTACTAAACAAAGAGCCCTTTTTAATTACCTGTGCCAATTAACAGTGATCATTTCTCTTTTGTCTCATGCCTAACACAGGCTGCAACAGATAAATCCATGATTTTGACCTTTCATTTAAACACAGATAGGAAAAGGTTCAATGCAATTGCACATGTCTCTTTTTTTCTTATTTTCCATTTTATACATATGGGAGGAGTTTTTGCCTGCATGTATGTTTGTGCTCCATGTATGTCTGGCGCCCATGGAGGCCAGAAGAGGGCGTCGGAACTTGAGTTACAGATGCGAATGTGCCATCACATGGTTGCTAATAATAAACCCAGGTCCTCCGAATCTGCACTTGGGAAGGCTATGCATTAGCTACAGCTGCCTAATATACTCTCACCCAACATTGTTTTCCAATTGCAACTCAAAAGTTACTAAGTAATTATAATGAGCTGGGCTAGCAAAATGGCCCAGTGGATGAAGGTACTAGCCACCAAATATGACAACCTGAGTTTGACTGAGTTCAATCCCCAGTACCCACATGGTGGAGAGAACTCTCATAAGTTGTCCTCTGTCCTCTATACCATGCACATTCACACCCAAACAAATGAACGAATGTGATAATTATAGTCAGCAATGAAACAAACAAAATAAGGAACAGAGTTTTCCTATCAACACATCTGAATGTCTATGTCCTTTTAATGTTCTTACATTGGTTGACTGCAGTGCTAGAAATGGCACCCAGGAGCTTACATGCATGCCAGACCAAAAGACTGCCACTGAGCTATACAACCACCTCCTAGTTTTTATTTTAAATTGTAAACTGAGAAAGTATGGCAGAATGCTATCTATACATTTCTAGTTGCTTAAAAAATATTTTCACAAGAAAACCTTGGCTAAGACAGAGGTGGGACACACGCCCAACAGCAGGTGTCCCTTGGTTCCTCCAGAACCAAAGACGCTGACTCCTTACAGAGTTCAGACACAGAGCTAAGCAGAAGGTGGTGATGTGCACCTTTAATCCCAGGACTCAGGAGGCACAGACAGGTCTGAGTTCAAGACCAGCCTGGTCTACAAAGTGAGTTCCAGGTCAGCCAGGGTTCCACAGAAAAACCCTATCTCCAGAAATCAAGAAGAACGGAGAAGGAGGGAGGAAGAGAGGGAGGGAATGAAAAAGGAAGGAAGGAGAAAGAGAAAGGGAGGGAGGGAGGGAGGGAGGGAGGGAGGGAATGAAAAAGGAAGGAAGGAGAAAGAGAAATGAAGGAAGGAAGGAAGGAAGGAAGGGAGGGAGGGAATGAAAAAGGAAGGAAGGAGAAAGAGAAAGGAGGGAGGGAGGGAGGGAGGGAGGGAGGGAGGGAGGGAGGGAGGGAGAGAGGGAGGGAATACAGAGTTAAGCAGTCAATACTTGGCCCAACATTTGTAGCTTCCTTCTGTTAGACTAACTTAATTTTACCTAAGTTTGTGATACCTGGATTTGAGTCCGGAACAGAAATAAAATGCTCAAACTTCCCAATGTTTTCTAGCTGGCTAAACAAAAGTGCAGAGCAGGAGTCACTGGCGGCATCCCCCCTACAAGGAAACACTCTGCCCCCATCATACAGCTAGTAAGTCAAAGGGTCAGGGTGGGGCTCTCCCGACACTTTTCCTACTTGGTTTGACTTTTTGGGTCCCACGTAGCCCAGGCTGGCCTTGAACATCTGCTCCTCCTCCCTCGGCCTCTCAAGCGTTGGGACTGGAGTGTACACTACTGTGCTTGGCTTTGTCAACATGTTTACAGCATGGGAAGCTTTCTCTCAATGGCTCAATTCAATCACCAACTCACTACAATGACCAGAAAGAGGGCATAATCCAAGTCAGGAGAGGCCTGAGGAGAAAACGGTTAATGAAAACACTGAGCACACAAACCACAACTGCTGCAGAGCCCATAACCCAGCAGCACTCCTCTCATAAGGGAGGGGAGGACACAGGCTGGTTGGCTACTTCCAGCAAAAACAAATACTACATCTCTCTAATGATGCTTCGTGGCCAAAAGTGCCCAGTCCTCCACTAAGCTCCTCATATCCGAGATGCCCATAAATGAAAGTCAGACTGACAGCTGCCCATTTATTTCCAAGAATCCTTTATAGATACATTCTGATAAAATATTGTACCAAAAGTTAAATAGAAATAAACTTTAGGGAAGATGAACACCAATGATTTGTTTGCATTTCTTAATACCAGCAATTCAAGTACTATTCAGACCATTGCTATTTGAGAGTCTAGGTCAACAATGACTCAGCTTGAGAAATTCCCTACCTTTTTATAAAAGAGGTGTAAGCTGAGTTATGTAGCTAACACAATATGGAGAGCCCATCCCCCACCGCACGTTATAAACTAATTTCCATGTGAATGGCTGAGAAAGTGGCAGTGTTTATTTTCTACTGAAAAAAGTATCTGCAAGGGTGAGCCTGTTCACTCTCCTCCAAGCCCAGGAAAAGCCCCAGCCCAGCACTAGCAGCATGCTCTGTTGAATGCATCTACGTCAAGGTTGGACTTCAGACTTCAGACCGTGGTGTCCAGCCCAGTGAGAAGCAAGCTGTCCCCAGTCCTAACTAGTTAGAGGACAAGGCCTAGACAGAAGGCAGGGCTCCTGCTCTTGCATCCAATGCTCTTCTAACGGGGCAGAAGCCTACATCACCGCCCCAGGCAACCTTTTCATTTCCCCACCTGCAAATGCGGCACTGGTTTTCACACTAGGTTCCACCAAACTCCAGGACCCAAGGTGGCATTTCTGCTGGTCATCTTCCTTCTACAGGCAAAGTATCTTGGGGCTCATGAAAGATAGAAAATGTAAATAAGTGAAGTAAATGATTGATCAAATGTCACTCAGACTGGGTAAGTTACAGTAGATGCGGTAGTGCAGATCTGCAATTTCAGAATTTCAGACAGGCAAAAGGAAAGCTTCTGTCAGCTACATATCCAGATAGAGAGGGGGGGAAAACCATGAACAAAACACACTGTTTAGATTGCCAGGTGGCAGATGACAACAGTCCAAGATTACAAGAAGGATTGCAAGAGGTCCAACACCTTTCAGGAGACCAGGAGACAGCCTCAGACCAAGGATGGAAACACAATCTAGACTAGATTGCCCAGCTCCAGCTGCGATGACCTGATAGTTCCATCACCTCTGGGAGACTGACCACGTACACCGCCATGAGGCTATGGCTCTCCATTAAATGCAACAACCTGCACCCTTCCCAGACGTCCTTTCCAAGAGTCACCATTGGAGCCAGACACCTGCATCCATCTGTCTGGCATGAAGAGGAGTGATAGTTTCTGACTTGTTATTTGTCCTGAGGCGTCATCAGGCAAATTAAAAAAGGAGATGATGGGCAAGGGAGAGAAGACATGAGCACAAAGAAAGGTTAGTTTTAAAGAGGGGGAGGGGCTAAGAGAGGCCTGTTCTAAAGATGCAGACAGGGTTAATGTTAGGCAGGCAGCGAAGAGCCCTTGACGCCAGGCTAGCACAGGGACGAGGTCGGCCACTGCGTCCCTTGCTTGGCACTCCACCCCGACTGGCACATGCGCCACTCCACAAGGCCAAGGCTACCACCGCATATTTCTGTAGCGCCCAATTCCATCATGAAAGCAGACATCAATTCCGGGATTGGAGTCTCCACTAGGATGGGAGAAATCTGACAGACTCTGGAACATCGGCCCCCTCCCTCCAGTTGAGGAGGAAAACCAGCTCTTTGTTCTTTCCGACACTCCCTTCCTATTACTCCAACTCCAGCTTTGAGCATGCACAACTCTCCAGGCTACAGTGATAGGGAAAGTCTGCAAACACTGTAGTGGTGCGTCACACACACTTGTTCCTATTCTTAATTAGGTGCCATCTACACATTAGGAGCGAAACAGCAAGACAACTAAGTGTGTGCACTGACATGGACAACACAAACTCTAAAATAAATTCAGGAGACTAATTGTGACACGAGACCAAAGACACCACTGGAAACAGACCAAAGTGCCACCCAGCACCAAAATCCCCAGACTCTCCTTGTCAGAGTTTAAAGTCCTACAGCTCAGTCAGGGGCAGAACAAGCATAGCGATGTTCATGGCACTGACTTCCAACCACAGTTCACAGCCGAGGGGGAAAAAAAGACCCAAACCCAGGAAACCTACAGTCCCATAAAAGAAGGGTAACACAGATCTATTGTGCAGCCGCCGCCATGTTCGCGTACACCAATGCCCAACAGTGGATGAGTCAATGGTCTAATTCTGTAGATGACAGTGAAGGTTTTTATTTCAAATGTGTTCACACAAAACTATTTCTAAGCAGGTGCTGAAATACACAGTCTGATCATAGCTCAGTTAAAGAAGAAAGTCCTTCCAGTAAATGTGCCTTCACAGCTGGACAGCTGTTTTACTATGCAACTGCCCTAGGCCACAGAGAGGAAAAAAAACACAAATAAAAACAAAACCCCAAAAAACAGAAAACAGGCTTTTGATTTAGATTTACTTAAGAAATAAAATAAATAAACCTACAACACCCCCAAAGGTCCTCCCTCCCAAGTTAAAGAAGAATGTGTTCAAATGGCTCTTTTGTAAAAGACACCTACCTCTGAATAAATCTTCTAAACCCCACCACAAAACCATTGAGGAATTTAAGGAACACAGGCAGGAAAGACACAGCTCACAGACACCAATCCCAAACCACTCATATCGGCCAGTCAGTTCTTGGCAGCCCTCTCCAATTCTATCCAACCAGGTCCCTCATAACGTCTGGGAAATGTCACAACTCAACCACTGGTTCCCTGCTTCTGGGTCCTCAAGAGCCCAGTAGCCCAGAAGTGGCCTGCCCACAGGTACTGGGTCCCTGTGGCAGGGAGTGCCGGCAATGCCAGAGGGCAGGAAGCTGAGTGACACTTGGCACTTTCTTCCAACAACAGCCACCAAGTCCTTTCCATACCCTGGCCCTCACCAATCAAAACCAGGAAGCTGGAGCCTTCCAGGGGGCAGAGGTGAAGAAACCCACTGGGTCTACCCCACCCTCAAGGTCACAGCATCAACCAAGGGCCAGGAGGGAAGGCAAGAAGGCTGCTTCTCAAGGCCAGAGAAGCAAACACCAAGTGTGGCCTCAACGACCCCTGGGACCTGCAGAACGTGAGACCTGGCATTTCCCTGGCCGGGAGTAAAATAAGAGTATGACTTTTCAGCTAGAAAGAAGAGGAAAAAGCCGAGCACTCCTGAACGCTCCTGGGGTGCTGGTGTGGAAGTGGAAGAGGTACCGCTGCTCAGAGAAGCAAGGAGGGAAGAGAAGAATAAGGAGCCTCGAGCAACTGCAGCCCCTTTCCAAGGGCACAAAGCTGTGAGGCCCGGAGCAAAGAGCACAGGAGGGAATGGGCGATGGCCTACCCGCCTCTAACCATGGTACACCTCAGAGAAATAGGGAGGCACTCCCAAACGGCAAAGCACTGCAACCTATCTACCCTACGCCTACCTCTGCAGCAGATCTCAGGACAACTTTGGGGACAAAAATTCAGAACACTCAGGGCTCCACGGAGAATCTGCGACTCTCTGGATTAGTGCCTGGAGAACCTGGCCCCAGCCTATCTTGGCAAATGTTGAGACATGCATAACAGGTAAAGACAGACCTGAAAGGTATCCTCAAGGGGAGCCTGGTAGCAGTGGATACGGAGCCCCAAGCAGCAGGGGTGATATTCCAAAGGGGCTCTGAACGGGCATGAGGAAGGGGCAGAAAGCCACGAGGGAGGAGGGCAAGAACGGAGAGGGAGGGCATCAAGAGGAAATGAGCATCAGGACCTGGAGGCTCCGCGCAAAGGGAACAGAACGAGAAAGAAAGGAATGGTTAACAGGACACTTGCAGGTTAGAACTAAGGCGATGAGGGCTTAGGGAGGACGATACGGGCAGAGCAAACTAGGGATGGCGAGTGACGAGAAAGGGGTCCCGGGAAGGGGTTCATGGGGAGGCGGGCTTAGGACGGACAAGGACCAAAGGTGGGACACCAGGATCCGTGTTAGAGGTGACCGCTTTGACAGAGGCGGCAACAGTGAGGTTAAAAATGGGTCAACACACGCAGAAAAATGGACAGCTCCCCAAAGGGCTGTGGCGAGGGGGCGCCTACTAAAGCCAATGAGGGGAAATCCAGCGGGAAAGCGTGAGCCTACCAAATGCAGAACAGCAGAAGTGCGAAGGGTCAGAGTCACCTGCGGCACAGAGGCACAGGCAGCAGGTCCTAAGTGGAGAGGAACTTACCGGAGACAGGCTAAGGGGGAGGGCGGCAAATGAATGGGACAGAGCAGAGGAGCGTTGAAATAACGGTGAGGAGGGGGGAAATAGAGGAGGAGAGATGGAGCACAACTAAGATGCATGGAGTTAGGGTTAGGGCAGAGGTCTGCTGAAGGGGATGGCAGAAATGAGACACCACGAGGGACAGAGGGGGGGGGGAAGGAATGCTAGGCACTGCAGCGGAGTGCATGCAAGATCGGAGCTCCGGCAAGCGGCAGAGGTGGCAGGCAGAGGGTCTGGAAAGAAAGACAGGGTCTGAATGGCAAACGGGGGCAAGCACTAGGAAGGAAGCAAGGAAGCACAGGGTATCTGAACCCCAAAACGGCTGGAGTAGGAAGCTGCACCCCAGGGAGGTGCAGCAGCAGGTTCCCTGTGATGGCCAGGGCACATATGTGCGGCACTTGGGCCCGAGTGGGAGGAGAAATGTCCAAAGCAGAGGACGGGAGGGGGACAGTGCCTCCACCAAGAGAGGTCCAGTGTGGATCTCCACGGAGGTGGGACCGCAGGTCCTAAAGGGACAGCTCCTGCGGATGCAGGAGGTTCTAAGTCGGGAATAATAACAGCAGGTAGGCCAAAGAAGGAAGACGGTGACCTCACCCCAAAAGTGATGCTAACAGAAAGCAGATAAGGTGGGAGGGCCACGGATGCCCAAAGTGGGCACGAGAGGGGATGCAGAGGGGCCAGTGAGGAGGCAGGTCGTCCCGGGAGCACAACCGACTCCAGGAGGCAGCGAAGGGTATGACTGGGGGGGGGGGGGACTGCAGGGAGGGGAGGAGGAAGTGGGAAAGGAGGAGGCTCAGAATTGGGAGTCGGATGTCTCGAGTGGGGACGCTGCGAGTCACCGAGATCCCCCATCGGGTCGCGATGGGGCGTGTGGAGGCAGACGCCGGGATTGCAGGGCTGCGGGGACAGTGGCGAACGGCAAGGGCAAGGCGAGCGGCGCGGGCCGGGCCCGGGCATGCAGCGGCTGGGACGCGGGGACGGCGGGGGCGCCGGGGGGGCGCTCCCTCCCCTCCCCCTCCGGCTCCTCCATTGTTCGCGGGCTCCGGGCCCCGCGGTCCCCGCCTTTCCCCCCACCCTCGGATCCCGCAGCGGGGCGGCGCCCGGCGCCTCGCCCGTCTCCACATTCCCCTCCGCCAGCTCCGCGGCACTTACCAGCGTCGGGGGCGCCCTCAGCGCGGCCCCGGCCTCCGCGATCGCGGCCGCAGCGACGGCGGGCCCGGCGCCATGTTCCCCCGGCGACTCGTTCCTGCGGCGGCGGCGGCGGCGGCTGCGGCGGCGGCGGGGGGCCGGGCGGACCCTCCCTCGCGGGCTCGCTCCTCCGCCTCCTCCTCCTCCTCCTCCTCCCGCCGCGCCGCGGCTCTCCCTCGGGGCGGGGGGCGGGGAGGGGAAGGGGGAGGGGCGGGAACCAGGGGGAGGGCGGACCAGCCTGGCTCGCTCGCTCCCTCCCTCCCGCGCAATGGCGACGGCGGCGGCGCCTCCTCCTTCCTGCGGCCGTGCGCGCGCCCCGAAGGCGCCCCCCACCCCGCTTCTCGCTCGTGCGCGCGTCGGGGGCGCCAGTCGGCGTCGGGGCGGCGGGAGGGACGGGGTGGACGGGGGGGGGGGGTAACGGCCCGGCCCGGCGGGGAGGCGGGCGCGCACGGGCCTCGAAGGGCGCCGGGTGCGCGTGCGCGCCTGGGGCCGGTGGGCGGTGGGGGACAAACGCCGCTAGCCCAGCAGCTGCGGGCGCGACACTGGCAGCGCGGCGACACCCGCGAGGCGGATGGGGGGGTGCCCCGTGCGCGTGCGCAGAGACGGCTGCAGCGGAGGGAGGGAGGCAGGCAGGGAGGGAGGGGCGCGCGCGGCGGCCTCAGGCCCGCGCCGCCCCTCCGCGCGCGCACGCAGCGCCCCGCGCCGGCTGCTGGAGAAAGGCAGCTCCGGCAGGCACGGCCCGGCTCCCGAGGGCGGGGAGCTGGCGCTCCATCCCGCTCGCGCGGGACCTCAGCAGCCAATGGGAGGCGGCAGGAGGTGGGCTCGCCTCGTCCGGCCGCGGCCTCGGGATAACGGAGGTGGTGGTTGGGGGGCGCACAGAGAGGGAGACGGAGAGGGGGGGACGTAACGTGGGGCGGCGAGGCGGGGCTGCGAAGGAGGGAGCGTGCCCAGCGAGGCAGCGGATTGGGCGGGGGCGAGGGGGCGTGGTCCTCCGCAGCCCAATCCCAGCCTCGCAGTTGGACGGCCCGGAAGAGTGGGCGGGGACAGAGGACACGTGCTCTTTCCCGGGCGCCGGAGAGAAAGCTGTGGGCCTGGCGCGTTGTTGATACAGCTTCCCGGTGCTTGCACCCGGTGCTTGCTCCCGGGCAGAGCGAGGACAGGCCCCGCGCTGCAGCCTCGGGCAAATGACAGCAAGCCACATGGCACTTTGGGTGCTTTCAGGGGAAATGTTGATGCGAGAGGGCTCCCCTCTAACCTCTGCTCCTCTGGGAGCCCTCCGGAAGGATGGATTGTGAAAGACAGGGTTTCCCGGCGCCTGAACTCTGTGTGTGTGTGTGTGTGTGTGTGTGTGTGTGTGTGTGTGTGTGTGTGTGTGTAATGCATGAAGGAAGCACGTGTTTCCGACTCGACATTGCACTTCTTCCCAACTCTTTTCATCTGTAAAGTGGGATAATACTACCCTGCTCAAAGAGTCGCTGGACAATCAGATAAGGTGTAATAGTCTCTATGGCCGTGATTCCCTGGGTTGGGGTGGGGGTCCTCAAGCCACTAGAACCCTGTAAAATGTGTGTGATTTCCCCTTATACGTCTGTAATCGTTGATGAATTACTCTCAGCAAGGGATTAACCACAACAATAATAAAACGACTATGAATGAGAGCAATGTGAATGTGATCTCTTCGGAGTCAAGACGGGTATTTCTATCTCCCTCTTGGCCATGGATAACCGAAACATCAGGAAGCGACGTGCGAGTTACGGGAGGACTACCATAACTCTAAAGGTGTAGGGGAAAAGCTTCCACATAGTAAGTACTCAGTAAGCACTGCTAAAAAAAATTACATGTGCTCAAATTTTAAAATTTGAGCAATGAGGCAAATGAAGCCTCTCACTGAAGTTTGTTAGGAGGGCGGGCCCTGGAGGTGTGGCTGGAGAGATCAGCAGTTAGGAGTGGGTTCCTCGCTTGCATTTGGACTCAAATTCAGTTCTCAATACCCCACGTCAGGCAGCTGCAGATGAACCTGGAGGCTGTAGCCTCCCTGGCCTCACATACACACACACACACACACACACACATACATATACATGCACACATATATTTATTTTTCTCACGAGGTATCCTTGGCTGCCCTGGAATTTACTATGTTGCTCAGACTGGAATAGAGTATGTGGCATCCCTCTGCCTCTGCCTCTGCCTTCTGAGTGTTGGGAAAGAATGATGTTGACATTGCACAAAAAAAAAACTCAAGAACAAGGAAAAATAACTCAGAGAGACAATTTACGATTATTATCATTATTAATTTTGCAAACTCAGTGCTTGCAGGTGTAAACATGGCTCGGAGATTAAGACTACTGGCAGCGCTTCATTAACTGCCCGAAACTCCGGTTCCAGGGAAACTGATGCCCTCTTCTGGCCTCCCAAGGAACTGCAGAGACATACGCAAGCAAAACACCCACGCAATTGAAAATACATCTCTACAAGTTGTGTGTGTGCGTGTATGTATGTGCTTGTAGCAAAATCCAAACCCAGTTCTCAAGCACACATGGCTTCGGCCTTTTATTCCTGATGGAGGTGACTTTGTCTTATTCCATTGATGGGAACTCAACTTCTCAATTGGACATAATTGGCTAGTCAACTAGGGAAAGAGGAAAGTTCAGGAAACACTGACCCTTGTTGGGCTAACTACATTGGATAAAAAACAAATCCTATTTCTCACATGAGTGCATGCACTACCACAACAAAGTTTAAAAAAAAAAAAAAACTTTTCTTTGGAGACAGGGTTTCCCTGTGTAAGAGCTCTGGCTGTCCTGGGACTCACTTTGTAGACCAGGCTGGCCTCACACAGATCTACCTGCCGTGTGCTGGCATTAAAGGTGTGCACCACCACTGCCTAGCCAAAAACTATCTTTCTTACACCCTTCCAGGGCTGGAGAAATGGCATGGTGCTTAAAAGCACTGGATGCTCTTTCAGGAAACCTGAGTTACACGGCCAGCACCCGTGTGGTGACTCATACCATATGTAAATACGATTCCCGGGATTCAGATGCCCTCTTCTAATCTCCACTGGCACCCAGCACAAGGGTGATGCACAGATACACGTGCAGGCAAATCACCCACTCAACATAAAACAAAATGAAACATCCTTCCAAATCCTCCCAGTCTCGGAAAATACTTGAAGAGACAGTGTCTCACTCTGAAGTTACGTTTTTTCCTTTTTGGAGTTTGTCACCTTTTCTTCAAGTCTCAAGTTGAAGTCACTTCCTCAGAGTGGCCTAACAGATGTGGCCTGATCCTATACTGGGCAAAGGGTACAGTTTAGCTGCTAGAGCGCCTGCCTAGCATGCCCTGGGTTCAGTCATCAGCATCACATAACTCCTCCGGCTTGATGGCACACACCTGTAAGCACAGCCCTTTGGAGGTACAGGTGGAAGCATCAGAAAAGTTCAGGGTCAACCTTGGCTACACTGCGAGTTCCAGACCAGCACAGGCTTCTTGAGACCCTGGCTCCACCAAAAATACATATAAAAACCCAAATATAAATAAATGTTAACGAATAATTGATTGAATGTTAAACGAAAGGGATCGTTGGCATTCAACCTCCTGGTAGTCAAAAAGTCCAAGTCCTTATCTGCTCACTCCTACTTTCAGATGTCCCCTCAGGCTGGGTCAGGTGGCCCCTTCAGGATCCTAATGCCCCTGGACCACCCTGGGTCATTCCTCTCTCTAAATAATTCTTTCCTATGGCATAGGAGCAGGCCTAAAGCTCCTGCAATCACCGTCAATGTCTCTAAGAGGTCAAAGCAAAAGGGAGGGGCTCAGGAAGTGTTCTGTTGTTGTTGGGTCTTGAAGGTACCTTTGGGCAGGGCCTTCCCGGCCCTGTAATCCTTCCAGTGCTCAAGAAGGAGAATCGTAGCTAGCTGAGTAAGCCAACGACAGGAAGCAGGCTTCCCTAGGGGCAGCCTCCCCCGCGAACCCGGCTCCCCTCCACTCCAGGATAAACAAACATCCGACTAAACAATTAGCTGACAGAGAGAAGAGCGGGCTGCTTGGATCTCTATCAAGATTTCCCAAGCATGGCCCTGCAGGCCCAAATGGCTGGAGGGCAGTGCTAGGGACCTTACACAAGGGGCTTAAGGTCTGGACGCGCATCGCAGAGATGGATAGACAAGGGAGGAAGAAAGGAAAAAGAAACCAACCACAAAAGTTTTAAGACAAATTAGCGATGCCCGGGCATAGTCTCCATTTCCGAGAATTAAAGAGAGGGCAGCGATCAGGGACGAGCATGATTTAGAAGTCGATGATCCTACAGCGCCGCCTACCAGCAGAGCAGAGAGAGCCGCGTCTCGCTGAAGCTGCGGGAGAATTCAGCAAATGATGAAATCTTCCACCATTGGCCAGAAAGGCAGCCAATCACGAGGAAGGAAGTAGAAGGGGCGGGGGGGGGGGATGCTGTCTGTCGCCACAGAATCCTAGAGCGCCAGAAACGACTCAAGGCATCCAGTGTACAGTCGGCCAGATATTTGATGGAAGGTTGCACCACGACCCTATTTGAATAAATTTGTAAAATTAGCCGGGCGTGGCATAATACCAGCACCTAAGAGGCAGAGACTGGAGGATTGGGAAAATTGAGAATAGATTGATCTGTGAAGTAAGTTACAGGCTAGCCTGGGCATGGGAAACAACGAAACCCGGCCTCAGAAAGCAATAGCGAGGAGGAGGGGAGATGGGATAAATTTTAAGCAATGTAAATTTGAGTGCGCCCGCAACGCCCGGCTTGGAGTATTTCTTACTCTTGACAGAGAACCTGAGTTCAATCCCTGCACTAACATGAGGGCTCATAAACCATTATTAACGCCAACTCCAGGGGATACAGTGCCCTCTCCTGGCCAGGCACCTATGTGGCGCACATATATACACAGAGACAAAACACTCGTGCACTTTAAATCCTTGAAAGAAGAGAGAGAAATCCAAGTCGGCTCATTCTATCCAGTAAGATGTTATTACAAAAGAGGAGGAGGAGCCAGGCGGTGTGGTCGCCCACCTTTAATCCCAGCACTTGAGAGGCAGAGCCAGAACCCCTGAGTTCCAGGACAGCCAAGGCTACACAGAGAAACCCCTTCAAAAGAAAGAAAGAAAGAAAGAAAGAAAGAAAGAAAGAAAGAAAGAAAGAAAGAAAGAAAGAAAGAAAGAAAGAAAGAAAGAAAGAAAGAAAGAAAGAAAGAAAGAAAGAAAGAGAGAGAGAAAGAGAGAGAGAAAGAGAGAGAGAAAGAGAGAGAGAAAGAGAGAGAGAGAGAGAAAGAGAGAGAGAAAGAGAGAGAGAAAGAGAGAGAGAAAGAGAGAGAGAAAGAGAGAGAGAAAGAGAGAAAGAAAGGAAGAAAGAAAGGAAGAAAGAAAGAGAGAGAAAGAAAGAAAGAGAAAGAAAGAAAGAGAAAGAGAGAAAGAAAGAAAGGAAGACAACAACAAAAAGAATGAATGAATGAATGAATGAATGAATGAATGAAACTGTTCCTCAAAGGGTGAGTTTTGTACATCTTTCCGGCAAGTTTCGTAACGTGTGTGCTCCAACTGACTTCTTCCAAATGAAGTAAGTTAAGCATGTGTGTTGCTGGAGTTTCTTTGTCCCACCAGGTCCTACCTGTACTTCAGCCCCAAATAAGCACACAGGCGCTATATTAATTATAAAACTGTTGGCTGATGGCTAGGGCTTCTTATTGGTTAGCTCTGTCTCAATTATTAACCCATAACTACTAATCTGTGTCTTTCTACCTGGCCTTATCTTTACCAGAGAATGCCTGGTGCATCCTGTCTTCCTGGTCTCTCCATGGTGTCTCTTCAAAGTTTCTCCCCACCTACCTTTCCCAGGATTCTCCTTGCCTCCTAGTCCTGCCTGTCTTCCTGCCTCTGTTGGCCAAACAGTATTTTACTCATCAGCCAATAAGAGAAACATATGTGCAGAAGGACCTCCCCCATCACGTGTGTGTAGGCTGGTGCCACAGCATTTCTTGTCTTGTACCCTGGTGAGAGGCACTTGAGGAATTGAACTCAGGTCCCTGCACTCACACTTGCCCCGTTCATTGTTTTAAGGTTTTAAGAAGGGTGATGATGGGAAGCTCCACCCAGTCCCTCTCCTCCCATTCCAGACCCCACCCCTTAGATGCTCCCTGTGAGATGCTTAAGACCGTGCCTACAGACTATTTGAGATGTGGTGCCCTCCCCCACCCCCATTTACCTGGTGGTCCTCCCTCCCCGTTTCTTCTCTAACCCTGGGACCACCTGGGAATGCTTTGCTCCATAAACCTGCACTGTTAATTTGGCCTGATCTGATTTCCTGTGTCGATAGAAAAGCTTAATATCGGGGTACAGAAACCTTTCCAGTATAAGAAAGGAAGCCTAGGACAGGCTGAGGATGACCTTGAACTCCTGACTACAGGCGTATGCCACCAATCTCAGCTCTTAACTAATGCACTGTTGTAGTGAGATATTCACCCTGCCAGCACCTGTTATACAGATCACACCCATTGGGACGGGGATGGGGGGGGGACGACAGGTGAGGACATGACCTGGGAGAACTAGGTCTGGGGTCGGGAACCCCAGAGCTCTCTCTTGCTTCCTGATCGTGGAGACAGATAGCATCCGGAGGCATCCTTGGGACGGGAACCTGCTGGCGGTCATCTGTCTCTGTTGTGATTTCTCCCAAAACATCTATTCAGCCTGTTTTCCCCATCATTATATTTTCCCACTATATACCATTACAAAGTCATTTAAGGATTTTAGTGCTGGGGGACCTAACTTAACTTGGTAGAATGCTTGCCTAGCATGCCTGAAATCCTGGTGGACCACACCAGTAATCTTGGGAATTGGGAGGTACAGGCAGGAGGAGGGTCAAAAGTTCAAAGTCATGCTTGACTACACATTGACTTCTGGTCAGTCTGGGATACATGAGACCCTGTCGAGAAAAGGGGTTGGGGGGAGGAGGGGAGGGAAGAGGGGTGGAGAAATAAAGAATTTCAGTTGTTATATTATTTCCCAAATACTTGATATTGGTCATTTATTCACTTTATTTTATGTGTATGGGTGTTTTGCGGGTATGTATGTCTGTGTTCATGTGCATGCCTGCTGGGGGCAAGGAGGGCTGAGCAGAAAAGTCCATCAGACCCCCTGGAATTGGGAGTTAACAGACAATTGTGAACAGCCACAGAGGGGTACTGGGAATTGAACCCCGAGTTCAGGCAGTGTTCTCAATCTCTGCAGTCAACCTCAGGCGGTGTTGTGGCCAACTGCCTTTAATCCAGCAGATGCAGGCTGGTGGACTACAGAGTGAATTCCAGGACAGCCAGAGGCTACTTAGAGAAACACTGTCTCCAAAAGAAAAAAAGAGTCAATCTTAAAAGTGTTTTAAGTGTTTTGTTACCTTGTTTTGTTTTGAGACAAGGTCTCTTGCTGGTCTGGAACTCACCAGACAGACTAGATTGGCTGGCCAGCCAGTGAGTCTGTGATGGCTAATCTTGGTTGTTAACCTCAAGTGAGCAATCGCCTCTATCAGATTGACCCGAGGCAATATCTGTGGGGCATTATCTTGCTTGCTAATTGGTGTAGGAGGGTCCAGACACTGCTCCCTCGGGGTAGGCACGGTGGAGGTCAGGGTAGAGATAGGGGTGGGCGGGAGGGGGGAGGGACCAGTCTTGTTTGAGAAAGCTAATTGAGCCGGAACTGGAAGCAAGCCAGTGTCTTCAAGGGTCTCTGTTTCAGTTTCTCAGTCTCTGTTCCAGCCTTGATTCCTTCTTGGCCTCTTTTTAACAGCGGATTGTGACCTGTAAGCTAAATTAAGCCTTTCCACCCTAACTTGCTTTTAGCCAGTGGGGTTTTTTTGTTGTTGTTTTTTGTTTTTGTTTTTGAATCATGGCAACAGAAGCCAACTAGAATAGAAGTCGGTATCAGCGGATGGGCATTGAGGTAGGTAATAGACCTGTCCATGTGGGGTTTATTCCTTAGAATTTTTGCAGGAGAAAGGGAGAGGGTTTTCAAATCCTGGGCTGGAAAAGCCACCAAGTGCTCAGAGCTTGTTGAGCTGTTGTGGGTACTAGGAAGATAATGCTGGGAGAAAAACCTCCTGACTTATAAGGTTGCAGTGTGTGTGTGTGTGTGTGTGTGTGTGTGTGTGTGTGTGTGTGTCTGTGCGTGCATGCTTACGTGTGTGTGTGCGCGCGTGCGTACATGCAGAGCCATTTGTGTGTGATATATTTGAATTAAGAATCTGTGGGATTGGGATGGGAGAGATGGCCCAGTGGCAAATAAATAAGTAAATAAATAAAATCTGCAGAATTAGGGCCAGGTGGTGGTGACACACACCTTGAATCCTAGCAGTCAGAAGTCAGAGTTAAGCAATCTCTGAGTTCAAGGCCAGCCTGGTCTACAGAGCCAGTTCCAAGACGGTCAGAGATACACAGAGAAACCCTGTCTAAAAAAAAAAAAAAAAAAAACAAAACAAAACAACAACAAAGACCCTTGTCACCACCCCCCCCATCTGTGAAATTGAATTACTCTTGATTTACGCTCGGGTGATGCTGGGGCTGAAGAATCAGCCAGCCGTGACTAACTAGGGGCCAGCATCTCTAGAGGGAACTCTCATGGGAAGTGGTTCCTCGGGGTCAGTACACGGAGGTTGTGGTCCAGAGGGGCCAGGGCTGCATCTCAAGCAGGAAGCAGAACTTGGTTATGTGTAAGAGTTTTGTGTTATGTGTACTGGTTTTGACAGCATGAGAGCTGCAGGATTGAAGAGGTCGTGGACAGACATATTGGATCTACCCTGAAATGAAGGGATCTGCCCAGGATGATGGGATCTTTGCCAAAAACAGTTTTCTTCCTTAAAAAAAAGAAAAATGCACAAACTGACTTAGCAGAATGGCGAGATAGCTTGCTCAGCCTAGACACAGGGGTGTGGGGAGGCGCCTTGGTCCTGCCTCAAGGAGATGATGGGACAGACTTAGTAGACTTCCTGGGGGAGGCCTTATGCTCTCTGAGGAGCTGATGGGAGGTTGGGATTGTAATGTAAAAAAAAAAATTAATAAAAAAGCAAAAACAAATGTGTATGTTTGTGAATGCATGTGTGAGCACATGAATGCAGGTACCCACAGAGGTCAGAAGAGGCTGCGAAAGCCCCTTGAACCTAGAATTACAGACAATCATGGGACACTCCACCAGGTTTCCAGGAACCAAACTCTGGTCCTCCGGAAAAGCAACAAGCACTCTTAACCATCGAACTACCATATCTCATCATTTTTTTTTTTTCTTTCTGTCTGTCTGTTTTGTTGTTGTTTTGTTTGTTTTTTGAGACAGGATCTCTGTCGCCCACCCTGGTCTTGAAGTTACAGGAATTCTTCTCAGAGTTAGACTCCTGAGTTACATACAGGACTACAGATATGAGCCATCACAACTGGAAGTATTGGGATTTGTGATAACATATTCATACACAAGCTGTGCGAAACAGCCTCCGCTTCCTCTCCCAACCCCCATCCCGTCTTCATGTGTGCCATTTGAGTAGCGCCTTCCGTGATGTGCTTGTCCACATCTTTTGTCTGCCCCCTACTATGCTGCCGCAGCCTCCACACAATCTACTTCGTTGCTATGGTGCTAAGGAGGGAACCCTGGAGCACTGCACATGTGACATCAGCACTGTACTAATGACGGACTTTTGTTGTTGCTTATTTTTTCTGTTTGCTTTACATTTTTAATTTTTATTGGATTTATTTATTTCCGTGTGTGTGTGTGTGTGTGTGTGTGTTGCATACCCATGACAGAGCATACGTGTGAAAGTCTTTGTGTGAGGACAAATTCGTGGCGTCCATCCTCTCCTTCCATTAATACGGGTCCCGAGGGAGGATCGAACTCAGGTCATCTGGTTCGCAGCAAGAGCCTTTACCTGCTGAGCCA
Source organism: Cricetiscus sungorus (assembly GCA_030556225.1). Lineage (NCBI taxonomy): Eukaryota > Metazoa > Chordata > Mammalia > Rodentia > Cricetidae > Cricetiscus > Cricetiscus sungorus. The sequence goes on along the minus strand of JANBXA010000305.1, from coordinate 3,348,038 downwards.
TCTCACCAGCACAGTTTGATGGTTTTTTTTCTTGTTTGCTTTTTACCCCCAAGCTAACCTCTTAACTCCGTACGTAGCCAAGTGTCCTAGTTACTTCTCTATTGCTGTGAAGAGACACCATGACCAAGGCAACGTATGAAGGAAAGCATTTAACTGGGGATTTGTTTACAGTTTCAGAAGGCGAGTCCATGACGGTCATGTTGGGGAGCATGGCGGCAGGCAGGTAGGCGTGCTGCTGGGAAGCAGTAGCCGAAAGCTCTCATCTTGAGACAGAGAGAGCTAACTTGGGAAGGACATGGGTTTGGAAACCTCTGAGTCCACCCCCAGTGACACAATCCCTCCAACAAGGCCACACCCACTCCAACGAGGCCACACCCACTCCAACGAGGCCACACCTCCTAACCCTTCCCAAACAGTTCTACCAACTGGGACGCAAGCATGCAAACATATGAGCCCGTGAGGCCATTCTGATTAAAACCACGCTAGCAGTGATGACGCTGAACTTCTGATCCCATTGCCTTTTCCTCCCAGATGCCGGGATTACAAAGCTGCTCCTCCATACCCCTCTCTACGGTGCTGGGGATGGAAGCCAAGGCTCCAAGCCTGCTAGGCAAGCACTGCACCAGCGCAACCCGCTTTTCGGTGTTGTTTTCTGGTTTTGCGATGTTGACTTTTGAATCTAGGGTGTCATCAATACTATGAAGCATTCCTTCCACCCGCCTCCTTTTAAGTAAAAAAAAATAAAATGCTCTTATTTTACATATATATATATATATATATATATATGAATGAATTTTTTTCCTACATAATATGTGTGTGCACCTCATGTATGCCTGGTGCCCATGGAGGCCAGAAGAGGGCATTGGATCTTCTGGCACAGGAGTACAGGTACTGTGACGCACAGTGTGGGTTCTGGGAACTAAATGCAGGTGCTCCGCGAGAACGTTAATTGTGATTAACCGATGAGCCATCTTGCCAGCCCCTTTTCGGTTTCTTGAGACAAGGTGTCATGGATCCCAGGTTGGCCTCGCCCTCATTGTGTAACCAAGGATGACCTTGATCTTAATGCCTCCACTTCTCGAGTGCTAGAATTTCAGGTATGCACAACCACACCTAGCCTACTTTTAATATTTTGTTTTTGTGGCTTTCCATCTACACAAATTATACACACATACATGAAATTTTAAGCCAGGTGGGAGTGCAGGACTGTGTGTCCAGCATTTGGGAGGCACAGACAGAAGGATCATCACACATTACAGGGGCTAGCCTGGTCCACTGCAGGAATACAGGCCAGCGTGGTCAACATACTCAATGAGTCATATTAGTGGCATGTAATTTATTTTATTTTCATGGTTTTTGGTTAGATAGTGTCTCCAAGTATGAAGGCTGGCCTTGAATTCCCAAATAATGACCTGGAGACTTCTTATTAATTATGAAAATTTGGTCTTAGCTTAGGCTTGTACCTCACTAGCTCCTATAGCCTAAATTAACCCATTTATATTAATCTACACTCTGTCACGTGGCTCATTATTTTTCCTTAACACAGTGCATGCCCAATTTCCTCCGAATCTCAACGGTGATTCCCCTGCCTCAGATTCTTCCCAGAGTTCCTATCTCTGCCCAGAAGTCCCGCCTAGCCTCTCCTGCCTAACTACTGGGGCTTCAACTCTTTATTAAACCAACCAAAAGGTGCCTGAGGCAGATAAGAAAAGAAAAAGACATCTTCACACAGATCTAATATCTCACAGCACTGATGTACACAGCTGTGCTCTGTTTCAAGCAAGCAGTTTATTTTATTATTAACTAACTCATTTTTGAGGTAGAGTCTCTTTACATAGTCCCAGCTGCCCTGGAACTTGCTATGTACACCAGGCTGGCCTCAAATTCAGGAGTGTTGGGATTAAAATCCTGTCACCCCGTTGGCTATTTCTGTTATTTTTGACACATCATCTCCATAGGTAGGTCAGGCTGACTTTGTACCAAACCTGAAAATCATCCTGCCTCCTCTTGAACATTTGGTCATTTTTTTTCCTTTTTCTTTTTGGTTTTTCTGTGTAGCTCTGGCTGTCCTGGAACTCACTCTATAGCTCAGGCTGTCCTTGAACTCAGAGATTCACCTACCTCTTCAAAGCACACCTGCCTGAGCTCATTGTAGGCACCTCTGCTTCCTCAGGGGCAGAGGGTAGCTTCATACATGTTGAACATAATCAATAGCTAACTGACATGCATAACCCTAGTTCAAAATTATTTGTGGAAGCCTCCCCATCACCACAAGAATCTCCATCAGGACCAGCAGCAGCCATCTAAAACATTGGTTCCACTCTAGACCTGCGAAGCCAGAAGTTATATGGCAGGCCTAAACGTTAGCCTGTGCGTAGCCACATTCTCCCACAGATGGCTCTCTTTTTCTTTGTAATGCTGCCTAACCGACCGGGTACTTTATCTTACTGGGAGAAGAAGGTCTCACCAGTGGCCTCCATTTCCGGCTTCCCAAGGCATGCATGCCTCTTTCTTTCAATGGTTTCCACATTAATTCAGTTTCTGATTTGATTTATGTTCCCTGAAGTAATGAAGTAAGGATCTACTTTCTTAATCTCTCTCTCTCTCTCTCTCTCTCTCTCTCTCTCTCTCTGTGTGTGTGTGTGTGTGTGTGTGTGTCTCTCTCTCTGTCTCTCTGTCTCTCTCTCTGTCTCTCTCTCTGTCTCTCTGTCTCTCTGTCTCTCTCTCTGTGTGTCTCTCTCTGTGTGTCTCTCTCTGTGTGTCTCTCTCTGTGTCTCTCTCTGTGTCTCTCTGTCTCTGTCTCTATCTGTCTCTGTCTCTCTCTGTGTCTCTCTGTGTCTCTCTGTGTCTCTCTGTGTCTCTCTCTGTGTCTCTCTCTGTGTGTGTGTGTCTCTCTGTCTCTCTCTCTGTCTCTCTCTCTGTCTCTCTCTCTGTCTCTCTCTCTGTCTCTGTGTGTGTGTCTCTCTTTATCTCTCTCTCTCTCTCTCTCTCTCTCTCTCTCTCTCTCTCTCTCTCTCTCTTGTTTTTTGAGACAGGGTTTCTCTGTGTAGTTGACCAGGATTGCCTGGGACTCATCTGCCTGCCCCCTGCCTCCCGAGTGCTGGGATGAAAGGCGTGAGGCACCACACCCAGCTGCCACTGCAGAGACTTGAGTAGGAGGCAGGCAGCTACTTGGGGGGGGGGGCTTTAGTTTTGTTACTTTGTTTTTGGACTTATTTATTTTATGTGTACTGACTGATTTGTCTGTATGCACATATTTGTGCCTGGTGCCATCAGAGGTCAGAAGGAGGTACCAGATCTCCTGAAACTGGAGTTATGGATGTTTGTGAGCCATCATGTGGGTGCTGTGAATTGCATATGGTATGGCTTACAGCCACCTGAACTCTAGCTCCAAGGGAACTAAAACTTCCAGCCTCTGAAGGCACCAGTACTTACGCGCGCACCTGGTGCAAATTTCTGGGACTGCGGGGCTGGCAGAGTGCTACTGGGGCCCCTCCTCAGGCTCAGTTCCCCAGGTAATGATGTCTGCCCTGTCTCCACCCCAGTGCGCCCCTGTCTCCACCACAATGCATGTGATGAGTGCCACAGGTGCAGACAAAGTGAATATCTCACTAAATAAACAAAACAAAACAAGAAACTGACACTCTTCAAGTGTAGAAATCACCCATGTGACTCTGGAGACGTCCTGGGGCTAAGGACAGTGGACATAAAAGGGAAGGACAGCAGCACGGCTGACACCAGGACTGCTCACCCGGGAGCAGAGGCCATGGAGTCCCCGTCTCTGCTTCTCTGCAAAGGGCTGCTGCTCACAGGTGAGACCAGGCCTGCAGTGGTGTGGGGAGGGCGCTCTGACACGAAGACATCCTGGGAGGAGATGCTTCAGCCTGAGAGAGGACACGAGGAGGGACAGAGGCTGGCCAGCTGGAAGCTCTCAGGGGACAGGGAGTGTCAGCAGGGGAGGACAAGCCAGATCCTTCCTTATTCAGAGTCAGTCCCAGGGGCCCTGAAGGGTGGCCATGGTAACAGGGGTGTGCCTCCCACCCGAGATGCACCAGTGTGTGGGGTGGGGTCCACAAGAGGACTGCAAATGTCCCGGGTCAGGTCCAGGCTCAGGATTTGTGACCCCTTACAGGGTCTTGGGGGGGAGCAGCCCTGGAGGGATTGTCCTCGTGGGAAGAGGGAGCTGAGATGGCTGAGATGAGATACAGGACACAAAGATCTCTTTTGGAGGCCACAGGTTTTATGCAGTGCTAGAGTGCATGGCTGTGGTTGGTGTGGTTGGTGTGGTTGGTGTGGTGTGGTTGGTGTGGTTGGTGTGGTTAGCGTGGTTGGTGTGGTGTGGTTGGTGTGGTGTGGTTGGTGTGGTATGGTTGGTGTGGTGTGGTTGGTGTGGTTGGTGTGGTGTGGTTGGTGTGGTTGGTGTGGTTGGTGTGGTTGGTGTGGTTGGTGTGGTGTGGTTGGTGTGGTGTGGTTGGTGTGGTGTGGTGTGGTTGGTGTGGTTGGTGTGGTGTCGTTGGTGTGGTGTGGTGTGCTGTGGTTGGTGTGGTGTGGTTGGTGTGGTTGGTGTGGTGTGGTGTGGTGTGGTTGGTGTGGTGTGGTTGGTGTGGTGTGGTGTGGTTGGTGTGGTTGGTGTGGTGTGGTTGGTGTGGTGTGGTGTGGTTGGTGTGGTTGGTGTGGTGTGGTTAGTGTGGTGTGGTGTGGTTGGTGTGGTTGGTGTGGTGTGGTGTGGTTGGTGTGGTTGGCGTGGTTGGTGTGGTGTGGTTGGTTGTAGCTTGTTGTTTTCCGGCCAGCCTGCCCGCCGCTGGTCTGGCATGCCGGCCCCCAATAACACACAAGAGACTCTATATTTGATACAATCCTGTTGGCCAGTTACCATTATTGTTAATGGGCTAGCTCTGTCTTAATTATTAACCCATTTCTACTTATCTAAGTATTTCCACGTGGTCGTCTTATCGGGGAGCCGCGTCAGGCGTCCTACTTCTTCCCTAGGCTACATCTCGACTCCTCCCTACTACCCTTTCCTCCTCCTGGTCTCCTAGCCCCGCTTATCTTGTTTCCTATTGGCCACAGGGCTTTATTAACCAGTATGAGAAACATATATACAGAATAACATCTCCCATCATCTCCTCTTTTCTGTCTAAAGTAAAAGAAGGGGTTTAACCTTAACATAGCAAAATATATCATACAACAGTTATCAAATAAGAATCATAGTAAACAATATTTAGTCCATTAACATTTTGTAAGACTTAAAGAAAATATCATCTATCCTATCTTTGTGAGTCCAAAGTCCTATATGTAACTTATCTTTAATCCTAATTAAGGAAAACTATAACAAAAACTATCTGTCTTCAACTCCATCAAAGACCACAGAAGGATAATATATAAAGTCTAGAAATGACAGAGACAACTCACTGCCTGGTCAGTCACCCAAAGTTCTTCTGTAATGTTCCATCTTCAGCCCATAGGCCATAGTGTGTGTCCAGACTCCTCAACAAGGCAGGAAACTTTAAACTGTCCACCTGTAATGGCAGTTTGTTATTTTTCTTTGTGTCCTGTAGACTGTCTGGCTGCCTTTCCCATGAAGCAGGAATTCTGTAGCAATGTCCATCTTGCATAAGCAGTCACTTTTATGTGGGTCCTGCATGTCCAGTTTCTACAACATAAAGTCAAACAGTCCAGACAAGAACAGTATCTTGTCCATATGGCTAGTCTTGCCATGATGGAAGCAAACTCCATAATGTGTTTCTTCGATGTCCATCTTCCTTTCTTCTGTAGGTGGTGTTACCAGGAGCAGTTGTGCTTCATTGTCAAGAAAAACCCTAAACCATTTTAAATGCCATATTCTGTAGGTCTTTGAAAGGTTTAAAGAATGCCTATTCATCTCAAATACATCTCTGCATATCTAGAAATCCTAACTAACTTAACTCTAAGTTTTGACTATCATAGGTAATTCTCTAATCTGTACTAAATTATACATTACATTTCTAAATGAGCTATATAAACACAATACCTAAACAAGAGGAGAAATATACATATCATAAAATTGACCTTAAAATGTATCAATAAAAGAAAATCCATTTCAAAGCAAAGTATTCATATCTATACAATAATTCCCTTTTTACCTTTAAAAGATTGCTTGTGTCATTAACCAGTTATAACCAAGCCCATTTAAATGAAAACAAACATTTATAAACAATATTTGGGAATTTGGGTGTCGTTCTTTCTAAACTACTTCTTGCTGGTAGGGGGCGCTGTCATGGGGGATCCTAAGAAGACCCAGAAATCTTGGCAGTAGTCTGCAAGGCTTTGTCTCAACTGCTTTGAATGTTGGATCATCTGGGGCATTGTTTCAGGGGGTCTGGCTTGATCAAACCATACAAGTCTGGAAAGAATCCATAGCTTTTCATTTTCTGTGGAAACAAAAATAGAAATCCTTTTCCCCAGTAACTTGTCCTTAGGCTTAAATTTTGGAGTCAAAGCATTTTTAAAATATATAAGTTGAATTAATCCAGCAGCATTTCTTTTATCAGTAGTTGTTATTTTCTCAGCAATCAAATAATTTAAAGACAACAGAAGCGCGTATAATATCCAAAATGTCTCTGTGTTTTCCATCTTTACGTGGCTTTTTTACTCTAATTATTCTACTTCTATTTTTACATATTTTGAGACAGGGTTTCTCTGTGTAACTTTTATCTGTCCTGGAATTCACTGCATACCAGGTTTGCTTTGAAAGCACAGAGATCTACTTGCCTCTGTCTGCGGAGTGCTGGGATTAATGGCATGCCCTATTATACCCATTCATTCTACTTTCTTTTTTCTTTTTTAAACCATTGTATCCCCTTTCTTTTTCTCTCCCAAGCCAGCGTATTTTTTAAAACACAGTGTAAACTTTCATTGCAGCTCTTGTACACAAAAATGAATTGTTAGCAGAGCTCTTTAAAAGCAAGGCGGCTTTTTTGCTGCTTATGCTAATTTTGGAAACCTCCCTTAAAGGAGCCGTGCAAATCTCTGTCTACAGCAAAACAAATCCAACCAAGAAAATGTTGCTACCAAGAAGTCTTGCTAGTCTCTGTTCCCTTGTTTCTAAAACATTTCTTAAGCTCTTATTAGTTTTAAGTGAAAGTTCTTATAGCCACGTTGGGCGCCATCTGTAGCTTGTTGTTTTCCGGCCAGCCTGCCCGCCGCTGGTCTGGCGTGCCAGCCCCCAATAACACACAAGAGACTCTATATTTGATACAATCCTGTTGGCCAGTTACCATTATTGTTAATGGGCTAGCTCTGTCTTAATTATTAACCCATTTCTACTTATCTAAGTATTTCCACGTGGTCGTCTTATCGGGGAGCCTCGGCAGGCATCCTACTTCTTCCCTAGGCTACATCTCGACTCCTCCCTACTACCCTTTCCTCCTCCTGGTCTCCTAGCCCCGCTTATCTTGTTTCCTATTGGCCATAGGGCTTTATTAACCAGTATGAGAAACATATATACAGAATAACATCTCCCATCAGTTGGTGTGGTGTGGTGTGGTGTGGTATGGTGTGGTATGGTTGGTGTGGTGTGGTTGGTGTGGTTGGTGTGGTGTGGTTGGTGTGGTGTGGTTGGTGTGGTATGGTTGGTGTGGTGTGGTGTGGTTGGTATGGTTGGTGTGGTGTGGTTGGTGTGCTGTGGTGTGGTTGGTGTGGTGTGGTTGGTGTGGTGTGGTGTGGTGTGGTTGGTGTGGTGTGGTTGGTGTGGTTGGTGTGGTGTGGTTGGTGTGGTGTGGTTGGTGTGGTTTGGTCCAGGTGCTAGGCACTGCTGAGAAAGATGGGGAGGATGCTCTAAGGACATTGGGAAGGGGAGAGGGGATTGTCACTGAGTGGGGTGGGGTCAAGGAAGGGTCTTTAGGTGCCTTCAGTGGGTGAGCAGGGGAAGTGCCCTAAGCCAGTGAAGTTGGGGTCACATGTACCTAGGTGCCTGTCACTGTCAGGAATCTGTACACCTAGGAAGCAGATGGTCCTATAAATGGAGACAGGCTGTCCCCCTCTCCACACAGCTTCATGG